>CM062819.1:686721141-687921141 GCA_031772625.1 Pinus tabuliformis
TTGGCAACTCAGTGGTTGGCTTGCATCCAGGCTCGAATTGATGGCGTCCTTCCATCCTTAGCTTCAAATGCAGGTAGCCCTCTTTCCTTGATTCAATTTGTGGTTTTCTTTCCTCAGCTTCTAACCTTGTTTGCTCCTTCGTCTTCGCAGTTGGTCGAAACCTGTGGATGGAAAGTTTTTCCTTGGCTTTCACTGCAATTCCTCAGGTAAATTAAATACAACTTCCGTTATTTACTTCTTTTCAAGCTCTATAATTTCGCTTCTGTGACAATGTGATTCTAACACCTGTGTGTCGTTTTCTATGCAGGTGTTGAGGGTTTGCAGTTAGAGGTCTCACAATGAATGTTTCGGTCTTGTCCGGTAGGCTCTGTCTCATGAATTTCTTTCAGTCCTCGTTCTGTTTTTAAATTAGGCCTTCTGGTCGTGAGGGTTTGTCATCCTCGGTGCTTGTCAATTGGCTCTCGCTATGAGTAATGTCCTGTCGTATTGGTGGTCTGGGCTTCCACTATCGGGTGATTTTTTTTACTGTAAATTCCTATGTATGAACGAAATTTTTTTCAAAACCCTCACCTAGGGTTTGTTGTTCATAGGCATGTGCGTCTATGGCAATGTATGAAACAGTTTTCGGAACCCTCACCAAGGGTTTGTCGTCCACTGGCTTTACACTTGTCTAGGCTTTAGCTTGCAGTGCTACTATGTATTGTTATATACTTGTTTTTGCAATTTTGAAAAAGAAAAACTTGAGGAAAGAAAATTGGTTCGGTTACCTGAATGTCATTTATGTAATTATGTTGTCGTTCTTTTGGTTTACTCCAGATTCTCCGCCTGGATTGCAATTATTGTTTTTCGGTTTGCTTGTGATGTTTCATACGGACATGCGAGAACGTTGTAGGTGCTCTGGTAATTTGTTTGACAGTCAATTTAAAAGAATAATAGGAAATTTCGTTTGGCCTGTGGATGCTTGGCCCGTACTGGAATTTGTTTGTGTCACTCCTTTTCTGTCTTCGTTGTTTTCTTCAATAGAAATGTAAGCCCTCGTTCTGGCCTCTGCTCTTCTATCTCGCTGTTAGGACCGACTCTTTTTCTCAGGAAAAACAAAAAGAATTAAACACAATGATCTGTGTACAATAGGTTGTCTGTTCAAATGCTCATTAATTTGAAAGCACAATAAAAATACAGTAGGACATACAAATGGACTGAATTGATTTCTTTGTTATTAATATTATTCGAGTGCAAGAAGTGTTGAACCCTTTACATGACTTTCGTTGTTACATTTATATGTTTCTTGTTCACAGTTAATGAAACTGTACAATTACTTTTCAGTTGTAGACTTTACAGTTACATGGCTATTAATCATTCAGTTCTGTCCTTATGACAATATTTTCCTTTTAGACACATTTGTCTTTTCCTTTTAGAATAACAGGACAATTATTAATCCATGGTTTATCAGAAACAGACAAGTAAAATAACCCTAACCAATCAAACTGTCTTTGACTAATCTAGAGATTAAGATAAAAATAAAAATCCTACCTCCTATTCTGACAAACTAACATAAAAGATAAATAAAATGTTAACTCAACTTTTCAACCTGGGAGAAACCGACACCCAGTCATGGTGCCTGAGTTGGATGCTCCTACATCAGGCTGCGGGCAAAAGAAAATCACGACTCCGATCCATGGGCTCCTCGACTGAAGAACCTATCTACTCAATCTGCCTCGCATCAAGCCATGAACTGTCCTTAATAGGAGGATTCTTCCACTTGACCAGGTATTGCAGATACTCCTTCCACCAAGTTCGTTTGGCCACCTGAGTGTCGAGAATGCGCTCGATCTCGGGAGGTTGAACATAAGGCATCTGTCTCATCCAAGCTTCTCCTCCATCCTGGGTATTCCATGTAGGCTACGTGGTTCTATCTTCTTCCTTTTCTTCTGGTTAGCTGGGTAGGGGAATAGGTCTGCTACAATAAAGATAGGTGAAATGCCTATTCCGGGTGGCAACTGTATCTCATGGTCGTTCGCCGAAAATTTCCGGAGGACTTTGCAGGGTCCTATCTTCTTATACTTTAACTTGTTGTATGCACCCCTAGGGAAGCGTTCCTTGCACAAATGCGCGAGGACTTCATCTCCCACGTTAAACTATACTTCCCTTCTCTTCAAATATGCAAATCTCTCATCGCGTTAGCGAAATTTTCTCCATCTGTGCTTCGCCTTTCTTGTAGTCCAAGATCCCGCAACTCATGCACTCCGCGAGGATGCATGCATTACAGGATCTGAAATGGACTGAAACCTGTGCTGCGGTTAGGCGAGTCGTTATAATCGAACTCTGCCTGTGCAAGAACTTGATCCCATATCCACGAATTCTCTCCAACCAAGCTTTGTAGCGGGTTTCCCAGACTCCTGTTTACCACCTCTGTTTTTTTTCCAGTTTGCGGGTGATAAACATAGCTGTAACTCAGCTGTGTATCCATTTTCTTCCACAGGGTACGCCAAAAGTGCCCTGTAAACTTCACATCCCTGTTCGAAAGGATAGACTTAGGCAACCCATGTAACCTGACAATCTCTGTGAAAAACAAGTGGGCCACGTGAGTGGCATCACTAGTTTTTTTGCAAGGGATGAAATGCGCCATCTTCGAGAATCTGTCCGCCACCACCATCACTGAATCATAACCTCACTGCGTTTTAGGTAGACCCAAGACAAATTCTAAGCTGGCTGAGTCCCATGGCCTGCTTGGAACAGGTAACGGTGTGTACAGTCTCGTGTTTTGATTGTGTCCCTTCGCCAACTGGCACACTTTACATCTAGCCACAAATCGCTATACATCCCTCCGCATCTTTGGCCAAAAGTAGAAATGATTGAGCTGCTCGAGTGTCTTGTCCATGCCGAAATGTCCAGCCAGACCTCCACTATGCTTCTCCCGAATAATATTCTCTCTCATCGAGCAGTCAGGTATGCATAGTTGTCCTCCCTTAAACAGTAGTTTCTCTTGTAAGTTGTAGTCCAACCATGGACTGTTATCTCTCACTAAGGGATTCTGACATGCCTCATAGGCCTCCTTAAAATTTGTATCAGTCTGGTATAAATCTCTTAAGTGCTCAAAACCCAGCACTTGCACAGTACTCTCTTGCAGAAGTAAAGCTATCCTACTCAGTGCGTTCGCCACCTTGTTGGCCTGCCCGCTAATATGTTTCAACACAAAGTTGAAACTCTGCAAATACTCCACCCATTTGGCGTGTTTGTGGTTCAACTTGTGCTGTTGCATAACATACTGTAGTGCAGAATTATCTAAAAACAGCACAAATTCGTTTCCCAACAGATAATGCCTCCAGTGTTTTAATGCCTGTATAACAGCATAGAACTCCTTGTCATAAGACAAATATTTCTGTCTACTTTCATTTAGCTTCTCACTAAAAAACACCATAGGCTTATCCTCCTAGCTAAGTACAGCTCCAATAGCCGTACTGCTAGCATCACAGTGAACCTAAAAAAGCTTCTTGAAGTCTAGCAATCTCAGGATCGGCCTCTCAGTGATCTTTCTCTTTAATAGCTGGAAACTTCTCTCCACTGCATCCATCCACCGAAAAGGTTGACTGGCCTTTTTAATGGTGTCCAACATAGGTGCACAAATTTCGCTAAAATTCCTTATGAATTTCCGGTAAAAACTTGCTAGTCCATGAAAGCTATGTACCTCAAATAAATTTTTCAAAGATGGCCAATTAACTATCGCTGCAACCTTCTTCGGATCCATCTTTAGTTCGTTTTTTGCTATTACAAAGCCCAAATAAATCAATTCCTTCTACAGAAAAGTACATTTCTTCAAATTTATTAGCAGTTTATTCTGCTGTAATTTTTCTAGCACTTTCTGAATGTGTTGAAGGTGCTCCTCCCTTGTCCTACTGAAAATTAGTATGTTGTCCAGGTACACTATCACAAATTTTCCGATGTACTCCTTCAAAATCTCATTCATTAGCCTCATAAATGTACTGGGTGCATTGCTCAGTCCAAATGGCATGACCAACCATTCGTATAGTCCCTCATTCGTCTTAAAGGTTGTCTTCCATTCGTCCCCCTCTCGTATCTAGATCTGATGATACCCACTCTTCAAGTCTATCTTAGAGAAATATGCTGCCCCGCTTAAACAATCCATCATGTCATCCATCCGTGGCAGTGGAAACCTATACCGGATGGTGATTTTGTTGATGGCCCTCGAGTCTGTGCACATCCGCCACTCTCCTCCCTTCTTGGGAGTGAGAACCATTGGGACTGTACAAGGGATCAAACTTTCCCTTATCAATCCTTTGTCTAGCAGTTCTTGCACCTACTTCCTAATCTCTTCATTGTCCTTGGGGCTCATTCGGTATGCCGCTTTGTTCGGCAAACTGGCTCTGGGTATGAAGTCAATATGATGACTTATGCTTCTTTTGGGGGGTAATTTATCTGGCAAGTCATCCACCACTATATCCATAAATTCCTACAACATTTGCTAGATTTCTGTAAGTAAATCTGATACCTCTATATGCAACAACATTGTTTTTGCTCTCTTTACAACTGCATAACCCATCTCACTGTCCTCAACTTGTTTCAGAAACTGTTTTCCGCTAACCAACAATACTCTTGGTTCACTTTTCCCTGCTATCCCTTCCTCTTTGATGGGCACAAGTGTATGCTTGATTCCATCCTTGACAAACTTATAACAGTTCGTCAATCCATCATGTACCACCTTCCTGTCGTACTGCCAAGACCTGCCTCGCAGTATGTGACATACATCCATCGACATGATGTCACAAACGACTTTATCCTTATATCTGCCTATTTGAAACTCCACCTCGCACTGTTCATCCACCAGCAACTGATGGCCTTTTTGCAGCCATGAGACTTTGTAAGGGGTGGGATGTTTCAAGCACTTCAATTCCAACTTTTCCACCATCTTTGTGGACACCAAGTTATCCGTACTACCGCTATCAATAATTAACTTACAACACTTACCACGTGACTTACAAACTGTTCTAAACAAAGCCTTTCGATGTGTTTATTCGGTGACCTCCTTGGCTAGTTTTAACAACACCTTGTTCAGCACCAGGGCTTCCCCTGTCTCTGGAGCATTTTCTGCTTCTTGGGAAGGTGCCGCTGCTTCCTCTGGTTGTGCAACATATGCACCCCTCTGTCCAGCTTGATCTGCCTCTGGACATTCAAATGATCTATGTCCCCATTTATGACACCTGTAACATTGATAACCAACCCCTCTTCCTCGGCCATTTCCCCTGCCTCGCTGGGATGACCTACCGCCTCTCGCATTATCACCTCTGTCCGCTGATCCAGAAGCTCTGGAACTGCTGCCTTCCTCATTACTATTAGTAGTCCGCCCTCTACCATATGACTGGCTTTTTCCCCTCCCAGCTCCTCATCCTGTCCAGGCATTCTGCCTTCTAGTAATTTTCTCTTCAGCTTTCATCGCACTCTGATACACTTCTTTAGTGTTCTTCGGAGATAAAATACTAATTTCATCTAAAATTTCTAGTCTTAAACCATTTATGTACCTGTCTGTCCTTTCCGCGGTATCCTCCGTATATCTTGCTCTTAAGTTCACTCGATAGAACCCCTCCATGTACTCCCTTACCATCATTCCTTTATGTTTCAGATTCTGCACTTGCCTATGTAGTGCAATCTGATAGTCTTTCGGCAGAAATCTGCCCTTCAACTTGGCCACCATCCTTGACCAGGTTTTAATCGACAACTTGTTCAATCGCTTTCTCTCCATCTGGACACTATCCCACCACAGGGCTACGTGTCCCTTCAATTTCGTCGCAGCGAACCTAACTCTGCGGTCTTCGCTGACTTCCTCACACTTGAAATACTTATCCATCTCGCTGATCCAATCCAATAAAACCTCTATGGACAGGCTGCCGTCATAGGTTGGGAGTTCTGGTTTTGGTTTACTGCTTGCCACTAAAATAGACCTCAACAATCTCACTTCTGGGGTCTCGCCTTCTGGTCCATCTGTTGCTGCTTCAGTTTCCTCTTCGTTGTCATCGCCTACCTCTAGGTCTCTTCTTCTCCCTGCCTCTACTGCCTCCAAACGGGCAGTAAGAATTCTGATCTCCTCTCTCAGTCCTTCCTCTGCTATTCTTCAAGCACCTCTGCCATGACCTCGCCTTCCTCTCTCCATTTCTTCAATCAATTTCACCTATTCTGATACCACTATGATGGAACCAGCCCAACACTGTTTAGACTTTAGGCAATTAAAATGATTGTTTGGTGATTATATGATTGGGTAGATATTTGGTTGTGATTACATGTGTGAGGAGTACACCATCGGATATTTTGGAATTGCATTAGGTGGCATTCAATTACACAATTAAGTCTGAGTACTTGCCTCGGGTCGCGTTTTTCCCGCTCCTTGCTATGCCAAAACTCTTTGTTCGTCATTCACTTGGTCATTTGTCGTTGGGCTTGCTGAGGGTTTGTTCTGTTGTGCTCTGCGAGTTTGAGTATGCAGCTTTGCTACAAGTTCTGGGCATGCCTCTTGGTGACTTCTGTACTGGTTCCTTTATGTATGCATGGTTGCTCTCTAGCCTGGTTCGTTGGGCAGTTATGGTTTTTCCTGTCGTCGCCTGGGTAAGTGGTTCTCTGTTATTGTTTGTTTTCCTGTTGTTGGCTCAACAGACCATCATGTTCCGAGTTATGTGTTGGTATTTCATGTTCTTGTTGGCGACTCAGTGGTTTGCTTTGCATCTAGGCTCGAATCGATGGCGTCCTTCCGTCCTCGGCTTCAAATGCAGGTAGCCCTCTTTCCTTGATTCAATTTGTGGTTTTCTTTCCTCAGCTTCTAACCTTGTTTGCTCCTTCGTCTCCGCAGTTGGTCGAAACCTGTGGGTGGAAAGTTTGTCCACGTCTCTCACTGCAATTCCTTAGGTAAATTAAATACAACTTCTATTACTTACTTCTTTTCAGGCTCTGTGATTTCGCTTTTGTGACAATGTGATTCTAACACCTGTGTGTCGTTTTCTGTGCAGGTGTTGAGGGTTTGCAGTTGGAGGTCTCGCAATGAATGTTTCGGTCTTGTCCAGTAGGCTCTGTCTCATGAATTTCTTTTAGTCCTCATTCTGTTTTTAAATTAGGCCTTCAGGTTGTGAGGGTTTGTCATCCTTGGTGCTTGTCAATTGGCTCTCACTGTGAGTAATGTCCTGTCGTATTGGTGGTCTAGGCTTCCACTATCGGGTTATTTTTTTGACTGTAAATTCCTGTGTATGAACGAATTTTTTTTCAAAACCCTCACCTAGGGTTTGTCGTTCACGGGCTTGTGCGTCTATGGCTATGTATGAAATGGTTTTTAGAACCCTCACCTAGGGTTTGTCGTCCACTGGCTTTACGCTTGTCTGGGCTTTATCTTGCAGTGCTACTATGTATTGTTATATACTTGTTTTTGCAATTTTGAAAAAGAAAAACTTTATGAAAGAAAATTGGTTTGGTTACCTGAATGTCATTTATGTAATTATGTTGTTGTTCTTTTGGTTTACTCCGGATTCTCCACCTGGACTGCAGTTATTATTTTTCAGTTTTCTTGTGATGTTTCATATGGACATGTGAGAACGTTGTAGGTGCTCTGGTAATTTGTTTGACAGTCAATTTAAAAGAATAATAGGAAATTTCGTCTGGCCTGTGGATGCTTGGCCCGTACTGGAATTTGTTTGTGTCACTCCTTTTCTGTCTTCGTTGTTTGCTTCAATAGAAATGTAAGCCCTCGTTCTGGCCTCTGCTCTTCTGTCTCGTTGTTAGGACTGATTCTTTTTCTCAGGAAAAACAAAAAGAATTAAACACAATGGTCTGTGTACAGTAGGTTGTCTGTTCAGATGCTCATTAATTAGAAAGCACAATAAAAATACAGTAGGACATACAGATGGACTGAATTGATTTCTCTGTTATTGATATTATTCGAGTGCAAGAAGTGCTAAACCCTTTACATGACTTTCGCTGTTACATTTATATGTTTCTTGTTCACAGTTAATGAAACTGTACAGTTACTTTTCAGTTGTAGACTTTACAGTTACATGGCTATTAATCATTCGGTTCTGTCCTTATGACAAGATTTTCCTTTTAGACACATTTGTCTTTTCCTTTTAGAATAACAGGACAATTATTAATCCATGGTTTATTAGAAACAGACAAGTAAATAACCCTAACTAATCAAACTACCTTTGATTAATCTAGAGATTAAGATAAAAATAAAAATCCTACCTCCTATTCTGACAAACTAACATAAAAGACAAATAAAATGTTAACTCAACTTTTCAACCTAACAGAGACCAACACCCAGTCATGGTCCCTGAGTTGGATGCTCCTGCATCACAAAAATTACATGTCTTAATTGGGAAGAATATTTTTCTAGAAATTTTGGATTGAAATAAAATTAGCTCTACAATTTTATACTTATTGAAAAAATAATATTTATTTCCTATCCTACAAGTACTTTTACATATTATTTAAATTTGTTTTGATTTTAAAAATCTATATTTCATAATATAGATAATGAACTTATTAATATTTTTACAATCTAAATCATACCTAAAATTAAATTGATAACTTCTGATCTTGAAAATTCAAAGGTATAAATGGAATGTAAAAACATGCCATATGAAAAGCCAAATGGTAATTTCTGATCTTGAAAATTCAAAGGTATAAATGGAATGTAAAAACATGCCATATGAAAAGTCAAATGGTAGCAAAAACTACATTCAATCTAATAATGGATATAAAAACACACTCATTTTGAAAATGAAAAAGTATATTGACTAAAATTATTATTAAAAATAAATTAATAATATAATATCTAAATTATATTCGATGAAGGAAAGAAATCAGGTAAAAGCGATAAGAACAAGAAAATGACACTTAGGGTAGCTAAAACCCTAAAATAATATTTATTTATTTTTAAATTATTAATTAAAAAATATTATTTAAACTTATTTTTTTAATGATGAATCATTTACCAATTAAAATATTATTATTTTTTCTGGGTTGCATATAATATAATAGCAAATCATATTAAAAAAAAAAACAAATCTTACCAAAAAGATATTTAAAACACATTTTAAATAAACATTCAAACTTTGTATTTACTCGAGTTGTCGTCAATTATCCATCTTGAAACACAATCTAACAGTATGGAAGCTTTCTAATATCATCAAGGATTAACAAAGAATTACAACCCTGAAGATTGGGATGCTTCGAATTTTTAAGTTGTCCCATTCTGGAAGGGAATGACTATATCCTTTTACAAGAGTTAAGATACAAAAATTATCTAAGCACAATCTCACAGTATGGATTGCCAATGAATTACCACCCTGAAGATTGAGATGCTTCAGATTTTGAAGTTCTCCCATTCGGGAAGGAAATGATTCTATATTTTTAGAAAAAGGCCAGATGCAGAAATTGAAAATATGAAAGATTACCTATCTCTTTAGATTTATCTGCAATCTCAGTGAAACTGAAAAAGAGAAATAAGAGAAATTCAAGCTGTGTCAATTGCCACAATGATTTTCGCAATGACAATATGGGTGTGCAACGAAATTCCAATATCCTCAGAGAGGTGGGGTTGACAAAAATTTCTTCCGGAATTTATTTCAATCCCTCACTCATTCCCATGATTGAGGAAACTAGTTTGAGACATCTCAATGCCTCTTCCCGCAAAAACATAATATCATTGCTAAAAATTAGAGTAGAATAGAATAGGGTAAGGATTAAAAACAAATAAAAAACAAAACATACTGGCAGATGCACGTGAGTGCATGATATGTTGGTCGGGGCGGTTGGTTTGATCGCCCCCGACCATGTTCGAATCCTGCAGGAGCTGCGCGATGCAGCATATTTGTATTGGTGACGACTCTGCTGGCTTCGGGGATATTTGTATCAGTGATGATGTGGATATTTGTACCAATAATGATGTAAATATATATTCGCTTCGGCGATATAATGTATGATGCTTCTTCAGCGGGGACTTAAGATCCCCACTGAAAAAAATAATAACAGAAAGAGATGTCTATCCGACTTGAACGCTCCCCTCGGAGGGAAAGCTAACAGAAAAAGATGTCTATCCGACTTGAAGGTTCCCTCGGAGGGAAAGCTACCATTTATTGACACCTGAGAGGATGACGTCGGGTTATTAGAGGGTCCAGCTGTAAAGTTAATAATTGACTTTGATCTTGACGTTGGCTAATTGGAGGGTCCAGCTGTAAAGTTAATAATTGACTTTGACCTTTGGGGAATAGTTGATTGTGGGGTTTGAGATTTCTAGATGAACCACAATCAAGTAATGACCATACAAAACGAAATCAATTATTGAAACGTTAATGAATGTTTGACTTGCACGTTACCTTTATCTTTAAAATCACCCGTCCTTTATGCAAATGAATTTTCTCACCTTTCCAAAATTTCAAAAGTCTAAAGAATTTTAGAGCGAGAGTTGAAAAGTAAGAGTACGCCAGAGTAACACTTACAAAAGTCTGATTTTAGAGTCAGAAAGTAAGAGTAGGCGTGAGTAAGACTTGACTCGTAATTAAAAAAATAAGAGTAGGTGAGAGTCACTCTTGACACAATAGAATTAGGATTATTTCAAAAGTCTAATGGGCCACACAATATTCAATAATGCTTTTGTTTGAAATATTAATACTGTCAATATAACGAGAATATAAACAAGTGTAGTATTTTTCTCTCACATCGCTATTGTATATTTTACCCACTTTGAGTCACTTGCATGAACTTGCCTCGTTGACTTTGGTGCATAGCTTTTTCTTTTGATTGTTACATTTTTATAATAGTTTTGTTGGTTAGCCATTTACATTCAGTAACACTCTTATTCACATAATATAACCAAAGTATTTGCGTGTAGATTTGTCTATTCTAATCAGTGACTTTTCGATTTTGTTATTTCGAAGGTGATCAACTCGATTATCTTGTTTATGAGTTGGCTAGGAGCGAAATATTGTAGAAGTTTCTTAATTTCTTTTGCCGTTAGTTGTCTAGATACATTCTCTTAGGGAAGGAAAAAGAATTGTATAAACTATTCATGTCAAGTGGAAAAGGGATCCAAAGATATAGCATAAGAGCTCTATTATTTTGTTACGGCTATGTTTACTATAGGTGGAGAGCAAGATTGCATGTCGGAGAGGAGAGATTTCATGTGATGGTATGTCATTGTGTTATTGCACCATTTTGCTATTATAATGAAAGTGAATTCTCTTTCTTCATATTGATTGCTTTTGATTGTTATATATTGTGTTATCACTAAGAGGTTTTCCCTAAAAGTTATCAAAAGAAGGAATCATCTGAGGTAACCACAAACCAATCTTTTAGGCTCAGGTTCTAGCCAACTTAAGTCTAGAGAGGGTTCTCTCTTTATAATTTAGCTTTGTTTTTATGAGATTTTAGGCTAGTTCTTAGTGTTCATGGGGTTTTGATTTTGGATTGAAGGTAGGGTGGTGGAATTCTTGGAGCAGATAGATAGAGCTAGGTCTTCAAGCCATTGGGCTATGGAGTCAATAAATGGATAGCATAACTGGACCAGATCATTAAAGAGAATGTTCACGAGGCAAGCTAGAAAAGAAAAAGGCAAATCTTCAGGTCTAATGGGTGAAGTGATTCTAACCAAGGTGAAAGGGCACTTAAGAATCCTTGGACTGAGATCAGAATGAAGAATAGGAGGTGATCATGAACAAAGGGCAATTAATAATCCCTTGCTATAGACCAAAGAAGAAACTACGGAAGCTAAGGAGCAGTTAAGAATTCCCTAGCTAAGATAGTTTAGGAGAAAACATTCAGAATGTAAAACAATCAAGACATAGTGCATTCAAGCAATTTCTGGAATATCATTCCTTCTTATACATGTAGATTTTAGAGAAACAAACAAGATTACGAAGAAACATAGGAAAAAACAACAGTAAACATGAGAGAATACTTATTTGTATTTCACTTTACACAAGAACCCTGTAAAATATATGATCTTTATTCCTTGATCCAGCAAGTCAATCCAGTGATTGATACAATAGAACTTTGATTTGAGAGAAAAAGTCTATAGAAATGTCTTGGAATCCACACTACATACTTCGAAATGTGAAGTATTTATGCAAAAAATAATTGTAAAATATCTCAGCAATTTGAGATTTAATCTAGGGAATAAAATATCTTCATGCATGAAGATAGAGACAGATGTAGAACTGCTTCTTGTTGTCCCTTTTATTGTGGTGTTGCTGGCTGTTTCTGTTGAGTTTTGAGCCCTTTAAATTGGCTGATAGTTGTGGTATTTCTACGCTAGAATCTTCTTTACTTTGATCTTTCACTGATACTCTTTGACTCTGTGACTCTTTGACCCTGCTGATCTGTCCTTTACATATTTCAACCTTCAGATTTACTGTGGTAACTTTTTGATGTAAAACTTTTTCATAGTAAATTTGTCATTTTCTCCCACCATTCTTCCTCAGGTAACTTTACTTTCAACATTCTTCTGTAGATTTCGTCTGCCTCTGTATATTTTGCAAAATTGGGCTTGGTGAGAAACAAATGTTTCACCTCATGTTCTAGGAAAAATAGGTTCTCCAATGTATCATATAATACTTTGACTGTTGGCAAAGCTTTAATAGTTGATGTACTTGATTGTTCCTTTGCCAATCTTCTTAACCTATCACTATAGTCCAATTGGGTCATGAGTTTGTCATTGATGACCATGTGACTAGGAATACCTTTGTCCCTTAAAATATGAAACTTAGCCATGAACCTGTCAATGGCTACTTGCATGTTGTGGCACTTCTCTTCTAAGTTGTGCATGAGGTTTCTTTTGGAAAGAACCTTTCTAATCTCCAGAATGGCTTCAGTCATGTCTTCTATGTTAAGCTCTTGGAGCTCATATCTGTTTTTGCTGTTTAGGAAGTGGATGAGTCAATTTGCATCCTCTGGTTTATCTCCCAATTCTTCCTTCACTTCTTGAATGGCTTCAATGGCTATTTTCACCAATTCTATTTGCTCAAATATAACTTGGATTGATGGCCAAATATCATTGACAAAGTTGATATTGGCCCAGAGCATGTCTTTAGTTTGTCCTAGTGGCTTCTGTAGTACCAAATATTTCTCCAGGACTTTGATTTTCTTTCCCATTCTTTGGGCTTTCTGTGTTTCTTCTCTTTGCTAAATTTGGGCAAGTTGGCAATCAGTTTCCAAACTTGCCACTTTCTCCTTTAATCTTTTGAGCTCTGTAGCCTAGATGGACATCTCCTCCATGGATTTTACCAGTTCTGTTGTTTTCTCAGTTGATGTACCTGTTGTTGTAGTGGACTCAGTTGTAATTTGCAGTGTTGTGGGAGGTGGATCTGTAGGTGCCAATGATGCTGCCAATGTGGAAGGAACTACTATTAATATTGTGGGGATGACAATTCTAGAAGTTGTGGCCAGGTCACTTTGCTTCGATTGAATTAAAGTGTCCAATTCCTTCTCTGTCTCCTTGAGTTGATCGTTTAGCTTCAGGACCAAGTCCATGAGCTCTTCATGTCCTTGTTGTGCCTCCAGGACTTCTTGTGTCTGAGGATGATGCAGCTAGGGTATCTTTAGCTGCTTCTTGAGTGCAACAATATCATCATTTTTCTTTTTTATTAGTTGTTCTGTGGCCTTTACATCTTTGGGATCATGTCCCAACTCTATGACTAAGTCCTCTAAGGACTTGATTCTAGTATCTTTGGCCTGTGAGGAGGCCTTCTCCAACTGGAACTGTGTTGATATATTGTTAAGAGATTTTTGCAGTTGGTGGGCAGCAATGGCTTTCCCTATTAAGGTGGAGTATATCATCTCCCCTGTTTGCTTGTGTAGCTCAATCTGGTCAATGGGATGAATATCCCTTGCTAGTACTTCAAAATCCACCCTTTTAAAATTTGTTGCTGTCCTTGGCTGCTGAGTGGTTGGCTTGATGAAGGTCATCTGCATTTTCCCCTCTTTGACATCAAAGGCTAACATAAGCCTTGTTTGATTGGTAGGGGTCATCTTTAGATACTATGCATAGGTTTGGGCTTTCAACCTCTCATTTCTAGCCTTTATTTCTTTGTATCTCTCTTTAATATCTTGGTCTTTATCTACTGGCTTTCTGAAAGAGGATACTTCAACACTTTGTTGCCTTTCCAACATCTGAATGTGTGATGTGGAAGGTTCTAGGATGCCTCCAGATGGAGTGGCATGCCTACTCCCCTCTCTTTCTGTGCTTGTAACCTCAACTGTCTCCTCCGTATATTCCCGTTCAGAGACATGATTCACTCTTTGTCTCTAAGCTTGGCTTGTCTCTACATAGGCTTGTGATATTGCTATTTTTGAAGTAGTGGCCCCTTCCCTATTTCTCTTGAGGCTCTTCTCCTCATTTAGAGGAGTCTGTAGAACTAGAGGGGTACTCATGGTGGTTTCTAGTTAATCTGATTTCTTTAGTATGTCTGTTTGATCTGGAACCTCTAACAAGTCTCGTACTTATGATTCCTCTGGTACGTGTGATTCTTCTGGTACTTGTGATTCTTCTGGAACCTGCAGGAAATAACCCCAATCAAGATGTTTCTCTAGGTCAATAATGTGTTTTCCATAGCAACTTCAGTACTATCCTTGTCCTCTAAAGTGTTTTCCACCCATTGCGATTGGTTGGCATACTTTTCTATCTCAGGGATGCGGTGATGAATATAGTGAGCCATCTTGTTTTTTGGCTTCTTTTGCAGATGAAATCCAAGGGATCCTATCTCCATATGAAGCTCTATTTTAGATTTAATCTTTGAAGGATTAGGTCTACCTCCTTTCCAGCTTCTCTGCTATTACAAATAAAGGGACCTAATTGGTCTTTGATCTTGAGTTGGGCTTTCTTCTTGGCTTTGAAAAAGGTTACCTCATCTGAATTTATCATCTGCCTGTAGTACTCCAGAGCAAATAACCTCATTGGGAGGTATTTAGGTAGTTTGTATGGGGCCATCTCACAGCCATAAATCCTGATCTCAGTGTGGTTTTGGTACAAGTACCAATCACCTACTTTGGATTGTTTTGAGAGTTGCATGATCCTCTTTATATCTAAATTGATTCTTGGAGGAGGGCTTCCTATCAGCATTGTCACAATGGGATGTACAAATAGGTCTATGAAGTCTGCATATGAATATGGGGAGTCATATTTATGGATCAATGGAGTCCAGAAAATTACTGATCTAGGGTGACCTTTTGTGTCAAGCTTCTGGAGAGTAAAGGGGAACTTATCTGCTTGGTAGTATAGAAAAAGGTGATACAAAACAAAGGAATACTTGAAGACTCGTTCATTACTCATCCTAAGGAACTGGTCATGCATCCTATCAGCTATAAACTTGGAATAATCATAAATGATAGCAGGAGGTTGTCCTGGAGTGAAGATAGACATGAAAGCCAGGATGATTTCATCTATATACTCACTGGTGGTATAACCTAGGACATTGGATATCATTGCTACAATGTCCTGGCCAAATTGGGAAAATATGGTATACACATATGGAGGAGGATCTTTTGGGATATTCTTTTCCTCCCTGATGAAAGTTTGGAACATCTCAGCAAGTTTTATAGTGGTAAGCTTGGGGAATTGGTCTAATAGGTCTCCAATTGAAATAGGGGTTAGGTTTTGTCCTGGTTGAAGTTGCAACATCTCATTAATAGATTCAGCAATGATGGTGAAAAGTATGGTTTGGTTAGCGGACATCACTGCTCTTTGATTGGGGATATAATTTGCATGGCAGTAATGGACAATTTCTGGGAAAATGTGAACTTCAGGGAATTAGTACTTGGGCAAATTGGGTTCCATAGACCAATTTTATCAGCATGGTTCAGGTATTGGTCTCTGTATCGGCAATATAGTTTGAGTGGGGATTCATGGACACAGGTGTCCTTTATCTGGAAATCCCTATCAGCGAGGGGGAGGTGGTCTAGGTCGAGATGAGGAGTGGAAATAGGTCTCACATCCATGGCGATTGGGGTGGCCATTATCAGTTCTTGTGGATTTGAGAATGGGGGAGGTGATTTTCAGTCTTTTAGGGAAATGGTGGTTTAGTACAGAGTAGGTTTGAGTTTCTAGAGTTTGTTTAATTAATTTTTTACTTTAACTAAGAAAACTCAGTAACTGGTTCTGAAATTGACAGGGTTTTCCAGTGAATTATGGCTTAAATACCTGAAATTAAGGAGAACTGGCTCTGAACAGGGTGACTAGCAACTGAAAATGGTTGAAAAGTCTCTAAGTAGGTTGGAAAGCAAAATGGGTGCTCTCTGGCATCTCTAAGGTGCAATTGGACGTAGGTTGACAATTTCGACATTCACAGGGTCGTGCATGAAGGTTTACAGTTGAAAAATCGATTAAAAAAAATGATTTGGGGCTTTTTGGCTTTATGAGCGAAAGTCAATTCTGGTGGGTATGGGTGAAAAGTAATCATTTTGGCATGTAGTGGGGTGAAAAGTAACCATTTTGGCATGTAGCAGGTGGGTGGTAAATGGTTTCCATCACACCGCTTTTGGGTGCTCGGTGGTATTAGGCGGAGGCTGCCTGATTCCATATGTTGAACGACATGTAGCATCAGGGGCCTGACAGAAAACAACTTTTTCGGGCTGGTATTGTTTGGATGTCAGGCCAACCCGAAATGAATAAGGGCCGTCAGATGTGGAGGGAAATGATCGTACGGTGATCGAGCGGGGAAGTTGCATGGAGTGTAGTGGGGGGGCCAGCGAGCGCTTAAGTGCAGCGGTTTTTTAGTTGATGATAGATTAGGGCGGGTTAAGGCGTCGGGGTCATTAGAAGAAGGATTAATTGGGTTTTAGACTAACTTAATCGCATATCGATTAAATAGTGTGTTTTTCAGGGTTTAGGTAGAAAATTATAGTTTATATAATTAAACTATGGTTAGCGTTAATTTATATGTAGGAATGAAATATAATGAGGATACGGGTTTTTATCGGGATTTAATAAATAAAAATTAGTAATTAACAAAATGAGTGGAAAGGGGCACAATACCCTACGTAAATGTTTTTTCATGTTTTAATGCTTTTCCAAGATTAATATAAATACTTAGGATAAGGTGTTTTTGTGGGTTTTTGATATGAAAATGATTTATGTGGGGGGATAAATAATTTTCCTAGGTAAAAGTATTTTAACTTTAAGAAAGGCGTATTATTAGGGAAAATGAATGAACTGAAAAGGGGGGAATGAATTTTTATGAGGGGGTTTTAGTACTTATTTCCTATAAGTCATTGAGCCGAGGGTCCGGTCCCTCCAAAAGTCAGAGAAATGCTCTGAGCCTCTTTGACTTAAAAGTTTTGGTACTTTGAACTTTATTGTGGGAAATTAGTTAAGTAAAAGGTGAAATGGATGAGAGAAGTTAATTAATTGACTTTGACATCCAATTTCATGCTTGATTGTCCATTTATCTATAGAACTTTCATGATGGAAAAGATGATAAATATGCCTTGTGTTATCAATCATCATGCTTCTGCAATCTTTCTACTACTTACCCACTTACTCATCCTACCATTTTTTCCTCACTTTTTTAGGGTGCATTTGAGCTAGAAAACCCTTATCAAATATTTTTCTTTCTCTTTTAAAATAGTAAACTAACTAAATCTAACCTTATTACATACAAAGGCTAAGACTAAATAGTTGAGCTCCTTTTATTTACTCTACCTATCTAATTATCCGCCAAGATTAAACTGTTTGGTCATATTTTTATTCTCTATCTATAGACATGAAATTTAAAACATGAAATAGCCAAGTTTAAACATTTTGACTATCATGGATTGTGGCAAAGATTACAAACTACACACAATCATTTATTATGCACCAAAAGTAAATAGTAGTGGCATTTTGGCTTGCTCACTTTCATGATCTTTTTTCTTTTCTTGGGGTTCATATTTTTCATATTTTTTACCTTTTTGTTCTTTTTGTCCTTTGATTATTCTTTTAGGACATACCCTCTTTACATTTTTTAATTTTTCAATATGGAAAACATTTGTAGAAAGAAAAAGTATGTACATGTTACAGGTTTAATCTCAGTCATTCAAAAATTATGACTCCTGTTGGTATAGGAACCTAACAGTGGCTCCACTTGGGAATGGCATTTCCTAGTGAAATGTCAAGAACTTTGTAGATCAATGGCCTCCTGCATTGCTGTGATATTACCCTGCAACATTTTTCTTATGTGCTTCTGCATTATTACTAGTTATGATAGTAAAAATTTTGAAGCTTAGGGCCTTCTCTTCGGGCTTCAACTTCAAAAATCACCATCCAATCAACTCTAGACTTTTGAAAAATAAAGTACGTACAAATGATCAGTGAAATCAGTAACTAGGTTCAATGTAGTGTTTGAGCATTCGACCATTAACTAGTCCTCCTTCTTCTTCTGTGCCATCCATTTCTCTGAGGAAGAAAGCATTATTACCCCTGAAAGCATAAATGATATATGGGCCTTTCCATAGGAAATCAAATTTCCCATGTTTACCTTTATCCTCTCTCCTTGAATCCCATTTTAGAACTTTGTCCCCTAGGTAAAAATCTTCTACCTTGGTCCTTTTATCAAAAGTCTTCTTGATCCTTTCCTTCACAACTTCAAATCTGATGTACACTTCATCCCTGGTTTGCTGTAAGTGAATTGTTTGGTTTATTCTTCTTTGGATGTCATTTGGTTCAACCTGCAACTCTTGGAGCAATTTCATCACTGGTGTTCCCAAGAAATATGGGAAAATAGCTTCCATTCCAGAAACTAATTGATAAGGACTAGTACCAATGGATTTCTTTGTGGTTAGCCTATCTGCCCATAAGGCATTTACTAGTTTTTTGTTCCATGTTTTCTTGTTATCCTCCAACAATTTTTTGATGATATTTACTAGACTTTTGTTTGAGGACTCTGCTAGTCCATTTCCTTGAGGGTAATAAGCTATGGAGTGGCCCAGGGTATTTGAAAGTTGTTGCATTATCAGTGATGATTTTGGTTGGGAACCTGAGTCTAGATAGGATATTGGCCTCAAGGAAGGTTATTATGATGGTGTCAGTGGCTTGCCTTGATGGTATGGCTTCTATCCATTTAGTGAAATAGTCTATAGCAGTGAGGATCCATCTGTGTTGGGCAGAGGAGAGTGGGTGGATTTCACCAATGAAGTCAAGACCCCATTGTTGAAAAGGTACTTCAACGAAGATTGATTTCAGGGGTAGGGGTAAAAGCTTTTTCTTTCCTTCAAAAATTTGACATTTATAACATGAGGTTACAAATTTCTTTACATTAGAAAAAAAAGTAGGCCAATAGAAATTGGCTCTAAGAATCTTGTCAGCAGTGATTTTCTAGTATATATGTCTTCCATAGTCACCTGCATGAAACTCTTGTAACACCTTGTTAGATTCTTCTTTCAATAAACAATTAAGAAGGATACCTCCATGATTCCTCCAAAACAAAGCATTGTCAATTATGCAAAATTTTAAAGATTTTATTTTTTAAAATTTGCTTTTGGTCCTAGATAATTCAGGAGGAGCTTATAGCTTTTGTAAAACATATGTGATGTTGGCATACCATGGTGATTCAATAAAGACCTGGTTTATTGGTGGAGTCACCATCTCCTCTCCATTATCCATTTTTGCAATAAAATTTATGTCTAAGGCCTGACAGTTCGATTTAGCCATGAGCTTGGCTAAACCTTGGCCTTTGATTAACTTTGTTGGTTTGATTTATAGGTCATATTCTAATATAGTAGTGATCCATTTTCCTCTCTTTCCATCTGGACCTTCCTGAGTTAGGATGTCCTTGACTACTGCATTGGGGACATAGGCTATTATATGAGAATATAAAATGTAAACTCTAAAATCTTTAATAGCTTTGACCAAAGCAAAGGCTTGCTTTTCCATTATATTGTATTTTAAGGGGGCATCCCTCAGGGCTTTGCTAAAAAAGGCAATAGGTTGTTCATAACCCTGATCATTCTTCTATAGTAGGACTGCAAAAATTGTGTGTTTTGAGGCAAAGGAAAATATAATGAAATCTCTATCAAACTTTGGACTGATCAAAATTGGTGTTTTTGTTAAGGCTAGCTTAATATCTTCAAAGGATATCTTAGCCTCAATGGTCCATTTTATGGTCGAATATTTTTTCAACATATTGTTTAATGATCTAATTAATTATGCTAAGTTAGAAATAAATCTCCTAAGAAAGTTGATTTTTCCTAAAAAGGCTTGTAATTCCCTAATGCTCCTAGGATGTTGTATATGTAAGATGGCTTCAATTCTTACAGGATCTATTCGGATACCATCTTTTGAGATTATATGGCTTAATAACTTTCCTTCTTCTAACCCAAATAAATATTTCTTGGGATTCAAAGAAATTCCATACTTTCTGCATTTGATGAAAACCTGCCTTAGATGATCTAAGTGTTGTTTATCATATTTTGAGAATACAGTGATGTCATCTGAGTATATTACTAGGAAGTCATGAATTTCCTTAGCAAAAGCTATGTCCATGGCTCTTTGAAAAGTGGCCCCTACATCCTTTAATCCAAAAGGCATCTTCACATACATGAATGTGCCCCAAGGGGTAGTAAATGCAATTTTGGCCTGGTCATCTAGGTGAACTAAACTCTGATTGTAACTAGAAAACCCATGCAATAATGAGATTCTGGTTGACCCTACTACCCTTTGTAAGATATGATCCATTTTAGGGAGAGGTTAATTGTCTTTGAGTAAAACTTTATTAAGATTCCTGAGATCAACACAAAGTCTGATCTCACCAATTTGTTTCCTTGTGGCCACCAAATTTGAAACCCAATCAGAGAATCTAATTGGTGCTATTATCTTGGCCTCATACATCCTTCGAATCTCCTTTTCAATAGAAGGCAATAGGATGGGATTAATCCTCCTAAGCTTCTACCTAAAAGGTTTCTAGTCTTCTTTTATGGGGATGGTGTGTTGTATGATGTTGGTGTCATAAGACTTGAGGTCCTCATAACTCCAAGCAAAGACATCTTGGAATTCCTTTAATAATTCAGGGAATTTCACTTTTTCGGTAGGAGGTAAGGACTTTGAAAGTTTGATCAATTTTTTATTTTCCTTAGTGCCTATATTACACTCCTCAATATCAGATTTTAAGGGTTCCATCTTTAGTTTTCTAGGGACATCATTTGAATCAAACGAGTCTTCCAAAGGGGTTACTCCTTTGGGCAAAAAGTTGTCTTTGAGATTAATGATTTCAGAGTCTTCGTTAATTATCTCATCAATTTCAACTTGCTTTACATTTTCTACATCTAATTTTGTAAATTTAGTGGGATGAAATATATCTATCTTTTCATCTTCTATTTCATTAAATTCTACTTCATCTTTAAAGTCAGGATCTAATGTTATGTCAGTATCTATATTACTATTTACAAATTCTTCTTCTAAGGTTAAAAATTTGTTTATATGTTGGTCATTAGCAAATACTTGCCAGTTTTTCA
Organism: Pinus tabuliformis; assembly: GCA_031772625.1. Classification (NCBI taxonomy): domain Eukaryota; kingdom Viridiplantae; phylum Streptophyta; class Pinopsida; order Pinales; family Pinaceae; genus Pinus; species Pinus tabuliformis. Next base: position 686,742,610 of record CM062819.1, read on the forward strand.
AGTTATCTAGGATAGCAGGTCTGTGCCTGACTTCAACAGTATACTGATGGTTAGGTTGAAATGGTAACTTACAAGTGCTGGAAAACATTGCTAAACTATGAGCCTGCATATTATGCTTTCTAGGAACTACAACAACCTTGGTTTCTAGGAAAGTGTTTAGTATTTCTATGATGGTTCCTCTGTAACAACTTAATCTAGGGTCTTTAGTCATATATACTGCTTTAATATGTTTTATCACTAATTCAGAGTCTCCCATGACAGAAACTCTTATAGCTCCTAGTTTTCTAACTAATTTAAGACCTAAAAGAAGTGCTTCATACTCAGCCATGTTGTTAGTGCATTTGAAATTCAGTCTGTAAGCATGGACCTTTGATTGATAATTCTCTAGATTGTATATCCACACTCCCGCTCCTGCTCCTAAATTATTCACTGATCCATCAAATTCAAGGTTCCATAATATCTCATGTTCATAATTCTCATTGTCTAGGGGAATAAAATTTTCATTGTTTGAGGTGTTTTGATCATCTTTTTTATCAGAAAGCTCTTGAGTTTGGACAATATCATTTCTAGTTGTAACTGCAATTTCTTTTGGTTCTGAAACAATGCTAATTGAAGTAGTTTTCTTGTGTTTGTTCAACATTATAGAAAATAAAAGAATCAATGTCAGAATGCATGGAATAGATAGGCAAGTTTTGAGGCCTATCCTGGCTACTCACTACATATTTCATTAGGGTCTCTCTGTACAACCTTTTGGGATGTCCAAAAACTGAGATTATGGGATATGACATGTCAAGTTGTAAAAATCCTTGGAGTTTAGGCCACCATGATCTACAAAATAGCATGCCATATTTAGGTGGGATGTCAGCGACAACTATATCCATGAGAATGCTCTTAGCAGGATATTGTACTAAGGAAACACACAAGTCTTTGATTAACCCTAGACACTTTACCTGACTTGAGTCAAATGAAAATAAGTCCTTGTAAGGTCTAGTAATGTCCAAGTTTAATTTTTCCATAACCGATTTAGGCATTAAATTGTGTGAAGCCCCAGAATCTAACATTGCATTGTGTAAGATTTTATCATGAATGGTAAGGCTAATATAAGAGGGTGGTACCCCTCCTTCTAGTGGTTTGCTATTAACATCAGGACCAAATATAAGTTTTGGCTGATCATCAAACAAGTTAATGGAGTCTTCATTCTCAACAAAGTTTAAGGTTTTGTTTATTTGAGACTTATAGGTTTCAGTTTTAATCAGCTCTATTAAGGGAACTGAGATTTTCAGTTTAGCCACCTTTGCTCCCAAATTGAAAGGCAAAGGGGCTTTCTCTGTTTGAGGGCTTGGAATTTTCATGGCAGGAGTTTGAGTAGATTTCTCTTCTTTTTCTGTGTTTGAGGTCCTTTTGTGTGGATTTTCTGCTATAGTGTTTGAAGACTTTTCCATTGTTTCCTTGGAAGGGATTGAAGTGGAAGGTTGATCATCAGAGGGTTGATTAGGGGTTATATCTACAATGGTGGGACTAGGAGGGTTTTGGTTTGGTCTAGGGAGGATTTGGAGAGTTTTAGTAACTGGAGCTGCTTTGATTTTCTTGGGTTGATTGGGCACTATTTTCTTGGTTTGGTCAGGAGTATCAGTGTTCTTTTTACTCCTTAAATTGTATTGTTTATGTACCTCAAAAATGGCAGAATCATACCCTTGTTTATAATCGAATGATTCTCTAGACTAGGTCTGCAACTGCTGCAACATATGCAGTTCTTGCTCATCTTGGGTCAAGAAGACAGTTTCCTCATCATCCAATCCCATCAGGTTAATGTGTGTGTCTTGTTTAGGGTCATCTAAATGAGATGTTTCAGCATAGTTTTCTTGAAAGGGAGGCCTAATATTCTGATCAGGTCCATTCTTTCCAGTATTCTGATTTTGATTCTTTCTAAAGTTTGGGTTTCTGATAGGAGGTGCCTATTGATTATCTCATTAGGGCTTCCTTTCCATATTTTCTATCCTATCCATAAGTTCTTCCATACTCTTGGTCAGAAAATCTATTTTAATGTCAGAGGGTGAGGCTTCATCTTTGGCAGATCCTCTCCTTTCATTCCTAACCCTAGCTCTTTTTTCTAGCAAGTTGACTTCTACACTAACTGCTACACTCTGCATGTCTTCTAAAGTTGGAGGATTTCTCTCTCTGAGTTGGAATGCCATATCAATATCAAACCCATCAAGAAACTTTATCAGTGTTAAGTCAGGTGGGGGTTTAAGATTGATTGGTATTGCATTGTATATATTGTTAAATCTGGTATAGTAATCTTGGACTGTTTCATTTGGTCCTCTTCTAATGTTTTCGTATTCTGAAAGGATCTGCAGAGGATTATTTTTCTTTTCCCATCTATTTAAAAATTGCTGATAAAATAAATCTAGACTATCTATGTTGTTAGCAAGTAACACTCTAAACCATTTCTTAACATCACCAGCTAGAGGTTGAGAAAAAAGTCTCATCTGAACATCTCCAATATCAATTTCATGTAATTCAAAGTAATCTATCATTTTGTTTACATGATGTTGTGCTGTATAAGGTCCTATACCATCAAATTGGACAATTTTTTTCTGGTAGTCTTGTGGCATGACACCCAGTGGGGCAAGTAACACAAGAGGAGCATATCTATTTTCCATGGCTCTAAGTTGGGCAGGGCTAAGAAGTGAGGTTGGGGTACCAAGAGATGATACAGTAGTTGATGGAGAACTAGGAGTAATAGGTGATTGATGGGTAATGGTAGGTTGGTAGGGAAGTGAAGGTATAAATGGAGGTGAGGAATGAACTTCAGAGGTGGAAGGGAATAATGGTGAACTAAGAGTAGTTGAAATTGGTTCAGAAAGCTCAGGGATCTTAGCAGTAGTAAGGGATGACTGAGGGGAATTTAGAATATACTCATTAATTGATAGGCTTGCCTTTTGGACTTCGAGATCTGAAATAAACTTTGGATCTAGAACTATGTCATCAAGTGCACTTTCAGATTTAGTTCTAAATAGAGAAAGGTCAACTCACTCATCAAAGGGGAGGTCTTCTAGAAAAAACCACTCATCAGGGCATGAATCGGCTTTGATTGAAGGTGTTGGACTTACTGGACTTTCTTGTCTTTTGTATCTTCTCGAAATCAGGTTGGGATTATCCACTACTGGGCAGGGTTTGGATCTGGATTAGCCCTAGTATAATCAGTTCCCCTTGAAGCCATAATTTCAAGCTTTTCTAATTATTTTCTTTCTGTGAAATTTTGTAAATAACTTCTAATAAACCATTCAAGAGGCTTGAAATAAAGATTTGAATTTTTCTCAAAGGTTTATTAAGATTGAGGGTTTGAGTCCCCAGTATGGTCGCCACTATGTTATCACTCAGAAGTTTTCTCTAGAAGTTATCAAAAGAAGGAATCATCCAAGGTAACAAAAAACCAATCTTGTAGGCTCATGTTCTAGCCAACTTAAGTCTAGAGAGGGCTCTCTCTTTATAATTTAGCTTTTTTTTAATGAGATTTTAGGCTAGTTCTTAGTGTTCATGGGGTTTTGATTTTGGATTGAAGGTAGGGTGGTGGAATTCTTGGAGCAGATGGATAGAGCTAGGTCTTCAAGCCATTGGGCTATGAAGTCAATAAATGGATAGCATAACTGGACCAGATCATTAAAGGGAATGTTCACAGGGCAGGCTAGCGAAGCAAAAGGCAAATCTTCAGGTCTAATGGGTGAAGTGATTCTAACTAGGGTGAAAGGGCACTTAAGAGTCTTTGGACCGGGATCAGAATGAAGAATAGGGGGTGATCATGAACAAAGGGCAATTAAGAATCCTTTGCTATAGACCAAAGGAGAAACTACAGGAGCTAAGGAGAAGTTAAGAATTCCCTAGCTAAGATATTTTAGGAGAAAACATTCAAAATGTAAAACAGTCAAGACAAAGTGCATTCAAGCAATTTCTGAAATATCATTCCTTGTTATAAATTTAGATTTTAGAGAAACAAACAAGATTATGAAGAAACATAGGAAAAAACAATTGTAAACATGAGAGAATACTTATTTGTATTTCGCTTTACACAAGAATCCTGTAAAATATATGATCTCTATTCCTTGATCCAGTAAGTCATTCTAGTACAATAGAACTTTGATTTGAGAGAAAAAGTCTATAGAAATGTCTTATAATCAAAACTACATACTTAGAAAAGTGAAGTATTTATACCAAAAATAATTACAAAATATCTCATAACAATTTGAGATTTAATCTATGGAATAAAACATCTTCATGCATGAAGATAGAGACAGGTGCAGAACTGCTTCTTGTTGTCCCTTTTATTGTGGTGTTGGTGGTTGTTTCTGTTGAGTTTTGAGCCCTTTAAGCTGGTTAATAGTTGTGGTATTTCTACGTAGGAATCTTCTTTACTTTGATCTTTCACTGATACTATTTGACTCTGTTACTCTTTGAACCTGCTGATCTGTCCTTTACTTGTTTCACGTGGCTGCCTTCAGATTTACTGTGGTAAATTTCTGATGTAAAACTTTTTCATAGTAAATCTGTCATTTTCTCCCACCATTCTTCCTCAGGTAACTTTACTTTCAACATTATTCTATAAATTTTGTTTGCCTCTATATATTTTACAAAATTGGGCTTGGTGAGAAACAAATGTTTCACCTCATGTTCTAGGAAAAACTGTTTCTCCAATGTATCATATAATACTTTGCCTATTGGCAAAGATTTAATAGCTGATGTACTTGCCTATTCCTTTTCCAATCTTCTTAACCTATCACTATAGTCCAATTGGGTCATGAGTTTGTCATTGATGACCATGGGACTGGGAAGACCTTTGTCCCTTAAAATCTGAAACTTAGCCATGAACCTGTCAATGGCTACTTGCATGTTGTGGCACTTCTCTTCTAAGTTGTGCATGAGGTTTCTTTTGGAAAGAACCTTTCTAATCCCCAGAATGGCTTCAGTCCTGTCTTCTATGTTAAGCTCTTGGAGCTCATATCTATTTTTGCTGTTTAGGAAGTGGATGAGTCGATTTGCATCCTCTGATTTATCTCCCAATTCTTCCTTCACTTCTTGAATGGCTTTAGTGGCTATTTTCACCAATTCTGTTTGCTCAAATATAACTTGGATTGATGGCCAAATATCATTGACAGAGTCAATGATATTGGCCCAGAGCATCTCTTTAGTTTGTCCTAGTGGCTTCTGCACTGTCAAATCTTTCTCCAGGACTTTGATTTTCTCTCCCATTCTTTGGGCTTTCTGTGTTTCTTCTCTTTGTTGAATTTGGGCAAGTTGGCAATCAGTTTCCAAACTTGCCACTTTCTCCTTTAATCTTTTGAGCTCTGTAGCCTGGATAGACATCTCCTCCATGAATTTTACCAGTTCTGTTGTTTTCTCAGTTGATGTACTTGTTGCTCTAGTGGACTCAGTTGTAATTGGCAGTGTTTTGGCAGGTGGAGTTGTATGTGCCAATGATGTTGCCAATGTGGAAGGAACTGTTGTTGATACAGTGGGGATGATAGTTTTGGAAGTTGTGGCCAGGTCACTTTGCTTCGATTGAATTAAAGTGTCCAACTCCTTCTCTGTCTCCTTGAGTTGATCGTTTAGCTTCAGGACCAAGTCCATGAGCTCTTCATGTCCTTGTTGTGCCTCCAAGACTTCCTGTGTTTGAGGATGATGCAGTTGAGGTATCTTTAGCTACTTCTTGAGTGTAGCAATATCATCATTGTTCTTTTTTATTATCTATTTTGTGGCCTTTACATCTTTGGTATCGTGTCCCAACTCTATGACTAAGTCCTCTAAAGACTTGATTCTAGTATCTTTGGCCTATGAGGAGGCCTTCTCCAACTGGAACTGTGTTGATATATTGTTAAGAGAGTTTTGCAGTTGGTGGGAAGCAATGGCTTTCCCTGTCAAGGTGGAGTATATCATCTCCCCTGTTTGCTTGTGTAGCTCAATCTGGTCAATGGGATGAATATCCCTTTCCAATACTTCAAAATCCACCCTTTTAAAATCTGTTGTTGTCCTTGGCTGCTGAGTGGTTGGCTTGATGAAGGTCATCTGCATTTTCCCCTCTTTGACATCAAAGGCTGACATAAGCCTTGTTTGATTGGTAGGGGTCACCTTTATTTCTTTGTATCTCTCTTTAATATCTTGGTCTTTATCTGCTGGAATTCTGAAAGAGGATACTTCAACACTTTGCTACCTTTCCAACATCTGAGTGTGTGATGTGGAAGGTTCTAGGATGCCTCCAGATGGAGTGGCATGCCTACTCCCCTCTCTTTCTGTGCTTGTAACCTCAGCTATCTCCTCTGTATATTCCTGTTTAGAGACAGGATTCACTCTTTGTCTCTTAGCCTGACTTGTCTCTGCATAGGCTTGTGATGTTGCTCTTTCTGAAGTAGTGGCCCCTTCCCTATTTCTCTTGAGGCTCTTCTCCTCATTTAGAGGAGTCTGTAGAACTTGAGGGGTACTCATGGTGGTTTCTGGTTTATCTGATTTCTCTGGTATGTTTGTTTGATCTGGCACCTCTGACAAGTCTGGTACTTTTGATCCCTCTGGTACCTGTGATTCTTCTGGTACTTGTGATTCTTCTGGCACCTCCAGATGGTGGTTTATGATAATTATTGATTTCAGTTTCTAAATACCTAGCTTCTCCTATATTATTCATTCTTATATCCTGTAGGAGTCAATCCTACTCTTCTACCTATATCCTATAGCTATAACCTATTTCCTATTTCTGAACATTTGTCCTATTTTCTACCTTGTATATATTCCTAAAAGTCTAATCCTCAAGGCCTACCTTTTGATCTTGTACATACAATTCTAATCAACCTATAGTCATAAGTACCAACAGACCTACCAACACTAAGCATGCATACTTAAGGACTGGATTTTGAAGAAAGGGATTAGGTCATGAATACAAAGGATTTATCAAGCCACAAAATAGGTCATGAATATGAAGGATTTATAAATTTGTATGGTTTTCAACCTACAAATTTTTTTAAATCTAGAAAATAAAACATAATTGATAGACAAAGAGTATGTGATCATAACAAGAATTAATGGCTAGCTTAGCAAAATCATCATGACCCGATGCTTTTATGACTTGAAGGCATCATAATGGCCCGTATACCTGATTTTATCATTTAAAGACCACTGCTAGGACTCTGAAGGCCATCATTAAAAGAATCCTTGTGTAAGGCATTGAAGGTAGTATTAGTGAAGCATATGCTGCGATTGAGGGTTCATTGCATAAACAAGTAATGAATGAAGGAAGTAAGTACTGTATTCATTATGAAGTATAGGCAAAAGTTTCGACCTGTAGAAAACGTTGTGAATTAGAGTTGTTGCCATTTTAAAGGTCATAAACCAATCCTCTCCGAGTTTCATAAGGATAGAGTGTTACGAGTATGTTGACAATAACAGTGTCAGCATACGAGTAAAAGGGCCACGACACAAGGGAGACCCACCAGAACCGGTCGAAAGGAATTGCGATTTTATTGGCAACATCCTCCATTAAATAAGAGATACGCATAATAGTCAGGCCCAGGTAGTTCTCTTATCATAACTCTGATAAAAATTTGTTTTCATAGCATAAGGGAAATACAGTAATTTTCTACAAACTATGGTAGAATTCTTTTACAACTGTAAATTCTTCTTACAAACAGGGTAACAGGAGATAAAAAATTTCTCTCATGGCAAATAGAGCAGAGCCACAACAATTTGACCCTTCCAAATATCATAAGGACTACATAGACATTTTTAGGGCAAAACAATGGCTGCCATTCTTAGAAAAACACAGTGGGCACAATGAGCAAATGGCAAGGGAGTTTGCCTCTTCATTTAATGGAGAGAGAGCCATTGTAGGAAACTTGTCTTTTAGGGTCTCAAAAGACACAATTGCTCAAGCAATAGGTATAAGCCTAGAAGGAGAAAATTATTTTAAAACCAAGCAGTTCAAAGAAAAAACATGGACACATTTCATATCCAAGACAAGGGCATCATCAGTTGACTGGAAATTAGGGATTCCTAGGAGTTGGCTCATTCATCCATGGGATGAAGTAGTTTATGTCATGCAAAAATTTATAACCTGTGAGGGAAGATACAACATTGTATTTCTTTATCATATCAAATTGTTAATGCATCTAAGAGGGGACTGCATTATAAGTTTGCCTTATTTTCTTTTGCAAAGTTTGACTAAAATGTCTAAGACCATACAAAAACAGAGGAAAAACAAGGATAAGAGTCTACACCATTTTGGTTTGATAAAAATCTTGATTGAATTTGAACTACAAAAGATGAATGTAACCTGGAAGAAGTTCTTGGTAACTAATGAGTTTATGATAGATGAGGAGCAAGCAAAGCAACAAAATTCACAAGAAGAGCAGCATAGTTCAAAGGAAGGGCAGCAACATGCAGAATTAGTGATTGATGTAGATGCTATAGAGGAAGACTTTTTAGAATACAGACTAAGTAACTCTGTTCCATCCATCAGCAGTATCAGAACAAGGAGGATGGTAAGGGAGGAGGCTGAAAGGGCTGAAAAGGATAAAATTTTCTCCACTTACACAAGAAAGTCTAGAAAGACTAAGTTAGGCCAGAAGGGGAAAATAGTGGAGGAGGATGATGTTCTACAATAGGCATAGTATGACTACATACAGGGATTGGAAAGTAAAGACAAGGGAAAGGAGCAACAAGAACAAAAGGTCTCAAGTAAAAAGAAAAGAAAACTGGAAAGGAAGGTTGAGAAGTTATAACAACAGCGTATGGAATCATAGGTTTTGGAAAGAGTAGTAAAAAGAGAAAATGAAACACTCAAAATACAAAGCAAAAAGTTTCAAGTTGAGAATGAAAAATTGAAAAAGAAGATTAAGAAACTCACATCCTATAAAATGCAAATTTGTAGGAAAGCCTACAAATTTTACAAGAAAAAGAAAGCAATTAAAACCAAGTATCAAATCCTGAAGACAGAGTATTGTCATGCGGAAAGAGTTAATTTTGCGGACAAAACCGACCTCCCTAGAAACTAAGGCTTTTCTAGTGACAAACAAAACAATCAAGCACTATCTTTCCCTAAATATGAATTTAAAATAAAAGCAACCAGGTGTTTAAGGCTTACCTTTAGTCCAATGCTGCTTGTAGCGGCCAAGTCTCTTCGATCCATATGAGCTCCTCTCCTTGAATCCTGCATACACAAACAAGCAAACGATTACATAGCACCTGAATAACTCATATAATAAAACATATTCATCATAAAGACCAAGGAGTTTATGAAACAAATTATATATAACAACTTGTTGAGAAAAGTGAACTTAATTGTATTAATTGGAAACAAAAGAAACCTTACAACCAATGCCTTGGTGCTGTGCAGGTCCCTCCCAGGGTCCAACAAGAGTTCTCCTCTACTTTGAACAGCTCACCCACTTCCAAATTAAGCTAAGAAAGGAATGTGATCTCTCCTCTCATGCTCTATAAGGGAGTCCTAATTTCAGCAGCATCTACCCTTAGGAATGTTCAGCTTTCAACCTCCTTTGCCTCTGGCCCAATGCCTGTATTTATAATTCTTTGGAGGAAGTTAAACAGGTCCACCATCAATGGGATAAGCCCCTCTTTCAAAGGGATAGCTCCCCTCTTCATGGGATAAGTTCCTCTTTCATTGGGATGCATGAACCATCTGGAGGCGCTCAATCCACGTCAAACCATCTTCTAGAATGCTCTAGAATCGACCGCAAGTAAGTTTTTTGAAGTAAAACTTGCGCCTTTTGACTTTTACAGGGGTACGCACCCACCCCTTTACAGACAGAGCGTACAAGTACATAGGTATTATGTACTTGAGGTGCGTGCCCGCAGGTAAGAGTAAGAGAAAGTGTGGAACCAGAGTTATATCGATTTTTTAAAGGCTTTCTCTCTTTTTTGGAGTTTGACATGAGGAGCAGAGGTATAAGACTTGCCAAGGAGGATAGTATAGTTATTGATGGAGCCATACTGACTGCAAATAGTCATGGTGACAAATTTTAGTGTAACAGATTGCCCCCTAAAGTGCGAGGTCTGTAGTAGATCAGGGTTTTATATCATCTAGGAAGGGTGACGCACTTTATCATTTCGAGGATTATCTTGTGGAGATCCCAGTCGGAACCTGCAAATATTCAAAACAAAATACTTATATGAGATCATATCATCGCTGAGGTAGGCATTCCCATACTCAGATCAAAACTGACTAGAAAAACTAACTACTGCTCTGATACAAGAATGATCTTGTAAAACATCACAAGTATAGACTCGTGTGAACACAGTATGGATGCAGCCATTTGTTTATGAATAGTCCACAACATAATGAAATACAAAATTCCTCGCAACCTGGATGGTGGAAACTAGATCCAGGGTCTTCATTTCTATATCCCGAAATAGTACGATTCTATCCATGCGAATAAATGAGTTGATGTCGAACATGGTAGAAACCACTTGATTACCAGTCAATGATATAAATTGTTAACAAGTGTGAGAGAGACCACCAGTGATGTTAATGGTTCTCAAAGTACCCAATACAATCCATGAGATGTGAGTAGATGTGTTGATGTCGAACATTTCACGGAATCCTTCGATCGAAAGTCAATGATGTAAACTGTCGTTAAAGGCGAGAAACCTGCCATTGAGGCATGCAGATTTCAAGGTACTGATGATTCCTAGATCATCTTTCTAGATAATGTGCTGATGTCCATAGAAAGCGATCCGTCGTAGGCAAGCCCACAACACGAAATCAAAGGTCAAGTTGAAGAAATTTATTTGCAAGGACTGACTCAGGGATGGTCAAGATGGATGACAGATATTTTGCAGATGAATGGCTTATTGGCAGTGACCCCTTGAACACATAACGACACAACAGATGGCTTGGTGACAATTGACCCAAAGTTAATACCCAGAAACTGGCTGAAGACTTTCAATGTGGTTCGATCAACTGTTAGGCAAAGGATTTCCCAACCCAAGTGAATAAAAGTGTCATGTTCAAGAGTGGTTACAAAGTATGACAAATAGACTCATTTTCCTCTATTTTCCCCCACCATTTCTGGCAAGTACCTCTTTATTTTTTACAAGCTTGAGGAGGATAACATTTGCTTGATTATAAGCTCATCCTTCGGATGAGTCCAACTTAGTTTAGATTCGAACCCTAAGAAGGAGTGGTTCGTTCCTGTTTGTAATTGAACAGGTCCTTTACTGTGAAATTTTAACGAGTCCAGTATAGGAGAAACTCGGTGTTTTTCAATTTTAGAGAGTCTGAAAAACTTAAGAAGACCCCAGGGTTGACCTTTTTCGTAAATTTGTGTCTCCCAAGCCCGGAAAAGTATAAAATAATACTTGAGAGAACCGCTTGATCTTTTACGACCAAGGAGTACTTTCATGATTAGTGTCTCTGATCTGAAAAGTAGAAAGTGATCAAGGATACGTCATTTTATTTCCAATATCGAATTTGAAACGACAAAAATCCGGCAATCTTTTCATGTTTTTACGGTCAGAAAAGGGTTGTAAGAGGACCGTCATTTTAATTCTGTTTTAACGAGCTAAAAGAAACGCTCGGAAATCTTTTCATGTTTTAGAAGTCAGAAAAGGGCTTAAAAGATGACTCTAAGGTTTCACTTTTTCGTAAGTTTTAACAAGTTCGAAAAAATGATAAAAATGTACTCATGGTTTTCACTTTTTCGTAAGTTTTAATGAGTTCGAAAAAATGATAAAAATGTACTCATATGGCCGACTTTCAATTTAATTTACGAGCAAGAAAAGATGGAAAGAACTCGGCATTTTCATTTGTTTTACGAGAATGAAAGATAGAAAAATAATCTCGGGATTTTCATGAGTTTAATGAGTCTTGAAAATAACTGAAATTGACTCGAGATAGGTTTCATTTTTACAAAAGCTTGAAATAGAGAAAAACTATGCTTCAAAGTAGTTTCATTTTCACACAAGCTTGAAACAGAGAGAAAACTGTGCTTGATGCCCCCTAAGCATAACTGCTAGAGTGCATGCCCCCCAGCTTCATTTCATTCAACCAGTTGGATGAAATGAAGGTTGAGTTACTAGATCATTTGAAAGACTCGACCTAAACTGTAAGAAAATCATGCAAAAAACTGAAATAACTAACCTAAATATACAACTTAACATTTATGAGATCTAGTCAAACTCTCGACTCAATTAGAGGAGGATTTGTTTCATTTTTTAATGAGATTGACACAGGAAAAGAACTATGCTCGGATTCGGTTTCATGTTTACGCAAGCTTGAAACAAAAAACTATGCTTGTTATAAGTTCACATGGCCCCAACATAATGACGCAAATCGAGGTACATGCCCCCCAAGCTTCATTGCATTCAACCAGGTGGATGAAATGAAGTTTTACTTTCAAAATTTGTGAAGACTCATGGGAGTTGTTTCATTTTTTAGTGAGGTTGACACAGGAAAAGAACTATCCTCAAACCCTTGCTTCATTTTTTAAACAAGCTTGACACAAGATAAGGAACTATGCTCACAACTACTCTCTACAATCTACATATCAAGGAACTATACTCTAAAAAACCTTGATTCATTTTTTAACGAGCTTGACACAAGACAAGGAACTATGCTCTAAAATCCTTGATTCATTTTTTAACGAGCTTGACACAAGACAAGGAACTATGCTCTAAAATCCTTGATTCATTTTTTAACGAGCTTGACACAAGACAAGGAACTATGCTCATAAAATCCTTGATTCATTTTTTAACGAGCTTGACACAAGACAAGGAACTATGCTCTAAAATCCTTGATTCATTTTTTAATGAGCTTGGCACAAGACAAGGAACTATGCTCTAAAATCCTTGATTCATTTTTTAACGAGCTTGACACAAGACAAGGAACTATGCTCAAGACTCCTTGTTTCATTTTTTAACGAGCTTGACACAAGACAAGGAACTATGCTCAAGAAGTTCGCATGCCCCCAGGATAATGATGCAAAGCGAGGTACATGCCCCCCAGGCTTCATTGCATTCAACCAGGTGGATGGAATGAAGGTTTACTTTCAATATTTAACTTGAAAAGGGAGTTGTTTCATTTTTAAGGAGGTTGACACAAGAAAAGAACTATCCTCATACCTGATTCATTTTTTAACGAGGTTGACACAGGAAAAGAACTGTCCTCATACTCACTGATTCATTTTTTAACGAGGTCGACACAATAAAAGGAACTTTCCTCGTACAACTGATCATGGCTTCCAACTGGAAGAAAGACATTTCAATGGAAACACCTTGATCATGGCTTCCAAGAGGTCTTCATCAGAAGGAAGAACACTTCTCTGGAAGGAACACATGTCAAGGGACTCAAAGGGGATAAGAACATCATGTTGAAGTAATCCCATAGAGTTTTCCATGTCAATTACCGGATCTAAATCAAAGGAAGATGAGCAAACAGTGAGAGGCTCACTTACATCGGTAACTGAAAACATGGGACCAGTTGCCACATAATTAACCCGTGGCAGGGTAGATACCACTTTAGAATCAGGAACATTTAGGGGTGTCATATTATTGGTAGTTGAGACAAGACTAGGGAACGAAAGCTGGTCTACAGTCACAATACTGCCATTGTGAGGGAAAGACATCACGCGAAAGAGTGTTTATACGACAGCTTTCATTGCATAAACATAGTCTCATCCAAGGAGTAAATTGAAATCCAAGGGACCTCGAACTACCATAAGATCAATACAGACAGTTTTACCTTTGAAGGTAATAGAAAACTTAGGAAGGATCCCTAAAGGTTCACTAATGGTTCTGTTAAAAGCTTTCAGATTCTGCGTAATAGGTGCAAGCTGAGGGGAACCCAAAGCTTTCCAAACAGTTGAGGATAAAATACTAACAGAAGCACCTTCATCTACCTGAGTACGATGTATGTCCCTACCACTAGCCTTGACAATGATTTGGAAAGGGATGGAGGAAGGAAGACGAGGTTATGTGAGTCTATTCCATTCAAAGTAAAAGACCTCAGTACTTGGAGGGGGTTCTGTAGAAACAGGTGAAATTCCCCCCGGCGTAGAAGAATCTGATGTAACAAAAAGAACCTAAGCAGTATGAAGTTCACTCTCTAAAGGGAAAGTGGGATCGACCGAATGTGAAATTGAATCGACCACTGGATCAAATAATTGATCATCAACTTGAGTGACATGAGTTTCACTCTCCAATGGAAGAGTGTGATCGACTGTACTTGAAATTAGATCAATCACTCCATCAGTTGATGGTAGGTTGGGAGAAAGTTTACAGTAACCAGTTGGAAATTCTGGCTGTGGAACAGTAAGGTTTTCCAACAATTTTGAGGCTTCATCCATGTGAGGGCAAATGTGAGTTTGATGACTCCCTTTGCATAACTTACAAGGAAACCTAACTTTGCCCTTTTTCCTAGGAACCTGACTATCACTGGTTGATGGATCAATGGAAAATTGATGAAATTTTTCTGACCATACTTCCAAGACCTTTGGAATACCAGGACAATTGATAAGGAAGTGGTCACCCTTACAAAGCTTGCAAGGGTATTTGGGTTTACGATGCATGTTGGAGGTTTCCTCAACACAACTAACACTTACAGCCATAGTTGGTTGGTTGACTTCTTTCTTATCTTGCTTCTTCTTCTTCTTCTTCTTCTTCTTCCCTTTCTTCTTCTTCTTAGCCACCTGGTTACTAGCATCAAGGATTTTACTAATCGAAGAGGAAGAAATGGAGGAAGAAAAATTAGGCGAAGAAGGTAAAGGGTCAACAGAAAGTTGGTGATGTTGAGATGGTGAACTTTGTCGAGGTGAAGCATTCGGTTGAGGTGGAACAAGTGGAGTATTTGGGGCCAACGAAGTTGAAAATTACCATATCGGTAAACCTATTGTAAATCCAGGTAATGACAAAGTAGCCATGTAAGGCGGACCAACATTTCCAAAGTAAGGAAAAGTACTAGGATTCTCGTCAAGAGGAATTCCTTGGTTGGTAAATTCTGGAACATTTGCCATTATATTCAACTTCAGTGAATTTTATTAACAATTTTAAAACTAAAATTAACAATTCACAATTCACACCTAACAATTAAAATTCACAATTCACACCTATGGTCTCTAAAAGTAAAAACAAACAAATTAACATGCGCTATCAAATCTAGGAGTCAAACCACACACAAACAGTAACTTTCCGTACCGAAAACACTAGTTGGTGATGAAATCCAATGTCACAGAATCCAATACAGAAATGGCAGTTGGAACAGTTACCCTGACAACCTGCTTAATGAATAGACTGGCACAAGTTCCTCCACTTAAACATCTCGAGTGAAGAGAACCCCCCAAAAAATCCAAGTGAGTCTAGCCGACGTCTGCTCCAAGTACAGTGGGATCTTCCCACCACTGTCACCTTAGGAAGAATCCTAAAGAATGTGGCCACTAAGGTTACCAACTGAAACAAATATACCTGGGGGAATAGTCTACGATCCGATACGCACGCAAGGGTAGAGTAGCAAGCTCAATCTCCTTGAAGGCTCCTTGACATAATCCAAGGTTTACCAACAAGTGACCCCAGGCTCCTCGACAATGGTTAATCTGAGGTCTACCGTTTTTAATACATGAATATCTGGCGTCGTTCCCAATGAGGAAGGATTGATTCCCACACTGGTTCGGACATGATCTCGTGATTCTCCTTTAAGAGGAGCTTTCCCAGAGCATAAATGCAACAATTGGATTTCTTCCTACCACAAGATACAACTACTTGTTTGTTTTTACTGTCTTGGAGAGTTAATTACTCTCCTACTCCAAGACACTAGCCTAAGCTAAGTTGGTGTATCAGAGCCCTAGAAATGTAAAAATTACTAGATGAATTTTAATTAAGTGTTGTGTTATTTAGGCTGTTATTACTCAAAGGGGTAAATGGATATGAAACCAATGGTGTTATGACCCGACTCAAAACTTAATGCAATCAAATATGATAATGTAATCCTTTCAATTCGATGAATCGTGACTAAAGTAAGGAGAGAGTTTCCATTCACTTCCAACAATGCAAAAAATTGATCACTAAGAGAAAATATAACAAATTCTCTAATGCACTAATTTCATCAAGGAAAAACTAATGCAAATCAATTCCAAAATAGTTTTTTTATTTTTTATTTTTGTGTAAACTCAAATCAAAGAAAAATGATATAAATCTACGATTGATTTTTCAGAGTGTAAACTATGCAATTGTAATCTATGCACAATTCACTTGAAAATTATGCAAATGTAATCTATGCACATTTTTCATTAATATTCTGAAAATGAGAATTCTAATTATGCAAATGTGATCTATGCAAGAGAATTCTCAAACACAAGATGATTCTAATGTAATCTAAGAACCAATCAAGTGCAAGTCGAGAAAATTGGGTGAGAGTTCCAAAGATCAAAAAATAAAAACACTCAAAGGCGATTAACACTCATACACAATCTAGCCCCCCCCCGGCAAATGAGGGGGAATTTTTTTTGCAAAAACAAAAGCAAAAAGATGCAAAATTGTGAAAGGACTGAGAGAAACCTCCAAGTAATGACCAAAGGAAAAAAAATCAAGAATTTCTCAAAAAGAGACTCAAAACACTCAATTGATAAAAGCTTAGAGCAGGAATGCCAATGAAATTAACCAAGGAAAGTTTTTGACAGGGAACAAGCAGGTCTGGGCAATGGCTAAAACCTATAAACAAATTCTAAACTAATAAAAAAGAGAAAAAATTAAAACTTTTCAAATTTTTGACAAGGTACGCAGGCAACCTGTTTACACAGGTGCGTCCACGCTCTGTGCACAAAGCAAAAGTGCGTACAGGTACGCACTGTGCTTAACTCAAAGGGTGCGTACCTCGCCCAAAACTATGAAAAATGAAAACTAACTCAAATTTAATTAAATTCACCCAATCCCACAATCATCAAGTCAAAAACAGAAACAGAAAATACAGTTTCTCAGGTCAAAGTATAGACAAAGAAAACAATCAAGTCCCCAGTATGGTCGCCATTTTGTCATGCGGAAAGAGTCAATTTTGCGGACAAAACCGACCTCCCTAGAAACTAAGGCTTTTCTAGTGACAAACAAAACAATCAAGCACTATCTTTCCCTAAATATGCATTTAAAATAAAAGCAACCAGGTTTTTAAGGCTTACCTTTAGTCCAATGCTGCTTGTAGCGGCCAAGCCTCTTCGATCCAGATGAGCTCCTCTCCTTGAAGCCTGCATACACAAACAAGCAAACGATTACATAACACCTGAATAACTCATGTAATAAAATGTATTCATCATAAAGACCAAGGAGTTTATGAAACAAATTATATATAAGAACTTGTTGAGAAAAATGAACTTAAATGTATTAATTGGAAACAAAAGAAACCTTACAACCAACACCTTGGTGTTGTGCAGGTCCCTCCCAGGGTCCAGCAAGAGTTCTCCTCTACTTTAAACAGCTCACCCACTTCCAAATGAAGCTAAGAAAGGAATGTGATCTCTCCTCTCAAGCTCTATAAGGGAGTCTTAATTTCAGCAGCATCTACCCTTAGGAATGTTTAGCCTTCAACCTCCTTTGCCTCTGGCCCAATGCCTATATTTATAATGCTTTGGAGGAAGTTAAACAGGTCCACCATCAATGGGATAAGCCCCTCTTTCAAAGGGATAGCTACCCTCTTCATGGGATAAGTTCCTCTTTCATTGGGATGCATGAACCATCTGGAGGTGCTCAATCCACGTCAAACCATCTTCTAGAATGCTCTAGAATCGACCGCAAGTAAGTTTTTTGAAGTAAAACTTGCGCCTTTTGACTTTTACAGGGGTACGCACCCACCCCTTTACAGACAAAGCGTACAAGTACGCAGGTATTATGTACTTGAGGTGCGTGCCTGCAGGTAAGAGTAAGAGAAAGTGCGGAACCAGAGTTATATTGATTTTTTAAAGGCTTTCTCTCTTTTTTGGAGTTTGACATGAGGAGCACAGGTATAAGACTTGTCAAGGAGGACAGTATAGTTATTGATGGAGCCATACTGACTGCAAATAGTCATGGTGACAAATTTTAGTGTAACAAGTATGAAGCTTAAATGAACATTAATGCTTTACTTCAAGCAGTAGAGCTAGAAGCAGAGGCATAGGAAGAGGCAGAAGTCAGAATTTGATAGGTTAGAACTTATTTGCATGAGGGCATGCAAAATCTTGAGTTTGGGGGAATGTTGGTATCAAATTATGACTGTCCATCCCACTTAAAATTCTCATTATCATTATCATTATCATTATCATTATCAATGTCATTATCATTATTTTTAGCTTCGAATTAATTTTTGAAATTATTATGTTAAAAATGACATTTTTCAGAAAATTACAAGAAGTTGTGACTTCTTGTAAATCCTCCATTGTCTGACATGTTGCACAACAGGTGAGTGAATTTGAAGATTTTGGGCATGAAGTAAAATGTACACGGATGGTGGATCACCTATCCACTTTCATTTTTGAAGAAAACAAGTGTCCGGTCAACGCTGGTCAAACCCAACCACTTCAACAAGTTTTCTAGATTTTGTGAAGAGAATAATTTCTAGTTTGAGAATTTTTGCATAAATGAATGAACTAATTCAATTTCGACCTTCTTGGATGTAATTAACAGAATTATGTTAAGATAATAGGGAGGAGGAATAGCTTCTTTTGTTAGAAGGATTTATTATAAATAACCTATGAAAGAAGATTTAGAGCTAGATTGTAAACATATGAAAGTACAACTTGTGCATTTTTTATTTTAGACTTAATACAGACTTCATCATCAAGTGTTTGTCTCAAGATCTAGTGATTACACTCTTCTGAATCGTTTTATAGTGTGCTTGTGAAGTGATTGAAGGGCCCTCATCACTACGCTGGTACACTCTGTTTTTTTTAAGTTTCCTTACTAGCTATATATTCAAATTCGAAAATCAGAAGTTATTTTGTGTAGAAGTAAAGGTTGTGTTATTAGAATTATCAATTGAAAAGAGCTTGCATTCGTTGTGAAAAGAACCTTGTAAATGGATTCAACTAATTATGATCTTGAAATTGATATATATGCTTGCTGTCATACAATTTCCATACTTGCTCACTGGTTTTGACTTTGAAGATAGTTCTAGTTTTATTTGCAAGTGATTCAGATAGTAGTTGTTAAATTCAATTTTTAGTTTGATAGGTGATTCTTGTAAAAGATTCAACTGTTATTGGGTTGCAACTTTACTTATCTTATTCACTATTTGATTTAATTTGTTACTGAAATAACCTTGGATTGTTATGATTGGGAAAAGTTCTATTGAGCAATATTCTTGTAAGGGAATGTTAGGATTTTAACTAGTCATTAGCACTCTGTTTCTGTTACTTAGGCAATCAGAATTTCATAAGATTTGTTTTATCTAGATTGATGCTTGAGTGATTGAAAAAAGACAATGAAAGATCTCTTGTAAGGGGGCACTGTTAATTTCATTCACCAAGTTGTCATTAGAACCTTAGATCCTTCTAGATCTATATACTTTAGGTGGGCACCTCTAAGTGTACTTTCTCGGGTTGATAAAGGAATTAAGAGCTTAACTTACCTTAGTAAGTAAAGACCAAACAAAGTCCATGGTGGAAATTGACGAAACCCTCTTTCTTCTTCTTGGCTTTTGTCTTATGCTAGATTGCACCATCCTCTACATCACTAGTGGCAACATAACATAGCAAAGAAGAGGGAAAATATTTGAATGTTCGTCAATTGGATATTATCATTTTAATTAATTAGGTATAAGTATTTGGTAACTTGAAATGGACAAAAATGTTCATTGTGGCAAAGGATGTTATGGTTTTGGTTAATATGGGTTTTCTACATGGTGGTAAGAATGTGGGTCATTATTAATGATATAAATGTGTGCGGAAGTGAATTGGGTGTAAAATTTTGAAATGTATTTGATTATTAACATTTAGATTTTGAATAACATTTTCAATTTTACTATAATATTATTTTGTTATTATTTATATTTTAAACTAATAGAAAATATTAATTCTTTTTTAAATACATAATTAAAATATTAGTTAAATTATTTTAATTTTGAATTATGTGGTGTATTTTTATACTTTTCAACCTATTATGTAATAATAATGTGAAAAATTAACATATATTAAATAAATATATAGTTAAAATTTGGATAAAGTGATAAATTAAAGAAATGCATATTGATAAAATTGAAAATACATATTTAGCCCCAAGGGATAACTCAATTGGTCGAGCCCGCATTGCTAAGTACCTTTCCTATTGTGAGCTCACGAGGTCAAATATCCTCGATGCCCTTGGGATTAGGCCCAATATCTTAGGCTACCTTTGATGGATCTGTGGATTATTGCTTGTGGACATAGCGGCCACTCAGTGACCGCGAACCATGGTTGCATTAAAAAAAAAAAAATGAAAACACATATTTGAGAATTTTACCTCATATTAGTTGGAAAATGAGAATGTATAGATTGTATCTATATAATATAATTGGTCATTAAAAATTACTATTTTTCAAAAGAAAAAGAAAAATGAAAAGTCATATTTGAAATAATTTTGTGTTAAAGATATATAATATTAATATAACATGACTAAATTAAATATAATAGATTTTTTTATAAATAAGGTGAGATTATTGTAATAGGTTAATATTAGATTATGAGGTATAGAGTAGTCAATAATATAGTGTATTTTTAAGGTATCTCTTACGTAAATTTTATTAGTTCAAAATCTTGTGGATCCAGCTTATTGACTTGAGAGATACTCTATAGCACAATTTGGTAGAGATGTAATGTTTAACATTTTGACTCAGTCAAAATAAATCAAAAGATTTTCTTCTGGCGTTTCCACCCAGATATAAGTAGGGCAGAGAAAGATTCAACACTCAAATGTGATTTTGTCAACATTTGATTTGAATGGAGTGGTAAAATTGAAATGAAAATGTAAAGAAATATTTACAATAGAAAAAATAAACTCCTGATTGGGGTGCGTACTTGGTGATTGATGAAAGCAAGGAATTTAATGGTGAGAGCCTTGAAGTGTCAACCGCCCACCTTCAACATGCGTGGCAAGGTTGGCATAGTCAAGTCGGCCACCTGTGAGAGTTATAGCTGGGAGGGTGGTGATAGGATCGGTGTCCGTCTCCGTCATGGCAGTGAGGTTCTAAAGGTTTGCATGCCGGGTGGTAACCAGAGTAAGAAAGGAGATTGTCATAGAGGAGGGCATCAAAACAAAGCTGGGCAGACATACCAGGCTCGCATCCAGATTGCCATAGTGACGGTGAATTGGTATGTTGTTTTTTGTAATGCTGGAAGTCTTCGGGGTTTATGGTCTTGGTTGACGTGGTATCAGTTGAAGAGGTTCTGTAAGTTTGAGTCATGCTTTGTTTTGTTTAATGTTGAGTCCGAGGGTTTTCAATAGAAATTGGCCTGGAGGCGCCACCATTTCCTTGCTTTTTGGCATTTGGCTTTCCCGCTGAGGGATCCTCCTCACCATGCATGATGGGAGGGTAGCTAGGGAGGGTAGGCAGCGTAGGGGAATTGCAATTTTGAGGCTCGCTGAACTATGCACTGAAAGACCTTGGGTTGTGGCTGAAAGCCTAAGGGACATAAACATCACTATGATGAACTGGCTGGGGAATACAGTGGCCTTGGCTCTGCAACAGAGTGAGGCAGATCTAATATGAAATGTGCCTGATGGGTGCTAGGAGTCTGAGCGAAGCATGGCTAAGGGAGAGCTGAGTAATTTCTTGTGTCAGAGGGGCAATGTATGGGGCCAGGTTCTTGGCAATAATAGTGAAGCATTTGAATTTGTTAGTGTTTTCTTTGGAAATCAAATTACAAATTGTTTTGAGCCTAATTTGGATGGTGAACAACTCGGCCGATTTTTATGCATGTTAGGTGGATTGTGTATAGGTAAATTGCAAGGAACAAGTCATGGGTAGCCTGCAAGCAGGTGGCTCAACCCGTCGAAACGATTCCACTGCCATAGAGTATATTATCAGGGGCGAGTTAATATGGTCTGGGCAGCGCCAAGCACACACAACCCAGCTCCGTGTAGCCAAGGAAAAGGAAGAAAAGCTAGAGGAAAATATGAGGAAGGGGAGTCTTGTAACCCGGGATGAAAGCTGAGAGGCCACAAGCTGATGGTGAACATTATCAATGAAGCGATAGAAGCATACCATGAGGGCATCAATGAGGAAATCCAACAACTCATAGAAAAATGGGAGGCCTACCTGAATTGACAAGTAGGCTCCATGGAAATTGAAGCTAAGGATTGGCAGGTCCTAGTACCGCACCCTGGTCACACCCAGGGAAGAATAACACAGTTCAAACACACTCTATTCCTTTACTAGTCAATGAAAGAAATCCTGGGCAAGACCCTGGAACAATTTTCCTTGAACATGGCCACTACAGTGCATACATTCCCACACTACAAAAGGGAATTTCAGAAAATCATGTTTTAGTTGCAGAAGCAATATCATTGCCTCCGGCAGATTGAGAAACATTTTCCTTGCATATTTCTAGCAGATGAGGTTCTGAGGTCAAATGTCAAAGACCCAACACCAGTGGATTCTGCTTCGACAGAGGATGTAGATCAGTTAACTAAGTTCTCTTGTATTAGTTTTTGATGCGGATAGAATTTACTTTCAGTTGTAATTAGATTTATGTTGGTTTGCGGCTAAATAAGAAAATAGATATGGACATATAGTCTTACATAGCTTGGATAGGAAGGATCAAACTGTTTTGGTTTTGGATGGCATTCCATGCTGTTAGGTGGCCAATAGACTTGGTTTCCTACAGTGCAAGTTGAGGCCACCTAACAAATCTCTCAAATGGTTGTAACTTGCTGATTAAATTTAATAGAAAAGGGGGACCTACCAAGATTAACAAAAAAAAACTAATAGAAAAAATAAAAATAAAAATTACAATTGGGTTAAATGTTTTATTTTTAATATGGAATTAAAGTAGATGTTATTTGAAATTATAGTTTTAAAAATCAGAACTAGTCTTCAAATCATGTTTCAAATTGGAATCAATGAATAGATTCTTAAAAAATACATTAAATAATAATAATAATAATAATAATAATAATAATAATTAAAAAAATATGTTTAAGACTACAAATTATTAGAGATAAATAATGCAAAGTTGGCTCACTTATACACCATGTGAGAATCAAGAAGTCTTTAAGGAAGTATAACCTTTCAACCATTCTATAACAACCTTTGAATCCCCTATCACTTGTAAGTTTAGATTGCTGAAGTGACACAATTAAAATGAATAACATAAAGAATTGATTTGTATTATTATAGCACTTGTTAGGTAGTTGTATTTTTGTTCCTAGACTAAATTAGTCATACGTGCATTAGTCATTTTTAGTTGTATTACTTATTAGCTAGTCATATATTTTAACACCAGACTAAATTAGTCATTTATGTTAGTCGTTTTTAGTTGGGTCACTTAGGATTGCTCATTTTTGGTAGTATTTCACTTAGAAATGTTGCAGTGACTAAATTTTTTAGTCACCTAGTCACTAATTTCTTATTTTCTACTAGTGTGTAATATGCCTTGAGCCACATCATTTACTATCTCCAATTTCTACACATAGTATAATCTTGAGTCATTCTTCTATTGTTGAAATAGTCTCTTTTCCTATGGTTTTCTTCACAACTCCAACACTTCAATGGCTCTACCTCGAAACCCTTGGCTTCCTCTCCTATAGGCTAAGAGAACTAGTCTCTACCAATACTAGTGGATCTCAACTAAAACTCACCGCTAATAGGAGTGGAAATTGTAACATTCTTTCCTCTATGCCATTTTCTTGCAACTTTATTCCCTTTTCCTTTAAATCTAGGCTTTCCATTTTCTTTCCAATCGGTTTGGGACTTAGTCCTATGCTTGGACTATT
Organism: Pinus tabuliformis; assembly: GCA_031772625.1. Taxonomy (NCBI): domain Eukaryota; kingdom Viridiplantae; phylum Streptophyta; class Pinopsida; order Pinales; family Pinaceae; genus Pinus; species Pinus tabuliformis. Next base: position 686,766,526 of record CM062819.1, read on the forward strand.
CATAAAATTGCTTCATCTTCGAAATGGTTTCCTCCAGAGTTTGTGGCTCATAAAGCTCTATTTTTTAACCTAAATACTTGTGGAAACCCACTGAGACACCTCTAATTATTTTCATTTTCATCCTTGAGGTAAGGAACGTACCTCACAAAGTCCAAGAATCTAGTTGTGTATTCATTAACTGTCAACTAACCTATCTCGTGCTCATAAAATTGTTTGGCCTTGTTGTCATAATACCTTTCAAATCGTTACTTTTTCCTCAAATAACTCTCAAATATCCACCATGAAAACTATTTCTCATTAATATTCTTGATGTTATTTAGGTATTCCCACTAGATATCAGCTCTTCCCTTCAAGCTAAAGATGACCACTCTTGCTTTCATATTCTATGCACTCTTAAATAATTCCTTGTTCCTAGCAACCATACTTTTGCTTCCAATTTCTTCTTCACCTCTCCATCTTATGTAGGATGTTTTTCCTTCCTAAACCCTTCTATGATCAAATATTCTCCTCTCATTTTCTATTGATAATGTCTCTTGGTGGCAACACTAGAAAATTATTTATGACTGTCTCTTCTTTTCTCTAGAGAACTAAGTGGAGTTCCCCTCACTATGTCCTCACTTTCCTTCCTATATATTTTCTTAGATCTTATACCTTCCACACCATCATATTATAATTCATGTTTTCCAAGTCCATATGGAATTTTCCTATCTTTATCCCTCCCTAAGTGGCTGAAACCTAGATCATGTTGTCTTTTCCTTTTAAAATATGATAAGCTTCACAATCTTATTATATTTACTTCTAGTTATTGTTCCTAGCCCATTAAAATCATTTCATTGCCAACATTGTAGCCTTTCATCTCAACCCTTATACTTCTAAGGGTGCTCATCCAATTAGATAAGCCCCCCTCCATCATTTTTCCAATTGATTCTTCTTCTTGACACTAATAGAATTTATCAGAGTTGTGTTGCACCATTATGTTGCTCATTCCCGTACTCTCTTATTGATATTTTGGTGTCTTCTTTTGTGTTGTTACATACACATAACTATTAACTAATCAAAATACAAATAAACACATTTAACCATCGCCTTTGTTTAAATGCAATAAGCTCATGGATATAAGGCTATGTAAAACAATAATTTTCAACTTCACGTGTTAGTTAGAAATGAAATAATACATCAACAACCTATCCTTTCAATTATTTATCAACCCATCATTCTGATGTTAACACATATAAGCATACAACACATAATCACAATTAGCACACATGATAAACAAGCATCCTTTAAGGACTACAATTTGTAAGTGGGATCTAAACTTATATGCATGTACTTGGGCACTCTGATACTCTATATCAAAACTCTAAATTTGATCTCCAAAAGTATTCTTTGGAACATTAACTCTAACTTTCACTTCCATGTCCCATTGAGTCTCAGTTTTAAACATGGATTCTCTGATACCACTCCATAACACTCCTTCCCACCCCCTTGGACTTCCCGAGCATAGTGAGAGGTGTTATTTTCAATTAACCCAACCTCCATGGTCTCATTATGAAGATGGGGTTACAAAGTTCCTTCTCTTCAAAAGTGTGTGGAATTCACTTTGGATAACACCATCATGTGTATCTCAATGAGGGTTTTTTGACAATATAAACTTTTCCTCAATCTGACCTCTAGATTCAAAGTTATGCCCATGTGAATTCTAGGCCTCATAAGCCTTTCCATATCAACAAATATCTTCCATGTGTGTACACATGGAACTACGACCTCATATGACGTTCATCATGGAGCCTACCACATCAACAAAATAGCATCACCATGCTCACATAATTTATTTATAATAATACCTCATACAACCTTTGTGCGCACCACACATTTTCATGTCAACTATCAAAGACAATACCCATCTTGTGGCTTCTGTATCATCTGTGGATTCTGTAATAGAGACACACTATAAATAAATTCATGGTCCTAAGCTCCATGGTGATGTGGCTTCCAACCACATGTGCTACCACATCAGTACCACGTAGCACCCCATGCTATGTGGCACCCCAAACCACAACCTCAGGTCACTTAGTGTCTTGTTAGCAAAAGCCTCCACATCACCCACTTCTTCTGTGTATTATTAATTTCATAATGATGTTAGGATAATGTCATCCTACCACATGACATCCTTTAGTGGTATGATGTGTCATCCAAAAGCCAACCACCTAGCCATCCAAACAGGACATATCTTCCTTCCATGTGTCATGCTGATAGCATGCCACATAAGTAAACTTACCACATGATAAATACATGTTGTTATTACCCCATGTGACCTTCACCACCTTAGCTTAAAAAAGGGTTCCACTAGGCCCTGTATCTTTGTACAAAATTGTACTTTCACATTTAACAATGGGAGGGAATTTGGTCTAACCTTCCATCAGTAGCACCCACACACCCATATGGTGGTGAACCATTGTCCTTTCTCCATAGTGCATCAAAGTATTCTAGTGGAAAGTGATGATCATTTTACCATCCTACACCTTTCGTTGATTGTTGCCACCTCTCCTTGAATTTTCCTGAAAACCCTAACACAACATGACAAGAATATACAGGACAAGTGATAAAAACTTTCCCATGCACTGCTCTCATTAGCTCCACCCGTCTTGTCAATTCATGGATTTTTTCAAAACACCAAGATTTTTGTCCGAAAAGGGCACATCTCCATTTCTTGGGATATAATTGCATCAATATCTTGATGAAAATCTCTTCTCTAAATCCATAGGAAGTCTGTTAGGGCTCAATCATTCAAGTGCAAGCTTGTTGATCAACGAAAATTATCTTAGAAGTCCTTAGGACTTCAATGACTCACAAAGCCATTCTAGACAATGAGTAACACTCAATACCATTGTTACAACAAAAATAAATCCCTCATTCCCATGGTAACCTTCTAGGCATTATACATGGCGGCGGAGAGAAAATAAGATACTTAACATGCCTATCAACAAGCATAGAACTCAGTTAAAGGTAACTGAGACCTAGCTATAAATTTAGATATACAAGATTCCATGAGTCACATTGTAAATTCAGTAGGCACTATCAAATCGACTGATATTTCATGCCACATAACATCGCAATAGACTTTCTCTAGTCAATATTCATAGGTATCCATGATATTCATGACATAACAATCAATAAAGATCATATACAGTGGCAGTCAGCCAAATTTCAGCATATGACCTTACATTTTATGTCATTCGTTCTATGCTTAGGATAGTATAAGTAGTCACAAGGATCCACAAGTCATACAAGGGCTCCAGAATACATAATTTCCCCACCTACTTCTTCCACTTCAACCATGCTCCCCACCATGATCCTACTCTAGCTCAAACACTTGTTTATAACATTATTCTTCTATCGTGTCAGTCAAATCACAAATATTATATTCATAACTAGAAATACGTACTACCATAGCACACAATCCATGTTTTTGATCCTTTCTAATATCAACCATACTTGTTCCCATCGTTCTATGCTCTGAATCATTTTCCTCCTTCTCTATCTGAATGTTTAATTTTTTCTCATTTATGTTGATTCCTATTTTCCCCACTAACCCCTCATGTCCTTTTGTGTATTAACTACACACACAGACCATGAGGAAACAAAGGTGGTATTGGCTTGTCCTCCTTTAAGGAAGCCCATACCCCACCTCCATTCTTGCCATGCGACCATTAAACCCAATCATAATGGTGGGCCTTAAATGAATAGACTGAGTTAACCAATTCCCAAGTAACTCCTCTCCCAAAACACAGAATTCGTGTATGCTCCTCACAACTAGTTGTTATGTTTAAATTTCCATATTATTTACATTAATTACAAACTAACCATGATAATTACAAGGGTGGTAGCCAAAAATGGATTTCACAATTGATACCACTATTAGATAGTAAACATGCCATAAAATGAGGATAACAATTCCCTTATTTCAAGTGGATAAAGAAGAGTGAATCCCATCATAATGAAGGTGGTACAATATCATTAAGTTAGCACACAATTTTCCTAATCTATATAAGTGGACAATTGAGACCATTTCAACTAAAGGGAAATGTATGATATGTTCCAAGACTCAACTAACATCCATTGACTCTCACCTAGTCTCAGTAAACCTTTATTCAAAACTTACAGTTGACTCCTTATAGTTGATCCCTAACTTAATTAATTTACACAATCATTGACTGGGTCCCATATTGCATCATTCAATAAAGATTTTTAATTATCTTACCTACCTAACTGCAGGGATGAATTAGCACATGTTAGGAAATAACATGAAGAGTCAACAAACATGAAAAAAACAACATCAACCTAACATCACATTTCTCTTCCTCTTATTCTTCTAGTTGATAACTAGAAAGAAGTATAATTTAGGTTCTCTAAGTAGTTATGTAAATATAACATAGCAAATAAGACACCCAAACATTCTTCAAGAATACATAAATGTATGTAAGCATTAGTAGAAAGGATTCTTTCGAGTTTATTAATTCGACTTGCCTCTATTGATCATTGCAATTAAGTCTATCTAATCATTGAATCCTTTCTTAGGGTTTTGCTTATAAAATTAGAAGATCAACCTTTTGAATTGATTCATCAATACATTGAATTTGTTCTGTTTTGGTACATTGCAACCAATTCCTGGATGACATCTTCATGGTGTTGGTGTTATTTTCCATTACTTTCAATCAATTCTATTAGAATGTTTATTTCTTGGTTTTCTTAAATAGTCTAACTTTATATGTTTTTTCATAACATGTATTGACTCATTTAGTTGATTATGCCCCCCCTGAAAAGATATCAAATTACATTGTTGATGTGGGATGTCCAAGATTGTGCGAATCCATGGGAGACAATGTAATTTAATAGTTCAACTACATGGGATGGTAATACTTCAAGATGGTGTTCAAAAAATCAAGCGTAGAGGTTCTATAAATAATAGGAGTCATTAGATTGAATCTTAAGGATGGAAAAAGGGGTCAAATGGTAAAGGAAGAAGTGGCAAAGAGTGTGTCTTAAATTGCCTTGAATGCAGGGTTGGTTAGGTGAATTCTATAAACTAGAATAATACGAAAACAAAATAAATGGGTTAAAGATTGCATGAACTATTTCTTAGCCGCGAGAAAAATTCTCAAAAAAGTTTTGGATTAAAATGACACTAGTTAATGATTTGTACTTCATAATATACTTAGTTTGTTTATGAAGACTTCTATACTCTAAATCAATCCAAGCACTATGTTGACATTTTATGGCCCTAGGAAGGAAAGATGTATAAATGATTTAAGGAAAGTCATGTAATGCAGAAAGAAAAATGATCTCGATAAAGTGAAAGCTACACTCAATTGGGCCTTGGGTATAATAAATTAAAAGTATCCTTTCTTTGAGGATGTTTGCATCATTCATTGAGCTAATGATAAACAAGAATAATGATAAAATTGAATGGTTAAATTATAGTAAAGATGAAAGGAGAACAATAAATTAAAATCCATAAGAACAAGGCAATATGTTTAGTGAGGGATGTTGAGAAGTGTAGCAAGAAAGGATCAATTTGACTTTAGCCTTAGTCAAACTGAGAAACTTTGAATTTCCACATCAGCAGACAACTTGGAGGCAGCTAACTATGGTGACATGGCTCTTGTCACTCAGTTAGAACACTAAATTCGAGTTAGTAGGCTTGGAGTTCAGTTTGCATGTATTGATTTCTAAATTATAGCAATCTAGTCCAGTTATTTTCAGTTGTACTCAATTAAACTAGTTTTAATAGTTATTAGAGTCAGTTGGAGACCAATTGTGTAGTGGGACAACAATCTAACTCAAATATCATCCAGTTAATTGATCAATCAACCAAAAAATAGCTTATGCATGGAAGGAATTTGAATTTCTCAACTGTGGTGTAGATTCCAAGGAAGTGTACAATTAATTATATACTAGATTGAGTGTGCAATTTAGAGTATTGGTCAGGTGATCAATCCTTGGGAATTGTGAAAGAAAATAGGGGGGGGGGGGGGGAACATGGGATTATTTCCTTAGGAATTGCACAAGGATATATGAGCGAGTGTGGGCAGCACGAGTGCAGATAGAGAAAATGCGGGAAACGTGAGTGCAGGAAACATGAGTGTGAGAAAGAGAAGTGTAGGAAGAGTGAGAACAAGTTTACTCTTGCAGTTTGTCCTCATAGCGAGAGATCACAATTGTAATTGTTTCTGAATCCACTTAATCAACGCAAATTGGGCTTAAGGGATTTTTAGCAATTTCTTTGCCCTAGAAACATCTGTGTACCTGTGTATTTGATGATGCATGTTTCCACATGTTGTTCTAAATTGTGAATTACTTTTCGTAGAGCAGTAGACTAGAATTGTGTCTCTTGATTTTGATTTAATTTCTTGAGCAGTTGCAATTCTATCACCAAAATTTCTATAACGGAGGAGGGGTTGGGGGTTGGTGGAGTGTACACAAGTCCTAAAGGCCATGTTAATTGAAAATTATGTCATAAATTTTTTTGTAGAAGAAATTATTTATTTTTTATTTGTATCACCTCTTCTCCATTTTAAAGGGATGTGTAATAACCAAACAAAACTTACAACCATGTTTTCTTTTTTATCCCTTGTTGTTGCTAATATTTTTATGAAACATTTTGAGATTTTATCCTTAAAAAACATTTATTTCAAGTCCAAATGTTGGTTTCAATTTATTGATGATATCTTCATCTTTTGACCTTATGGCCATCCCTCTTTAATCTCTTTCTTTAACTAGGTTAACACATTTCTTTCGATATTCAATCTATTTTGGAAATTCAAAAGAAAAACTCTCTTCCCCGTTTTCCCCTTTTTAGACATTTTCATCTCCCATTTTCCTAAAAACAACTCAACCCACCATTTTTATAAGAAAAAGACTCACACCAACTAATACCTTCATGCCCATACTCACCATCACCAAACTTGAAAAATCTACTATTCTCAAAACTCTAGTTACTAGTTCATTTGAATCTCAGATCCTCATTTCCTTGCCATTATGGCCAATGGATAGTCAATCTCTCAAATTAATAAATCCTTCCACTCAGGTTGTCATTTTAAAGTTAAAACGTTCCTTCCTCTTGTGTACCCCTAGCTCTTATTTCTCTTCTCTACATCTAGGACATTACTCATCATATTTGTAAGATTTTAGCCAAAAAAAAAAGAAGAAGATGTAACTCGTTTTTAACCACTATAAAACCCTTAGAAAATTATTTGAATTCTCATGATAAATCTTATCTTGCATTATGTTTGGCTAAAATTTTTTAGCTTACATTATGTTTGGCTAAAAAATTTACCAAATTCTTTACTTCTATAGAAAATCATAAATAAACCAAACTAATAAATCTCAAAACAATCTTAAAAAAATGTAATTAACACAATTTACAACTAACATATCTAAGTTAGATAGTTAAATCATAAGATTCTAAACATTTTATTTGCTTAAAAAAACCAAAATTCTTATTTACTTCTATAGAAAATCATAAATAAACCCAACTAATAAATCTCAAAACAATCTAAAAAAAATAATTAACACAATTTACAACCACATATCTATGTTAGATAGTTAAATCATACGATTCTAAACATTTTATTTGCTTAAAAAAACCAAAATTCTTAGCTTAGTAGTTTAGGTCTCCTCTAACATAATTTGAGAAATTATAAAAATAAATAAATAACTAACCTTAATAATTCTAATCATAAAATTGATTACAAACTTAGCAAATAAACAAGTCCATCATATTACACAAACTTAGCCAATAAACAAGTCGATCATATTACACTTATTCTTTGTTTTTGGTTTTTAATTATTTTTTTTTTAATTATTATTAGTTTTCTCCTTTAAGTAATTCTTCTCCTTTTTCTCTTTTTAATAATTTGAACGTTTTCTCTTTTTTTTCTTTTTCCATCTTATTTATCCTTTCAACCATTATTAGTTTTATTTATATCCCTCCAATAAATAATAGTTCACGTTAACCTGAAATATTTTTTTTAATTTTAAATGGTTTTTAAATTACTTTTTTCTTAAGGTAGCCCTAAGGGTTAGCTCAGTTGGTCAAAATCAGTGCCTCGCTATTGGGAGATCACAGAGTCCATTTTCCCCGAAGCCTTTGGGGTCAGGCCTAGCTAGTGGGCCGTGGAGTTAGATTCCCTTCGGGGTTGATCAATGCAAATTTTTCCGTGGACGTAGCACCACCTGTTGACCAGGGTGTCTGTGAACCACAACCTAGAAAATTATATATATATATATATATATATATATATATATATATATATATATATATATATATCTATATATTTAAAGTTTGGTAAGACTTTCTTTTTCTATTTATAAAACACAAGTTTACACCACATATATGAGATAAGTGGCTTCAACTCGCTCAGTGGGAAACCAAGTCTGTTGGCCACCTATCATCATTAAAAGCCATCCAAAAACAATATAGTATCAATTGTTCTACCCAAGCTATATACGTATCAGTATCATGATAAGAGTCTATAAGTCTATCTTTCATAAGCATGCAACTGTAAAATTAAATGCTACCTGCAAGAAACAAAAAAACATCCAAGGAACTCACTCATTGTGTTGTCCTTCTGAGGCAGACTCAACCGAAGTTGGCTCTTTGGCTGAGTTGCCAAGCATATCAGCTAGCTCAATAATGCAAGGGATGTGCCTTGGGATTTGGTCAAGGTAGATGTCCTACTTGCACAGCTGAAATTGGATGGTCTGCAAGTCCTTTCTATAATTGTGCATGTCCTGGAGGGTCATAGCCGTTCCCGCTGAAATTTGCTCCATTGCCTTCCCCATAAGGCTCTTCATGAGCCAGTACAGATAAAGTGTTTGTTTAAATTGGGTGAGTTTGCCCCTGGTATTCCCACAATCTGGGATCAATGCCCGTTAATTCTCCATCTCCTCTTCGGATTCATCCTCTTGTTTTATCTTTTCCTCCCATTCGTCCAAAAGTTTATGGATGCTTGCATCCGTTCCTTCCTTGTAGGCTTCCGCCGCTTCACTAATGAGGCATTCTACAGGCTTCCTCCCTCGTCTAGGTTTCGAAGTGCTCAGGTCTGCAGCTCGAGTCGACTCCCTCCCCCTTCTGTCGCGTCCTCTTCCACATGCAGGTCTGGCCATCTCTTCTCTATTCCCTGTCTGTTCACAAGTGAAATGAGTTAGCTCACTCGATGTGGTCTCATGCCTCTCTGACTTGATATTGGTGCCCCTCCCCTTATGTTTCCCATCACAATTGTCTTTGCCCAAGTGCCCCTCTGCTCTAAGATGCAGTGCCACTCCTCTGCCTGGTGTAGTTGCGACACTCTTCTGCCACTCACTTTGCTTTCTCTCTTGCCTTGGGTTTGCCTCACCACCCCCATGGTTGTGGCAATGCTCACACCTACACACAAGAGTAGTTTCACGGTGCCAAACCCAGTTTATGCTCACGACTCTCACATCTAGCCCATTCATCGGGGTTATTGTCACTCCCAATCGTAGTGCCTTCCCTCGTCCCTCTGCCCAGTGCTGCTGCATCACTCCTCTACCCAGAAGCACTGCCTCACTTCTTTACCCCTCTTGTAGCCATCGCTCATGCTTAGCCTCAGTCTCACCACCCGCATTGGGATACCAATTGTCTCGCTCGCTCACAGGAGGGGTCTCTAGTTCCCAACCCTGGGTTTCTCTCATGGCTCTCACCTCTGACGCAAGCGTGATCACCATCTCCCCTAGTTTACACTGGTCTCCCTAGCCATCCCCCCAATTTCCCTCCCCTGTCATCTCCCACAACCCCAACCATAAACCAACATAGTTGCCATAGTAAGGGGCTTGAAAGGTCAAGATACATACCCAGGAAAGCTTCGCTGAAACCGTTGCTGGTAGCTCCGCAGACTTGCGCCCTCGTTCCTTCGTCCACACGCAGTCTCAACGATACTCCTTTCTTTGTCCCGAATTCTTTCATATTCCCATTCAACCTTTCTCTGTCGTATCACTCGCCTTGCTTTAGCTGCATCAAGTTCTTCTCCGTCCTAGCCATTCTTGCCACTTCTCCCATCTCTACTGTCAAGTAACATGCGAGAAGCCACCGCACCCATCGCCATGAGCGTGTGGGGGGTGGTGGGTGGTACCCTGCCTTTATACGTCATAACTACCATATTTGTCCCTTGTCCTCTCCCGCCTCCAACATGCACCCCAATCAGGGGAATATATTTTCAAAAATTTAATTTATAGGAAAAATATTAATAAAATTTAAAAAGATACATATATTAGATAATAAATAAATTACAAATTAAAAATCTAAAAAAAGAGTTAATAAAGTTTAAATTCCATATGAAATAGTCTATGAATGGACAAAACAAATCTCAATAAAATTTAAATTCCACAAATTACATAATAAATAGTGTAAGAGTTGAAAAAACAAATCTTATTATTTGAAACACATTTCATAAAAACATATGTATAACTTACAAATCATTTCCCCTCTGTTAACTGTTTTTAAGCACAATCTCACAGTTTGGAAGCTTTCTAATCTCATCAGGGATTTCCATCAAATTACAACCGTTAAGATTTAGATACTTCAGATTTTTAAGTTCACCCATTCTAGAAGGCAACGATTTCAGATTTCTACAGAAATGAAGATACAAAAATTGAAGATACGAAAGATGACCAATTTCTTCAGGTATATCTTCAATGTCAATGAAACCCAGAAAAAGAAATTCAAGGTGTGTCAATTGCCACATTGATGTTGGCAATGATCGTATGGCCGTGGCATGAAATCCAAGTACCCTCAAAGAGGTGAGGTTCAGTAAAAATGCGTCTGGAATTTCTTTCAATTCTTCATTTTGTCCCAAGAATAAAGAAACTAGTTTGGGACATCTCAATTCCTTTGCCGGCAAAGACTTAATATCATTGCCCAAAATTGATATTCTCCTGCAATTTTCTGAACCTGGGATGTCAGGGAAACGTTGAAGACTTTGCGCTGCCATCAATACACAATTCTCCTCACTTTCTCCAATATAAATTGCCATGTCATGGAGAACATCATGGACACTGATAACACCTTCTTCCACCTGGAATAAGCAGCGATTTACAAGTACCTTTACATAGCTCTCCCCCGTCTTTAACACATAGTCATAGTCCGCATCTTCTTTGGTCTTAACTAGACCTTCCGCGATCCATAATTGTGCCATCGCTTCCACTGGTATTGAAGCACCTTCAGTAAACATGGCACAGTAAAGAAAGCAGTTTTTTAAATTAGCATCGGGCAGACTATCGTAACTCCATCTCAATCTCTGATACAATTCTCCATTAATTCGAGGATGGGTTATTGGAAAATTTAAATCAACTTTTTGCATTTGCTTTAAGGCAAGCTTCCACTCATCTACATCTGCGTTGCCCCTCATTGTTGAGGCTGTTACCTTAATTGCCAACGGCAACCCTTTACACTCCTCGGCTACCTTTCGCGCAATATTCTGTATATTCTCTGGAACATGGCCGTCTTCGAAAGCCACTTTTAAAAACAACTCCCACGCCTCTTCTCTTCGTAAGGGTTGTATTTCCATGAACTGTTTTGCATTCATTTCTCGAATCAGATCTCTATTTCGAGTTGTGAATACAAGTTTGCTCCCTTTGTTCTTGCCAAACTGCACGCCCAATTCTTTCAGAGAGAGTGCCTTCCACATGTCGTCTAAAACCAAAAAGAATTTCTTGCTCTTCAGATATGCACACAACTTCATCTTCCCCATATCAGCGGAAGAGTTGGCCAGATTTAAATTAATTGCAGCAGCAATATCATTCTGTATTTGCCGAATTGGAGATTGAGCAACTGTAACCCAAATGATATGATCAAAAACATTACTAACCTTGTAGGTGTTGTAGACTTTTTTAAGCAACGTTGTTTTTCCCACACCACCCATACCGCACACACCAATTACGCGAACATTGGGACCTTCTGAAACCCAGCTCTGTAGCTGTGGCTCGGCAGATTTAATTTCCAACCCGACCAATCCGGTGTCAGGTTCGTCCTGAAGTAGTGCGTCTGCCTGGTGTGGTGCCGCGGACACAATCTGTTGAGCACTGCAAAACACGGAAAAATCGGTTCGAAGCTCATCATGGAGGTCACGAATAGTACTGTTCCACTCTCGGATTTGCTTGAAGACTTTGGGTTTGCAAAAGAGGCATTCAATACACTGCTGCAGCAACGGGCGTTGTGAGCGATGGATTAACTCTCTGGCCTTTCCAACTTTTTGTTGCATCCTTAGCAAACAGTTATTCAGAGAATCCGGTGCTTCCTTCTGTTGATATTGGAACTGAGAGTTAATATCAAGCAAGAGGCTCTTCATACGACATAACTGCTCTTCCAGAAGCTCACGGTTGTCATCCAAATTAATTATATCATCGATCTGTTGTATGAGTTGTTGGGTGAGAGGAACAGAAATAATGCTGCTCATGGTGTTGCCTGCGACCCCGGTTACAGTATCCATTGCTTGGACCAACAACAAGTGAGATCAAAGCAGAATATCAGATGTAATTAAAACCAAAAAAGGGAGATGCATATAACCGGAGGCATCAAACAATAATAGAAAGCAATATCTATCCGACTGAAAATGAAGGAAAGGGGTGTGAAGTATATAAAGGCTCTCCTTAGAAGCAGGGTCACCATTCATTCACCTTGAGATACTGAAATTCATTTAATAGGGAGGATGCAAATAGGGCAAGTGTGAGTTAGGTTCATAGGAGGGTCCAGCTCTAAAATCAATATTCGATATTGATGTTGTATTCTACGTGAATCACAAAAGTTGAAAGAACACCATTTTTAATTAGATCTTGTGGGGATCATCCAAAGGATATTAACAAGATGAATTATCTACTCTGCTTTTAACCATCCAACTATGGGAATAGATTTATGAAGGAAGCAAATTAAAATTGGACATAAATTGATGTGGGAATAGATTTATAGAGGAAGCAAATTAAAATTTGACATAAATCGCTGTAGACTAAAAATAACGTAACTTGCACGTCTATGAACAGCCTAAAATAGCCTATTGAGCAAATTAGCAATTTAATTGGTGCACATTAGCAATTTACTTGCACATCCTTGAAGTCGTTAATGAATGTTTGACTTCACATTACTGTCCGTTCTCTTCAAAATAACGGGTCCCGTGTGTTCAGTGATAGCAACCAAACGAAATTTCTCTGGTTTCAACTCTTTCAAAAGTCCAAATAATTTTAAGAGTGCGGGAGAGTTGAAAAGTAAAAGGGAGAGTAAGACCGTACAAGAACGAGTTATAATTATCTCAACAAGTGGAAACCGGCAATCCACGAAATTGATCATTATTTTACTTTTAAAAGTGTGTAAGTGGGAGTAAGACTCATAACAAAGAGTTATCATTTATGAAATTGATAATTATTTTTTTTATTAATTTTAAAAGATATAATTTTTTTTAGATTAATCTCAAAAATTTATTTATATTTATATTATGGATCACAAAAGTCTCAAATCTAATAAGTTTATTATGGATCACAAAAGTCTTAAATCTAATTTTATTATTTTTATTGTAGTAAAAATAATTATTAAAAATACTATAAATTTAAGAGGTGAAATATGTATGTTTTTCTTAAGTTTTAATAATTATATTATTGTATAGAGATAGATCTTTTATTTTATAAACAAAATGTTTTTATACACTATATCTGACATTTATTACTTTAAATTAAATTATTTATGTAATATTTAATATCCAATAGAATAAAGATATTTTTAAATCAAATATAAATATTATTAATATATTGAAGAATATAAAGAAGTTTATAGTTATCATAAACTTTGATTTATCAAGTATTATGAATATGTAATTTTTTTATTACCTAATATAAAAGAATTAATACATGATACATATGATAAAATTAAATGGGTTTAAATGTATTTTAAATTTTGATTTATTGAGTATAAAGAAGGATCAATTTTATAAAGGTGTAATTTTTTATCACTTAATATGAAAGTAGTACATAACACTTACAATATTATTAATTGGGATTATCTCAAGTGGTTGGGAAAAGTGACTATTATTTTTTCCTCCAAAAGATGACTATTATGTTCTCTTCCTAGGTTCAAAGGCTAGTGATGACTATTATGTTCTCTTCCTAGGTTCAAAGGCTAGTGATGACTATTATGTTCTCTTCCTAGGTTCAAAGGCTAGTGGGAACCGAGTAAGTGCCTTTAGATACACCATCACTTCTCTAAGTGCTTTGTGACCCTAAAAGTTTTTTGAGCATGTAGTATTGATAAACCATAGTATTGGTTGCTGGTATTGCAACAAAAATTTTACATATTAAATCTCTATTTTAAAATTTTTGTTCCATGTGTTTTCAAATGTATAAATATTTAACTTATATAGTAATTTTTATTATTATTAATAACAATAATAACAAATTAAAATAAATTATAATTTAGTTTATGTTTTTATTATTATTATTATTATTATTATTATTATTATTATTATTATTAAATGAAGCACATGGGGTTTTGGATTGACGGTGAATGGGTGCGTTATTAATGTAGTCCTTGCTATAGGTCACCTGTTCAAATTCCCCGTGGGTACTTAGGTTAATTTTAACTAGAAAAATATTAATAATAAAATAAAATAAATTATAATTTAGTTAATTTGTATTATTATTATTGTTTTTAATTTTTATAATGAAATGCATTCATATTTATTATAGATGCTACCCACTTATATACGTTAGTCTTAATTAATAAAGACAAAGAGAAAATGTAGGGAGTGGTGCTCCATTTCTTTTTAATGTTGATAGGGAAGTTATTTTGAAATCATTTTATAGTGAAAATGACTTTATTTTCAATTAAATCTAAAAATTTTAATTTTTTTTATAAAGTTTGGAAAAAAATATTATTAACTTAAATCCTTAAATTTTGAATTTTTATTTTTGTAATTGTCCAATGAAATAATTAATTTTATGGGTTACTAATAGAATTTTTCAAAAATTAAAATTATTAAAAAAAAAATCTATATGTAAGTGATAATAATAGTACACATATTCGAAGTCAATATTTATGAAAATATAAGGAAACATCTAAAATTATTATGTCACTACTTAAATAAAATATTCCTAAGTTATAATGGGAAGTTTTTAATAAAATCTCTTTTAAGTCTTACTAGGACTGCAATACTATTGCAACAACTACAAAAAAATTCAACAAACATATTTGCTATATTTAATCACTTATATCAATATATAGATATTTTTGAAAATTCAATCTAAGTTCTTTCTCTAAACTCTTGGTACATTTGAGTCCCTTCCTACGTTAATACAACTTATTTACATAAATGATCAACATTTGAGTGCGTATATATATATCTATATATATATATATATATATATATATATATATATATATATATATATATATATATAGATAAAATTGGAACTCGTTTTATAGCATCAATTTTACATTTATTATCTATCTAATCTGTAAATAACTTAAGTCTCTCAATACTTATAAATATTTTTCTATTTTTTTCATAAAAATATAAAATGCCTAAAACTTTTTTTCATAAAAATATAAAATGCCTAAAACTTCATTAGTCTTTTACAAGTAACATATTTCAAAATAATATAATGTATTGATAAGAAACCTAAATTTAAAAGTTAGAAGAAGATTTAAACTATTATAATGTCGCTTACAAAAGGGAAGCTTGCAAATCATAAATTTTAATAATTAAAAAGTTTTAAGATCTTTATGCATGAACATAAGGAGATTTGTTTTTTTTTTAATCTTAGATACAATAATTTTTGCTATCAATTATTTTTACATAAAAAGTAAATATTAAACAACAATGCTACATATCACACTTGTTTTGGCATGATTTTATTATTTTTTTAACATAATTTTATCGTCTTAAAACTAAAACATAATTAAAACACTGCATATTACACTTGTTGGCATAATTTTATTGTTATAAAACAAACAAAAATATAATTAGAATTATTTATTACAGTGCGTGAAAAGCATTTTATTTATATATTTATTGATGTTATACTTTTACTCTTTTATCAAAAGAATTTGAAAATAAGTAGTAAATCTTAGAAATTTATATAATTTGAAAATACTAATATAAACATAGTGGTTTAGTTTTAACCCAAATTATCAATAACGAGAAAATAAAATTAATAACCTTTGAATTAGCAATACGAGAAAATATAACTTTGTAAGTTTTATTTTGAAAGTGAATAGCATAAAAGAAAAATGAAGTGATATCTCCACATTTTTTTGCCTTATACAAAATTAAAATATTTCAAAATATATAATTTTAAGATATGTTTCATAATTTTAAAAATCATATAATAAATAATATATATTAAAATTAAATTAACATATTTTTGTGTTGAAAAGTGTATTTTATAGTTCGACATGATGAAAATGTCTAATTCTTTTTATGTTTAACTTGAAATTTAGTCTTATTTTTTTAAAATAAAAATAAAAGGTTCATTAAATAAAATAATAATATAATAATGTTCACAATAACAAAACACACACACATATATATATATATATATATATTAATTTTAATTAAAATAATTATTGATATTTGCTCTAGGTGGATATTGGTGGCCACCCACCAATTCCACTTGGACCCCACCATTGTTTCTTTCAGTTTTTCAGTTTCCTTGATTGTAGCACAGTTTACTATTTTTAGCAGTTTTTCGGGTCCTAAACTTTTTGAGCCGTTTTGAGGCCCTAAACGACGTTTTTTTGGCAATCTACTGCCAACGCTATTTTGGTGAAAGTCATTTTTTTTGTCGTAGTCCTCAGAGAGATCTTTCCAATGGGTTATCATGCGCATCAAATGTAGATAATATGACCAAGTCGCAACCCCAGGAAGTTGGCTATCCAACTCACCCAATGTGGCCCATAAACTCTTGGTGTTACATCTCCTTGGGTTAGGGTTTTGGTTGTTTAGGGTTTGCTCTTACTGTTCAATAATAAAAAGGCCCTTGAAACTCATTGTAACGTAGTTTAGAGGCATGTAGCCGCCACATCTCTTCTTAGAGATAAGCTACAATTGCCCGAGCTAGTCTTATTTCCATTCTGTTTGTAAGCACATTTCAGTATTTGATATTAATGAAATGAAGTGTTATTTCTACTGCATCTTTCTATTTATGGTTATATTTGTAATTTGTTGCATTCTTGTTTAAATCTAGATCAGTGGTATCAGAGCAATCCTTATTCAACAGGGGCATCCAGTGGCATATCACAGTGAGACACTTTCAGACATAATCTGGAAGTATCCCACTTATGACAAAGAGATGTATTCCATTGTGCAAGCTTGTCGACAATGGAAGCATTACATTTTGGGGAAGGAAACGGTCATCCACACATACCACTGACCCCTGCAGTTCATACAGACACAAGGGAAGTTGCAGAATGATCGCCATCAAAAGTGGTCCACATACCTGCAACAGTTCCATTTGAATATCAAGTATAAGAAGGGTAGCACCAATAATGTTGCAAACTGCCTGAGCCGACCACCGATCATGGCATTAACCATCGTGCTCAACTCTTGTGGGCACGAGACTTTTGATTGGCCACTTCTCTACAAAAGCGACCCAGAGTTCGACCACACATACTAGATGCTCTTGGAGGGTCAGCAAGTTCCATATTTTCAACTCCAAGATGCCCTATTATGCCACCTGGGACACCTTTATGTTCCTTCAAGTGAGCAAGCCAAGATGATTTGGGAATTGCACTACATTCAGGCCGCTGGGAATTTCGGGGTCGAGAAAATAGTGACAGTACTACAAAAGTATTTCTACTTCCCGAATCTTCGACATGATGTCACGAAGTACATCAGATCCTACACTGCCTATGCCATTGCCAAACTGACCATCAAGAAGCAAGGCCTCTATACTTTGCTACCTACCCCTAGTCGACCTTGGGAATCCATCTCTATGGATTACATGTTGGGCCTTCCTTCTACTAAGCATGGCAACAACTGTGTTTTTGTGGTCATCGACAAATTCTCGAAGATGGTCATTCTGGCGGCCTGCAAGAAGAATCTCACAGAAGAAGCCACTACTAAACTCTTCTTTGAACGAGTGTGGGTACACTTTGGTATCCCACAGTTTATCATCTCAGATCGGGACAGTAGGTTCCTTAGTACATTTTGGTCCAGTCTCTGGTCGATGCTGGACACCAATCTCACTAAGTCCATAGCTTTCCATCCCCAAACTGATGGCCAGACAGAGGTCGTCAACAGGATGATCATGCACATTCTGCACATGTACAACTCAAAGAATCCATGAACATGGGATGAAAGCCTTCCCTATGTCCAACACAGCTATAATTGGGCTCTTGACAGCTCGATTAGCCACAACCCTTTTTAGGTGGGCTTGGGATACCAGCCACTATATCCCATTGATGTGGCAATACCATTTGCAGCTACTCAGGTAGATTCGGCTCATGTCCAGTTGGAAGTCGATAAGGCAAACAAATTCATTGAGCACATCCAACATATCCTCTAGCAGGTCCATGACATTATGGAGAAATCAAATGCCAAGTACAGGTAGCGACATGACCAACATCAGGTGCCACACAAGTTTCAGGTGGGCGACAAAGTCTGGTTGCATTTACAGAAAGAACTCCTTACCGGAGCCTATTGTAAACTCATACCACTCCAATATGGTCCTTACACCATTACCAAGGCTATGGGAAACAATGCATTTGAGCTCAGTATTCCCCCATTCCTTGGCCTACACCCAGTGTTCAATGTGGACCGCCTTTGACCATACTTCCCACCATTCCTGGACGCATCAGACATTGCAGAATAACTCACACCTACAGAGTTAAATCCAAATTGCATGGAGCAATCCACAACTGATCAAATTATGGACACCTAGATCAAGAACACTTGTGAGCAGAAGATCCAACTGTATCGAGTTGTCAAAGCAAACCAACTCCTTCACTAGGGCAAGTGGCTCACTAGGGACCAAGTTTAGCAGAAGTTTCCTCATCTGATGGAGGAACTCAACGCAATGGGGACCATTGCTTCCGAAGGGGGGAGGAATGATCCAGGTGGATATTGGTGGCCACCCGCTAATTCCACTTGGACCCCCACCATTGTTTCCTTTAGTCTTTCAGTTTCCTTAATTGTAGCCCAATTTACTATTTTAGCAGCTTTTTGGGTCCTAAACTTCTGGAGCCGTTTTGAGGCCCTAAACGACGTTTTTTTGGCAATCTATGCCAGTGATTTTCTCGCTAAAATCGTATTTTCCATCGTAGTCCTCAGAGAGATCTTTCCAACGCGTTATCATGCGCGTCAAATAGAGACAATATGACCAAGTCGCGACCCCGGGAAGTTGGCTATCCAACTCACCCCAATAGGGCCCATAAACTTTTGGTGTTACATATTCTCGGGTTAGGGTTTTCGTTGTTTAGGGTTTGCTCTTATTGTTCAATAATAAAAATACCTTTGAGCCTCATTGTAATGCAGTTCAGAGCCATGTAGCCACCACATTTCTTCTTAGAGATAAGCTAATATCACCCGGGCTAGTCTTATTTCCATTTTGTTTGTAAGCATATTTCAGTATTTGATATTAATGAAATGAAGTGTTATTTCTACTACATCTTTGTATTTATGGTTATATCTGTAATTTTTTGCGTTCATATTTAAATCCCGATCAATATTACATCATAATTTGTAAAATAAAATTAACATGTAATTTAAAAATAATTATATTAATAATTTAGTTCTTTTAGCTCCATTGACATGTGATTCAAATTTAAATTTAAATCACATAACAATTATAAATTTATATTAATAATTTTAATTATGTTGGCTCAATTGAAATGTGATTCAAATTTACGGCTTAGGCTTATGAGTATAATTTAGTTATAAATTGTAGAATGCAATTTCTTTATACAACATTAAAGATCGTTCTAGTTTTCAATGGATTTTCGAGTAAAAAAGTTACTTTAAAAAAAAACTAGGTTTGTATTCTTAATAATATGAAAAATCAAGATTAATATGTAAAAATCAAAATTAATAATGATCTAGATGTATAGGTTTCTCATTCTTAACCATATAAATAATACAATTTTTTTTACAAAAAAATCCTTTATATTTTTAATAATTTTTTTGAAAAAGACCTACATATTCATTATAAATATTTGAATAATTTTTTACTTTCAAATTATTTTTTTAAGGAGAAACATCCATATTCATTATAAATATTTGAGTAAGTTTTTACTTTCAAATTATTTTTAATAAAAAATGCCAGAAACAAGCCCCATAAGGGGCAGAAAACCCCGTCAGAACCTTCTTTTGAAGGAGATGTGGAGCAACAAGGGGTTGGCTTTTACCGTCGATTTTCCTTCCTAACATTGAAAATATCGTAGATAGGTTGACACTAAGGTATTTTTCCCTTTGGGCCATTTTTTTCTTGGGGCTAAGCTATCTCATGAAACAGGGTCTGAAATCTTAGAAGCCAAAACTTGAAAGGTGAAACTTTGGGTTCCCCTTTGGGGAGTCCCTTGTCCCTTGATCCTTTCGGGGAGGGGGGTTGTTACGTTTGGAACACTAAAGGGTGAAAAAATTGGGGGTGTAGTACATACCCCCTAAATCGACAAACTGAAATGCCATAAACAAGCCCTAGAAGGGGCAGAAAACAAGCCCCAAAAGGGGTAGAAAACCCCCTCAGAACCTTCTTTTGAAGGAGCTATGGAGCAACAGGGCCCTGATTTTTACAATTTTGGATCTATCTTGACCGTTTAAACAATCTCTTCAGCGGAATTCAACCTTTTTAGGATAAAAAGCGAGGTTTTGAAAGCTTCATAAGAAAACCTAATTTACAATTCTAGATCTATTATGGCCGAAAAGTACACCCCCATTTCTGTCACCCTTTAGTGTTACCATATTAACCACTTATTATGGAAAATTTAATACTACATACTATTTTATAAAATATTTGGGTAATCATCTCCTACTTATGCATATATCCCTGTGTAGTGTGGACTTACATATCTATATTTAGTGTACATTACCTTTGTTTCATAGCCTTGCAAAATATTTCCACAATATATTAGTTTATTATAAGAATGAGAAAAGCGTTCTCGAGAGGCTTTGATATATGAAAACCATGAATGCAGTTTAAATTAGATGTAATCAACAACTTCTTATTTTTGTAGTACATAGTTATAAGTTTCAGGATATCAAAGCATTAAAAGGATTTATTTTTCTTTGGTTACACTTTGCTTATTCATGATAGAAGGAATTGAATATGGTATGATTATGTGTAATTTTTTTTAATTGTGTAGGTCATAATGCAAAAATATATCATAAATCACCAGTGTAAATGTTGCTGCATAAGGTTGGTAGTATTTATTATTAAAACACTTTTATTAGGGCTGAAATTGTAAAATCATCCCCATATATATTAATATTTATGTTGGTATTATTTACTATTAAAACACTTTTACTCAGGTTGAAATTGCAAAATTATCCCCATATATATTAAGATTTATGGGTAGTGGTTGCTTAAAATAGTTAATGGTATGCTTGAGAAATCTTTGCTTTTCACGTCTATGTTGATGGGAGGGAAATGCAAAGATTTGTTAATAAAACAAGGTAGCAGTCCTCTCTTCCTCACACTTATGAGATCTCATCCATAATGCAGAGAAAGAGAGAGGGTAGAGCTACTAAATTACTCCAACGAACAAATACTAAACTACTTTAGCTATGGGAAAGGTAGCAGGCTGCCATAAAGATTAATAGATGGAAAGCGATTAAAGGTATGGATTTAATTAGATGAATTTAATTTTATTTTGACATATTTGATTGTGAACAAACCCTTGATCCATGGGATTTATTGGGGTTGATCTCGTAAATATTTTATTTTTCAGCGTTCAATTGGTAGATCAGAAATATAATTTATTCCGACTTTTGTTCATAATGAAAACATTTTTCTTTTGGTAATTCACCAATTTTCAAGATAAAATAATTAAACATAAATATTAAACCCATTTAAACATGCTTAGGTTACAAGAAAATATGTGCAATATATGTATACACATGCATAGATTTATGGGTGAATTTTTTATTTATAAATTTATTAAAAGTGCTACCTTATCACATGTAGAACATTGTGTGTACATATATGTTTATGGACATTTTGTAGTGTTGTGAACATAGCATAGTGGGTCAACTAAAGTTTAGGTCTTGCCTACAGGTGTTTAGGAAGACCAGTAAAGTGGTTGTTTGGGGAATTTTGATTAAATTAGAATTGTTGTCTTCCCAAAGGTGACTAGCCTATGGAGGTTATGATTTTCCTAAATTTTGGGACTCGAATCTCATTATGATCACATAGTAGTACTTATTTGTGTAAAATTACTATATTTTCCCAAAGGTAATTTAGGAAATTTTCTGTACAGTGGGTGAGTAGAATAGTCATGAACATGAAGGGGAGAGAAGGATAAATCACTTAACCAAAGGTATTGGAAGTGTCTAGATTAAACTGAAATGAGAATGACTAGGTCTCTGGGAATTTCTTTTAATGTGATATTGGGAGGCATATAACATGTCATAGTCTCTACCCAAAGGTGATATTAGATGATGCACCTTTCTTGTTCTCGCAAATTTGAAATTTTTGAACATGGTAAGACACTTTGGACAATTCAATCTTAACCCCTGGCACGAATTGAAAGTAGTAAAGTTTTAAATCCCTGATTAATTACCCATAATCACATTTGATTCTCATTAACATAGATATGGACAAGTGTATGATTCAGAAAAATATAGCAGGGATTGAGCCATTGAGTGGCTCTAATTATACTTCTTGTAAAATGAACATAGATATCGTACCTGGTTGTATGAAATATGATTTTGTTATTTTGGAGCAAAAGCTTACTGCTCTAGCTGTAAATTCTTTGGAGGTTGTGAAGGTCCACTTTTCAAAGTGGGAGAAGACCAACATGATGGTCATGATGATCGTTAAAGCATTTATTAGTGAGGCACTTCATTGTGGCATTGCAACCATGGATATGACAAAAAGAATTATTTGCATTCATCAAGAAGCAATTTGTCATCACCCGTAAGTCCCTTCAGTATGGATATTTGTCTGAATTAATAAATCTAAAATATGATGGAAATGAGAGTGTGAGAGAGAATTTACTAAAAATTTCCAAGTTTTTCGTTGGGTTACGTGAGCAAGGAATCACTTTTGAGGATGAATTTCTTGAACATATGGTATTCCTCTCATTACCAAAGTTCTTTGACACCTCCAAGGTTAATTACAATTCTCAGGAAACCAAATGGGACCTTATGTTGCACATATTGTTGTTGTTGACGAAAAAAAGTGTGATTGATGTCAAAGGGGATGTCCAAGGGAATAGAAGTATTTATCGTGGGTCAAAGAAAGAAATTTGACAATTGTATATCTGTCATGACCTTATTAGGTGAAGTCAAAAGAAGTTTCAAGTTTCTTTAGTTTTTTGACAAGGTTATGGTGTCCTAATCATCATACAAATAACATGCATTTGTAGTCCTTGTCGAGACCTTTCCAACAATGTATCTCACTCTAAAACAGTCCTACTAGACGTTATGGCCATTTGAAAAATTAACATTAATTGAAGGTTCAAAACTATAGGGAGAAAACCCCCATTCTCAATACGTTAAAGAGTGCACAACATTGGGTAGATCCATGGTTTAAATTTGAGTCATTGACCAGTGGAGGTCTTACATGTATGATAGTTAAAAATTAAGCATCTATGCTTAAATATGATGATGGATGAATAGGTGATACATTAAACAATGAATGTTTTCCATAAATGCTCATTAGTTAACCCAGGGAACCCCCCCACGACAACTATTCATGTAGTGATACGTGGTGCACTATGATTGGGCTAAAGATGTGGCGTAGCAATGATGACACTTGGAAGAGGTTGACAAGTGTTGCATATAGTGTTATCAATGATTAAAATAAGATGACACTAATGTCAAACAAGATGTATGGGATAGTAGTAAGAAGACTGTCCATGATGATTAAAGAAGTAGGAAGACCCTATGTGAAGCAATATGATGGTTGGACCTTTCACAAGGTCTCATTACATGAAGATATGGGTTGTTGAAGCTATTCAAGTTTTTAATGAAGTTATAATGATAAAAATATCCTACAAATAGAATGGTTATGTAAAAATGGTATATTATGCTCATAAAAATTCCTCCCAGATGAGAATTTATGGCTAGCTAACATTAGATTGGGCCACATTGAGAGGAAAAACTATAGGGACAATTCCAAATTATTAAGGGGTTAAATGGTGCACAAGTTTAGGGTGGATCCACCATTGAACAAAAAAATTACCACTCATGAGTGCATGGAGGTGCACATTATTTAATGTTGTTAAAGGGCATGCAAGTCTTAGGTCAATCAATGGTGTTAACATTAGGTCAACAATCAGATGAGGGAAATATTGCACCAAGTTTAAATGTCCCTGTAGGACCAACCAAATAGTGATACGTGGAAAAGTGTTGTTTGATAATGATTTGGCCCCTTTGAACAAGTGACATGTGGCTTATTTGAATAGTCAAGAGTGATGCAAAAGCTTAGAAACATGGTATAAATCTATATGGTGTGACGTGGTAAAAAATACAATGTCACATGACACTTAGCAAAACACGTTAGAACTAATTTCAACACAATGATGTGACACCACCTGGAGCTACCATTTGGTAGTGATAAATGAAGGTTGGAATGGTCAAAATCCCAAAAAAAGGTGATACATGGCACTCCTCATTGGCCACCACATGGCATGATGAAATCATGTTGATGCCATCACACAAATGACCAGTGACACTTGGATCGTAGTCACATGGGAATCATCCAATGGAATTCTGGATATCAAGGGATCTACATCTGTCTCACTCATTCATATGACATGGTCATATGGACGATGGAACTGAATTTAAGAACTTATTCATGGAGATGAGTTATTATCAGCCCTAGTTTTATGGAAATCTCTAAATTCAGTGTCCAAGCCATGGGACCATCACACGACTATAAATATAAATACACCCTTGGCCTAGGATATGGTTTGGTTCATGGTGAAAAGAAAGTTAATCTAAAACGAAAGTGTTCATGACATCTGGTTCTGATCATAATCTAAATTTAGCGAAGTTCTTGTTTCAAAGTGATATGGTTATGTTGTAACCAATTGACTTTGATTTATTTTTATCCTCATTTTTAGCGGAGGGCCATATGGTCTATATTTGTCATTTGAAGCAGTGTATGGTAATAGTTGAAGGAAGCATGAATTGTCTATGGCCTGGTTCAGTCACGAGTTGTTTTGGTTTGGCTTGTTGTTCTCGCTATAACTTGGATATTTTCATAATGTTTTCAACATGATATAGTCCTAACCATAATCAAATTATAACATTTTTATCACCCATATGTATAGTTACAATGAAACCCTTGACATTGAAAGGGTGTCCATGTCGACAGACAACCATAGAGCATGATATGTCACTATTTGAATGGCGGTCAAAGATTAGTGTGAGATGGGTCGAGACCAGTGGATGGTGACCAATCCACATAAGCATGTGATCAGAGTTATGTTGATTATGTGCCAAGGTCAAGTGTAACTTGATCCATTGTTGAATATGAGCATCAAGATTAAGTGTTACTGGAGTTTCTCTTGAATATGTGAATGAGCTAGGTGTTGAAGTCAAGTGTGACTCGATATGTTGTTGGATATGTGAATAAGCCATGCGTCAAGGTCAAGGGTAAGCATATCTATTTTGGATCTGTGAACGTCATGAGGAATGTGACTCAAGTCACGTATCATTGGTTTGTTGGTAGTGCATTAGTAGTGTCTCGACCGAGACTCATGTTTGGATCTCGTTAGCTCCAAGATTGAATTTTATTATTATTATTTATAATATACATTCTATAGAATGGATAATTGGATGCTAATGGTGATTCTATTGATATGACACAAATATTTTTCTAGTTTATATAACGCACTCCAGAATGTGTCATCATTAGAGAAATTTTGAGGTAAAAAATGGGCCTAAGAAAAAAAAATGTACAACCAAAATTAAAGTTTTAAAAATCAATAATATTCAATATGATGATGTCAAACATGGGGGATGATTCACCATTTTGGAGTAAAAAAGTAAAAGGATTAAAAAAATAAAAATAAAAATAAAAAACTACTTTTTCAACTTATCTCCCTATAGTTTTACTCGAATTTCAAGCGAGAGCACCCATTGGATGAAGAATTTAATTCCTCATCTAAGGAGTACCCATGTTGCATACTTTCGATAGACCATACTACAAGGAAAATGAAAAATACATGAAAACATTATTGTAATCACATTTTTTCATGTATTTCTCATTTTTCATGTAGCAAGGTCCATGAAAAGTATGCAACATGGGTACTCCTTAGATGAGGAATTAAATTTCACATTCAAAAAGTGCTCCTGCTCGAAATTTGCGTAAAACCGTAGGGAGATACATTGAAAATACGAGTTGAAAAAACAATTTTTTCTTTTTTCCTTCTAAAATTTCATGATGTAATCTAATCTTATTTTAGTATTTCTACTATTATTTTATAATATTCCTTAGGAGGCCCATTTTATACCTCAAAATTTATCTAACGTATGTATAAATAATAATTATTTATCTAGTTATATATGGTTATTTTTTATTTTTACAATCATTATTTATCGAAATTGAGATATGAAAGAATATGGATGATCACAACTTAGAGATGAATGTAACCAGAGGGATTTGATTCTATTTTGAGTCATATTCGATGGCTAGAATCTCTTTTGTTTTTTTGTTAAGGTCTATTATCATGTTGTAGGTGTTTTGGATACTTGAAGTAAACATGTTCCGAGAAGGAGTTTGAATGACCATATTGGAGATCCTTCTCAAATAGAACATGAACAACGATATGAAAGCCAAGAAGAGTGATTTATGTAACCATTTTGGTGTAGGTTGTATAGTAGCATAGTGGTTTTAAGTTATAGGATAATGTAGTAGTTGTAGGAAGAGACAATATTTGGTATAGTGGTTGTTAGGGCTCCATAATAGGTATTATCGGTGTTGGTCTCTTATTATTCATTTTGGCCAGTTTAGCCTATGAATCACTAGGTATCATATCCTAAAGGTTTATTTTTCAAAGGAGCCATTCAGTCCTTGAGGTCCTATGGTCAAAACAAGTATAAATGTTTGAGAGTTTTTTTCATATGAAGTTTAGTTCAGATCATGTTGCAAGTGTTTTCATGATAAAGTGCTCAAAAGCAGATTTCTAGTGATATATCTAGTTCTTCAAACTGACTTCCAGATTAAACGTTAGAGCAGATTGAAGTTTACTATTCAAAATAGATAAAACAAATGAAAATACCTAAGTATAGGTCCCGAATCCCGCATATCGGAGGTTTGGAGAGGAAAGCAGTGCAGGTAGGAGAAAAACACTGATTAGCGATAACCGATATTGCAAATCGGCAATCAGAGGTTCCAAATCTTGCATATCAGAGGCTTATGGTCAGTCGGCAATCGACGAGGTCCAATTGACAGAGCATATTGCAAGTCACAGGTCAGAGGTCTTACGATATCGCATATCAACAGTCGATGGTTGCAATGTGCCAACCATAACAAAGTGTCGATTGTGATATGAAATAGAAACACCGAAATTGCAATATGAAAAGGCCTCTAGTGTTAAAGTGTTGGGAGGGCCGTAAAAAAATTAACAAAGGAATCACTTGCAAATCCAAAGAAAATTTAGGCCTTTTCTCTCTCCTGCAAAGGGATCCATGATAGTAAAAGATTGGGTCTGATAAAGGCTATGCAGTAGACCATAATTGGACCCGATCAGATACATGTGGAAGTTAGCAATTGGTTCCGATAAGTGACACGTGGAGGCTTACGTCATCATGATGTGGCCGTACGGTGGACATGTGGCAGGCAGATTCGCCATTTTCAGGGGTCATATGAGGCCTAAAAAAGGTGACACGTGGCAGAGGATGAGGTGAAGCCATAGATCAACGATAGAAGGATGAAGAATATCTTTGTATTAAGTTAGAACCTCCGATTGAATCCTCCAATAAAGGAGCACCGATGCGGGGGTTGGCCCATGCCACAAGTAGCTTAAATAACCAAATTACGGGGCTATTAACTAAGGGATATCACATATCGACGGTTGCAAAGGTGAGCGACGACATGATACATATATATCCATTTATGTGTTTAAATCAAATGTTGGGTGAAAAAGGGTTAACAAAGGTTTTAATGTTAAAAACTTGGCATGGGCCTTCCCTCATCCCCTCTCCATGTGGACGAGGCCATGTCACTCATTGGAGATCACAATTCTTAAGGGGTGTAACCAAGTGCGGCATTATGAAATCACCGATCTCTGACTTCCAATATTTGAAGGGCCCGGGCACATATATGTTGTGGTCCAATGAAATTCACGTTTGGACCGTTTATATTTTAATACTACAAAGAATCACCCCCATGTCCCAACCAAAGGGTTTAGCCCCTAAAAAGGCTTTGGACCTGAGTCCCCAGGTCCCGGTTATGAATGATTCTGCCTAAGCACAGAGGGGCCAGGAATATCAGAAAATCCTCACCCCACGCAGTTCAAAGTGGATGCAACTAAAAACTCTGATTTCGTTAAGCTCTGATATATTAGCCTACAGTATCACTTCCGGTCATAAAATAAATAAATGCTAAAGGAACAGAGTGCAAGGGGATGGGGAATATCCGTAAAGTAATAAGGTGAAAACCACCCGATAAGACCATACAAAGAGGAGAAAACGTATGAGTTAGAAACTATTGTGCTAGTTTCAAAGGAATAAGGGAAATGGAAGAATTTTAGCAGGGGTTTTGGCATGGTGACAGGTGTTGTGCAATTTTCCAGAGGACTATGGGCATATGAGGATGAAGAAAATTTTCTGAGTTAATGTTGTCCCTATATTTGACCATAATCTTGTTGTTATGATAAAACACACCTTTGATCCACTTAGATGGATAAATGCATTGAATCTGGTCACGAGATATTTTTATGATGTAAGTGGATTTAAGACCTTGAAAGGAAATGTAGAAAGGGTGGGTTGATTATTGATTGATTAGTGTTGGAAGCCAACACTGTCTTTGTATTTTCAAGTATTTTTAAGTGAATAAAAGAAGGCCGAGGGTATTTTGCCAGGGATTCTCACGTCATATATCTGTTTTTATGGGCGTTATATTTTTTACTATTATTACTAATGTTTCTGTGACACTAAGATAGTTCTTCATGCACAGATAAGCAAATTTGCAAAATTCACTTTGTGCTCTGCTTTGTATCTGTTGAACATTTATGTATCTCTTATTATTCTAAAGGAAATTTGAATTCATCCAAGTTTGATGCTCATATTGTCACCTCTGATGTTATATTCATACATTACTACAACAAAAAATTTGAATTACCAACATAACTTCCCACCTTTCTGCTGCTCAAGATATCATCATTATCCCTTATTCACTTCAATCATTAGAAATATGAACTTGTTCAAAGTGAGTTTTCCTTCCTTCACTTACCTTCAAGCCACAACTTAAATTCATCCTCTAATCATCATAGCTAGCCTGAAATCCAATCTACTCATCCAATTCATTGACTTAAATCATATAGAGAGATCCCTCTCTAAAGCTAGAAGGGCTAGATTCTAGCTTACAAGTGGTTTGTGGTTACTGCTGGGTTTGCTTCCTACAACCTAAGGAAATTATGGTGTGCTAAAATTCTAGCGTTGTTTCTAGGGAATGAAAGTTTCCATCTTCTCTGTGAAAAATCATCAGATTTTTAGATCTGCTTGTTGATGGTGAACAACAAATAGACACAGAAAGGTTGAATCATTCACCTGGCGACTCTGATTTTGAAAGACCCATAAGATCAACTATTTACTTGGTGACTCCAAGAACCTTCAAATCATATTTAGAGAACATGCCTCGTTAGCAGAAGTATGGAAGGACAATATGTGAAATTCAGTTGCTTAAACTTTGATTTTATCCAGGTTATAATATTATGTTTTATTAAGCTCTTCCTGTCTTTTCCTGAAAATATCCAAAGGATTTTATTCTATCTGCTGCATTTCAATGTAGACTACAAACCTACACATGAGTCCCTTTCTATAAGTGTATATCATTCCACTAAAGCTACAAATGCATCTCCTTTTAGTATTGTTTTTCCTCAACAAGATACAAATGATAATCATAGTCCAACATTTATAACTTCATCTCAGACCTCAGTCATGGTTGTTGCTCAGTATGCCCCATTAACTCTGCCAGCTCCTTTGCATGAGTTACCATATAATTATGGTCATAGGCTACCTCAATTTGATGGTACAGGTAATATCATAACAAGGAAGCATGTAGAAAAAATCATTGACTTCATTGACCCTGACGAAGTAGAACATGAAGATGTCAAATTGAGGTTGTTTGCCCAAATTATTTCAGGAGAATTTAGGAATTGGTATAGAAATTTGAGAGATGGAAGCATTCCTAATTTCCAATAGTTTGAACACATTTTCCTTGACGTATGGGAGGTTAAAAGGAATCATTTCTAGGTTATGGCTGAGTATCAGAATCTTAAGAGGCAGCCTGGTGAGACAGTCCAAGGATTCTCAACCAGCGTTAACAAAGTTTTTAATGCCATACCTTCAGATATAAAAGCTCCCACTAGATTGGCTATGCTTCATTATCCAAATGGTTTTGATGATGAGATTGCATATTATCTCAGAGAGAGGAATCCCGCCAGTTTGGAGGATATGCAGAAAGTGTTAATGATGTGGAAGCAAATTTGTTGACCAAAAGAGCCATAATGGAAGTTGAAAGAAGAGAAGTGGTCAAGGAAGATTTTTCTCCATTACTAGACCATAAGATGGATACATTGATGAAAGCCATGGAAAGGTTGATGGAAACATTCATTATGCAAAACAAAACCATTGTTAGAGGGAAGCAAAGAAGAAATCCTCTCCAAGAAGATTTGGTAGAAGAAGAGGAGGTTGTTGATTTATGTCAACATAAGTCAGAAACTGGTTGTTTTATCTATTTATTTGAAGACAATCCATAAGAGCCACTGGTGACATGTTCTCAGCAAAAGGATGTTCAATTTCATCAATTTAGGGAAAGCAGTCATCCTAAAGAATATGATGAAAGTATTGATTTAGGTGATAAGTCTTATAATTTTGACATTGAACATGAATAAAACAATGAATTTCTCGATGGTAACTCTCGACCTTTATGTTATGCTACATTTGAATTGTTGAAAGAAAATTATAAGATCATTGAGAAAGAAAGAAAGCAAGTTGAAGCTAGCATAAATTGGCAACAACCTTTTGATATAGTTGAGGACCCTGTTACTTGTTAAATTGAAGACTCCTTTAGTCAAGGATTGCAATAGTATTCTTTGGCTTTTGATCATCCAATAACTGATTATTTGGACGCTTTCTGCAGTCAAAGCTCTCCTCCTTTAGCTAGTTGTGAGTCTGAAAACAAGGGTGATGGTGACTTAGTTTGGTAGCCAACATTATTAGTCTGTCCAGTAGTGGTTTCATCACAAAGGTCATAGGAAAATTTGCTGAAGGCTTGTAATTTTTTGTATGATCATGGTAAGGATGAAGGTATTCAAGAAAATGCCTAATAGAAAAAGGTTTCTTCTTTTGCTGAAAATGAAGTAGATTGTACTCTTGATGATGAATCTCATGTCTTTTCTCTTGAGTGTGATGGGTATATTCATAAGCCTTACCAATTGTTAAGTGACCAAGAAGAAGATCAAGATATTATTTTGAGATGCTCTTCAACCCATTCATTTTTTGAAATATTATTTCAAGAAAAAGTCTGTGAAAATTAGAATTTTTAATTTGCAATCATAAAGGCTTTAGATAGTGAAATTGTTCTAGGTAATAGCCACCCAATATTGCAGGAAAATTATGAAGAAGATAATATTGTTGAAGACCTCTTGGATGTGTATATTTTTGTTGTTGATAACCTAGTTGCTGAAAATAAAGAGAGTCCTTGGCTTTTTGCTGATTTTCAAGATGAGTTAATGCTTCAAATTATTGAAGACCCTTTTGTTGATTTTTTGTAGTCATCAAAATAAGTGATTTTTCATGTTCTTCAATATCCTTTGGCCGATCTATTGCAATCATCAAGGAAAATGGTTGTTCTTATATTTGTGGATTATAGTCAACAGTTTCAGTGGTAGTTTGGGTTTCTAGTCTTATATCTTTTCTTCCTACACATAAGAGGTATGAACATAATTCATTCAAGTAAGTATTTACTTGATTGACTACATTGGAGGGAGCACATCATATGATTGTACATATTCTCAGTAGCAGACAACTATCATTGTGGTTTGAATCCCAAGGAGAATTCCCTAAGGCTTTGGTGATGTGCTATAAAGTTTCTTATTTCCTTTAAATTTTTCAGTTTGCAGTCAGTAAGTTAATTTGTCAGTTTTTATGTTGACTCCATTCCCTAATGGTTAGGCCACTAGTCTAATTTTTGTTCTTGGTGCCTCAGTAGGATGATCCCATCCCCATTGGAGCCGAAATTAGGGTCCCATAATTGGTATCAATGGTGTTGGTCACTTACTATTCATTTTGGTCAGTTTATCCTATGAATCACTAGGTGTCATAGCCTAAAGGTTTATTTGTCAAAGGAGCCATTCAGTCCTTGAAGTCCTATGGTCAAAACAAGAATAAATGTTTGAAATATGTTTTTCATATGAAGTTTATTTTAGATCATGTTCCAAGTGTTTTCATGATAAAGTGCTCAGAAGCATCTTTCTAGTAATATATCTAGTTCTTCAAACTCACTTTCAGATCAAAAGTTAGAGCAGACTGAAGCTTACTCTTCAAAACCCACAAAAAAAAGGAAAATACTTAACTATGGGTCCTGGATCCTGCATATCTAAGGTTTAGAGAGGCAATTAGTGTAGGTAGGAGAAAAAAACAGATTAGAGTTCGTTAATACCGCAAATCGGTGATCGAACTTTCCAAATCCCGCATATTGAAGGTTTATGGTCAGTCGGCAATCGACATGGTCTAATTTGCAGAGAATATTGCAAGTCACAGGTCGTAGGTCTTGCGATATTGCATATAGGTATTCAGAGGTTGCAATGTGTCGAACATAACAAAATGTCAATTGCAATATGCAATCAAAATGTTGGGATTGCGAAACCTGACTACCATGTGTATCGGATCTAATCTGCGTTTAATTTGGGTTTGACTGTCTATTCACTTCCGTTACCGTTATACCACCATCCCAAAATGTCACGACATGTGTCTCTGCTGAAGGCACGTTTCCATGCTGCCACATAGATACCCATTGTTCCAGATCACAACCCTGAAGACGTACATTCACCTTCCAAGTTTCATCCTTTGCAAATGCATCACTTTAAAGTTTCCCCAATCTATAGTTAACACCTCAAGACTCCTAAGAGTACGCAATGCTTCATGGACAGGAACATCCAAAAGAGAACCT
Source organism: Pinus tabuliformis (assembly GCA_031772625.1). NCBI lineage: Eukaryota > Viridiplantae > Streptophyta > Pinopsida > Pinales > Pinaceae > Pinus > Pinus tabuliformis. The sequence goes on from CM062819.1 coordinate 686,800,084, forward strand.
GGAAAATGTAGTTCTACAGCCTTTATATACCTACGACACCGTTTAGCCACTTGCTCTGCAATAATTCGACAATTCTCAAAATTCAAACATCTCCAGAAGTCTTCATGAACACTAGCAGCATGCCAATGTCTACACACTAGACCAGCTTTAAAACGCAGTCCAAATCATCATAGTTCAGCATTTCCACATTATACATATCATCATCGACATTCTCAATATCCTTTTAGTTTACAGGCAAATGCAGTAATTTGGCACGAATATGGGTGAATAAGAGAAATTTCTTTGGCTCTAAGACTATATGGGTAGCGCACCTACCCAATGCGTAGCACGCAGCAAGTGCGTAACGCACTTGATATTTAACACGAGCTGGGGGTGTTATATGCGTAGCGCACCCTATATGGGTAGCGCGCCTCCTCTTCGATGTTCTGAACCTAAGCATGCCGACAAAGGCTGATTCTTGATGAAGTGAAATGATAGTCAACATAAATCCTCCCTATCTCAAACGGGTCGTGCATCCTAAGGCAAACTGGGAACCCTTCTGTGTTTATTATCATCGGTTTAATAAAAGACTCATCTGTTAAAACATGTGCAGGTCCATTTTGAAGCATTTTCACTGCGAGGAGGTCTTCTCCCATCCACAAGGGAATCACGTCCTGGACATCAATGATTCCATTTTCGAAGAAGGCAACAGCTAGGTGTAGAAAGCATAATTGCATATTAGCGTCCTCGTTTGAGCACTGCGTCTAAACCTGACCTTAGGAAATCATCGAGCCTCTCTTTGGTCCTTAACTCCAATCATGATAAGTGCAAATATTCCAAAAAACAAGAAACTGCTCAAACTGACACGTAGAACAGCATTTGTTTGAAACCAGTTTTTTCCATAAGCGGTGGAGAAACCTCTCTGAAGATCCATGCAACAATTAGAAATAGTGCAAAGAGACCACAATATGTAATGCGCGCAGATCGTCGGGAAATCCCTCCAATGAGAGAATAACCCTTGTTATGATTCTGAATGTCAAAAGCGGGGTGCTGTAATAAGCGTTGTACTTTCTTAACATTCCCCGGGATATCAGAGACAGCTTGCAATGCAAGCCACTTAATGATCACCAAGGAATATTCTTTCCACTTTTGATAGAAATCAGATAAAACTTTATCTCGTACATCTCCGGCATTTTGGGCAATAGCACCCAAAGCTGCAAATTGTTCAGTCATATTTGTAGCTGATTTGTATTCATGTAGTACAAGTTCCATCATTTCTGGCATTTGGATGCAACACTATGTTTTGTTTGATTTCGCTTTGTCTCTGATTGTTGATGATGTTCTTTCTGTTTGTCTTTTGCAGGGATTGGAGCTGCTGAAGCTGAAACAAGGCTGCCATTGAGGAGCTGTAGAGTTTTGGAACACTTTTGACAAATTACATATTCTGAAAAAACACATTTGATGATTTCTTCTTCAAAACAGGGTTTTGAAGAAGAAACACTCTCAAGCCTTATTGACTATGAAACTTAGCAATTGAAACTGTACCTCTCATATGGCTAAGTCAACAAAACCCTAGACCTAAAAACTCTTAAAGACTCTTTGCCATCCATGACTATAAATGACGAGAAATGAACCTTGGTGAATTTGACTGCAGCAGGCTGACAAGACGGAGTCTAACATTGGCTCCAATGGGGATGGCAGCTGCCGCTTCTTGGAGGTGCCAAGAACCGCAGAGCTTTGGGAGAGCAGACAGTGCCTCTATCCATTGGGCAATGGAGTCATTATTGCGAAGAAACGACACGATTAATTTATTCACTGGAAACTGACTGAAATGATTGAAAAACTGACTCGGCAAACTTCAAACTAAACTGTAATGAAACTGGAACAAAATGCTGCCTTTTGGCTGCTTATTTATTTACAAAATTTACCCTACTTTGCTGCAAAAATAATAGATCAGGTAATACTGAAATGCCAGATCAACCATTCAAGTAAATCTGAGAAGAATGCTGCTTGAGAGTGCTTCAACCAGATCACAGATGCAATTGCTGGCAGCCCTACATGCACATAATGAGTCTGATCATGTAAAAGACAGTTTGATTTGTCAGTCAAACTGAAAAACATTTCCATGTATGTTGCAATAGGATCAGAAAAGCCAGACTCTGTTTGCTGCCCCAACTCCGCAATACATACTTCCAGCTACACACTGTCAATGCAAACATCTGTAGGCAACTCTATTATTTCTTGTTTCGAAGGAGGAAGAGTTTCCAAGAACTTTTTAGGGTCTTGGAAATCATATGATTGGATCTGCTCATTCAAATACTGAATCTCCTTCTTAAGTTTTTCAACAATTAACTCACAGACACTAGTTTTAGCTTCAAGAGGAAACTTCAGAGACTTCAAACATTGAAGCAAGACACTGAAAAAATCTTCATTAATTTCAAAATTTGCTAACTGATTTCTTACTTTTTTACAGCTTCACACAGTGCAGGGTTTGCCACGTACCCTACCATTGCATGAATGGATTAGTGAGCAATGGAATCTCTGGATCGAGCTGGAGTCGCCAGGTGAATGTTTCAGCCTTCATATGTGTCTGACTGTTGTCCACCATCAACATCAAATCTGCAACTTGATTTCATGTACTGGAGCAAGACAATCTACAAGTCGAATGTCACATCAACAACAAACCATCTTCCCCAGTATGGTCGCCACTATGTTAGCGCTCAAATCTACCTTAGGCTGAAATAAGGTAAAATTCAAGGCTACATCAAACCACGCTCAGCCTCGTAGCTAGCCCTACGAGGACAGGAGAGGGATCTCTCCAGTCAATCTCAGCAAAAGGTCTTCAAAGGGGCTGAGATGACCTATAGTGAATGCTGATCTTAGGCTAGTAAATAGATATGAATGAGGTTTTTAATAAATGACGGGGTTTTCTGGACTGTATGGGATCAAGAACAGCGTGAGCAGGGAAATTAAATGAAAGATGCAGATTATTACATAAGGCAAGATAGGCAAAAGCTTAAACATTCAATTTGAATTTATATGGAATTTGAAGAATGTTTGAGAATGCTAAAAAGGGCATGGATTCATGAATCCTTTTTAGACGGAGGAAAACATAGAACTTGAATACTTTCCCAAGGCAGAGCAGCAAGCTGAATTCTGCCCTTCACACTTAAAAGTATTCAACAGGCAATGATTATGAATGAAACAATAAACATCACAAGAAACATATGAAAACAGAGAAAAACATAATGCTAAGTTGTTACCACAGGGATCTTATGAAACAGAGCTGCAAACTTTCAATTAAATCTCTGTCAACTGTACAATAAAACTCTGTATTTCTCCTCACACCTCTGCCAGAACTCTCCCTCCCCAACCTTTACAAGTGATTTTTAATACAACATATAAGCCTAGAGGTGGGATAACAAATCGACCTAAATAAGGAATGGTTTAATTATCATTTAACAAACAAGGCTGGAAAGCCAATCATTTGTTCTGAAAGGAAACAACATATAATATGAAATCTGTTCGATGACCAATGAATAGGCAAAATCTGGAGCGTAGACCATCTGAAATGCAACTGAGGTCAAAAATAGGCAAATCGACCCTATTTCTCTGCTTATGGTTGGTATTCTGCGTTTAATTTGGGTTTGACTGTCTATTCACTTCCGTTACCATTATACCACCCTCCCAAAATGTCACGACATGTGTCTCTACTGAAGGCACGTTTCCATGCTGCCACATAGATACCCATTGTTCCAGATCACAACCCTGAAGACGTACATTCACCTTCCAAGTTTCATCCTTTGCAAATGCATCACTTTAAAGTTTCCCCAATCTATAGTTAACACCTCAAGACTCCTAAGAGTACGCAATGCTTCACGGACAGGAACATCCAAAAGAGAACCTGGAAAATGTAGTTCTACAGCCTTTATATACCTACGACACCGTTTAGCCACTTGCTCTGCAATAATTCGACAATTCTCAAAATTCAAACATCTCCAGAAGTCTTCATGAACACTAGCAGCATGCCAATGTCTACACACTAGACCAGCTTTAAAACGCAGTCCAAATCATCATAGTTAAGCATTTCCACATTATCCATATCATCGTCGACATTCTCAATATCCTTTTAGTTTGCAGGCAAATGCAGTAATTTGGCACGAATCTGGGTGAATAAGAGAAATTTCTTTGGCTCTGAGACTGTATGGGTAGCGCGCCTACCCAACGCGTAGCATGCAGCAAGTGCGTAGTGCACTTGATATTTAACACGGGCTGGGGGTGTTATACACGTAGCGCGCCCTATATGGGTAGCACGCCTCCTGTTCGATGTTTTGAACCTAAGCATGCCGACAAATGCTGATTCTTGATGAAGTGAAATGATAGTCAACATAAATCCTCCCTATCTCAAACGGGTCGTGCATCCTAAGGCAAACTGGGAACCCTTCTGTGTTTATTATCATCGGTTTAATAAAAGACTGATATGTTAAAACATGTGCAGGTCCATTTTGAAGCATTTTCACTGCGAGGAGGTCTTCTCCCATCCACAAGGGAATCACGTCCTGGACATCAATGATTTCATTTTCGAAGAAGGCAGCAGCTAGGTGTAGAAAGCACAATTGCATATTAGCGTCCTCGTTTGAGCATTGCCTCTAAACCTGACCTTAGGAAATCATCAAGCCTCTCTTTGGTCCTTAACTCCAATCATGATAAGTGCAAATATTCCAAAAAACAAGAAACTGCTCAGACTGACACATAGAACAACATCTGTTTGAAACCAGTTTTTTCCATAAGCGGTGGAGAAACCTCTCTGAAGATCCATGCAACAATTATAAATAGTGCAAAGAGACCACAATATGTAATGCGTGCAGATCGTCGGGAAATCCCTCCAATGAGAGAATAACCCTTGTTGGGATTCTGAATGTCAAAAGCAAGGTGCTCTAATAAGCGTTGTACATTCTTAACATTCTCCAGGATATCAGAGACAGCTTGCAATGCAAGCCACTTAATGATCACCAATGCATCTTCTTTCCACTTTTGATAGAAATCAAAGAAAACTTTATCTCCTACATCTCTGGAATTTTGGGCAATAGCACCCAAAGCTGCAAATTGTTCAGTCATATTTGTAGCCGATTTGTATTCATGTAGTACAAGTTCCATCATTTCTGGCATTTGGATGCAACACTCTGTTTTGTTTGATTTCGCTTTGTCTCTGATTGCTGATGATGTTCTTTCTATTTGTCTTTTGCAGGGATTGGAGCTGCTGAAGCTGAAACAAGGCTGCCATTGAGGAGCTGTAGAGTTTTGGAACACTTTTGACAAATTACATATTCTGAAAAAACACATTTGATGATTTCTTCTTCAAAACAGGGTTTTGAAGAAGAAACACTCTCAAGGCTTATTGACTATGAAACTTAGCAATGGAAACTGAACCTTTCATGCGGCTAAGTCAACAAAACCCTAGACCTAAAAACTCTTAAAGACTCTTTGCCATCCATGACTATAAATGACGAGAAATGAACCTTGGTGAATTTGACTGCAGCGGGCTAACAAGACGGAGTCTAACACTATGTAAATGTAAATAAGTTTAAGAACCTAATCAAACCAGAATAGATCATCAACATAACATTTGTTTTCTCTATACATAAATACAACTTATATCTTGAAAGATATACATTCACTATGTCTATTTCAAAGAATGTTTGTCTTTAAAAACTACTTTGACTTTTGTACTAAAAAATTACAATATACATAGATGCACGTTTACTGTAATTAATTTAAGAAAATAATTGAAAATAATTTATGATTCTTACCAGATTGCTCATTTAGAATTACTTTTCTATAATTTGTATATAATTATAAATATCAAGCAATATACTATTCAATTCATTAAAAAATCACATGTTAGAAGTTCAGGGTACTGACTTGAAAATATGAATCTAGAAACTAATACTCAAGCTAACTAACTCCTCCTAGCGTTGACACCTTTCTCTCAGAAAGGACCCCCCAGAGCACAAGCCTTAATCCTTTTTTTTTTTTATCATGTGATCTCGTTTTCCTCACTAGTTTTTTTCCACTGTGTGATTTCTAGCCAGCAAAATGAAAATTTAGATTACCCGACTACCAACATAGTTAGTAGTTGGTAACTAACTCCACCTCACCCAATAAGGGGCAGGTAGTTACTAGCTCATTTATGAGCTTCACTTCCCCACTCTCAAAGACATCATCATGTCTTTTAGGGAAGTTAATGATCAATCATTCCCATGATCATTAATAATCTAATCATTAAAATTAGATGCATAGGACTTAATGAATAAGCGTAATCAATGTCTAACATTAACTTGCAACCTTATCTCTTTCAACCAGGTGTACCTTTAGTATTAATTTTGAGATTCCTTTATCTCATTAACAGTATAATAATTAAAAATTCACATTTAATATTTATTAGAAATACAATATTGATAAACTATTTCCCAAATAGGTTCTCAATGTTAAAAAAATAATCACAATTAACCATATATAAATTTACATTAAAAACTCCATGTCACAGGATATCACAAAACAAATTTGGCTAGGAAGGAGGTAGTTAGTGTGACCGGAAGTGTTTGATCTAGAGGAAGGAGGGTTGATGAGCATTATTGTGAACCACATTTATTGATAGCAAGTTATGCAATCTTATTGAGGAATTAATATACTATGAGAAGATGAAGCATTTGGGCTGATTATGTAGAGTATTTGAAGGATTGAGTACCCTATAAGAAATTGTTGATTTTAATGGCTAATAATGTACTGAGTTTAAAAGACAAATGTAACTGTGAGTATCTGTTGTTTGAGGCTGATATGTAAGAGATCTAAAGGATTAGATTGTTGTGAGAAATAAATTGGATAGAGATTAGAATGGAACCTAATCATTATGTGATCGTGGAAAATTAAAACCAAGTACACCAAGGAAAAGTGGACATAATTGGTTGGTTACATGAGCAAGTAGGTTATGTCTTTTATTCCTTGAAGTGATGGGAGAATTTATGATCAAATGGATCTAACCTCAAGCCCTATTTTTTTGTATACTATGTATAATAGTTGTGCTTGTGATCTGAAGGGGCACGGTCCCTAGTACGAGAGCCCCATTATTATTTTATTGATATACTAGTAAAAAAATCGAGCTCTAGTCCCAATATCTTTGTGTATATTGATTTCACTATTATAGATTTCTACTGTGCAAAGTTATTGTAAGTTGAGAGTTCCTAATGTGTTTGTGTGCTTGGTCAGCCTGAGACTAGATCTAGGGGTTAAGGAAAATCCAATAGACTTGGATGCACCAAACATATTGTTATTTCCAAGAACATCAACAAGTAGATTACATGCATAAGGGTTGTGCCTACCCCAACGCAACTTAACAAACCAATGGAATAATTTATCGGCCACTTCACCTCCCTTGTACGAGTTCTTCAACTCTTTCTCCACCAATTTAGACATGCACCTCTCTATTACTATAGGGGATGCATTCCTTTTGAATATTGGACAATATATTTCTATACTCCATCATGAGTCAAGCCACAATAGTTTTCTTTCCTATTTGAAATCACACTTAACAATTGTGACAGATACTCATCAAGTAATTCTAAATGTTCTGTAATAGATCTGACCTGCAATATATGAAATGATGTCAATATACGCAATAAATGTAAACAAATACAAAATATAGAAGTACTTCTTTATTGATCAATAGATAAAATTCAGATCTTTATTAATATCAAAACCCTTGAGGTAGAGCAACACCATACAACTACTCCTTAAGGAAGGAGAACACTCCACAAGCTATATGCTTGTCCATACACCATTCCTTGACATCTTTCCATGGGGAGTCTCTAGCCTCTATATAGGCCTCATACATACAATACCATGGGTCATTACCATGGTTATCTCAATACCATATATCTAATACAATGGACTTATTACATTATTTCTAACTACCTATGGTCCCTTACATGATGCGAGTTAACCACATTATTTATTAACTATGGCCCATCTAATTATTACATTATTCCCTTGGGTACCTCCCTCTGTACCCCATACTATGCCCCCTAGGTATACTACATTCCACCCCCCTTAAACATGTTTTGTCCCCGAAACATAAGAAGAACACAAATAATAAGATATACTCAAAAGAGTAGTCCGCTAGTACCATGCACGTGCATCTAGCCATCCAAGAGAAAGGTGAACCCTTGATCTAGCTGGTGCCTTGCTCACTTGAGATGGAAGTTGACCCTGGCAGCTTTTCTATGTTGATGTGTTGTGGGTGGATCATCGCCCCTCTCTATCTGTCATGTGGGGGTTGTTGTCCTTGTGGCTAATTTGTTGCCATCATGTTGGTTGTTTTCTTGTGGGGTGATATGGGTTGTGATATGCTGAAGTTTTAACCAACAATGTATCTTTCTTTAATTCACCACCTAATGGAGCCTGGTTGGTATCTAGTACATGTTGTGTCGCCTTTTGTTGTTGATTATCTTCAAATATTACTTCAACCATGGATTCCTTATTTGATGTATCAGTATCTGTAACATTTTCTGCTTCATCCTCCTTGGATTCTACTTGTTTATTGATGGAAATATCTTGTAATGTAATTTTCTTCTTTTTATACCAAAGCTTTAGGAATTTCTTCTGCACATCAATATTGATAGTACCAATAGATTCCATCCAAGGGTTTCCCAAAACAACATCCACATTATCCATATCTGAAGTATAAATATCAGAATGCAATACATACTTATCCATAGAAATCTTCAAATCTTAATAAACTTGAACATCCTCCTTATCCACCTGTGTGTTTTCCATGTGTTTTGTTGGAAATTGCAATTTTTTTGCCAAATTAACATTTATAAGATTTTTCTTGCAAGTAGGATTTATAGACACAATGATCTTCTCCTTCTGAATACATCCATGAACCTGTCACAAGATACCAGTCGAAAATAACCCCACATGTTTCTCATTATCTTATTTTCTAGCATGAGACCATTTGTCTAAAAGGAGTTTTTCAAATTATTCATCCAAAAGGTTGTACTTCTTGCTGTCAAGTGAGCTCCACCATATAGCAGCCTCATCGGTGAAACCCATCCATACACAACCTTTCCACTGTTTTGGCCATAAGTACTTTTGTCTTTTTATGAATTATTCAATAGTAGGACCATTATCGTTCCCTATAAAAAAATTCGTTCTAGAAGGCATGAAGAGGGTTTTGAAAAAAAAATCGCTTACTTAGTGAAAATTTAAAATGGCCACAGTTCAGTCAATATTGCTCAGAATCCCTAGTGTGACCTGTTTCCGAAAATGGAATGACCATTCTGCATCTTTCCATGTGATAAAAATCTCGATCTAGGCACTCTGGAATTTCAGATGTGTGCTGCAACTTTCCCTTCGTCACAAAAAATTCTGAAAAAAGAAAAAAAAAAAAAGAAAAAAGAAAGGAAGTTGATTTTAAATCAGCGATATCTCCCTCATCCGGACTCTGATTCGACCATTTTATTTTTTGAAATTGGCTAAGTTTTTAAGAGTCTCTCAGATCTATAATTATTTTCTCAAAATTCCCCCACAAAATGACCAAAATTAACTGGAGATCCACTGTCCATGAATTTTCATCAAAACATTTATGCAACATAGCTGATTTTTAAATCAACAATATCTCCCTCATCCAAACTCTGATTCGGCCAATTTGTTTTTTGAAATTGGGTATTTTTTCACAAATAATCCATATCTGCAATTTGATTCTGCAAATTGTGCACTGGAAGTTTCAGATCTGATCTGCAAACTCGCCGCCCCAAAAAATTCCTGCAAAAATAAAAAAATATCTCTCTGCTTGCCCAAGAAAGTGCTATGATACCACTTGTAATAGATCTGACCTACAGATATATAAAAATGGAAATAAACCTGGAAATAACAAAATCAACCCAATAATATAACATGAAAATGCTTCTCTTTATTGATCAAACCCTGAGGTAGGGCAACACCATACAATCACTCCTTAAGGAAGGAGAACACTCCACAAGCCATATGCTTGCCAATACAGTAATCCTTGACATCTCTCCATGGGGAGTCTCTAGCCTCTATATAGGCCTCATACATACAATACCATGGGTCATTACCATGGTTCTCTCAATACCATATATCTAATACAATGGGCTTATTACATTATTGCTAACTACTTGTGGTCCCTTACATGATGCCGGTTAACCACTTTATTGATTAAATATGGTCCTTCCCATTATTACATTATTCCCTTAGGTACCTCCCTCTGTACCCCATATTATCCCCCTAGGTATACTACATATTCACACTGATATTTGCATTGATTCCTACCAAATATGGCGACTAAATTGGGAAATGTATGTACTTGCAAAGATGATGGAAAATCCAAAAGTTTATTTTTTTGCTCATAGTTCCATCACACAAAATCCAAATATTACATACATTTCTGTGACATTTCTCAATGCAATCATGAAACAACAATTATGAAGAAATTGTTAAAATAATCAAGGCTTCATACACAAAGGATAAAATGAAAACTTTTTCTTGATTCAAAGGAATCTATGAGCTTAATATACTCATCCACATTGTGAGAACTTATTATCCCAATTTCAAAAGGTTCTTTATGCGAAGACCAACATTTAGAATTCATGGTTTTATAAAATTCATATTTTTTTGAAAACTTGAGAATGAAAATAAAGATGATTCCCTTCATGGTTTGGTCCATCTAAAATAATCAATCACAATTTTATATTAGTAGTTTGATTGTCTTTTTTGGCAAGAATTTCTCCTTTGATGTTAGGAAAAACCCATTTCATGGCCCTTCCATTATTCAAATAATTCCCTTTCACTTCACTGCTGTCACCAAAAAACACCATCATGCTGCCACCAATCAACGTGGTGGTGCGGATTTCATGGGAGATTAGGATATTTCCTTCCACTCCTAGTTGTTTCTATTCCCTGCTCTACAAATCAAGAATGTAGAGTTATTTATTCTGATAGATGCAACGATTCCTCTTAATATAATTATTATTTCAACAACATTGATAGTGATTTCTATATCTTGACTATCTGACCTCTCTCCACTTGTCTAGAGTGATCTAAATTTAAAGGTTTTCAAATCCAATGTCAGTACCTTGTCAAAGTGCAAACCCCCACACCTCCCCTTGCACAAATTTGGTGGTCTTATCTAAGTACCAATAAATTTTTCTATCTTATTATGTCGAGCTTCCAAGTTCATAACAAACACTTATTTAGTAAGTTCTTCGGCCATACAAGTTCTTCTATAAAGCTCACCATAAAACCTCTAATGGAAACCATCAACCAAAAATTATTTTGACCTATTTTTGACTCGATATGTTGGGCCACTTTTGTTGCATACTGCTCCATATTTCTCCTTAATAAGTGTTTCTAAAATTCTAAAACAAGGTTTTCATTACTTGTATGTTGCTCAGTGTAGTTGCAAACCTCCAATCCCTTCGCATATTTTTCTTCTTTTGGGCTCACTTCACTACTTGCTCCTAGTATTTAGTGGTTGCTTAAGGTCTACAGTTAAATTTTCTTTCTTTTTTGCCTCTTCCCATGATTTGATCTAATCCACCATTATTGCATAATTCCTATTATATTTTTCAGTTTTTCTCTTAAATTATTCAATTAATTTTATGTTACAATTTTCAATTTTTCTGGTACAATATTCAATTCTTTCAATTGATTTTGCGAACAATTCATTGATATATATATATATATATATATATATATATATATATATATATATATATATATTATATATATTTTTTCCATAGTAAAATTCGTAATTTTATTAAAGATAACAAAATTAGATTTTGTAGATGTTGTAGCGCATATCCATAAATCAAGATAGAGACTGCAGAACAAAAGACACAAAAAAACAGAAAGAAGATAATGTACAAATGGGGAGAAATTAAACTTTTCTCCCCTTTTTCTTCTCAACTTTTCGCCACTCCCCTTGAGCCAGCAAGGATGAAACAAGTGCTAGAGAAGTGTCCTCCATGGGGTGGGGGTAATCCTTATCTGAATATGAGTGATCTAAGGTATGATGTCTTTTGGAACCATTGGTATCCATTGTATCTGGGATCTTCCCCGGCAAAGTGTCCATCAGATCTTGTAATACTGATTCCTCTATTTCTGGTTCCTTGAATGTTGGATTTTTCTCTTGGGGATTTGGGTGTTCCTTTTCCTCTTCTTCCTCCTCATTAGGGATCTCAGGGTCTGGTGGAGGGAACTGCCATCTCTTGGGCTGTTTTCCTACCTTCTTCTTCCTACGCATATCTTTTTTAGCTTCTGGGCATGTGTTTTGTAGATGTCCTGTTTGCCGGCAAATTTTGCATCTGAATGCAGTATTTTCGTAATCTAGTATCTGAGTCCAGCACCCCTGTTTATACTTGAGCTGTATTTGGTCTGGAAATCCTTTGCTGAGGTCTACTTCCACACAAATGCGTGCAAATGTGTATATTTTTTCGTCTGTTCTATCTGTGTCCATTTTAATGAAACACCCAATGGTGTTGCCTATGCCAACCAGAACTCGATGGCTCCAAAAATGTAGTGGTAGGTTGTGAAGGCGAACCCAAACTGGCATCCGAGATACAATCATTGTATTTGGATCAAATTTTGGAAACCATGGAGTAATGAAGAGACACGTGGATCCCATGAACCATGGTCCTTCCCTCATGATGATGTCCCTTTCCTTTGATGTACGAAATTTAACAATGAAGAAACCTTTGGCACAGAGATAAATGTCACATGTATTAGTCCAGGTTCTGAAGACCCAATGGAAAAGGTCCATAGATTTGGGCCAAAAATAGTTGAATCTGCATATTATTGCTTGTTTTTCCATTATAGAACAGTACTCATCTGTTTTTGGAGTATCCGTATTTAATTCTGTGGTGTAACTCAGTTGATCCACAATGTATGGAGCAGGTTCTGTGCCAGCTTGCTTTGCTGATGTTGTTGTTGTTTTCTTTCCTTCCAGAATGTTCTTGAAGGATAAACCTTCACTTTTTTGTTTTTGGTGCGTTTCTGGGGTTTTTGTTGTGCTGCATCCTATGCCACTGACCTAGAGGATTTGTTTTGTGGTGGTGTTCTGCACCTCCCCTCAGTCTCAGATTGAGAGTAATAGTAGACTCAGGTAAAATTTTGTAGACCATAAGAGGTTTGTGGTCTTGTTGTACCCTGCCTCCAAAGATCAAAACTTGTGATCTGGTAGGATAACCAGTATGCTGGAATATACTGTGCTTCAGGTTTTGTATAGTTTTGGTAACCTGTACCCAAGCCAGATGTGTCCTCCCAGATGGGGTTTTAATTAAAACTTGAAAGCGAAAAAGGTTTACTAGTGATTCAGTTTTGTTTCTGACTGAGTGAATTTTTTCACACTCCCCTCAGATTTGCTACATATCTTTGTGTTCTTGGTGCTTTCCTTCGGGATCTAAAAATGCCAAGAATGGGCGAGATTTGGTTCTGGCTGAGATGCATCGGTTGCTTTGTTGGGAAGATATTAGAATGGGGGTTGGGGAGAACCCATGGTCACCCCATTCTCTACTTTATCCAGCCATCCCTCTTGTCCTTTGGCCCTGGGCCTGTTCAGCTCCACCAGATCCATGCCAGTGTTGTCAGCCACCGCACCCTCTCCTACTATTGCTGAAGCCAAAACCCTAACTCCCTTAAATATCCTCACATGCCCTGGTTCGTTCATTCCATGATCGGCAATGGGAGGCTGCATTGCAGTTATGAAATCCCAGTGTGATCTGGCCAAACCTATAGAAACACAGAGGCATAGTGCAATCGACTGCAAATGGGATGCCAGATTTGGGAACTTCAATGCGTTCTTTGTTTCTGGGTCTGCTCTGAGCCGTCGCGCCCTATTCTACTTCTACTGTAGCCACAACCCTAGCTCCTGCAAAGGTCCTCTCGAACCCCTGTTCCTTCAATTCATTTTTTGCATTGGATGGCAGCGTTGCGGTCATGTAAGCCCGGTGTGGTCTGGCCAAAACTGCACATAGGGCCGAGCCAATCTTGGCACCATGGGAGAAAGGAAAAGACACAGGGCAGCCGCGTACTTCGATGCGATCAACGACATATACAATGGACGCCATTGTTCCCTCCTTTTCCTTCAAAAAAATTCATTCATTTATATATATATCCTTTCAAGATGGTAGGAAAACCAGCTCTAATACCACTATAATAACCCTTCTATAATTTTTGCTAAAAATATTACAAATATTATTTTGCATAAATTCATTGCTTGAAATATTGGTAAAATGAAACACAGATCCACAAAAAGTGAAAACAATATGCAAGAAAACCAATTTTATTTTATTTAAACTAATTACTGGAAAGACATTACATCAAAAAACCTAGATCATAATTGGGTTTCCAATACTTTGACTTATGCAATTTGATCTCCAACAACTCATTCCACCAAGTCAACCCTTTTGAGATATAACAATTCTTCCCTCTAAAGCACAAGTAACGACCCACAACATAATAGTTGACTAGGGTGTGTCTCTCAACAACGAAACCAACTACCATCAGTTAGGGTGTGTCTTACAACACTAAAACTAGGAAATACAATGTGGGTTTCTCCTTCCCAACTTAAGCTGCTAGAGCTCTTGGGATAATTAACAAAATATAAAATACCCAATCATGCCCCCAAATGAACGCTCTTCCTCCATTTTATAATTTTTATCCTCCAAATACATGATTAAATACCATGTTTCATTCAAATATCATGGTCAATATCATGGGTCATAAAATGAATTTTCGCTTTACAACCCCTTTCTATTTAATTATTAATTTAACCCCTTTTAATTTACCATGGTCATTAAAACACTATGAATATTCTCTTTATGCCCATTTTAAATTAATTATTCATTTCATCTTTTAATTTTTCTTTTCTTTCCCAGTGAAAATTAAAAATGAAATAACTCTTCTTAAAAAGGGACATTACAATCGTGGCCAGGTATAATATTTGAAACCCAAATGTTTCCTCTTCTTTTGAATTTTAATGTCATTTCTTATTGGTATGCCATTTATCCTCTCCAAAAAAGTGTAGGTTGAGAGGCTAGATGTGGGTATTATAGTTCTATGATCTTATACTTCTTGTTGTTCACCTTGCTCTTAGTTAATGATTTTTTAGATGTAGGATCTTCTACAAGAACTACAGTTTCCATAGTTGTGCTTGTTGTTGGTACGTTTCCCTTTGAAATTTCTACTGAAATTCTATTTGCTTGCTAATCGATTAGTCCATGCAATGCTTCTTATATCAATATGACGTGGAGTAGGTGGAGTATTAGGAAATTTTCTTCATATTCTTCTAATAATTCTACTTACATTACTCTAGGTCTATTCATTTATTTTCAAACTATCCTAACATGATTTTACATTAGATAAATAATGCCCTAGTACAAAATTTCTACCATGAATGCATGGGTAGTTGCCATCTTACTATATTTGTTACTTCATACAAAATATGTTTCTTATATTCTCCATTTTTTTGGTTGAATTTAAAAAAAAAAATATGCAAGAAATTGTATGCACATAATTAATAATGCAAATAAATTATATGCAAATAAACATTTGGTTTAGAATGGTTCAAAGAAAATAGTTGATAATTATTTTCAATGCCAATTTCAAACTATCTATTATTATAAAACTATAAACTCCCTAATTCTTTTTAGTACTCCCTTTGTAGCGGCACCAAAATTGAAAGTCGATTTATATATGTCTTCTTTATTTCAAAGTTAACATATCTAAATATTTTTTCATTTAGTTATGGAGATGAACTTGTTTTTAACTTGTGAATTACTAGAAACAATATATGCAAAGTTAGTTATTTTATAGTTTAATGCCTATTTATTAAATTTATTTTAAATTACTACTTTAGTTTATCAAAATAGAGATATGTGCAGAAATCATTTTAAGAACTAAAGAAAAATTGTAATTTTACTTCACAATTGCTATAATGTCATGGCTAAGTTATCCCTACTCTACTCACAAATGTTGAAATAATAGGTTACATTCAATTATTCAATCTCAAAAACTAAACCTTCTTGCAAAAATTCTCTAATTTAGTATATTTGGAATCTTACATAGTCAATGATCGCTTGAATTGGAAATTGAATCTAAAACCAACAATGTATAAAGGGAAAACAATCATAATTCCTTCACAATGAATACCAGTCTAATAGTGAACTACAATCTACCTAAGACATAAGTGATAAAGTTGTAGTAATATTTTTGTTTTGCTCTCTTTCAATTATAATTTAATAAAATATTATTCAATTTGTAATTTCACAATAATATGGAAATCACATATGAACAAAAATAGAAAAATAATCTTAAATAAATGATAATATATAAAACTTAAATAAAGATGACAACATTGACTTAGAATAGGAGTCAACCTCTTACATTAAACATTGTGAAAACAACTTTTAATACCGAAAAATTCTCATCAAACTTAAACTTTATTCAACATAATCAATTCAAATATGAAAATCATACAAAAATGAAGAGTTTTTATTTCAAAATATTGTTAGAGTGACTAGATATGTTTTCTCATAAAAATAGTTTCATTATATAGCATGTAGGGTTCTTAAAACGGAGAATTGTTAGATCCCATGGATCTTTCATTTGATTAAAATTTAGTGTAGAAAATTTTATGATTTAGATGATTGTGGGTCTTCTAAAATGATATATCTATCATAGATATGTCGTGATTTATCTCAATGCCAAGAACATATTAATAGCCTTTCCCTATCACCAATTTACCATGGATCTAGAAAAATATAAATCTATCCCTTTCTTGGACATCCTCATTTCTTAGCTTCTTGATGGTTCTCTTACACACCATGTTTATAGGAAAATTATGCAAATAGATTGTTATCCTCATTCTCATTCACATCATCACCCTGCTAAAAAATCCACTATCTTAAAAACCTATTCACTCAATCCATTCAAATATTTACCCTTGAATTCCCATAATGTCTAGTGATTACTCCATCTCCAAGATTAAGAGAGCTAATGAATCTCATCTCCAAATTCATAGTCAAAAGAAGCATTAAGTCCCTATTTAATATGTACAAAACTCTTAATCAATTATTATGTTCTACCAAATACAAATAAAATCCCATGATGTGAATAAATTATTTACCAAATTCCTTGTTCCTGTGGCAAATATTACGTCATAAAAATGGGTCGGTCTTTTGAAGCATGTATCAAGGAACACCTCATTGACACTTACTATAACTACATATCCAAATCCACCATTGTTGAACACACTTTTAATTCTAAGAATTTAATTTTCTTAGACCAAACTGAAATCTTAGCTTTATATCCCCATTAACCTCTCACATCATCCATGAAGCACTTGAATAAAAAAACACCAAGACAACTTTATCCAGACGATGGCTATAAACCCATCCAATCCTGGTAAGCCCTCATTCATCACATTAACCACTAACTCTTTCCTATCAAATCTTGTCTACCTCTTTCTCCTTGATCTCTAATCTTTACTTATTATCTCCTGCTTCTCTTGGCCTATCCCCCTCATTAAGCTTAAATTTATAATTTTCCTTATAATTAAGAGTTATTTAGTTGATATTTTTCCACCCATTAATAAAAGGTGATCCCCTTCCTCCCTTTTTTCATTCTTAAATTACTTTATCTATTATTTATTATTGACATATTATTATATTCTATATCTTTAAAATATATATATATATATATATATATTTATATATATATATATATATATATATATTATATTTATATATATATATATATTATTTATTTATTTATTTATTTCCTTGAATTCATAATTTTACCACTATCTTTGTTAAAAAATTTAGTATTATAATTCTTATATTCTACAATAATGACAACATTTCTTTTCTTTTATAATTGGCTAACTCATTATTATTATTATTATTGTTATTGTTACTATTATTTTATTTCTAATAGGTAAGTCACTATTATAACTTTTATGTATTTTTCTATCAAAACCTTTTTCATATCATTTAACCTTATGCTCCTTCATTCATTATATGTACTCTTGTTTTCCCCAAAATTTTTCATTCACTTTTCTTTCTTCATCCCGAATGATGATTGGAGTATCCACCTAAAATGTTGGACATTTCAAATCAATGCACATAGTTCAATCCAAAACAAATTCAACAATATGATTAACCATGGAAACTCTCACTCTAGAAGTATATGATAGTTTCTCTTTTTAATATTGCAATTGAGTTGTTTTATGTTATTGGAAATTTGTATTGGGTTATAATGAACTAATTTTGGCAATTTAGTTTAAATATTTCTTTCATGATATGATTTTTATAGTTTTGTCATCGTAAATGTTTATATATATGTTCACTTATACTATATTTTGAATGTGGACATTTATCATATGGTTTAAGCAATATTATTTAGGTATTGTACATTTAAATTGTAATTATATTATAATTATCATATATTCATTTTAATTTTAGATTTATCATGCATTAAGAGAGATAAAATCTCTAGAGATAAAAATCCTTCCTCAAAGTCTAATCCTTATAGGCACAAGATAGATCTAGATTTAAGATCTATATACACTAGTTCTTAGTTTTCCACATGTCAGATCCATGTTAGGCATGGAAGGAATTACAAATCTCCCTTCCATTGAGCGCACACAGTTGAAATGTTTTAATCACCATGCATTGAAAATGATCAAATGCATAAAAGTGTAAGCCTTATGTCATTTTGATCCATATCAATGCATGAGAGATCTAAAGTTAAGTGAAATTGGAGACCTACGACAAAAATCAATCCTCTATTAGATTTCCTTTTTCAAAAATATGGATGAGGATAGAATGATTGGAATTAAACCAACAATACTATTACCTACCTAGATAAATAAGAGAGTAGGGGATGCCATAGTGTATAAAAGACAATAGTTTCCTAATTTTTGAAATAATTCTAGAAGAAAAGCATGACATTAGGTAATGGGAATCCTTTGGAGGAGATTCAGACCATTGTCCCATCCTTCTAGAACTAGTTCCCTATTTGAATAAGCTTCCTAGTCCTTTTAATATGAACCATTGATTATTGGAGGACCCTACTTTTTTTACATGAAATAAAGGATTTTTGGAGACCTTTAGTTATAACCACTTACAAATCCCCTTCCTTATAGTTTTAGGAAAATATAAAGAAAGAAAAAGAAACCATCATAGAAAATCTCAATTACAACTAAATATGGATATTGATGGAATCGGGTTTCCATTGGATCAATAAAAGGACCTTCTCAAATCACTAGAGGAGTGACAAAGGAAAATACTCTTATATTGAGAACAATAATAGAGAATTATTTCTCTTGAAAAAGGGGATAAAATACAAAATTCTTCAACCAATTTGTAAATGATAGGAAATCCATCAACATAGTTTAGGCTTTAAAGAGATCAAATGGATCTCAAGCCTCCTCATTTGAGGAGCTATATGATGACGAAATTTCTCATTTTAATACCTTATTAAAAGAAGACTGAAGGGATACTATTGATTCCATTCTCCAAGTGACATCCATGTTTTCTATTTTTATCGATTAGGATGGGAACTCCTAGCTTATTTTAGAGGTCACATTGGAGGAGCTTTAGGAGGTTTTACATAGTTTCAAAAAAGAAAAAAATTCTAGGGCTAGATTGATCCCTAGTGGAATTCTATATTGATTCTTTAGAATTTTTTTTCTCTAAACTCCTAAAAGAGGTTGAATACCTCAAAAATTTTAGACACACTATTGATACTTTCAACACAAGTTTCATTACTCTCATCCTAAATTTAGACAACCCATCTACTTTTGAATAATGTAGCTACTAAGATGATTATTGGTTGACTCAAAGGGACCCTTTCTAACCAATTTTCCCCTCAACAATTTGGTTTTCTAAAGGGGAGATAAGTACATGAAGTAATTGGTATGACATGAGTAGGTCTCCACTCCATTCACATAAGGAACCGAAAAGTAATGATACACAAGGTTGATATTCATAAAGATTTTACCAGTTAGTTGTTTACACATACGAATACTCGACTCATTTGGGATTTTTCATACATTTGTTTCATGGGTAATGAATTGAATTAGTTTTGAATATTTTCCCCTACTAACCAATGGATTGATCACTCATTTTAGAAATATGGAAAGAGGATTGAGACAATCATGCCGTCTTTCTTCACTTCTTTTTCTCTTAGTGGTTGAAGGCCTAAGTAGATTGATAATTGATGTAGTGACTAGGGATGAACTAAAGGAGATCATTGTAAGTACTACATGTTTCATCTCACATTTTCCTTTTGTTAATGATATATTTATTTTTTGTAAAGGAAATATAAGATATATTTATCACTCAAAGGCTCTTCTTAGCGCCCTCAACAAAGACACACACGTGTGTAAATAACTCCAAATCCACTATATTCTCTTGGGAATTGATTGTTCCATAAAATATTGCACATCATAGATTATTTCCCTCCAAATTAAGGATATCAAATAGGATTTCAAACACTTGGTTATTATTAAAAGAAGACTGGAGGGATACTGATTCCGTTCTCCAAGTGGCATCCATATATTCTATTTTTATCGACCAAGATGGAAACTCTTAGCTTATTTTAGAGGTAATATTGGAGGAGCTTTAGAAGGTTTTGCATAGTTTCAAAAAAGAAAAAAAAATCTAGGGCTAGATGGATCCCTAGTGGAATTATATTGGATGCTTTGAAATTTTTGGCTCTAAACTCCTAAAAGGGTTTCAATACTTTAGAACATTTAGACACACTATTTCTACTTTCACCACAAGTTTCATTACTCTCATTGTAAAGTTAGACAACCCATCTACTTTTGAATAAAATCACTGTTAAGATGATTATCAATTGACTGAAAGGGATCCTTTCTAATAACTTTTCGCTCAACAATTTGGTTTTCTAAGGAGGAGAGAAGTACATGAAGTAATGGGTATGGAATGAGAAGGTCACGACTCCAATCACATAAGGAACCAAAAAGTAATGATACACAAGGTTGATTTTCACAAATATTTGACCAGTTAGTTCCTGACACATACAAATACTCGACTCGTTTGGGATTTTTTCATACATTTGTTTCATGGGAATTATTTGGATGAGTTTTGCGTATTTTCCACTACTAACCAATGGTTAATCACTCCTTTTATAAATATGGAAAGAGGATTGAGAGAGTCATGCCCTCTTTCTTCGCTTGTTTTTCTCTTAGCGGTTGAAGACCTAAGTAGATTGATAATTAATTTAGTGATTAGGGATGAACTAAATAAAAACATTGTAAGTACTACATGTTCCATCTCATAATTTCCTTTTGTTAATGATAAATTAATTTTTTGTGAAGGAAATATAAGATATATTTAGCACTCAAAGGCTCTTCTTAGCACCCTCAGCAAAGACACACATGTGTATAAATAACTCCAAATCCACTATGTTCTCTTGGGGATTGATTGTTCCATAAAAGATTGCATATCATAGATTATTTCCCTCCAAATGAAGGATATAAAGTAGGATTTCAAACACTTGGGTTTATTCTTAAGCTAAACAACAATAGGAAAATTTATTGGCTTTGATTACTAATAAAAATAGTCTAGAATATTTATATTTGACATAATATATTGCACACTTGGGTGGGACAATTGGCCCTAGTACAAGTCATCCTTGAAGCAATTACAATATACTAGTCATCTCATTCATATTATGGTATTTTATACAAAATATCTCAACTATATTTTTGTGTTCTATGGTCTACGTATGAAGAGAAAAAACCATCGATACTATCCTATTGGAAAAGGCTGAAAATTCCAAAAGCACAGGGGATGGGGCATGAAAGAAAAATCCATGTTCTCAAAAGCCCTAGATTCCAAAAGTATGGGGAGATTAATACAAGGAAATGATTTATATGCTCATATTACAAAGGCTAAGTACATTTTCTATGAATCTATAGTGGACTAGATCAAAGTGACCGAAAAAAATCACCAAATGGATCCATCATACGTAAATCCATCCTACAGGCCTATCCCTTCATCAATGGTTGGTTATTGTGATGCATTCAAGTTTAGGATGGAACTCAAGTTCTAATTAAGAAGGATCCATGGATTGGGTGTCAAAACAATCACCTTCTCTCTATGTAGCTCATTCAAAGGATCAACAAAGAATATTTCCTCTTCCTCAATCACATAATGAGACAAGATTTCATCATAGGTAAAACCCATTGGCTTTCTTGTAGAGAACTTGACCTCAAAAGGGATTTCCCCCCTTTAGAACTATTATATCAAATCCTTGGAGAAATCCTTTTCCGCCCTCATTAATCACACAAATCAACTAATATGCTACCTAAGCCCTTCTAGGGGATATGGTCCAAAGATAAGATACACTATTCTTACCAAAGAAAAATGGATAAGTCTTGCCCTCAATTGCGAAAAAAATATGGAAGCTTAAATTCCCTCAAAATTCCAAATTATTCATGTTATTTTTACTACATAACAAAGCAACTACTTGGGACGTTCTTCAAAAGAGATCTTTCTTTGGTACTGGTCGATCTAGTCCTGAGTGCATGGCTTATGAAACAAATTATCACCTATTCCTAGATGACTTTTTCTCTAAATAATTATGGTTGGAAATTCAAAATTCGATGGGAGAAGCACACTTTTTCAAAGAAATTTTGGGCATGTTGGATGATCATGACATGATGCCTCTTGACATTAATTGGTGGAATAATTTCCAACATTTGAGATTCTATCTATGAAGTAGTTTTAATTTTATTTTTCCTAGTGTGTCTATGACTTGTGGTACTATCCTTGGTAAAAAACTGATAACCCATGGGCATCTAAGCCATAAAATTAAGTTTGAAGAATTCACCCATCCTAGGCCACATCAAGCCTTCACACGGTTGCAAATTTTTTTATGTCTCTTCTCGATTATTGCAATTTTTGAACCTTGGCTTTCTTACCGAACAAAACCCTCAAAATATCGTCATGCTAGTGATACTTGAATTATTTAAAAGGACATATGAGTGGGATTTAATTCACTTATGTATGCATAGGCCATGTTATTTAATAAATGTCTATAAGTGCAACCACACATTCAACTACTACCTCATGGTGTCTCAATAATAGCTCAATGACTTCTAAGCTGAAAAAACCTTATAAAATTTGAATACTTCCCAATAATAAAAAAATCCATTGCTTTTCAACATTGGATCCATCACTTTTAAGTAATAATCACTCCTATTTATAAAAATCATTTAAATTGATTTTTTATTATAAAAGACACAAATACTAATATATAATATATATGATTATATTCATAGTAAATGTATTTATATTCTATTTATTTTTCCTCATTTATATTATTTAACAACATTACCTATTACCTTAAACTTGATATAGTATTACTCATATTATCACTTTAAAAAAATCATGTAATTTTATGTAATTAACCTAATGAATAAATCTTTTTAAATAAACCCAATGTTCATGTACTATTAACATTTCTCAAATTCTATTATTATGCATCTTGAAAACTATAAGTCAAATTGAAAATCCTCCTAATTTAATGTCAAAAATTAAAATTTACCATTCTCAACTCAATCCAAACCATTAAAGCTAACCAATCTCAACTCAATCTAAACAAACATAGACATCTCGAAGTAATCTTTTGAGATTTATAAAGGTTTCATTGTTAGATTGAGAAAGGAAGTGTCGTCTTCACTTATTTATAACCCTCCTTTAAATTTCCCGTCAAATTTTCTAAGTGCTTAACAATCTCAAAGACATTAATTTGGTGAACTGAATAGATAGTTATGGTAATGCTATTATTTCACATTGCCATTAACATTCTCCACATATATAAGTGGTGCTTTGTCGTGATAGACTGATCAGTTTAAGTACATGTGAAAATATGCACATATTTATTGTGAATATTTAAGTAATGTTTATATTCTTTCATTTTTAATTAGATTGACACGAGAATAAAAGTTTTAAATAAAATATGTATAATAATTTCATAAATGTATTTTTAACGGATTAAATCTAAAATTAAATTTTTGATAAAAATATTTATAATATAATGAAGAGTAATTGTATTTATTTGATAAACCTATTTTTTTAATATTCTAGGTCTTTTTTCAAAAGATTCTAATTTTAGATCCCAAACCCAAAGCATTAAATCTAAAATATTTATGAGAATTTTCAATTATAAAATGTTTCACTTTGAAAAGCATGGTTTATTAAAGCTGGCCCTCCAAGTTGAAGTGAATGACACTACGCATTCATTTGACACTTATTTCCATGGTCCATCATTAGGTAAGATAAAATCCTAAGAATGAGTAGCAAAGGATTAAAGGATCCCACGTTCCACCGCGAGACCAATCGTTGTTCCTTAATTGAAAGTCTTTATTATATAAAAAATTATGTAATAATTCTAATTAAAATATATATTAATCTCCATCTCATAATTGGTTTTTTATACCGGCCTTTGACTGTGTTCCTTAGTTTTAATAGGACTTTAGTTTCTACGATTGCAAAGAAGATTGTGAAGACCATGTATTAAATAATTGAGCCTCATAATCCATTTATTACGTTAAAAATCACGCACATGTTTGTTGTATTACAGAAATTCAGACCCATTCATCGCAGCATTAAGATTTCGATAAACATTTCATGCAATTCAGTTTCCATACCATGTGAGGATCCCAATTATATACTAGCTAAATATTTGCAATACAACTTCTTGAGTTAAATTTAATACAAAATATGTCTAAATAGAGCAGTTCTACGGCTCGAGTTCGGGGAGGAAAACAAAAAGAAACAGATAGGCGACATAAAAAATAATTCCTTGTGTTTCTTCTATTAATCCTATGGCTCAAAATGGAATCTAAAAATTGGTATATGGGACGGAAAAGGGTGCATGGGGTGGATAATCATTTTTAGTCCGGTTTCAGATAACTTGCTTCTTAAGTTTTTCTAGAATTTGAGTAAGTTTTAATGTGTTATTTATATTTTGAGAAAAATATATTATTTATATTATTTTTGTTGACAAAAAAAAGTTATTTTACAGTTTAGTATGATGTGTAATTATATTAGTTTATTATTAAAGTTGAAATTTTGTTGCGCATATGAATTGGGTTTATACTGGGAGTTATAGTTTTTTATATTTTTTAAATATAATGTAAGAAATACAAATAATATGAAAGTAAGTTTTATTATTAATTTTGAATTTTAGAATTTCTGCTTTTATAGAATTTTAATTTTTGAAATCTCTTTACAATTACTCCTACGCGTAAGACTTTTAGCATTTGGAATCTATTTGCAATTACTCCCATGCGTGACCATTTCGACTTCTAGAATCCACGGAATGTTAAGGTCGCATGATAATTTCTACTTCTCGGATCCATGGAATGTTAAGGTCCCGCGGTAATAGATATGTGAGTTATCTCGCGGGATGGGCTGAGTTCTTCTCAGTTATGCAATTAAATTCAGCCGGTACGCGAGTTATATGGGCTGGATATGTGAGTGTATGGAGTTATCACTGCTCGATATATCAGCTAAATCTCTGATAATTTTGTGTGAACAACAGCCTGTTGAAGATGTCTCGTGTTCGACATTATTTAGGAGATCGCTTTTCAGTGAATTTATAACTTTTTTTGGCACTCCGAATTTTCCAAGGCTAATTTTCGTGGTTTTGAGATCACTTGAACATACAGGGTATGCCTGGAGAGTAGGGGCAAAACCTGGTAGAGTTAATAATATATTTTTTAAATAAATTTATTGACATTTATGTTAAAAATGGAAATATATATATGCGCGCCAACCATGTCTCCGGCCTGGAACAGTCTTAGATTCATGCCGTGACGTATTCCCGTCGTCATGGGTATGAAGAGAGCCAATAAGTTGGTGAGCATTTTACCGATGTGAAATAGTTGCAAAAGTTTCATACTACATCAAAATTTAACACACTTAAGGCATGATACATATCATGTTTTTGCAACGCTTTCACTTCTATGGTAGTTGGTAGTGCGCAGTCGTAATAATATATCAACCAGGTGAGACTTAAATTAACTTCACTAAATTTGTTTATGCCAAAATATCTATAAGATTATAAAATTTTATTATTTTATTGTTTTTTATAATTTAGAGATAATATAAACGTTAGTTACAAATTACATAATATTTAAATAAACAAAATGAAATTATATAAAAATATAAAAGGTAATAAATCAAAATAATAGAAAATATTTATTAAATAAAAATAAGAGAAATATTTATTATAATGATGATGAACTACATTGATTTATTATAATGATGATCAAGTATACTGAATAGTTTGAAACATGTGATTAATACCAAAAGATGTCTTAACATTCATAATTATGGATAATGAACACCTAAATATAGAGATACTTATTATTATTATTATTCTAGATTATTGTTTATTAATCACATAGGCATTTTTATAATTATCCTTTATTAATCATATAAATATTTTTTTATTACCTAATCATATTTATGAGATTTATCACCTATCCCTCAACCATACACCTTCTATCCTATTAAATTAAATAATAATAAGATAAACATAATATTTTTAAAAATAAAAAATAATAATAAGAAAATAGATTCAATTCTATTTGTTATCTATTATATATATATAAACTAATTATGGAAGTGAATAGTCTTTTATATAATTGAATAAAAATAGAAAAATTAGTAAATTAAATAAAAGTTAATATAAAAATATCGGTTTTATATTATTTTTTTTAATATTTTAAATAATTTACGATTCTATATATATTTATATATATATATATATATATATATATATATATATAAATAATAAAACAATCATATAATATTTAAAAATATTATAATAATAATAAATCAATTTTATATATCTAACAATTATATTTAATAAGATATAATTAGTAATTATATAACCTAACTTAAATGGCCCTTTCTATTTCAACATCACTTTCCAAAGTAACTAATCAAACAAAACATAAATCTCAAAAATAAAAATTACAAATTATACTAACAAATTAGACTTATTACCAAAAATTGACACACCAAACTTGAAATGATTTTTTATTACAGTCTCCTAATTGAAACTAGCCCCAAACCAACCATTGTTGCAATCTAACAGATAAGGCTTCTCCCCAAAAATTGACGCACCAAACTTGACATGAATTTTTATTACAACCTCTTAATTGAAACTACCCCGAACCATTGCAATATCGCAATCTAAAATAAATAGAGCATCAATATAGTTTTTCATGAGCCTTTAAAACTAGCTCCTCCCCTAGAATTCCCTGATTATTAAAAGGATTTTAATCTTCTTTGTAATCAAAGCTTGTTTGCCCATCAAAAGCGTGATATCTATGATTGATCAAAATTGAATAAAAGGATGCTTGTAGCTCACAAATACACCACTGTCATCGATAGATCAAAAAGTTACAAAGTAGATCAAAAAGCTGAGTTGCATAGGTGTTTGGCCTTGGACGAACACCTGATTTCATATTTCAAATGAAAAAAAATTGTTTTAAATATAAGCGCAGGGCCGTATTAGCACCACACCGACTCGGAACCCGTGATATGTTCTACCAGAAATATTCCATGCCATTGGAGAGTAAAACATATGGGATTAATATTCTAGACTTTATTTATTTAAAACTAACAATTTGATATAAGGACTATCAAGATATGTGATTATAGTTTATTGCTTTATTTTGAAAAGAAAAATTGATAGACTGGTATGATAAACATTATCTCATATATATATATATAAGAATTACAAGCCATGGAATGTTTTATATGTAGAGTCATAAGTAATTGAATGTTTTATAGGTAGAGTTTTCTTACATTATAAAGGTTATTAGAAAATTACCAAATATTGGACAATTCTTTTTTGTAATCTAGTACCAAGTTGGCTATGAATAGAAAACTAGTTTTGTATGGGTACATGAATAGTAGTTATCATAAGTCTTAATATTAACATCAGTTACAATAATCCATCATACAAAATATAAAAAAAACTATAACCATTACATGACCATGAAGGACTAGAGGCAACGCAGATGCCATAAAGACTTCACCATCACGAACATAACAGGACCGTTGACCATTGGTAACACACTAACTCCCAGCACAACACCATAACAAACATATTGTCATCATCAACTGCATAGTGTAGAAAACAAAGATATACCAACATAAACATCAAACAAAATTGTAACCATCTCCCTCAAAGCCATAACCATTAAGTTGACAAAGGGAGACACTAGAAATCAACTTTAGTATGAAATGACCACTGGTGAGAGAGGAAGGAGAAGTATTAGTAGTTTGTGCATTGATGACAATAGGTGTAAGCTCCTCCATATCTAAGTCTAAGTTGACATATTTCTCTAGCTTGTGCACATGAGAAACTATATCATCAAGGAAAAAACAAATATTCTAGATTCATATCTTCTTGGCCAAGTATTTATCAATTAGTGTATTAATGAGGAATTAAAATTAAAAACTACCCTATGACTTGTGCAATTGTGCAACCCTAACTTATGTTGTGAAGATTGATTGAACACAATCTTCAAGGCATAACTTACAGTTTGTACACAAGTATTTGAATTAAATAATTAAGACTTTACAATGTTACATGTAGTATCGAAGCTAAGTTCAATACACTAGCGCTTTACACTTATTTATTTACTCTATGCATTAATTTTTATTATTTTTTTGAAATATTTAAAATCAAAATTAATCAAACTTGAATCAGTTCCTCTTACAAGGAAAATATCTATAAAAGAGGATAGAGATCAACTTGTTCATATTCCACTATATCATACAACTCCAGATTCTTTTTCTACGAAAACATAATACCTCAAGAACAAGGATTTTCCTGTTCAAGAGAGGTGATAACCATGATGTATTATTTCCAAACATTGTTAAACCTACTAATGAAGTAGGTGGAAAGTGAATAGGAAGGTATTTTGCAGATGTAGTAGGATTGAAAAATCATGCAAGCCACTGCATTCATAAAGAGATGGATAATGTAAATTTTCTAGATTGTCGAGGCTCTACTAATGTAAAAGGATTCAAATCCAAATTGGAAAGCATGGTTATGTGTTGCATACTAAGGGATTACACCTTGAATATTAGAGTTCATATTGATACTTTTCATCCAAAGGGTGATCCACCTAGGTTGAAGACCTGATTTCCATAGTTATGAATGGATTCTAAAATGTCATGGGGGTTATTTAAGGGTAATTTTAGAGAATGATACATTCCATTAATCTGTAAAATACCATTGATATTACATTGGATAATTAGTCACAACAAA
Source organism: Pinus tabuliformis (assembly GCA_031772625.1). Taxonomy (NCBI): domain Eukaryota; kingdom Viridiplantae; phylum Streptophyta; class Pinopsida; order Pinales; family Pinaceae; genus Pinus; species Pinus tabuliformis. The sequence continues at coordinate 686,829,472 of CM062819.1, forward strand.
AATGTAAAAATAAACCAAAATATATACTATGAAACGTTAATTCCTTTAGTATCTAGATATGTTATTACTAATTTTGTTGTTGAGGCATGTAATGACTTAACTTTGGAAAATAGAGATAGTGAAATAAAAATGTACATCAATAAAAAATAACACCAAAAATATGCTTTGAAGACCCTTTGGGGAGAAAATAAACTAGAAGATTAAGATTCTTCACTCTCTTTTTATGGAACAAAAATAATTCAAATATAATGGAGAAGGAACTCCTTCTGTAGTTACCTAAGACTGTGACCCATGGGTTGCTACAGAACTCAAACATCCTCTATTATGCTGTCTCTCTATCCACACCTTTTTACTATACTCTACTATAGAAAAAATTGCAATTGAATAGAATGGAAACCCAATTTTTCCTCCTAGTGCCTTGACTATAACAAAAACCAATACTAAACTAGAAATTAAGTTTGACTACTACATGTCTCAACTAGAGTTACAACTTTGACCCTTCTATATTTCTCTACATAGTCTCCATGGTTCTAGCATATTTTCCATGAGTAACATGATTGGCGTGACATCCTTTCAAATCATAGTAGAAAAGATAAGAAGGTGAACTTTCAGGTGGAATAACTTTTTCATTTGAACTATGTTTGACGTTCTTCATTTACTATCTAAAAGGTCTCTAAGCATACAATAATTCCATAGGGTATAGAACAAGTGATATTTTTTGGAACCCAAAAAAATTGTTTAATTCTTGAAACTTCATATGGAAGGTTTCAAACTTATATTTTCCAAAATAGGGCCCATTAGAAAAAATGACCTTATACGTTGAATATCACATAGAAGAGAAAACAGCATAAGCATCAATAAATAATAAGGTAGCACTCACTAGATGGATATATTGTTTATTACGGAAAGGTAAAGCCACAACTAGCCCATGAATGACCAACCATATGGTGATGATTGAGAGGTTGTCACTAAGAATTCCTAGCCATGTCAGAAGGGAGATCACATGTTCCCTCCCTCCTAGAAGTTCGATTAGTCCCAATATTGAGTTCTCTATGGTATAGTAGGAAGGCATGTTTGTGACAAAGGGTCATAACCCTACAAGGACAAGTTGGTCAATCTTTTATTTCTTTCTTTTTCCTTTCAGAATCATGGAGACTGCACTTCAAATTAGTGTTTCAATCTCATGCAACACTTGGAAATGTGCCAACGACCATCACGAGATTTATATAGGATGATCCTTATGTCAATTTTATGTAGATGCCTGTGCTTTTATATAGTGGATGCAAGTGCATGAGGGTTTTAGAGGAATTTGCATAGCAATTTATGTGCAAGGGATATTACACCTAGCTCAAGTTCGACATCTTTAGGTGTTCGATATTGACCTGCACACTCCTTAGGCCATTGGTATGTGATGATTCCAAGGGAGAGGATTTTTCCCATGAAGTGTTTTTCATAATGCTAATACCATCCCCTTTATGCATGAGTGGGTTGGCAATCAGTTTGTTTGTCAATATTTTTTTTCTCGTTAGCAGAATTTCCAAAGTGATTGTTGCAAGAGGAATCTCGCATCTTGATTAAACCTTTAGGTGCTTGGTCAGCACGTGAAAATTGGAAGCCTACAAAACTTATGACACAATATCCCAACTAGAGGGTTTCTCAAATCTGTCATGCCTGTCTCATGTTGTTGGGAGGATATCATCAAAGTTTGTGACAAATTTTCAGAAAGACACATCGACTTGGTTTTTTTTCTCGTCTGCAATGTGTTTTTCAAAACCATCCAACAAGTATGCCTTCCTAGAGGTGTTGAATCTCCCACATGGAATTTGGCGGATGGTTTGGATGGCGAAAAGGGAGGTCTTGAGGATGTAGCTCTTCAAAACTTCCCTATTTTTGTTATACCTTTGTCTAGACACTTCTCGTGTCTTAAGGTAAAACAAGAGGACACTGTAGTTTTAGTAGCTAATATAATACATTAGATTACTAGTATTCTGGTAGGATCGATTTGGCTCCTCTATGAAGGAAGGTTATTATAGTTGGAAGGAGATCTAAAAGAATATGGAAATAAAAGGAATACCATTATCTCCTTAGTTCTTGGTCTACAAGAAGGTGTTAGTAGAGGTGCGACATCTTCTTTCGCTAAGGCTACGTCTTTCAAGGAAGCCCTCAAGACGAATCCCTATCCATAGATTACCAAGGAGCATGTAGGTCAAGCTTTTGTGGTGGAAAATTCCTCATATTTCTCAACATTGAAGGTGAATGAGGCCATTAATAAGAAGAGAATAATTAATTTTGAAATCTGGGAAATTATATGTTGTTTTAATGGATTTTGGCCTTTAGCACATGCTCTTCGAGATTGGGTCCACCAGAACTGGTCCCAAAGTATTGATCTGTTATTTTGTTGGAAGCGATACCTTTGGTTTTCTTCAAATATTTGGAAGACTGGAAGATGGTTTCGACCGAGGGCCCTAGTTTTGGTGCTGGGCAGGCCTTTAGATTAAGTCATGGTTTTTGGAGCTTAATCATGTGACCATGAAATCCTTCTTAATTATTATTTGAGTTATGATCCTATTGACAGTGCTAGAAATTCGTCAACTTAGGGGTATCCTTGATGTGAAGTCCCAATTAGACCTCACACTGTTACCAAAGTACTGACCTGACTTCCATATATTCTTACAGATTTTCCTTGGCTTTAGCTGTCAGCAAGAGGGAGGAGAGTGTATGGGCCTTTTAAAATAAAGTGAGTTTTCTTGGTGAATGTTTGGTTGTAGGTGTATGAAGGTTCTCTTACCACAGGGGGGGAAAGTGAGCCTCTAAGAGAGAGGTAATTGTACAACCCTAGTAGAGACACACACAAATAGGAATGACTTATCTAATATCAAGTGGAATAGTCCACAGAGATACGACGATTGATATAACTATTACAACACATTCTCAATGTGATAAACACTAAAATATTTGAAATAGTTCAACTACTTTAGTATAGATGAAATAAAACGTGAATCATAAACATTTACAAAATATTCTTACAAATATCCATAATCCATGCATGAAAACATGTTGGCCACCAAGCTTCAAGAATTAAGTAAAAGTCCCAAGATACATGAATACAATGAACATCACTAGTTCCAACTCCAATAGTGTAGCATTGGAGCCACTATTTTCTCCCCAAAAGTACTAACTCTATCTCTCTGATGCCTTAGGGGAGAATCCAAGGTGAGAAATTATTTTCTTGTATAATGAGGGTGTATATATAACAAATGGGGTGATCCTTCACCTCCCTTATGACTCTTGGACTATGCTCATGTTTGTTTGACTCCTCTATATATTTTCAAATCTTATGTGACAGTTCAATTTCTATACATGTCTCTTGGACTTGCACTTTACAATGAATTTACATAATCCACACAATGATGTGGCACATGATGACACATGACATGACATGACACTGATGACATGGAATTCACGATGACATGGAAATGTCAAGCCACTCTTTTATGCTTTGTCTTCAATAAGTTATGTATCCAATACTTCCTCTTCATGAGAGATATGATTTGTTCTTCATATCCACCCTCTAAAGGTTGTGAATCAATGTGGAGTCTTAATGTGGTCCCATTCTATGATATTTTTTTGTACTCTAGGATTCCTTCATCTTCTCGCATGATGAACATCTTATATCTTCATCTCCACAAGTGTCTTCTAGCATGGTATCCTTCTCCTTTTCCTCTGTCATCATCATTTCATGATACGATATAGTACCTGTAATCGAAAGCCACTCACGACAAGACAACATTAGTCTGAAAAAATATTTATCTAACATGTTTCATGAAATCACTCATTAGGGCTAAAAAGTGATGACTGGTTGAGTGATTGGATTAGGTATTGCGTATTTAGAGAGGCCAAGGTCTAGTACTGAGGTTTGAGACTACACAATGCATAGTTGAGGGGCTTAACAACTCAAGGGTGGGGCTTGAGGCTTGAAGTTGTCTAATGCGTAGTTTTGGAAGGAGAGACTTAAGGAATTGTGCATTTGAGGGACTCAAGAGGTCAATCTTGAGGCTTGAGCCTCAAATTTTCCCAATGTAATGTTCTGAGAGGCCAAGCTAGGAGACTGTGTAGTTGAGGGGCTCAAGGAGGCAGGCTAAGGGCTTGAGCACTAAGTTTTCCTATTGTGTAGATCTGGAAGGAGAGGAGGCTAAGTGAAATTTTTGTTGTGTAGTTTAGGAGCTCAAGGGTGAGGCTTGAGAACTAATATTGCATAATGCAGAGTTTAATCTGGGCTAGAGAGAATGATTACATAGTTTTGGAGCTCACAAGCTGGGCTTAAGCATTGTGATTGCGCAGTGTGCAGTTCTGGGAGGAAGATACTACACATTCCGTAGTGCCAAGAGGTAAGGTTGTTGCTTCAGGAGTAAGACTATGCATGTGTGCAGTCCAGGAGGCCTAAAGGATGTCGGGTATATTGGTGAGGGTTTTTTTCCTAGTTTTGAATAAGTGTACGAACAATAAATAAGGTTGAACAAGATCGAGACTTGAGCACGATCACAGACTTATATCACTTGATGACATGACATCGCACAACCAAAACCCACGAAAAACATACCTTCCTCAATGTGATGACATTATGATGGCTCACTCCAAGTGCGACACTAAAGATACACTTTGCGACGACAATGACGACACCTGTATGACATTGCTTGAAACTTTGGAAATGAGCACGATACATGTTTATATGATAAGAAAATCCAATTAAAACAAAGATTACCCCTTGAAACAATCCAAAACTACTTTTTACAATGTGTGATGCTTAATATGCCAAAAGGCGACAGTTGTGATATGAGAAGAAAAGTGTGAATGACACTTGTGATATGCGAACAACATTGAAGGTGACACACTTTATTGTGAAATAACATGAAAAAGACACCCATTAAGGTGAAATCAAGCAAAAGAGACATTCATAATCATGAAAATGACACTTGTTAAGGTGGAAATGTGGAAAAGCGACAATTGGAGAAACTCACCAAAATAGAAGTACGATCACGAACAAAAGTGAGTGACTGAAAATTGAGAATGTACTCTAATTGTCAACTCACACTGAACATTGCACATGAATTGTCTTGATAGATTATTTTTGGTATTTTCAAGCTTGCATAAAAGGATGCACACATGAACTTGTTGCAGATTGAGTATGTGTGAGCAAGTGACTTCAACACTTACAATCCAAGAAAGGATATCAATGACTTAATAAAGCATAAACTAGCCAAGAATTGACTACGGAATGACTAATCGCAAGATCCATAGTAGGCTCCAAAATTCGATTATAGAAGAAATTTTGTAGGGTGTTTTCACAGTGACAACACTAGGTGACACACTTGTAGAATCCCAACTTCTCTGCCTTGGTCAAATATTTTGTACAGGTTCTAGTTACTCAGGGAGTATTGATCCATCGTTTGGATTACCTCGACTTAGCCACTTACCCTGTGCATAAACATAGTCCCCTTCATTCCTCCTTAGTTGAACACAAACATAGAACCAACAATATCACATCATTTTAAGAAAGGAGAAGGGTATTGTAGCATGTGAGATTTAGATTTTTAGAGTATAGTTTTTTATCTTTGGCATTGTTTCATTGCCAGTAAGCCTGGAAAGTACCTTGGTGGAGTGAATTCAGGAAAAAAAACATTGCTCAGCTGTGAGTGATCCTGGATAGTACTTCGACGGAGTTGCTTGCTTTAGCTCCCTGCACATGAATCCTTTCTCTTCTTTTTCCCTTTATTTGTTTGCTTTTATATGGGATTGTGCATCAACGCTCATTCCTTTCATGGGTGGAAGAGGGATCTTGAACTATTGAGAGAATAAGAGGTTGTTCCTTCAAAGAAGCATATGTAAGACCTCTAATATTGGTTTTATCGTTTAGATTTTCCCATTCTCCTTCTTTACTTGATTAGATCAGCATGGAAACACCGAAATGTAGAGAACCAATCATAGGGATGAGGTTTTTAGAATATACATGAATATCATGGTTTGACACAGAGCTTGCATCACACAAGGATAATATTTTGCTTCATAATATCATTGACCAAAGGATAATCAAGATAGAGAAGAAGGATTGAAGGCCAACCAAATGTTGCAATGCTAGAAAGCCCTTTTATATTTTTCCACATTGTCCTTCGAGCCCAAATGAGACACCCTTAATGCAAATTCTTATTAAATAAAACATGAAAGAAAAGAAAAAACACAACAAAAACCAAAATCAAAATGACAAAGAAAATATGGGTAGCTGAAATGAGGATGCAAGAAAAAATTTAGAAAACACAAGGGAGACTAACACAAATGAGTGCAGGATGAATGAAAAAGGGGGAAACTAAAATGCAGCTAAACCTACTACTAACCTAACTAGATAGAAGGTCAAGGTCAAGTGTAATGAAGCTTTGAGTGAAGTGACTGTAGTTCTTCCCAACCTGCAATCACAAAGATATGACCAAGTAAAACTCATATAAGGGAATGTGAAATAGAAAAGCTAACATATTGAAGAACTTTCACAACAAATTGAAGGTCGTTCCTCACGGTGGAAAGATGTGTGACATCCACTACTTATAACCAATTCTCATCCTTACCTTTTCAATGAAGACCATAGTTAAAAAAACCTTGGAATCTTCTTGCGATCGTATCTTCATCTACATTGTACTTCTTAGCAAGCATGAGGAAATATAAAAAATTGTTATTTGCAACGGAACTTCCTAAGTAGGAATTCTCCAACCATTCAACGATTGGATCATAAAATTCAAAACAATACTCTTAAGTATCATGAAATCTTTGAAAATATGACATTTCAATTAAAAGTGTGGGGTCGAGATGGGAATATTTTGAGAGAAAATGGATCTGATAATATTCAATAGACATGCCAAGACAATGAGGACCTGACACAAAAATTAGTGAAGGTTGAAGCACCTCAATTGCTTGAAAAGTACTCGAATAAGAAGATGTTAAACCATAAATATCAAAGGATGTAAAAAAAATGTCATCTAATGTTTTGATGGGAAAATGGTAAATTGAGTGACAATCACCATATCCATAATCATGATCAGATGTGATGATTAAAGCATCAGATTCCATCAAACATTAAAGGAAATTTCAGGAAAAAAGTGCCCATGAAAATTTCATGTAATTTCCATGTCATTATATATAAATCAATCAAAATCATTTAAATTTAAAAATATGTACATGTAAATATTATGGAGGGAAAATAAGAAAACTACATTTTTTAATTATATTTTTTTGGCTCATCTCCTTGTACGTTTACTCAAATTTCAAGTGTAGACACTCATTGGATGTATAATTAAATTCCACATCCAACGAGTACCCATTATTCATACTTTTGAGAAGGCCCACATTGATAAAAATGAAGATACATTAAAAAAAATGTGTTCAACTTGTTCTTTTATTGTATATTCATTTTTTTCATCAATGTGTGTCTTCTCAAAAGTGTGCATAATGGGTGTTCATTGGAAATGGAATTTAATTTCACATCCAACGAGTGTACACACTTGAAATTTGAGTAAACCTATAAGGAGATAAGCTAAAAATACAATTAAACAAAGAAGTTTTCCTCTTTTCCCTCCAAAATTCATAACTCTTATTTTATTATTTTAACTATTATTTTATTAATTTTCATTAGGATGCTACTTTTAAGTTAAATTTCCTTTAATGCAACTTCCTTGTATGTCGAATGTGACAAACCATTTTTCTGTAACTCGTGACAGAATTTACAAGCATGACAATCATCTAAATAATTGAAAAGGAATGCTAGTATAATGAACATATGAAACTAATCAGGATGTAATGGATGAAAAAGAGGAACTTGATTCAACAAATAGATCAAGCACTTGCTAACACTTAATAGGATTTCCAGTGTCATCAAGACATTCAAAAGAGGGACTAGGCATTGATTATTCACCATAGCAGTCAAAAAATATGAACTCTTTAGCCAAAGGTAATCTTCAAATTCAACAGCTTTGCGATTCACACATTCACGGAAGGTGTACACTCCAAACCCGAATTTGGTATAAGAGATTTGCATGGACATGAATTCACCACAACAGTATGATCAAGAACTCAATATCAAGAAATAGGAAAATTGTAATGAGAAATCTCGAAATCCATCAAGAATGAGTTTGAATCCGATGAAACAATACAAAGGAAAATATTATGTGAGAAATCTAGATTTGACATGGTTCCATAATTTCATGAGGATCACGAGAACCTTACATAATCATCAAAGAGAGATGAAGTTCCTCGACTTCCTCACAGGTTTTGGAACTTTGAAAAGACAGATAAGAACATTTTATGGACTGATTCAGATCACAAATTTCATGTGGCAAAATGCTATTGATTAAGCTAAGATGATTACCATTATCTCTATGGAAGTTATCTACATCACTAGTTCTATCATATTTTCTAACTTCAACAAACAACTCAAGTCATAATATTTCTCTAATCGCAAGTCTGTGGATGTACGAATCATAAAAATATCGTGATCACACTAATTCGTAGAGTTTCCCCCATACAAAACAAGAGAGGATAAGGGATGGAATGGGTACTCTATAATTTCATCACTTTCTTCTTCATCACGGATATTCTCACTATCTTATGTCATTTCAATATTTAACTCATAATATAACAAACTTGAAAAGCATGGAGAGTCTTTGTCACAAGTTGATTCATTGTAAATGGTAGAGAACAAAGGATAGGGAGGTGAAGAGGAAGAATTGTTCATAAGCAAATATTCTTTGACCGAAACATATTTAAGATATAAATTTTTCGAAACAAAATATTCTTAAGAGGCTGAAAGATCAAGTGATTCACTTGGGAATTCATTATCATACATATCAACGATGTCATCCTCATCAGAATGATTGTTTCCCTAGAATTTAGATTCATTAGAAGAATTGATTATATCTGATTGACGACCAATATTAGCAGATTCATTATCAACCAAGAATGAGGAGACACCATATTCACTTGGAGGATTTTGAAAAGGAGGAGAAATATTGAAAGAATATTCACCTTCCTACTCCTCTACTTGTGAAATGTGACTACCGCACACCTGATCACTTTTTGGATTTGGAATAGGTTGATTAGGAAAATTGAGGGACAATGGGACATGAGAAAGAGATGGTATAGAATGGCAGGTATCCAAATAATATTCAAGATTTAAACTATGAGTAACAATATCATATTGAGGAATGGATCAATTAGTCTTCACCATAGGCTTCATGAACAATTCTGGGATTTCATCCATAGGATCTAAATCATGAAAAGCAAAAGGAGGATGAGAAGATGGATTAGGAATGTGAGTTGCATATTTCCAAACTTTATTATCATTGCAAGAAGGCACCTGCATCGGAACTAAAAAAGGATGAGGATAAGGAATAAAAGGAATAACGGGTTCCTCCTCTAAAATTACCGGTGTCTCATGGCTTACAAGTGTTGGGGAAGGAAAAAAAATCAGGTGCTTTGGGTTCACCGTGCAAAGAGATATGAACTATATGCTCAAAAATTTGTTTAAAGACATCTCAATCCATGTTTTCTTCAGGGAATTGATAACAAAGGTGAAGGAATTGATCACATATATCCTTAATTGATTCATTAGGATTTATTCTTAATTGATTAATCCTTTTATAAACATATCAATAATCATTCTCGCCGAATTCCAAATGAAGCACCTTGATGATGTGTTCAAGAGAATGAATTGAAGCAGGTGGTAGAGTGTGACACCATCATCTAGCTTGACCTTCAAGGGTGAGGAAAAAGATAATACAAGCCACATCTTCAAAATTAGCTTCATGGTATTCATAGAACTTAGAAAATTCATGGAGATTCTCATTGGGGATTGAAAGTTTACTAGGAGAATAATTAAAAAAACACCCTGGGAGTATGATTTGATGATGAACCATTTCATATAAGAGACTCAAAACGAACTCAATGGGAATATTTTATCATCTAATGCTCCTTCTAGTGCCATTTATTGACGGTTCTGGAAATTCATCAACCAAGGGTCTCCCCGATGTAAAATCCCAATTACCTCGCACTATTTGGAATAGGCCCCATCTGGAGTATCAACCCAAATGCCACATATTCTTACACAATTTCCTTAGCTTTAGTTGTCAACAAGAGGGAGAAGCATGTATGTGCCTTTGAAAAGAAAGTGAGTGTTCTCGGTGAATGTTTGGTTGAAGGTGTACCAAGGTTCTCGTATTGTAGGGGGAAAGAAAATTGAGCCTCTAAGAGAGACTTAATAGTACCACCCTTGCAGAGACACACACAAAAAGGAAAGACTCGTCTAACATCAAGCAGAATATTCCACACATGAAATTATTGTTATAACCATTACAACATATTCTCAATGTGATAAGCACTAAAATAACCAAAATAGTTCAACTAATTTAGTACTAGTGAAAGAAAACATGAATCATAAACATTTACATAACATTCTTACAAATACCCACAATCCATGCATGTAAACATTTTGGCCATTAGGATTTAAGAATTACGTGAAATTATTAAGATACATGAATACAAACAACATCACTAGCTCCAATAGTGGGGCATTAGAGCCACTACTTGCTCCTCAAAAGTACTAATTATATCTCTATGATGCCTTAGGGGATAAGCCAAGGTGAAAAGTCCTTTTCTTGTACAATGAGGGTTTATATATGACAAATGGGTTGATCCTTCACCTCCCTTATGACTCTTGGACTACCCTCATGACTATTTGACTTCTCTATAACTTTTCGACTCTTACATAACTCTTCACATTCTATACATGTCTCTTGGATTTCCACTTTACAATGAATTTATATGATCCATAAAACGATGTGGCGTATGATGACTCATGGCATGACATGACATGACACTGATGACTTGGACTTCATGATGACATGACAATGTTAAGCCACTATTTGTTGCGTTGTCTTCAATAAAATATGTATCTAATACTTCATCTTCATGAGAGATATTGTTGGGTCCCTATAATACTAGTGATTACCCCATTATTATTGTAGTTATACCCCTTATTTATATTGTTGTGCCCCTATTACCCCCATATTGTTATTTCTGTGCCCCATAGAATCCCTCTATTGTTATTTTTGTGGCTTTATATTATTATTGTTAGGTCGGCTGGATTATATTGTGACTCCTTAGACTCCTATATATAGAAAGGAGGTTTTGTCATTTGTATCATCCAAGAATTGTTCATTTATGTAATGTAAAGGAGGTTGCCCCCTCGAAGAGGCTGAATTCTAAGGCGTTGATCTATCTTTTCTTGAGCTGGTTTCATAACATTTGGTATCAGAGCTTTGGATTCTAGGGTTTCACTGCTCCAAACAGGTCATCGTGGAATTTTCACTATAACTTTTTTTCTGTGACGTTTCAGAAGTCGAAAAAAAAACCCATTTGAGAAGAAATCGCGCTGAACCTTGGGTCCAAATTTCATATCTTATTGCGCGATATTTGCGGAGATATGCTCTGAGGAAGTTGGTCTTTTTGCAGACTCCTGAATTACATTCAAAATAGGTGACCTAGGGAAAATCGTCATAACTTTCTCTCTAGGGATCGGATTGAAATTTCGTAAGAAGGTACAGAAAGAGGACGGACTGTAGTTTCTTGTATATCTATTTCAGAACAAAAGGTCGAAAATTGTACAAGTGGTACTTCATAGAAGTTCACTCTTCTGGAAAGGTCTATAATCAGGTCATCTTGGGAGATTGTGCATAACTCTTTCTTGGAGAATCCAATTTGGATCAGACTGGTGGCATTGGAAAGAGGACAAAGAGAGCTACTACAGGTCACAATTTCAGAACTAGATGATTGGAAAGTACAGAGATACATCAGAGGCAATATCAAGCTCCTACAAAGTAAAAAAAGGTGTGTAGATTTTTTTAAATTTTTGCTTAAGCTTGGTTTGAAAAATTATTTTGAAGGAATTCAAAGGGCATAGTAAAGCATTATTATTGGTAACTGATGCCCCGAGGAAAGAAAATGCAAACACCTAGTAAGGAACCTGAAAGCTCTAGCATGACTCATGAAGAAGAGGAAGAAATGCAACATGATATATCAAAATTACAAGACCAAGTGCAACAACTGTCCCTTGCACAAAAAGGAACAGAATCTAAGATGGATGGTTTAAAGAAAGATGTAGAAGCTAAGATTGATGGTTTAAAGAAAGGTGTAGAAGCTAAGATGGACTGTTTAAAGAAAGGCGTAGAAGCTAAGATGGATGGCATGGAAGCTAAGGTGAATGGCATGGACGCTAAAATTGATGGCATGGATGATAAGATGGAAGAATTGAAGATAAATATGAATAAGTTGCTACAAGAAATGGTCACTAAGGGTGAAAAAGTACTAAAGGAAACTCATGATGAGAACAAAAGAAATGTTAATCATGATTCCATAGACTCTAATGTTGGATCGAAGACTCACCATGTTCCAAAAATCAATATGAGGAAGTTTGATGGCAAGGATCCCGCCACATGGATATTACAGATGGAGCAATTCTTCGATCTCAATAATTTTCAAAACATACAAAAGGTACGTATGGAAGGTATCAATGGCTTTATTCTCGTAAACAATTTATCACTTGGGAAATTTTTACGGAAGAATTGATAGCACATTATGAGGATACAAAAAGAAACACTTTTTTTAGCCAATTGATAAGTCTCAAACAAAAGGGTTCAATAATGGAGCACATTGAGGAGTTCCAAAAATTGAACATAAGGGTAAAAGATATTCCAGAGGAGCATAGGATTGATGTGTTCATAGGGTCTTTAAAGGATAATATCCAACATGATGTGCGCCTTTGGGAACCTGATTCATTAGAGAAGGCATTCAGGTTAGCAAGAAAAATGGAAAGCAAAATTATGGCAACTAGGAAGCATATCATTCACAACTATAAAGATGGAAGTGTTGTTGCCCCTAGTCTTCCACAACCTACAAGGTTGACACCACAACAATTGGAAGAGAAAAGAGCAAAAGGGCTTTGTTACAATTGTGATAGAAAATACACAAAAGGTCATAAGTGTGCTGAGAAGAAATTATTCTACATAGATTGTGAAGAGGAAGAATAAAAGGAGCAAGAAAGGTCAAAAGAAGAGGATATATTCCAGGAACAAAGCCTAGATGAAGAACAAATAAATCCAACCATATCTTGTAATGCATTGGCGGGAATTACCACTCCTCAAACCATCAAGATAGAAGGACAAATCAAGAAGAAAAAGGTAATAGTGTTGATTGATTCAGGAAGCACCCACAATTTTATTCATTGTAGGGTAGCAAAAGAATTGAATTGCTTCCTATATCCAGCACCAGAGTGTCAAGTGATGATTGCAAATGGAGGAACAATAAATTGTTCTGGAAAGTGCCATAATATCAAGCTATCCATGGGAGAATATGTATTGACTAGCCCAATGCTTTCCATTCCAATGGGAGGTGCTGATGTTGTACTAGGAGTCCAATGGCTACAATCCTTGGGTACAATAGCTTTTAATTTTCAAGAACTTTTCATGAAATTTTCTGTGGAAGGAAAGGAAGTTGAATTAAGGGGTATTGCAGGGAAACTAGGAAAGATAATCAGCTCTAATGGCATGACAAAGCTTCTAAAAAAGGAGCAAAGAGGTGTAATTGCACAATTATGTTCGCTAGATGTTTCCACATTGGAATCATCTATTTCTCTAGATCTCCAAAAAGTCCTGGACAATCATTCCAAGGTATTTGAGACTCCCAAAGGTCTCCCACCTATGCGTGATCATGATCATGCTATTCATCTGATTCCAGGAAGTGTTCCTCCAAACATCAGGCCGTACAGATATCCCTATGTCCAAAAAAGTGAAATTGAACGTATGGTTGCAGAAATGCTAGAGGCTGGTATAATTCAACTGAGTCAAAGTTCTTTCTCAGCTCCAGTAGTATTGGTGCACAAGAAGGATGGATCATGGCGCATGTGTCCAGATTATAGGGAGCTCAACAAGCTCACTATTAAAGATAAGTTCCCCATTCCTGTCATTGATGAATTACTGGATGAATTGCATGGATCAATTTACTTCACCAAGTTGGATCTTCGTTCAGGATATCATCAAATCAGAATGAAAATTGAAGACATTTCGAAAACAACATTTAGAACTCATGAGGGTCATTATGAATTTTTGGTCATGCCTTTTGGCCTTACCAATGCACCTTCAACATTTCAAGGTTTGATGAATTCAATTTTCAAACCATTCCTTAGAAAATTTGTGTTAGTATTTTTTGATGATATACTAATCTACAGCAAGTCTTGGAAGGATCATGTTGAACATGTTGACAGGGTGCTACAACTATTGGAGGAGAAACAATTATATGCAAAAAGATCCAAATGTTTCTTTGGAGTCCAGGAGGTGGAATATTTGGGTCATATTGTATCTCATGAAGGAGTTAAGGTAGACCCTAACAAAATTAAAGCCATTAAGGAATGGAAAATCCCCACATCCATAAAGCATCTGCGAGGATTTCTTGGGTTGACAGGGTATTATCGCAAGTTCGTTAAGAATTATGGGAGAATAGCAGCACCTCTAACAACATTATTGAAGAAAGATTCATTTTCATGGACTCCGGAAGCAACAAAGGCCTTTAAACATCTTAAAGAGGCAATGTGCCAAGCACCGGTCTTAGCTACACCGGACTTCACAAAAACCTTTATTGTGGAATGTGATGCTTCAGGAAATGGAATTGGTGCTGTTCTAATGCAAGATGAAAGACCCATTGCTTTTGAAAGTCGTCCAATCAAGGGAAAGTTTTTAAGCAAAGCTATTTATGAGAAGGAAATGTTGGCAATACTCCATGCACTTAAGAAATGGCGACCCTACCTAATGGGAAGACACTTCAAGGTAAAAACAGATCATGATAGCCTTAAATACTTTTTAGAACAAAAATTATCCTCTGAAGAGCAACAAAAGTGGGTCACAAAGATGTTGGGTTATGACTTTGAAATCATCTACAAAAAAGGGAAGCAAAATGTGGTGGCAGATGCACTCTCAAGAAAGGATGAGGATATGGAAGCATTGTTGTGTGCCATTTCTATTATCCAACCAGATTGGATAAACGAAGCAAAGGAGGAATGGAAGAATGACGAAGAAATGTGGGCACTTATTCGAAAGCTACAACAAGATTCCAGTACTTCTGATACATTTAGCTGGCAAAATGATTCGTTATGGTACAAAGATCGCTTATACCTCTGTAAGAATTCCCAACTAAAACAAAAGATTCTTATGGAATTGCACACTTCTCCCTTAGGAGGGCACTCAGGATTTTTAAAAACTTACCACAGGGTTAAGAAGGAATTTTTTTGGGATGGCCTTAAATCAGATATTCAAAAGTTTGTGGCGGAATGTTTGGTTTGCCAACAAAATAAAGTTGAAACAATTAAGACACCGGGTCTATTATAACCTTTATCCATTCCAAGCCAACGTTGGGAGGAGGTTTCAATGGATTTTATCACAGGTTTACCCAAGTCTGAGGGAAATAGTGTCATCATGGTGGTAGTTGACAGACTTACCAAGTATGCACACTTTTGTGCATTATCACATCCATTTAAAGCCAGTACAGTTTCTACTGCATTTATGGAAACAGTTCAAAAGCTACATGGAAACCCAAAGATTATTGTAAGTGACAAAGATCCCATTTTCACTGGAAATTTTTGGACAAAATTATTTTTTGTCTTGGTACTCAGTTAGCTCATAGCTCATCTTATCATCCTCAATCTGATGGGCAAACTGAGATAGTAAACAAATGTTTGGAAGGATATCTTCGTTGCTTTGTATCTGATAAATAGACACAATGGGTCAAATGGTTGCCTCTGGCTGAATGGTGGTATAACACTTCCATACAGCAACAAAAATGACCCCATTTATGGCACTTTATGGGTACCAACCACCATCCATCACATCATATTTAAGAGAAAATTCTAAGGTTTAGGCAGTGGAACATCACATCGAACATCAACAACAAGTCCTCCAACTCTTAAAGGATAACCTCGTGTTGGCACAAAACAGAATGAAGCAACAGGCAGATCAACATCGCAGTGAAAGAAGTTTTGATGTAGGTGATTGGGTATTCCTACGGCTACAACCATATAAGCAAATGTCCCTAAAGCAAGCTAAGAAGGATAATAAATTATCACCAAAGTATTATGGTCTGTACAAGGTGTTGCAAAAGATTGGTACTATGGCATACAAATTGGAGCTTCCTGCAACTTCTCAATTGCACCCAGTTTTCCATGTTTCATGTTTAAAGAAGGTTATAGGCGACAAGCTCCCAGTTCAAACAATATTGCCAGAACTTGACGAGGAAGGAAAAATTATATTGGAACTAGAAGCAGTCACAGAAACAAGAACTCGACAGCTACGAAATCGATCAATTTCAGAGTATCTTATCAAGTGGAAGAACTTATCTGCTGAAGATTCCACATGGGAGGATGAAAATTTTATGCAGAAGTATCCAGAACTACTCAAGCGTTGAGGACAACACTTTTTTGAAGGAGAGGGGCATGTTGGGTCCCTATAATACTAGTGATTACCCCATTACTATTGTAGTTATACCCCTTATTTATATTGTTGTGCCCCTATTACCCCCATATTGTTATTTCTGTGCCCCATAGAATCCCTCTATTGTTATTTTTGTGGCTTTATATTATTATTGTTAGGTTGGCTGGAAAATATTGTGACTCCTTAGACTCCTATATATAGAAAGGAGGTTTTGTCATTTGTATCATCCAAGAATTGTTCATTTATGTAATTTAAAGGAGGTTTCCCCCTCGAAGAGGCTGAATTCTAAGGCATTGATCTATCTTTTCTATCTTTTCTTGAGCTGGTTTCATAACAGATATTCTTTGTTCTTCATATCCACCCTCCAAAGCTTGCAAATCAATGTGGAGTATTCATGTGGTCTTGATCTTTGGTATTTTTTTGTACTCTGGTGTTCCTTCGTCTTCTCACCTGATGATCATCTTATCTCTTCACCTACATATGTGTCTTCTGGCATGGTCTCATTCTCCTTTTCCTCCATCATCATCTTGTCATGGCTACAACTGAAAGCCACTCATGACAAACCAACCTCAATGTAAAAAGCTATTTATCTAACATGTTTCATGAAATCACTAGTTAGGGATGGCATCGCGTGACTAATTGAGTGATTGACTCCGGGATTTCCTTGTTCCAGAGGCTAAGGTCGAGGACTAAACTTTGAGACTAAACAATGCACAATTCAGGGTGTCCAGGATCAAAGGATTATGGAGTTGAGGGGCTCAAGAGCTCAGGTCTAGGGCTTGAAGCTTGAAGTTGCTCAATACGCAGTTTTGGAAGGAAATACATAAGGAACTATGTAGTTGAGGGACTTAGGATGTGAAGCTTGAGGCTTGAGACATGAAGTTTCCCAATGAATTGTTGTGAGAGGCTAGGCTAGGTGACTACAAAGTTAAGGGGCCCAAGGAGGCAGGATAAGAGATTGAGTTTGCCCACTATGGAGTTATATAAGGAGAGGAGGCTAAGTGATTGTGCATTTTCATAGCTTAGGAGATTGAGGCTGAGGCGTGAGGACTAAGACCGAGAAATCCATGGTTCAGGCTAGGCTGGAGAGAAGTATTGCGCAACTATGAAGCTGAGGGTTTAGGCTTAATTAATGTGATTGTGTAGTGCACAATTTTGGGAGGAAGAGACTATGCATTGCACAGTGCCAAGAGGTAATGTTATTACTTGAGTAGTAAGAATATGCATTGCGCAGTGAAGGAGGGACGTTGGCTTAGGGGGTCCTGACCCAAGCTCAGAGTTAGTTGCACCAACCAACAAAACCTTGTACTACTGGCCCTTTTGGTAACAACCAACATAGCGCAGGCTCCAATATTACCTAAAGCAGTATCGGGGGATACAAGATCCAAGTTTCTACATCCAGAGAATAGTGTGATGTCTTCCAATACCTTAGATTTGTCTTTATGCAAATCAACAAACTCCTAGGGCTCGTCACTATAACTCTGTTAAAATGACCTTCATAAGTCTCACATAAAGTAGTATGCGGGGATACAAGAACCAAGTTTCTACATCAAGAGACTAGTGTGATGTCTTCCAATACCTTAGATCTATCGTCCCGCAAATCAACAAACTCCTAGAGCTCGTCACTGTAACTCTATTAAAACAACCTTCATACCTTTGCGAAGGTCTATGATCAGTCCTTGTAGACCTTTAGCAGTCGATCTACCTACTTACATGCACCCGAAAGTAATCCTAACTTGGTGTTCATGCAAATCTACTTAAGTTAATAGTAAACATAAGAGAAATCACCAAAGTCTTCACGAAAGTGTTTAAACATTAATTGCATACATTATTAAAACTAATTCAAGATAATCACGTAGCATTCAATGAGTATTCCGTAAAACAAGTCATTCATCAGTGGCATATAACATAAATAGACATAAACAAAACTACTTAGTAATTCTTCAGAAACTTGTCTTTATTGATCTTAATTCATAGATTATAGACTCAAACTTCCCTACGCACATAGTTTCAGTGGTCCGCGCACTCAACTACAGATTCTACCTAGGCCTCTGTGCATTCAGCTACAAAACATTTCTTTCCCTATCTAAGTGTAGGAAGTAGAGCTTTCCTGTCGCAGCTTCTGCCTAAGACTCCTCGCTCTTCTTCCTTATCTCTCTCTTCTCTTGTCTACTCTAGTCCCTTAGACTCTCTAAGGCACACCTATTTATAGTCTTTTTCATACAATGCGATGGTCCCTGGACCATGTGTGAATCCCAAAAACTGACTCAAACTTATCCAAAACAAGAGGCTAATTCCGCTTTGACGCGCTTTGCATCCACAAACTGTGGAGACTTTACATCTTTTAAAAAATTGTACAAAAATTTGAGTTATGTAACCCCAAACTAACTTAGGGGATCCCATCCCAATAGGCCCCCAACACAAAGATCGTGACTCATCCTCAAGTCACTCTACTGGCACTGCGATCTTACTGTGAAGATCCCATAGCTCCACCTAGATCATTGCAACTTCAGCAACACCATGTACCACTGCTTGTCGAAATCCTTGACCAATTTTTTAGTGGTGGGTCCTTCTATTTCCAGCCTCATCATCCGATGTGTCTACTGCAGTCCCTTAAGCTTATCTTGAATGGAGATCGTGATCTGAAAAGCCTCATCCAACCAAGGCTACAACCTGGCCTTTAGCAAGGCGTCTTTCTTCTATGCTTCTTCTACATATGAGAGTAGATGCTTTCCTTCCTATAACTTGGCAAAGTGATGCATTGGCACAAAGGTGCACGCAGTCGCCCTGACCTCATCATATTGGTGCTGCATCTCCCTTACCTCTACGTTCAATGTTTGGAGGTTTGGATCCTCTTGCAGATTTGTCAATAGCTCCATAGCCTAATCAAACAGTGTCACACAGTCAGTGACTCTGGTATCCAAGGTAGCCATTCCCTCCTTAATTGTGGTTGTGCTCTACTCCCAGATCTCAAGCAGAGTCGCGGGTTGCGACTTCAACTGTAGATTTGTAATCTTCATGTTGAACTCGAAAGTTATTCGTCCAACTTCTGCTCTAGCCTCACGTGCACCAGCGGCTAATTTTCTAATTTTGGCTTCGAGCTATGCATCCTCCAGGATGTGAAGTTAGGCACTACCTTATAGGCCTCCACTACTGCTAACTCCATACCTGAACTACATGCATGTAGTGCCTCCTTTTCCTTTAGAACCTGTGTTTTCTCAACAAATATTTGTTCATTGTTGACTTTTTATGCACTTATGAGGTTGAGGGCATGCTTCTCCCTAGTTCTCAACTCATGTACTACCCCCTTATGTAGCACATGGAGGGTTTCAAGGGAAATCATATCTACATTCAGTCATATATCCTTGACTGTACTATGTACAATATGATCCTTAGTGGATTCTACGTGAATGGACCCATCTGGTAATGGTATAGTTCTGATATCTAGGGTCCTTACTGGTTCTGTTGCTTGGGTTATCCCCGGTGTCAAGCTCAATTTCTCCATGCTCTCTTATCCAATGCTCACCTGTATTCTTCTTGTTTGGATCTGCAACTCATGCAGATCCTTCTAGACTCTCTCGAGTGTCTGCATGTATTGATGCTTAAACTGCTACAACACTTCTATTGTTCTATCCCTTAATTTGTCGCCGATCTCATGGAGATCGCTTTCTTTCAATACAATGGGATCAACTTGTGATTTATCATATTTATGCTTTTTCCATGTTCCACCTTTCTAATACTTACCAGGTTTTTTCAAAATGAAGGCGGTGCTCTACCCCTCATTACCTCCTTTGCCTTGGTCTGAAATCTCTTCTTCCTCTGTCTCCGGCAAAGGTGACTTATCACCTTTCTATGACTCACGTTGCTCTTTTTCCACCCGCTCCTTACTAGTGCGCTCTTGTGCTATGTGCACCTTTTCTACAGCTTCCTTATTTTTGTGTTCTATTAGGGCATGCATGAATTTTTGAGCGACCTCCTTTATTATCTGCGTAGCCAAAATTTCCACCCACATGCTTGTTCCAACATCTAACTCTCATGGGGCGCACCATTCTGTAGGCCATAATCCTACGATCTCTTGTATGTCTATTTCTGACACCAAATAGGGCAACTAGTGCCATTTCTTCTCTGGATCCTTCAATGCTTGATATAGACTCTGTGGAAGTCAGCCTTGAACTTCGCGTAGTCTGACAGATGTGTGAACAGGGTTAGGGACAACCTTAGACACTAATTGATTACCTGTTTTTCCATATAAGAACATTTTAATCCAAGTATTTAGTGATCTTAAATACTTACCTTGCGGTCCTTTGAAAAATATTCGCTCCACATTGTTGTAGCTAACTGAGGTATCAACTGCAAATTCTAAAACAAATCCTCTGTGAATCTGATCGAGCCAATGATCGACAACCCACGCGATCTTGTTTTAAGAGGCTTCTAGTTGTTGCACTAATTTTGGAGTCCACACTATAGGACTATCGAGCTTCCACCTTCCTTGACTGTCTGTCAATTTGGCTAACCACTCGTAAAGTTCAATGGTGAAGGTGATGAAGAAGATCTCATGTATCTTAATGTACAAATACATGTTCAACCACTCTTCCTTTGATAAGTGGAGATTCCTATTTTCTTGTGGCGCTAACTCGTGGATCTTGCGATACAACCACTTTCGAATTCCTTTCGTAGTCAGATTCCAATGATGTGACATCACACATCTATTTAATTAGATCTTGGTCCCAACAACATAGCCATTTGTTGGTTTAGGAGGTCCTGAACTAGGTTCAGAGTTAGTTATGCCAACCAACAAAACCCTACATTACTGGCCCTTTTGGAAACAACCCACATAGTGCAGGTTGCAATATCACCCAAAGCAGTATGGTGGGATGCAAGAACTAAGTTTTTTCATCCAGAGACTAGTGTGAGGTTTTCAAACACCTTAGATATGTCATCGCGTAGATCGACAGACTACTATGGCTTGTCACTGTAACTCTGTTAAAACAGGATTCACACCTTTACAAAGTTCTATGATCAGTCCTTGTGGACCTTTAGTAGTTGATCTTCCTACTAACGTGCATCAGAAAGAAATCCTAAATTGGTGTCCGTGAATATCTATGGAAGTGTTTAAACATTCATTGTGTACATTATTAAGACTAATTCAAGATAATAACATAACATTAAATCAATATCCATAAAACAAGTCATTCATCAACAAAATATAACATAAATAGACATGAACAAAAGTACTCCATAATTCTTCAGAAAGTTGTCTTTATTGATCTTAATTCACATATTACAAACTCAAACTACCTTGCGCGCATAGCTGCAGGGGTCCATGTGCTCAACTGCGAATTCTACCTAGGCCTTCGCCTAGGAAGCAGAGCCTTCCTGCCTTATTTTTGCCCAAGACTCTTCACTCCTCTCCCTTTTCCCTCTCTTCTCTTGTCTACTCTAGTCTCTTAGACTTTCTAAGACACACCTATTTATAGTATTTTTCATACAATGCCATGGTCCACAGACCATGGGTGAATCTCAAAAACCGACTCAAACTTATCCAAAACAAGAGGCTAAGCCCCCTTTGACGTGCTCCACATCCACAAACCTCGGAGACTTTACATCAAGGTAATGGCACCTGTTTTTCACATAACAACATTTTAATCCAAGTATTCAGTGATCTCTTATACTTACCTTACGATCCTTTGAAAAATATTCGTTGTAGCGTATTGAGGTATCAACTGCAAATTCTGTAACAAATCCTCCAAGAATCTGATCGAGCCAATGATCGACAACCTGTGCGATCTTCTTTCTAGAGGCTTCTATTCATCACACTAATTCTAGAGTCCACACTATATGGCTATCGAGCTTCCACCTTCCTTAACTATCTGTCAATTTCGCTAACCACTCATACAGTTCAATAGGGAAGGTGCAGAAGAAGATGTCATGTATCTCAGTGTGCAGATACCTATTCAACCACTCTTCATTTGACTGGTGCAGATTCTTGTTTTCTTGTGTCGCTAATTCATGGATCTTGCGATCCAACCACTTTTGAATTTCTTTCTTAGTCATATCCCAATGATGCAACATCACACATCTCTTTAATCAGATCCCAGTCCTGACAATGGAACCATTTGTTGGATTAGCGGGTCCTAACCCAGGTTTGGAGTTAGCTGTGCCAACCAACAAAACCCAACATTACTAGCCCTTTCAGAAACAACCTGTGTAGCGCAGGCTACAATCTCACCCGAAGAAGTATGGGGGGATGCAAGAACCAAGTTTTTGTATCCAGAGACTAGTGTGATGTCTTTCAATACCTTAGATCTATCATCACACAGATCAATAAACTCCTAGGGCTCGTCATTGTAACTATGCTAAAATGGCCCCCACACCTTCATGAAGGTCTATGATCAGTCCTTGCAAACCTTTAGTAGTTGATCTACCTACTTATGTGCATCAAAAAGGAATCCTAAATTTATGTTTGCGCGGATCTACTTAAGTTGATAGTAAACATAAGAGAAATCACCAGAGTCTTCGTGGAAGTGTTTAAATGTTCATTGTGTACATTATTAAGACTAATTCAAGATAATAGCGTAACATTAAATCAATATTCCATAAAATAGGTCATTCATCAACGACATATAACATAAATAGACATGAAAAAAATACTCAATAATTATTTAGAAACTTGTCTTTATTGATCTTAATTCACATATTACACACTCAGACTGCCTTGCGCACATAGTTGCAGGGGTCCATGCACTCAGCTGCGGAGCCTTTATTTCCCTATCTAAGTGCAGGAAGTAGAGCCTGCCTACCTCAGCTTCTTCCCAGGACTCTTTGCTCTTCTTCCTTATCCCTCTCTTCTCTTGTCTACTCTGGTCTCTTAGACTCTCAAAAGCACACCTATTTATAGTCTTTTTCATAGGGTGAATCTCAAAAACCGACTCACACTTATCCAAAACAAGAGGTTAAGCCCCCTTTGACACGCTCCGCATCCAAAAACTGCAGAGACTTTACATATTTTACAAAATTGTACCAAAATTTGGGTTATCTAACCCCAAACTAACCCAGGGGACCCCATCCCAATAGGCTCCCAATAAAAAGATCATGAATCACCCTCCAATCACTTTGCTGGTGCCACGATCTTACTACGAAGATCCTCGAGCTCCATCTAGATCACTGTAACTTTAGCAACACTATGTACCACTTCCTATTGAACACCCTCAACCAATTTTTTAGTGGTGGGACCTTCTATTGCCAACCTCATCATCCACTACATTTGTTGCGTTTGTTGTAGTCCCTTAAGTTTATCTTGAATGGAGATCATGATCTGATAAGCCTCATCCAACCAAGGCTGCAACTTGGCCTTTAGCAAGGCCTTTTTCTTATGCGCTTCTTCTACCTGGGCAAGTAGCTACTTTCCTTCCTGTAACTTGGCAAAGTGCTGCACTGGTGCTAAGGTGCATGCAATCACCCTAATCTCATCATATTTGTGCTGCATCTCCCTTGCCTTTGTGTTCAATGTTTGTAGGTTCGGATCCTATTGCAGATTGGTCAATAGCTCCACAGCCTAATAAAATAGTGTCGCACAGTTAGTGACTATGGTATCCAAGGTAGCCATGCCCTACTTAATTATGGTTGCGTGCTGCTCCTGGACCTCAAGTAGAGTCGTGGGCTGCAAATTCAACTGCAGCTCTGCAATCTTCATGTTGAACTCGATAGTTATTGGTCCAACTTCTGCTCTAGCCTCACATGCACCAATGGCTAGTTTTCTGATTTTGGCTTCAAGCTGTGGATCCTTTAGGATGTGAAGTTCAGGAATTTCCTTATAGGCCTCCACTACTACTGACTCCAGACTTGAACTATGCACATGTAGTGCCTCCTTTTCCTTCAGAGCCTGTGTTTTCACAATGAACGTTTGTTCATTATTGACTTTGTACTCACTTATGAGGTTGAGGGCGTGCTTCTCCCTGGTTCTAAACTGATGTGTTACCCACTTAGGCAGTGCATGGAGGGTTTTGAGGGAAAGCACTACTATATTAAGTCCTATATGCTTGATTGTACTAAGTACAATACGATCCTTGGTAGATTCTGCACGAATGGACCCATCTAGAAATGGCATAGTTATGAGATCCAGGGTCCTTACTAGTTCTTCTACTTCAATTGTCCCGGGTGTCAAGCTCACCTACTCCACGCTCAATTGTCCAATGCTTGCCTGTATTCTAATCGTTTGGATCTACAACTTGCACAGATCCTTTTGGACACTCTCAAATGTCTACATGTATTTCTATTCAAAAATTTGGAGCACTTCTGTCATTCCTAACAGATAGTGCCTGAATTTTTGCAATGCATAGACCATGGCTAGCCCTTTGTGCTCAGTTGTTGAATAGTTTCTCTTAGCCTTTGATAACTTCCTATTTGCGAAGGTGATAGGGTGGTCCAGCTCTCCTTCACTGCCCTGTGTTAATATTGCACCCAGCACAATGCAAGAAGCATCCACATGTACATGAAACTTCTTTTTCCAATTGGGGAATATTAAGATCGACATAGTGACCATATTTTATTTCAACACATCTAAGTTGCACGAACATTGTTTGTTCCAACAGAATGTTGCGTCCTTCTTTAGTAGTTTCTCAATAGGTGCATTGATTTTAGCATAATATTTGATAAATTTTCTATAGTATTCTGTATATCCCAGCATTGCACGCAGCTTCTTGATGTTCCTAAGGGCCTCGAAGTTTACAATTACCACAATTTTTGCAGGGTCCACCAACAATCCTTGATTACACACAACATGACCTAGCAAGATCCCAAAAGGAACACAAAATATGCATTTTTTCAAATTCAGCATGATATGGTATCTGCGACATGTATCCAACATAAGGCACAAACTTGCTACATGGCGCTTCACCAAGACAAACACTATCCACTCATCAAAGTACACTTATAGGAGCTTATGAATGAACTCCTTGAATGATGTTATGACTACGCAGGAGAATATCGTAGTTGTGTTCTTTAATCCAAAGGGCATGATGATGTACTGAAAGTAACCCCACTCTGTTGTGAAGGTTGTTTTGCTCTGATCCTCTTTCGCGACCTTGATTTGATGATACCCCAAAAACCCATCAGTAAAGGAATAGGCCTACTACCCTCCAACATTGTCTAACACTTCGTTTGTAAATGGCGTTGGGAATGGATCATGAACACATGCATCGTTAAGCTTATGGAGATCTACGCAAATCCTTATTTCAGCTTTTTACTTCTTCTCTTGGACCACCATCATTCTTACCTAATCAGATTATTCAATAGTTTCTATGATGCTTGCCTCAAACATCTTATCCAGCTCTTGGAAAACCTTTTCCTTATACTTAGGATTAAGGCGATAAGGTCTCTGTTTAACAGGCTTCGCATCCAGTTTCAATGTAATCTTCGTTATGCCCAAATCACCGATTATGCACTTTAAATTCAAAAACTTAGTGGGAAAGAGATCCTGGTATTCGCAAAGTAATTCAAAAACTTTATCTACTGTAGTGTCTTCCAAATAATCTCCAATTTTTGCGAACTTTGGTTCTTCATTAGTGCTAATGTTTACTTTCTTTGTCTTCAAAGGCACATAGATGTTCGATTTTTCTATGTGTGGGCCTTTGACTTCACAATGTCCTTCTACCTCTAAGATATTGATGTTCCTAGGGTCATCTTCCTCTTCTTCAATGGTCACATTATATCAATCCAGTGTGTGGCGTAGTTGGGAGCTCCAGTCTGCTTGGGTCCATTCCATAGGTTCCTTCGATGTCCTAAAGATAATCGCTTTAATTTCTTGCAATGATTGATCGATGTTTGCAAACTCGTCCTCAAAATTGAAATTCAATAAAAACCCTTCCTTCAATGCATCCCATTCCACAGTGCCATGGCGGATCTTCATTTCAAGATACCGGTTCATGGGGATTATATCCAAAGTATCAGTCATTCTTCTATTAGCATGCCCAAACCATAGATTCATCATTCTAATGTAGTCTCGCCAGCCAGCAAAACTATCCTTATGCATACCCCACCATCCTATAGGCGTAGCGCGCAGCACCAACTCCAATGCTTGAAAGTGGTGGTCCTCAGGATCTTCACGCTCAAAGTCATCCAAGAACATATCTATGTCAGTTAAACCATCATAATAAGGTATTTTTCTTACCTCTGACGAAACATAGTGCATTGCCTTTGTCATCATGTTGCATCGCAATGTGGAAACTTCATGTAAGTGATTCTACCAATGCTCTAACTCTTCATCTAAATTAGAGGTGTAGGAACTCTCCCGATCCCATGCAATCCACCCATCTACATTGGATTAATCTAGTCATGGTCTCGTATTGTTATTTTATAAATTTTATCAAGTTCATCATCACTTTCCTCATAATCATGGACTGGTTCAGTATAATGAGCCCCTTCTGTTGGATCTAGTGGCACTATAACTCGAAGCGACTTTCATTTAAATGACACTATCCTCTTCCTAAAATTAATGACCACATTCATATCAATAGCCTAGCTAATTCCCAGGAGCGTGGGGTAGGGATTACTGTGATAAGAAATTTATATAACTTCAAAGTCTACCATTGCACTCGCACCTTCAATGTTAACTGTTACTCCATATAATCATCCCATGGGGATGGCTTTCTATTGGTTCACCATTCTGAGTTGAATTAGAGACCATTGCAACACAGGTCTCCACATCCTTTCCCAAAACATTTGCATCGGACCCTAGATCCAAGATGACCTGATCCATTTGATAATCACCTATCTACGTGGTTAGCCTCATCTCTCACCCTATCCATGCCTTATGTTTGCCAATCTTTCTAACCACAAGGTTTCCATTAGGGGATTTCTCTTTGCTAGTTCACTTGTTTATTAATTCATGCAGGCCTTCCATAGCCTTCTTATCACGTAGCAACTTCATGCAAGTTTCCAAAAACATAGTGAGTACAGAAGCATCAACCTCTTCAGGCACGTTGATTTCTTGCAACATGTTCTGGCTTCCTAAGGTGGATGCCTCAACAAAGCTCTTCTTGGCTTCCATAAATGTTTCCTTAGCATGATCCAAATCAAAGTCATTTTCTTTATCTAGCGCTTTGCAAACCCATCCTTCTTCTTTAGGCTGTGTACCTTTGTCAGTGCTAGTCTTCATTCCACTTCTCAGCAAAATATTAATGCCTTGATCTTCTTCACGAGGCTCAGCCCTCATCATTTGCAATTTTTTCGTCGGCTGATGAGGCTGCATTTTCTTCTCTTGTATTTTGGCTATTAGCAATGGACATTCTTCTATAGTATGGTCAAACTGTATACAATATTAACAAGATTGGTGTGTAGGATTCTAGCACTCTCGCGCATAGTGCCCTTGCTGTCCATGGTTGTAGCAGATAATTTGACCACAACCTCTACTAAGTCCTCCTCCTCGACCCTAATAAACACTGTGCACCCACCATGCCTTGATATGGAGGTCACATTTTTGCATGCATACAGTATGTAGGCTTCCTTTCCATCATCAACTCATAGCTTCGACAATGGTGCTCATTGTGGCCCATGGATTTGCAGAAATTAGAGAGCAACTACTGGGGTGTTTGGATGAACTTTTGAAGTAAATGGAAATTATCCATCGCATGTTTCCCAGTAACTTGACAAATGGCACACCACAGTGTAGTTGCCATGCTTGGCCCTGTTGGGGCTTCTGGTTTCAGGGGAATGTACCCCCCTCCTGTAATATAATTTTCATACATGGGACATTGATCCCTATCATGCCCATGGCCCTTGCAATTCAAACACCAAACTTCTGCGCACATTTATGGTTTAGTCTCCTTGTATTTATTCAAACTTTGTAATTCTTGGTGTAAGCTCGCTAATTGTGAGTGGATTTTTTGTACTCCAAGGTTCGTATCCTGAATAGTTGATGCATGCAGCCTGATTGCGATTTCCAGTGCTTCTTGTTGTGTTGCTATCTTTTCCTAAGAGCGATTCTCAAATGGGGTAGAAGCAATGCTATAAACCATTCATGATGCCGGCTAACACTAATCTACATGTTAGATTATCTGATCTGGCACTTCAACCTCTCATCAAATTCCCAAGGCGTCTCCTCGACCCTCATCATGATCTATTTAAATCCAATTACTGACTTTGAGTCAGATTTATGTTTACTAAAATCTTTATTGAAAGTCTTCTTAGTCTCTGTTAGTGTTGCAAGAGGATTATTAGAACAATACGTAATGTACCAACTTAATGCGCGCGATCCTGCAAAGTGGTAACCAATTGTGCCTTCTTTATATTTTCATCAGTAATATGTTGCGTTGTCAAAACATCATTCACAACAACTCAGAACTGCTATGGATCTTCACTTCCTATACCCTTGAAGATTGTCATATTCATTGTGTTCGCCATGTTGAATGGTGGTGGTGGAGGTGGAGGTGTGGGCGAAGGTGTATGCGGTGGAGGTGGAGGTGGAGGTGGAGTGGAAGGAGAATTTGTTCTAGGAATCCCCTCAGTGATTAACTGAACAACTCTTCGCGGCGTAGTCTGTCCCTCCCCTTCGTCATCACTTGAAGGGAGTTTAATCAATGGACTATACTCTGGTCCTGATCCTTTGTGATTTCTAAAGAATCATCCTTTTCATGTAGTTATGAACATCAAGGTAATGGCATCACCCGTTTTTCATATAACAAGTATTCAGTGATCTTAAATACTTACCTTGCGATCCTTTGAAAAATATTCGCTCTGCTTCGCTGTAGCTAACTGAGGTATCAATTGCAAATTCTGTAACAAATCCTTCGAGAATCCGATCAAGCCAATGATCGACAACCCACGCAATCTAGTTTTCAGAGGCTTCTAGTCGTCGCACTAATTCTGGCGTCCACACTATAGTACTATCGAGCTTCCACCTTCTTTGAGTGTCTATCAATTTGGCTAACCACTCGTATAGTTAAATGGTGAAGGTGCAGAAGAAGATCTCGTGTATCTCAGTGTACAGATACTTGTTTAACCACTCTTCCTTTTACAGGCGTAAATTCCTATTTTTTTGTGCCACTAGCTCATGGATCTTGCAATCCAACCACTTTTGAATTTCTTTCTTAGTGGGATTCCAATGATGCAACATCACACATCTCTTTAATCAGATCTCGGTCCCGGTAACAGAACCATTTGTTGGCTTAGGGGGACCTAACCTAGGTTCATAGTTAGCTGTGCCAACCAACAAAACCCTACATTACTGGCCCTTTCGGCAGCAACCCACGTAGTGCAGGATGAAATCTCACCTGAAGCAGTATGGGGGGATGCAATAACCAAGTTTTTGGATCTAGAGACTAAGGTGATGTCTTCCAATACCTTAGATATGTCATCACGCAAATCAACAAACTTTTAGGTCTCGTCACTGTAACTCTGTTAAAACGGCCTTCACACCTTCGCGAATTTATATGATCAATCCTTGTGGATGTTTAGTAGTCGATCTACCTACTTACATGCACCAGAGTCTTTGTAGAAGTGTTTAAACATTCATTGCGTACATTATTAAGACTATTTCCAGATAATAGCGTAACATTAAATCAATATTCCATAAAACAAGTCATTCATCAGTGGCATATAAGATAAATAGACATGAACAAAAATACTCAATAATTCTTCAGAAACTTGTCTTTATTGTTCTTAATTCATAGACTACATAATCAAACTACCTTGCGCACATAGCTGCAGGGGTCGACACACTCAGCTGTGGATTCTACTTAGGCCTCTGCACATTCAGCTACAGAGCTTTTCTTTCCCTATCTAAGCATAGGAAGGAGAGCCTTCTTGCCTTAGCTTCTGCCCAAGACCTTTCGCTCTTCTTCCTTATTCCTCTCTTGTCATGTCTACTCTTATCTCTTAGACTCTCTAAGACACACCTATTTATAGTCTTTTTCATACAATGCAATGGTCCGTGGACCATGGGTGAATCTAAAAAACCGACTCAAGCTTATCCAAAACAGGAGGCTAAGCCCCCTTTGACGTGCTACACATCCACAAACCACAGAGACATTACATATTTTACAAAATTGTACCAAAATTTGGGTTATCTAACCCCAAACTAACCTAAGGGACCCCATGCCATTCAAATAAGGGATGAAGGATGCCACGAGGCTCAGTCGAGGATTTTTTCTCAGTTTTGAGTAAGTGCGGGAATATTGAAATAAGGTTAAAGAGGATCAGGAATTGAGAAAGATGACATAATTATATCACTTGATGAAATGACACAAAACACCTAGAACACATAAAAATTTAACACATTTTCCTCAATGCGACGACATTGCGATGGTTCACTCCAAGTGTGACACTAAAGATACACATTATGACAACAGTAATGACACTTGTGTGATAGCACTTAAAATTTTGGAAATGAGTACGATACATGTCTATATGATAAGAGAAACCCATGAAAATAAATATTACCCCTTGAAACAATCCAAAACTAATTTTTACAATATGAGACGCTTACCATACCAAAAGATGACACTTGCGATATGAGAAGAAACGTGTGAAGAACACTTGTGATATGTGAATGACGATGAAGGTAACACAAGTCAGAGTGAAGATAACATGAAAACAACACCCATTAAGGTGAAATCAAGAAAAAGTGGGAGTTGTAAACATGAAAATGACACTTGCGAAGGTGAATGTGTGCAAAAGTGTCACTTCAAGAAACTCACCGAAATAGAAGTATGATCAAAGTGGGCGATTGTCAATTGAAAGTGTGCACTAACTATAAACATAGGTTGAACATTGCGCAGGAACTGTCTTGATGGACTGTGCTTGGTATATTCAATCTTTCATAAAAGGATGTTCTCATGAACTTGTTGCAGACTGAGTGTGTGTGAGGAGATGAATTCAACACTTACAATCCAAGAAGGGAGCTCAAAGACTTAATAAATCATCAACTAGACAAAAAGTGACTATGGAACAACTAATTTCCAGATCCATAGTAGGCTCCAAAATTCAAGTGTAGAAAAAATTTTGGAGGGTGTTGTTGCAACGACAACAACTCCCTAACTTGCCTCTATATTGGATCTAGCCAAGGATCCTGGAGGATAGTGGGAAATCTATAGGTACATTCACCAAGGTTGATAGTGATAAATTATCATAGGGGTTTGTAAGTTTTATATGCATTTGTGTGGAAGTGTATCTGAGCAAAGGGTTACCAAAAAAAATCTTCCTTCAGTGGTAAGGCCAGGAATATATCTAGTCATTCAACTACGAAAACACTACCTTCAGGTGTAGAATATGCCAATGGTTTGGTCACCTTCAAAGTGTGTGTCCCTCTTCCAAGGGGTATTTATACAAATAGGAGATTAAGAGAAACCACCATGGTTGTAGAGATAGAAGGCCACGTCAGAGTCAAAGATTTCAACAACTCGATAGAAAAACAATCCCCAGAATCAGAAGTCATCTTGTAACATCGAATTGGAACCCCTTATAGGTTCTAACATAAATACTCCATGCCGTTCAAGAATAAAAAATAGAAGCATGTCTAGGATTAATATTCTAGACTATTTATTCAGAACTAACATTTCTAGACTATTTATTCAGAACTAAAATTTTGATCATAGTGAATATAAATATATATAGTTGTAATTATAGGTTATGGTTTTGCTTTGAATTTTGTGAAGAAAAAATGATAGATTTGTATGATAAACAATATCATATATATAAGTTTTTCAGATTAATCACATCGTTAGGATTTGGTTGATGTTTCGACCTAACTAATGTGGTTCATCCTCAGGACAAGGTGAGAAATCAATCCATTTGAAGGAATAAATAGCATGGATGCATCATTGCCCAGAGTTCGCCATTAAAAATTAGTCATTTTTAAATTCGTTATTGAGGAAGGTAAAATATTATTGAAGAAAAAGTGGTAAGGAGTTCTCTGTTTAATTATTCAATACTTAGTTAGAAACTAGTTGTTATGTAATAATTAATTATTTAATTTCAATATTATGAAATCATAATTTAATGATATCAATTTATATAATATTATATAAAAATAGTTAATTTATATAATATTATTTGTTAGAGGTTGACTTATTAAATAAAATATATTTGGTTGAAAACTAGCTGTTAGGAATAATTCAAAATTAAAATATTTTATTTCATTATATTTTAATAATAATTTATAAATATTATTAAAATATTTTATTTCACTATATTTTAATGATAATTTATTAATATTATCAATTTCTTTAATAAGAATATTTATTAATATTATCCACTTAATATCATTATTATTTATTAGAGGATAGCTTGTTTCCCTTAAATAGGAGGATAGTAGTGTAGGAGGAAAGTAGTGATAACTCTAAAGGTTAAATAAGAAAAACATTAATAGTTAAGTTGTATTATTAAGCACAAAACGTATTTTAGTTGTATTAATCATTAAAAAAAAAGAAAGAGGATGCTCTAAAATATACTAATCATATTCGACATATGAAGTTGAAGAAATTAATAAGGATAATAGGGGATAAAACTAGAAGAAGATAAAAGAAAATAAGGAAGAATTGGAGGGAGAAAGGAGAAAAAAGGAGGAAGAGTCATGAAGAGAGAGTTGGAATCCATCTTTTACTTAATTTCAAACCATCATCCCTATTAAGGTTACTAGCATGCCTTTCAATTTTAGTCGCTTCCCTAAGTTTCCTGTGGTGAAAAAAATCAACCCTAGCAATGACTTTGGATTCTTCAATGACTTTGTGTTCCGATTTCTCTGCATGCTCGGCAAGGATTAATGTGTGGGAGCGATTGTGTCTAATGTTTGCAACATGTTCATTAATTATTTATTTAATAGACCTACATATTTCTCCAATGTAGGGGATACCACAGAAGCAGGGAACAAGGTAGACCCCTTTCGTTTCCTTAGGGTTAATAGGGTCCTTAATAGATCTAAGAGAACTTTTAATGGTATTGAGAGGTTTGAATGAAGAAGAGACATTAACCTTCTTAAGTATATGGACAATCCTATCTGTGGTTCCTTGGATATACGAGAGGTGAACCTTAGAGATAAGATTAGCATGAATGGGTTTAATTCTAGGAACTTTACTGGCATTGTGAAAGGCCTTGAGGCTTTGAGGTATGTTATACCCATTATTTTTAAAAACTTCAAGATGTTGATATTTCTCCTGTTTAAGGTGGATATCATCAGATATTCTTAGAGCACGAGTGGAAAGAGTGCTGAGAACTGCGAATTTCTGAGCTGGGAAATGATGAGAACTAGCATGAAGATACTATTCTGTGTGACTCTTTTTTCTAAAAACTTGGTGATAGATAGAACCATCATCTCTCCTAGAAAGGAAAATGTAGAGAAAGGGAAGGTGTCCATTCTCCTCAACTTCCATCGTGAACTTGATGGAGTCTAATTGAGAATTAAGGTGGTTAAGAAATAGATCTAGTTTCTCATGACCATGAGGCTAGATGACACATGTATCATCAACAAACCTTTTCCATTTTTTATGGCAAAATTGAGTAGTGACTAAGCCCTTGGCCCCAAATCTTCCATAAACAAGTTAGCGACGATGGGGGAAAGAAGGGGATCCCATTGCAACACTGCAAGTTTTCTCATAGAACTCATCTTGGAAACTGAAGAAAGTCGAGGTGAGGCAGAGGCCAACTAACTTGGCAGTGTCTTTGTCAGTGATGCAATTTATGATATCAATGGCTTCTTGGATGGGGATTTTGTTTATAAGGGTATGATGTCAAAAGTAACCAACATATCTCTAGGTTGCAATCTAATAGATCTCCACTCTTGAACAAAGGAGGGTGAGTCTTTAACAAAAGAACCAGTGCGACCAACAAGAGGTTTAATCTTTTGGGATAGGAATTTTGCAAGAAGATAGCTAGGTCTGCCTATTGTGTTAACAATAGGTCTTAAGGGTGCCCCAGATTTATGAATATTTGGTAGGCCATATATTCTAGGGGTGAGGGGATTGCTTTCAATGAGATTTCACGAAAGAGGATTAAGACGCGGATCTACTTTAATAATAGATTCTACCTCCTTATAAATGGACTTAATGGGATTATTTTTAAGCTTGATGTAACTCCCACTACTAGATAGATGGTCTACCATTTTGTGGACATAGTCAAAATTATCAAGAATGACAAAATCTCCACGTTGGTCGGCTCTAAGGACGATAATGTTGGGGTTGTCCCTTAGGGATTTAATGGCAATAAACTCAACCTTTCTCAAGTTTTTCTTAGGAGGCTTAGCCTTTCTAAGAACAATGACGCAATCTTGCCTAATATTATCCTTGACATTATCTGAAAGGTCCTTAATACCATGCTCAATGCTACAAATAATGTCATCAATAGGAATCTTATTAGGGGCAAGGGAAAAATTGAGACCTTTATTAAGAACAATGTAAACTTTGAAACAGGAACTGATATTGTTACCCGTTTCATAGAGATAGCAAAAAAGTGACCTGATTTTGAAAAGGGGTGATGCAGAACGCACATGTTTTTTTTAGAGCATAGATTTTGGCACTTTAATTTTTTTTATGTACATTACATTTTAGAATGGTAGTGATTTTCATGCTGATTTTAAAAAGTGAGTATTCTGCATCACCCCATTTTTTTAGAAGACCTGTTTTTTGGCTTTAAATTTTCTAATGTATAAAATGTAAATAATTATTTTGTAAGTTTGATCATTTTTGAAGTGGTCATTTTCTTCACATTTTATTGTTTTTTATTTTAATTTTAACTTTTTTTTTAGTGAGGTTTTTATTGTTTTGCATTTTTAAATTAGAAGATCGATATTTAGAATTTTCGATATTCCATAGGATAATTTGTCACAACAAATATGTAAAAATAAACTAAAACAAATATCATGAAGGGTTAATTCCTTTAGTATCTAGATATATTATTAATGATTTTGTTATTTAGACATGCAATAGATTAAATATGAAAAATCAAGATAGTCAAATACAAATGCACATCAATCAAAATTAACACCAAAGTATGCTTTTGGAGACCCTTTGGGTAGAAAAACCAACTAGAAGGTTAGGATTCTTTGCTCTCTTTTAATGGAATGAAAATAGTGCAAATATAATGCTAAAGGAACTCTCTATGAATTTACCTAAGACTTGTGACCCATGGGTTGCTACAGAACACAAAAACCCTCTATTATTCCCTCTCTCTCTCTCCACACCTAGCTACTATAATCTACTATAGAATGACTTGTACTTGAATACAATGGAATCCATTTTTCTCCTCCTAGTGGCTTGAATATAAAAAAAACCAATACTGAGCTAGCAATTAAGTTTGACTCCTTCAACTCTCAACTAGAGTTACAACTTAACCCTTTTCTACTTTTCTACATAGTTTCCATGTTTCTAGCATATTTTCCATGAGTAAGATGACCGATGTTACATCCTTTTGAATCATAGTAGACAATATAGGAAGGAAAACTTTTAGGTCGAATAACTTTTTCATTTCAACTATGTTTGATGTCCTTCATGCATTATCTGAAAGGTTTTTGAGCATAAAATAGTTCCATATCATATGGTATAAGTCATATTTTTTGGACCCAAAATAATTTATTGATTATTTAAAATTCCTATAGAAGGTTTCAAACCCCAATTTTCCAAACTAGGACCCATTGGTAAAAATGGCATTGTAAGTTGATTCCTCCAATTTCCCCATGCTAAAAGTATTGTGATAGATGAAAAATAATATAATTATCATATCCATATCACTCATATAATTTTATTAAGAGACAAATTAATTAGATAAACTCATTAAGACATAATGTTAGGCCAATACCAAAATATGAAGCAATATTCACAAAAGCATTGAGGTATATGCCACAAATAAACATAGAGAAATTATGGGTTGAAAATTTTGTACATGGACTAAGATATAAATTTTGGTATGAGATAGTACATTGATTCCCTTCACTTTAGGTGGCATATTTTAGAGGGATATAATAGTAAAGTAGGAACAAGTGGGTAATTTAGATAATTGAGATCCTAAACTTTAAGTGTATAGAAACAAGTATCACAACTAGATAAGTTTCAAGTCTTATCATATTGTGTAGATATGTGTTAACAAAACAAAATGCTACCCTATAGACTACCAACATAGTAAATTCAACACATGTAGAAAAGTATTGAAATTATGTTTTCTTAGTTTCGAGATCAAATTCAGAATTATAAGAGGGTTTGTAGAACATGTGGAGGATGACATTTTTAGAGGGATCTTTACTAGCTAGGAATTGATGACTCCAACCCACTTGAAATGCTAGTAGGAAGAAAGAAAGTAGTTAGCTAAATACACTAAGTAGGTTTATTTAAGGGAAAAGATAGAATATAATTAGTGATTTGGGTCAAGCCGATTGGATCCATGTAGCAGTGAGAAACAATGAAGGTGAGCATCAATCCACTACACTAGAGACCATTAGGGGAATTTTGAGGTCTAAAATGGGCCTACTAAGAAAAATGTACAACCAAAATAATCTTTATAAGAACCAATAGGATTCAAGATGATGATCTCAACCATGGGGGATGATTCACCATTTTTGGAGTAAAAAAATAAAAATATTAAAAAATAATAAAATAATAAAACTACTTTTTCAACTTGTATTTTAAAGTTATTTCCCTAGATTTTTACTCAAATTTCTAGCGGGAGTACTTGTTGTATGCAAAATTTAATTCCTAATCCAATGAGTACACATGTTGCATATTTTTGATGGACCTTGCTACATGAAAAATGAGAAATACATGAAAAATCATTATTACAATCATGTTTTCCATGTATTTCTCATTTTTCGTGTAGCAAGGTCCATCAAAAGTATGCAACATGGGTATTCCTTGGATGAGGAATCAAATTATGCATCGAACAATGTTGTCACTCGAAATTTGAGGAAACCTATAAGGAGATAGGTTAAAAATATGAGTTGAAAAAACAATTTTTTCTTTTTTCCCTCTAAAAATTGATGATGTAATCTATTCTTATTTTATTATTTCTACTATTATTTTGTAATTTCGTTAGGAGACCCATTTTATACCTCAAAATTCCCCTAATGCTTGAATTAAGATTAATGATATCATTTCTTTATTATCAAAAGATCCAAGTGAATATCAAAGTTTAATTGGAAAATTTATCATGGTCAAGGAAGTGTAGTGTTACACTACCCTATCTATGGAAGAAAACTTAGGAGAATAACATGTTTGCAAAGAAAAATTTGGGCATGTTATATGGCCATGAAATGATGCCTCTTACCATTAATTGGTAGAATTATTTGGAAAATTTGAGGTTTTATCTCAAAAGTAGTTTTTATTTGAATGAATAGATATAATGTGAATATTTTGTGCGAAATATTTTTGGGTTTTTAAAATATCATATAGGGTTAGCTAAATCAATTAAAACTTATTGTTTCAAGGAATATTTTATGAGGAGGTTCCATGCTTTGGTCTATCTCAGGTTTGAGTCTAGTTAAGTCCTTTTTGGTTACCAAGCACTATTATGGCTAATAGACGAGCTACCACTATATAGATACCTCATGGAAGGAAAGATATCATGATAGTTTCCTTTTAATTAAAACACATATAGACACATGCATGCATGTCTTTGTCCACACATTCTTTTGTAATTTTGCATGTAAAAGGTTTTAAGTTTATTTCTCCTAGTGTGTTTGTGATTTGTGGGACTAGCATATTGTCAAAATTTGATAACCCATGGGAATCTAAGGAATAAAAATAACTTGAATACTTCACTCATCCTAGTCTACTTCAACCCTTAACATGGATGCCACATTTTTTATGTCTCTTCTTGATTTTCACAAATTTTCAACCTTGGGTTCCTTGCATAACAAAACTATCAAAATATGGTCATGCTAGCAATATTTGACTTATTTGAAAATACATATGGGTGGGATTTGATCCACTTACTATGCATGGGTCATGAGGTCATTAGCTTAATCTCTCTAGGAACAACCACATGTTCAACTACTACCTCGATGTGTCCACATGACTTCTAGAGAAAGCGAACCTCATAAAAATTGAACATTTTTTCAATGTTAAAAAGATAATTGATTTTCAACGGTTGATCCATCCATTTTAAGAAATAATTATTCATCGTTAATAAACATAATAAAAACTACTTAAAGTTATTTTATCATATAGAAGACACAAAAACACAAATACAAATATGATTTTGTCACATATAATATAGATGTGGTTATGTCTATAGTAAATGTATATAAAAAATAACAAAATGACCAAAAATAATTGTAAATTGATATTGTTTAACCATAAAAATTAGTTAAATTCTTCTATTTATTTTTCCTCAATTCCATTCTTTATATATATTACCTTTTTAATAAAGCTTGATATAATATTACTCATATTATCACTTTAAGAAATAAAAGATTTTCTATAATCTTAAATTACCTTTCTAATAAAGCTTGATATACTATTACTCATATTATCACTCTAAAAAATAAGAGATTTTTCGTAATCTTAATTTTATGTGGATAACATAACTAGTAAATCTTTTTGAATAAACAAAATGTTCACAAACTATTAACATTTCTCAAATTATATCATTCTTCGTCTTCAAAACTATAAGCTAAACTGAAAAAATTCCTAATTTAATGTGAAAATTTAAAACTAACTAATCTCACCTCAATCCAAAAAAACATAGACATGAATAAATATTTCTTTTGGATTTTGTTAAAGGTGTTAGAAATCCGTCAACCAAGGGGGTCTCCTCAATGTGAAGTTCCGATTAGATTTCACACAGTTTTGAATAGGAGCCCCATTTGGTGTATCATCCTGGTTGCCATGTATTCTTATATATTTTCCCTTTCCCTAACTGCTAACAAGAGAGGGGATTGAAAATGTGCCTTCGAAAGCCAAGTGAGTATGCATGGTGAGTGTTTGGTTGTAGATGTGTCAAGGTTCTTCCACTGTGCAGGGAGAAAAAAGGTGAGCGTCTAAGAGAGAGGTAATAATATCACCTTAGCAGAGACACATGCAACCAAGAAGGATTCGTCTAATATCTAGAAGAATAGTCCACAAAGATGTGACAATCATTACAACTAATAAAAAAGAAAGATTTTTTTAATATCCAACAGAATAGTCCATAAGGATGTGATAGTAATAGAAACCATTACAACACATTCTCAATATGATAAGTACCAAAATAACCAAAATAGTTCAACTACTTTAACATAGCTAAAAGCAAACATGAATTACAAACATCCACATAATAGTTTTATAAATATTCATAATCCATGCATGAAGAATGTGATGGCAATGAGGCTTATCATATTAAGTAAAGTTTCTAAGACATATATATACAATGAACACCACTAGCCCCAGTAGTGGAGCGTTGGTGATACAGGTGGATATTGGTGGCTACCTACCAATTCCACTTGGACCCCCACCATTGTTTCTTTCATTTTTCCAGTTTCCTTAATTGTAGCACAATTTACTATTTTTAGCAGTTTTTCGGGTCCTAAACTTTCGGAGACGTTTTGAGGCCCTAAACGACGTTTTTTTGGCAATCTAATGCCAACAATTTTTTTCCCAAAATTTTCTTTTCTATTGCAGTCCTCGGAGAGATATTTCCAATGGTATATCATGCACATCAAACGGAGATAATATGACCAAGTCGCGACCCCGGGAAGTTGGTTGTCCAACTCACCCCAAAGGAGCCCATAAACTCTTAGTGTTACATCTCCTCGGGTTAGGGCTTTGGTTATTTAGGGTTTGCTCTTATTGCTCAGTAATAAAAAGTCTCTTCAGCCTCATTGTAATGCAATTCAGAGGCATGTAGCCACCACATCTCTTCTCAGAGATAAGCTACCCTCGCTTGAGCTAGTCTTATTTCCATTCTGTTTGTAAGCATATTTTAGTATTTTATATTAATGAAATGAAGTGTTATTTCTACTGCATATTTATATTTATGGTTATATCTGTAATTTTTTGTGTTCCTGTTTAAATTCGGATCAATTGGAGCCACTACTTGCTCCCCAAAAGATCTCACTTGTCTCTCTAATGCCTTGCGGGAGGAGCCAAGGTCAAAGTTTCTTTGCTCATACAATGAGGGTGTATAGATAACTAATGGGGTGATCCTTCACCTCCCTTGTGACTCTTTGACTACCTTCATTACTATTTAACTTCCTATGAATTTTCAACTTTATATGACTCTTCATATTCTATACATTTCCTTCAAACTTCCACTTTACAATACATTTCTGAATAAGAAATTAAATAATCCATAAGAATGATGTGGCATATGACAACTCATGACATGGCATGGCATGACACTACTGACAAGGACTTCTTTATGACATGGAAATGTTAATTCATTCTTGCTTCTCCTTCGTCTTCAACAAGAGATGTAAAATGCTTCATCTTCATGAGAGATATGCTTTTTTCTTCATATCCACCCTCCAAAGGGTTGTGGATTAGATGGAGTCTTCATGCGACCCTGATCTTTGATCTTCTATTGTAATATAGTGTTCCTTCATCTTCTCATTAATGATCATCTTATATCTTCATCTCCATATGTGTCTTCTAGCATGTCCTACTTCTCCATATCCTTATTCATCATATGTCCATAGTATGATAGACTACCTGGATCTACAATTAACTCATGAACAGACAACATCATTATGATAAACCCCTAGTCTCAGATGTTGAATGGCGATCCATTTAGTGAGCTAGGATAGGCTAAGAGAGAGGCTTCGTGACTATGTAGTTGGAAAACCTAGGAAGTAAAAGGTAAATATTGATCCTTTAGACTGTGCAATGCACAATTCGGGATAGGTTGGGCAAGTAGATTTTTCAATTTTTGGATTCAATGAGACCGGCTAAGGGGTTTTGGAATGTTTCAGCCAACTATGCAGTTCTAGGAGGCAAAGGAGGCCAAGTGATTGTGTAGTTGTGCAACTCAGGAGCTCAAGGGATGGGCTTGAGGTTGGAGACCGTGATATGTGTAGCTTAGGCCTGGCTACAAGGAATGATTGTGCAGTTTTGGAGGCCAAGGCCTGGGCTTGAGCACTAAAATTGAGAAATTTCCAGTAATGGAAAGACAAGAGGCTAAGTGATTGTACAATTTCATATTTCAAGATATCAATATTGAGGCTTGAGGACTTAGACCATGCAATGCACAATGTTTGCTTGGATGGAGAGAAAGATTGTGCAGTTTTAGGACATAGGGGTGGACTTGAACACTCAGGTTAGAAAATATGCAATTCTAGGAGGAAGAGACTATGAATTATGTAGTTCAGAGAGACAAGGTTGTTGCTTGAGGAATGAGACTTAAAAGTGTGTAGTTTAGGGGGTTGGATGAGGCTTAGTGGCCCGGTCAGGAGGTTTTCCAATTTTGACTAAGTGTTGGATAACTGAGAGGAAGTTGAATAAAATAAATACTTGAACATTATCACGCCCTTATTTCACTTTACGACACAACATGGGTCACTAAGAACACATGAACAATATAATTTCCTTAATGCAACAACATTGCAACAAACCATTCAAGGTGCAACACTAAAGATACACTTTGCTATGACAATAGCGACACTTTTGTGATAGTGCATGAAACTTTAGAAAAGAGTATGGAACATGTTTACATGATAAGAACAAATCATTATTACAAATATTTCCCCTTCAAACAAACTGAAACTCCACTTTACCTGAGAAGCGACAATTCCTATGCCAAAAGATGACACTTCCTATATGAAAATAAAAGTGCAAATGACACTTGCGATACGTGAAAAATGGTGAAGAAAACACATGTTGGGGTGAATATGACATCAAAATTCCACTAAATAAATGGAAATAAACTGAAGCGACAACCAAAAACATGAAAACGAAACTTGCGAAAACAAAAGCTTAAAACTCACCGAAATAGAAGTACAAATGCAGCTATAAGTGAGAAACTGTAAATTTCAATGTGTACTAACTATTGACATGGATTGGACATCACACAGGAACAATCTTGATGGATAGTGCTATGTTTATTGAACCTTGTGTAAATGAATGCACTCATGCACTTGTTACAAGCTGAGCATGTGTAAGCAAGTGACTTCAAAAATTCCAATCCAAAAAGGGAGCTCAAAAACATAAAATGACTGAGAAGTGAATACGGAATGAAAAATCGTGAGATGCAAAGTAGGCTCAAAAAATTGAGTGTAAGAAAATTTTTGGAAGGTGTTTCCTGCAGCGACAACACTTGGCAACACACTAGTAGAACTCCAACTTCTTTGCCTGTCAATTCTTTCGTGCAAGGTCTAGTTCTTCAGGTAGTATTGAATTGTCCTTGAGATTACCATGGCTTCCCCATTTCCCCCATGAATAAAGATAGTCATCTTCACTCCTTTACTCTGTTAAGCACAAACATAATGTCAGTGATCACACAATGTTTTTGAATTAGGAATGAGTAATGAAGCTCACAAGATTTAGATTTTCATAGTGTAGTTTTTCATCTTTGGTGTTTCTTCATTGCCACAAATCCTTGATAGTACCCCAATAGAATCACTTCAGTACCACAAACATTTCTCCACTTGTAGTGAGCCTAGACAATCCCCCGACAGAGTTTCTTGCATCACCTCTCTACACAGGAAGCCTTTGTCTTCTTTCGCTTTTATTTATTTATTTATAGGACTATGCATGAATGCTTATTTGTTTCATGGGTGGAAGAGGAATCCTGAATTATTGAGAGCATGATACTTTATTCCTTCAGAGAACCATAAAAGAGTTTCCATTGTATGTAGGCCATCATAAAAGAACAATGTCTCTAAAGAAACTATTGTTCTATAATAAAAGGAATTTGTATATGTGTCATGTATGATCGGGGAATTCACATCTATCATAATATACATTTCCATATAAAGTATTCTCAATCATCCAAGAAATAACTCCTGAGTAATTTGTTACTCTGGTCCATTCTCCAGGACTTCAAACTGAAACTAAACATTTTTCACAAAAGAACATGCTAGTTGTTCTATACATCTAATATTTTAGATTTTTAAACCATATCCCTCTCTAACTCGTCAACAAATTTATATGTCCACGAGAAAAGTGTTGGCATGAAAAGATAGAGTAAATTGTTAAATATAATTATAAAAAAAGCGTATTGATATGAAAAATCATTAATATTTCGTTAAATATCCTCTCGAATCATTAAATGTCCTCTTGAATCATAGAAATTATCTAGGTAGCTACATTAACCATATTTCTTATGGAAAATATGATTGCAACAAAAGATTCGTCCGTTGTTTTGTTATGGGTGATAATATCCTTTAGATTACGGTTATCTGTAAAATTTTCCTCTCTATTTTAAAAAATGTTACCAGAAGAATCAAAAGGTTGAAATGGTCTGTAAATGAAAATAATTGACATTGCATACTAACAATACCATTGCAACTACCTAGAGAAGCATTCGAAGATAAAACATAATACTACAATAAATTTGCCTTATGTAGAAATCATGATTAGTGTTGGTAATTGTTAATGTCGTAGCATTCAAGGGTGCCAAGAATTGGTTCAAAACTTAGGAAGACAATAACTGTCAGGTTAATCATATACTAGCAATGATTTCGAATCAGAAAAACCTCATATATGTTCTAATTTCTGTCAATTTTTTTAATGAGGTTACAAGATCCCAAGCATGATCCCTTAGAAAACTGACTAGTTCTTAGGGTGAGGTAATTTCAAAGGTGGCATGGGATATATGTCAATAACCCTTAAATAAGACATACAATTTTTTAGCCAATAAAATGCTAGCCAATTATTCTTTTAAACTAAAACATAAAATACTTTAATTATTTATATAGTTAAACATTATATCTTTCCATGGTCAATACTAAACTATTAGTGATCAACGAGAAAATTAATTAATAAAACCCTTCCTAAACAAAAACTAATCAGAACAATAATATTATTAATATTATTTTTTAAACACCGTAAATTATATATATATCTATATATATATATATATATATATATATATATATATATATATATATATATATATATATATATATATAATTAAAAATCTCTATTATATCAAGAATTATATAATTCTAATCAAAATACATATTAATATGGATTTCATCCTTGGTTTTTTATCGTTAC
Organism: Pinus tabuliformis; assembly: GCA_031772625.1. NCBI lineage: Eukaryota > Viridiplantae > Streptophyta > Pinopsida > Pinales > Pinaceae > Pinus > Pinus tabuliformis. The sequence goes on from CM062819.1 coordinate 686,874,146, forward strand.
CCTTCCCTTGATTATGTTCCTTAGTTTTACTAGGAAATTTGATTCTATGATTGCAAAGAAGTTTGTTATGAACATGCACTTCCCATTATGACATAATTATATTAAAATAATTATTTAAAAATAGTAAGATATATGTGTTTTTTTCTACTAAAAAATAGACTACATGAAAATAAAAAGTATAATCTCGTTACAATGATATATATATTATTTAAAAATAATATCAAATACTGATTAAATGTTATGATTATATTATATTTTACAAAATCACTAGTTTTGTAGAAATCATTATTTTTTGTTTTTTAGATTTAAATTTTATGAGAAGTTGAGAGTTGTAGAAACTTTTTGTCAAAAATCCAGCCATATTAAGGGTTGGTATGACCCATGCTAGGTGCAATCCCTGGGTGATTTTGACAATTGAAATGCTAAAGGTTAAGTGTACTCAAAGCCTACACAACATAGGAAACCAAGAAATAAAAACTAATTAAAACTCAACGTAGTCAAAATTTCTTTATAAATTCAATTTATGTCCAATGATTTCTTATGTCATTGTCAATTGATACCCACTCATTCACAAAATTAGAAGATCATGCATTAAATAATTAAGCCTCATAACCGATTTATCACATTGAAAATAACACACATGTTTGTTTTATTACACTAATCACATGTCACATGGATTCAAACCCATTCATCACAACATACAATATTGATAAATATTTAGGTTTGTGAGGGCTTCATGCAATTCATTTTATGTTGGTGAGGTCTTTATGCAATTCACTTTCCATACCATGTGAGGGTTCCAATTAGGAAAACCACATTAATAAATGTGGTTTATATAAGCTGATAAGCGTGTATCAACCACATTATTTGGTATATGGTAAGGATTTAATATTAATATTAATATTAATTAGTATATAATTATTGTAGAATTTCCTATAGATTCACAAGATCATGCAATTTACTAAAGAAAAAGACAAGAATCTACTTCTACCCTTTACAGGGGAAGCCCATAAAGATCGATAAAAACAATAATAGTAAGAGGAAGACAGATCAATGCCACATAACACAATCAGTATCAGAGGAAAGCCACAACTCAAAACCCCACTATCTATATTACATTAAATCAGAAATCCAAGATGATACAATGCTTGTTCTCACAAGAACAATCCCATCATTGAGTATGATCAATCTACAATGCACAAGCAAGCTCTTGGTCAACACTTAGCCAATTGTCCAAATCTCCAAGCCTTTATTTTTGCAATTCCTATGGTTTATTGGCCCATATTAAAGGGAAACCAGTGCATCCAAAATTGCGCAATCCCTTCAAGGTTTAGTTCCTAATTACATGCACCATCTATACAACTCAGAAAACTATACAACTAATAGTACACTGCCCTTGCACTCTAGCCTCCACTGGGTCTTTCTCAGAATTGACATGCATGAGTTTCTGATGAGGGAAGCTTCAGTTAATTGGAGTAGCACTAGTTAATGCATTAGTGCACCAACTAACTATTAACTCACTATTAATTCCTCAAATAGTTTGGAATTAATTTAATTGAACTTAACTCAGTAAAATGATTTATCTAATTACAACTCACAATTAAGTCATCATGGACCCCTATAATATAGGGAGAACGTATACATGACTTTAGAAAGACTTCCAACTCAAAAAATTCCTAAGCTAATTAATTTAAATAAATGTAATTAACTATTTATAAGTTTCTATGAGAATAGAATTTGATTTTAATTCTCAGTTTAATTCAAGGAAAACTTAAAATGGAATTTCTGGATTCTATTTTTATCATTTCTTGTTGCTATTTTCAACACTCCCTCTTAACAAGAAAGGAATTCAACTTGATCTTGATCCTAAACCTTTGGAATGTTCTGCATGCAACACTTCTATCTAGTGTTGTTTCTCTAGAAACTCCAGAAACAAAAAAAATCCAACTTGAATCAATATGATGCATCTGTCATCAAAGTCTCTGACTGTTATTGCCTGTCTACTAAAAACTTTGTGCTTCTGTTGACTCTACCTTTCTACATTATTTTCAACCTTCTCTACACTCTTTAGTATTTGACTACTCTAGCCTTTGTCATTGTTATCTCTGAATACATCAATCCCGCTAATTCCTCCCTCTACTATGTACTTTAGGCTCTCGTAGCAAGGTATGATTCTTCAGATAAAACCTCTCAATTGACCTTTATCTCCCACATTACTATTTGCACAACTTACACTGATGAAACTTGTCTCCAATCATGAAATATTTGGTTTTCTACCTTTGAAAACAATTCAATTGTTTACTAAAAGGGAGGATTTTCTTCTTTTGTTCTTGCACCTTCTTGGGCATAACTGATTCCAATAGTTTTCTTGGTAGTTGAAGAGTCTAACCTCACATGGTAGCATTTAATATATATTTAGGAATAATAATTAATACAAAACATTTTTTTCTTTTATTTCTCAAAATAAATAAATATTTACAATGTTATAACATATTACTTGTACCACTTGACTTCTCATTCACAGTCAAATTTACCAAGGGGTATGATCACATCTCCCCGTGCCTTAAAATGGAACATCATCCTGTGCCTTTTCATGCTTCCATTTTCGTAGGTGGAATCCTTTAGCCCAAAGTTCTTCCAATGCCTTTAACCTAGGAAATGGCTTGATTTCAAAATGTATTTTCCCTATGATCCAAATCACCTTTTAGTTCAACTTCTATAAAATTTCAATCAATAATATGAGCAAGATCATTAATATAATTTTTCAAATAGGAACAAGAAACATTGTGAACTCTAATGTGAGATGGTATTTTTGGATGGCAGGCTACTGGCCCTACCTTAGTTATTTTGTCAAAGGACACACAAAATGGAGGGGCTAACTTAGAACAATTTCCCAATTTTAAGGAAATCTTCTTCATTCATACATTAATATATACATCTTAACTCACTTTAAATTATTTATGTGTCCTTCTTAAATATGTGTAACTTTGTTTCCTATCATGTACTGCTTTTAGGTTCTTCTTGATATTTTTCATGATCTAATCCATTTCCTATAATAGGTCTGGCCATAGAATAATCTTATCTTTAGGTTGACTCCAATGTAAGGGAATATGGAACCTCCTTGCATACAAAACCTATAAAGGACTCATCTTAAGTGATTCCTTATAACTATTGTTATAAGAAAACTTCACTAAATGCAGATAGTCCTCCCATTTCTTGGGCTAGTACACATGTATTCAAGGACTTTGTTAACCCTTTCTATTTCACCATTCTTTTTTGGATGGTATAGAGTGTTAAATATTAACTGTGTACCCATTCCAGTAAATAAGGCCTTCCAAAATTTGGAAGGGAATTTTGTGTCCTTGTTTAATATAATACTCTTGGGTATTCCATGAATTTTGAAAATTTCTTTCATGAATACTTCTACCACTTGTGATTCTCTATAAGTAGATAAAACAAGTATTAAATGAATAGCCTTAGACAACTTATGTACCACTTCCATAATAGAATAATACTGTTTCCAGGCCCTATGTAACCCAGTAATAAAGTCTAATAAAATCACCTTCCACCTACACTTAGGTATATGTAGAGGGTTCAAATATCTTACTAGATGTTGATGTTCTAATTTTACCTACTTAAATTGTTGGAATTTTACCAAGTATGAAACTACTTCCTTTTTCATACCAAGCCAGAAAAAATAGTTTTTAATAGTGGTGATCATTTTATGGCAACCCTGGTGAGTTGGGAATGGTATTTTTGTGTTTATCTAATGTCAATAATTTAATTTTGGCCACATCTTTAACAAAAGTCTATTTTTATATGTTATTATCCCATTTTCATTAATTTCATAATTTGTCTATTTTCCTTGGTCAGTTCTAACTCTCATATTTTCACAAATCTAATTATAACTCTCATCTTCTAATGCTTCCATTTCAATATATTCAATGAAATATGTTTCATTATTACTTAATATTACTTCACAAATCCATTTTATACTTTGACTTAGCACATTTTCCACCTTGCTTTTTTTCCTTTCGTATGCTTAATGTTGAAATCATATTCACTCAAGAAGGCCATATATCTAGATTTCCTGGTATTCATGACAATTTGGCCAAAGAATATTTTAAACTCACATGATCGGTAACTAAAGTAAAATTATTACCAACTAAGTATTGTCTTCACATTTTAAGTGCATGGACAACTACAACTAACTCAATATTGTGAAATTTGTATTTTCTTTCATGTTGTTTTAGTTTACGGGATTCATAAGCCACCACATGATCTTCCTACATGAGTATACCTCCTGGACCTTCCAAAAATGCATTAGTACACACTACAAACTCCTTACGAGCGTCTTTTATTCTCAACACATGTGAAACACGAACTAAATGCTTTAACTGTTCAAAGATTTCTTGACATTTTTTAGTCCACTCAAATTTCACCCCTTTCTTTTGCAGGGAAGTTATGGGTTAAGCTAATTTACAAAATCCATCTATGAACCTATGATAATATCCAATGATACCCATAAATTATCTCAAGTTTGTCACATCCTTGGGAATTTTCCAATCAAGAATGGCCTTTACGTTTTTGGGATCCACTATTATCCAATATTTAGATATCACATGCGCTAGATATTGTATATTTTCTTGATAAAATTCATAGTTGTTGAACTTAGAATATCAATGTTGTTCATGTAAAGTTTGTAGAACTATTTCTAAATATTTCTTATGTTCCTCCTATCGCTTTGAATAAGTCAATATATCATCTATAAACATGAGTATGAACATGTCTAAAACTTTACTAAAGACATTATTAATCAAGCGCATAAAAGTATCAGGTGCGTTTGTAATTCTAAAGGGAAGCACTATAAATTTGTAGTGTCCATATCAAGATTAAAAGGTTGTTTTTAGAAAGTATTCATCTTTAATTTTTAGTTGGTGATAACTAGATTTGAGATCTATTTTAGAAAATACAATCGCCCCTCTTACTTGGTCAAATAAATCATCAATTTGTGCAAGGGATACTTATTTTTAATTTTCAATTATGTAGTTGTTGAGAGTCAATATATAACATGAATTTCCCATATTTCTTTTTGACAAATAGTAAACCCTCATGCTCATTTGTTCCGAGGGATGAGTATGGAAGAAATGCAAGCCTCCAAATAAGGAAAAACAATTCCTTTACCCATTTCATGGATGATGTTGAGTGTTTTATCTATCACAACTTTTGACATATTGCAACAGATTGTAGAAGTAGATTGTTCAAGCCTTAAAAGAAGTTTCTTAAGAAAAAGCCTTCTTTAGAGAAGAATATCATTGGATCCCCAGGTATACAACTTACTTTCAAGACTACCATTTTCCATGTAATTTATTTGGTCATAAGGATAAAGGCTACAAATCATATGAAAATGAAAATAACATGAGACATAAATCATATGATTCCTTTTCCCCCTTATTTGGTCACATAATATGATGTACATGCAATAAGTTTGGTCACATGGCAAAGGAGTGTAGGAGAAAGTCAATGAGATCTTCTAGACAACGTGAAGAACCTATTCAAAACAGCTAGGTAAAAAAAAATTCAAAAGAGCAGGATCTAAAAGAAGACACTTCTAATGGTGGTCATCATACCAAAATATGGAATTAAAAAGAATAAGAACAAGTGAAGTGTGGCCTTCTACTATGTGCACTAGAAGAAGACGATGATTGGTAAAATAGACAGAGGATGTTCTCACCGCATGTATAGAGATAAGAGCAGATTTAAATCTTTCAAGAAATTAAAGCATGGACATGTCATTCATAGAAACAATGCAACAACAAAGGTTATAAGAGAAGGTAGAGCAAACCTTGATGTCAAAAGTACAAAATTTGTTGATATCTTACTAGTTGAAGGATCAAAGCACAACATTCTGAGTGTGATTCAAATGAATGATATAGGACATGTAGGCATATTCACTCCAAGAGGATGAAAAATTATACAAGAAGACACTGGAAAGCTAATACCAAAAGGAATTAGGACTCTAGACAATGAGTATCTATTGAAAGGGAGGGTATGAAGAAAAAATAAGTCAATTTTAGTGTTTTTTTTTTCATATTTCAAGTAGGAGAGATCAATAAACAATGTAATCCATTGTTAATTGATGGATATTTAACAATAATACAAAAAATAAATGAGAAACCTGCATGGTATCACGTGGATCATAGTAGTATGTTAGCATGAATATTTGATGCAGATGAGCAGTGACAAAATGTTATGTTTGAGAGCCTACAGGAAATATTAGGTCCATAGGATCAATATGCAGTCTAGAAGGTAAATAAACTCAGGGGGATTCATTCATGCAACTTGGGTTTCAAAGCTTGCATTTTCTTGTTTTCATTCATTTCTAGTTGTAGCAAGATCCTTGTATTAAAATCATGAGTTGAAATCTAGTAAACCAACCACATGTATGTATTTGACTATCTTTGACATTGTAGTTGAATAGAACATGGTATGGATATGCATAGGAGGAATATTCATACATTTAATAGAGTATTTATTTCTACCATGTAAACCACTCTTGCATGCAAGATCAACCCCTATATGTTATTCCTTCCATCTTTGGGTAAAGTTACTTGAGTGGTATTTTTGTTAGTTATGCATGAGAGAGTGAGAATGAGTCTTGGCAAGCATTGAAGTGAGTCATTATTTAGACATGTGTGGGCTTTTGGGTGTCAAAATATAGTCATGTATCTCATTCATGTAGACTAGGGGAATTTTAGGGGAGAAATTTTGCAAATGGGCTATTTTTTGGATTTTTTTATGAAAATAGTGTTCGCCAATTTAGTTAAAGATTAACCTATTATTTACACATATATGATTAAATGGAAGATATTTGCCAAAAAATTACCAATTTTAATAGTAAATTACACGTTTTTGATTGAATATTCACTTACATTATGTACATATTAATTTTCAAACTAGAATCATCGCCTATAACATTATATATAGGAAAAATGTTAAATCCTTAAAAAATACCTTGATGTAGACATACATGTACTTGTTTATTTTGTACTCACTAGTTCGGGCACACATAGAAAATATTCATGAGTATTAGCATGTTTAGCAGTGGGACATTCACTTACAGTATGTACTCTTATTGATACAACCTTGTATTCATTTAATAAGCTCTATACTATCTCAAGTTTATAATTTATCATGGCTTGTTATGAGTCCTTGTTCCATGAGGAGTAGGATGTTGCATGTGGCAAGGAGACATTGGCAGAAGTAAATGTAATGTACAACATGTTGAAGAAGGTGTTTGCAGCCCTTAGAACATGTTTAGGGGCAGTATGTTCAGCAAGAGGAAGCTTATGGTGTTGGTATAATTGCCTTGATGTGACATTCTTTTAAATTCCATGGGTATGAGAAACAAGTTTCCTTGTTCTTAATGATTATATTGCAAATGAAGTAGCTGATCATATTTCATCAGCAAATCAATTGTATTAGCAGTGTCTAGTTGGTGTCAACATATGTATTCAGTGAGATTTCAACCTCCCTTTTGGATTGATGTCCAAGGGGGAGAATGTGACTAGCCACATGAGCAAAAATAATACTAGCTAACTTGTAGTGAACGGAGATAAGATTGGTTCATGGATAAAGGTTTCCATCAATGCCAAAGGGAGAGAATGTCATGGTTTTTCCATTGATGTTAGCCATGGAGATTTCTAGTAATCTTGGCATTGATGTCAACCACTATAAAAGTACATGCGTGATTATCTATAGATTGCAAAGGTTTTGGGGGTGCCTGAGAACATTGAAGAATAGAAGGATAGAAGCAAGTCGTAGAGATATGGGATAAAGGAAGTAAATTTTCTCAAGTTTAGAGTAGTGCCACAGTCTAACTCTTCTCACAGAGTGACACTAGAGTAGTGTTGGAGTCTAAACATTGTTTGTTGATGGTGATTGCTACATGGCGGTAGTTTAGTGCTAGCGACACTTTCCTATAGACGAAAACAATACCACAAGATCTTAACCAGTGATTTTCCCATGGTTTTAGCCATCGATCGAAATACATTTGATTTGGTCCCAGAGTTAATCATTTTATTTTGTCATTTGATGTGATAAAATAGTTAATCTCATACAACCATGACCTTGTCTGTTATATTCGCACTAGGAATAATGTAATTGACTCAATGGGCATTGATTCAGTCAGAGTGGTCCATGATAATGGAACACCATAATTACATTGATCTAGTCCAGTAGATTCATTCACTAGATTTAATGGAACTCTATAATTACATTGATCTAGATCTTGGGGGGAGCTCCCCAAGATCTAAAAAATCGAAATGCCAAAAAAATATGATAACACAAAGTAAACAAAAACACCAAGAAACATTTTATTAAAATAGAAAAAACTTTGAAACCTACATAGTGGTGGACAATCTGTACTTTTACAAAATGTGGCTTATTACATATAGCCTTTTTTAGTTACAATAGAATGGGTAAATTCCATGGGTGGGTAGATACCATGGGTGAATGAATACCATGGGTAGATGTTGTTGAGATTTTAATATGGGTGTATAGATTCAATCCCTTCCACATTTATTTATCAATTTGGGGTTCGTTAATTATTTCAAGCTTATCGTGTAAAGTCTATGCAAGTAACAGGTTCCCTACCCAATATTGATAAATTACAAATTACCAGGCCCAAAAAGTGCTACAAATCAAGTAACAAAAAAGTAATCAACACTAAAAACACTTTGAGTAACAACAATTAGGAATCACATCAAAATTACAAAGAGATAAAGAAAGAAACATCAATTACAAAACCCTAACAATATAACTAAAAAACATACATATTCACATGATTGCTTCCAACAACACCTAATCGAGAGAGTGGGCCCAAATCTCTTATTAGGCCCATGGCTAAGAGTTAGAGATCACGGGAGATTACAGTAAACTAGAAATTGCATTAATAAAAAAGGAATTACAATTACAGTTTTGTTGTTACATGCCCATAGGGAAAAGTTTGTCATTCTTCACCATTGAGCCTTACATATGCATTTCATCATTTCATGAATAGCATTAACAACCTCAGAAATTGTGGAAATCATGTCAGTCCACAAATATACAATGAATTTTCGAATAGAAAGAGAATACAAAGATAATAATAAGAGTCGATTGGTCATCTATTCAACAATTGAACATATCAATGGTTCCATCCTTAAATAGTGATACCAGCCTATCAACAACATCATGTTGGATCATGTACCATTGAACAACATCCAACGTGAATATGTAAGAAAATTCTGTCATCAAATCGGCTAACCCTATGACTACGTTTCATTAATTAACATTTCAAGAATACATGCCAATGAAATATACTTTTCATTGGTTGAGATATAAATTGACCTCATAAGAGCTATGAAATGAATAAAAATTAAAAAGTAAAAGTAGGTAAAAATAGGTAATATTATCAGCCAACATCTCCCCGCAACTGGCTTGGTTGCATGTCCTCATGCAAATGGCTTCCTACGCATATCAAGGTTAGATCCGTTGTGACATGCATGAAGGTAAGTGAGATCATATTGTTTTTCCATATCAGTTCCACGTATCAAAAACCCATTTGTATGAATGATGTTCTTTCACCAGTCTTCATCTACAACATAAGTCAACCCATATTGATTAGAAGGCAACTAGATCATAGGAAAGAAATTAGAACCTTAATCCCAGCCAATGAACTCCACAGTGTTGTATGCATGGAATATAGCATGGAACTCTCCCCAATTCTCTTACAAAGTTGGGTTCCGGAAAGGGTTCTTGTGCACGTACTTCTAACAATGAAAGCATCCAACACTTTTGACAAGAATCCTTGGCTTCTTCTTAAAAAGTGCATAGTTGTCTTGTGCACAGGTTGACACAACATCGTTGTGTCATAAGCATCCAATCTTTTTGTCCTTTGTGTTTAAGAAATCGATGATGTTTAGTAAAAATATACCTAGATCGGAAATGCTCCATTTTGATCATCAAAGAGCGATTTTCCTAGTTTTACTCTAATGTATCAAGGGCCTTTTCCCATTTGACGTGATTAATCACAAATTATGTAAACGCTCTCAATTGAATATCTCCTACAAATGGTAGTCGGTTGAATGATTGATCAGTTTCTAGGATATAATCATGCATGTATAATTCACATAGCAGGTGCTAGTTAATATGATTTTTAGCTGTCAGAATCCTCAACAATTGCATGGGATCTTCGCTTCCGTTACTTAACTCCTAGTAATTACTTACAAAATAGAAAAATAGATATAGTTCATGAAGAAAAAGGGCATAAAAACTATCAGGAGGTCTACATGCCATTATTTTTTGTGTTAACGTGAAAATCTTGCCTTTGTAAGTATTTAGCAACAGAACCTGTTCCAGCAACTCCTTGATATTCCTTTGTAATTTTTATTGTTGTTGTTGATCCTTTTCGATCGGAATTGTATAATTTGCAACCACCCTCCTCGCATTCTCCTGAGTCTCCCTTATTTCTTTCCAATGAGCCTCCATGGGAATTGCCCCACGCTGGAAGCTAAAAGTAGTAGCCTTCCATTTTTGGATTTTTGTTGCCAAAATAAACTCCCAAACTTCCTGAATATGAAAGTGTGTCACGATCTATGTGGATGTTGTAGTCAAGTCCTTATCATATGTCTGTAATGCCACTGAGACTGCCCCACTGGTTCCAGGGTTTACAATTTCTTAGCCAATATTAACATTTTGCTTTACTTTTTCCGGTTTCCGCAACTGCATCGCCCATTTCCTTAGTTTGGTAATTTCTATATTTAACTGAATTTTTGCTTTGAACAGTAGTTCATAGCAATGTTGAATGGGTACTTTCCTTTTTGTAAGTTCTTCGACACATTCTTGTTTTACCACAGTCTTCTACACCTATCTCGAGATTGGTACTGGTCCTTGTGGAGCAGTATCAACGAACTCGTCAACAAGTTCCTATTTTATCATGACTTTCTCCATTTGTTCAGATGTCAGTACTCAGGGAGATACATCGACAAATTCTTCTACAAACCCTTGCATTGCCGAATTTCCTTCTATTTGTTCAAAATCTAGTGCTGGTTCTCATGGAAAAATACTAGAAACATCTCCTTCCTCTAATTTCTCTAAAGCTAACACTAGTTCTTGTGAAGCAGTGTCAGAAAAAAATCTCTTCTTCCAATTGCTCTGAAGCCGAAAATGGTTCTTGTGGAGTAGTGTTGGAAGCCACCTCTTCTTCCAATTGTTCTGACGTCGACACTTATTGTTGTGGAGAAGTGTTGAAAACAACCTTTTCTTCTTCTACAACTACTCATAGGAACCTCAATTTGGAGGAGAGACTTCTTCTATCATCGCATGGGTAGGAGAATGGAATTTCCTCAATCATCTCGGGGAGGCCATGAGTGGAGAATGAGGGGTAGTAACTTTAGTTTCCATTCTGCCATCATCCTCTATTCAGTCCCCTACATTACTCCCCCATCTCCCAAACCATCTTTTTGGTATCTCATTTCCTCGTCCCCATTTTCCTCTACCTCCTTTAGTATTTGTTACATTAATTCCTCTTCAAACAATTCCTCTTCTAGCCTTACAAGCATCATGGCTGCAATTTCTTCCTCTAATAGTTCAACCAGTTTCTGCCAAGTTATAGGAGTCGGTAACAAGGCGTGAATTACTAGTAGTCTAACAAGACCATGATTAAAAAATATGGCCAATGCTTGGCATGAATGGTGTGCAGACAGGGCCATCAAGTGTGGATTATTCAAATGAAAGAACAAAATATTTATCGAATGCATCTGACGAAACCAGAGATAGGCTAGGAGTTTGAAGTGATATTTAAAAAGAGTATAAAACCAACCTTCATAGGTGATGTATCACATTAGGAAGTACACAATATCTTCCCAAGGTTGTGATAGTGATTTCTGATCATAACCTTTTCCTTTCTGCACCAATTCTCCCCCGCTTGTAGGAATAGCTTTGCAAATTCTGGCATGGCCGCTCCTCTGATAAACCACATGTGTTCATCCTATGCTAGCCCACTGACAACTATAATAACTTCCTCAGTTACTTGAACTTCTAGTCCGCAGACCATGAAGTGATTTCCTTCCAGATTTAGTGCAAACTCAACTGCACTCCTTCATCAAACCCCTGTATTGGCTCAAAGTAAGTATGCCAACCCACATTTTGGAATATCTGCCATACTGTCGATTGACATTGAATCTTCTCTGTGCTTTCTGGTTTATGTCTAATAGCTTAGCCACCTATTGTACTTGTCATTTACTCTGTAGCAACACTCGGAGTAGCAACAAGTCATTAAGGGGATGGTTAGCTAATAAAATACGCAGTAACAAAAGTGACGATAAGGGAAATGAATTCGAGTGAGGGTTATGGTAAAAGTAGTGGTAATCAAGGTAATACTTATGGTAGTTCTTCTGATACATTGGAAATGACCACATTTTAATATTGGCATGCATATTCATACATAGTGCAATTTCCAATGAGTATTGGGATATGTGAAGGATACAAGGGGATATGATACCAGTGGTTAATGGTGCCATATTAATGGTATGATTGGATTATTTAAATAGTCTCTTAATGAGGTACAATAAAAAAAAATGGTATCGTTATTATTAAATATGATAATCTCCCCCCAACTAAGGTATGGTCATCCTCAATTGTGATTGGTCATGTCATTAATGAAATGTCAAGTAAATTCACGAAGTCATTCAGGGATGTACCTGATGACTTACCTTAGTGCAGTATTAGCAATGGTATAGTATCAACACTGGTGGAGTATCAGCATCGGAAGAGTATCAGTACTACTGGAGTATCAACATTGGCAGAGTATCAACACTAATGGAGTAACAACATTGACAGAGTATCAACACTAGTGGAGTGTCAACAAGGGAAAGGGAAGAGAGCATTGTAAAGGGAAAAAGAGAAATGCAAGTAGATTAATGGAAAGGGAAAGGGAATAAAGCGTTGTAAATGGAAAAAGAGTTGTAACTAGAGTAGCAGCAAGTGAAAGGGAAGAAAGCATTTTAAAGGGAAAAACAAATGCAAATAGAGTAAAAGCAAGAGAAAGGGAAGAAAGTGCTATAACGGGAAAAAGAGAGTTGCAAGTAGAGTAGTAGAAGAATTTTCTGCACAAATGACTTCAATACCATAATCATCAGAAAATTGTCTAATAAAGGAATCCCTAGAGTTCGGATGGTGATACAACTTCAGGCGATGTCCATTTACAAGTAAAGGAATATGTGCATCATCTATTTTTATGAGTTTAATAGTTCCATTGTCAAACATTGTGTCGACCTCATATGGACCCATCCATCTTAAGCAGAGCTTTCCTTTAAAATCCTTGTAGCATGAATCATAAAGTGATGCCTAATCACCTTTTTGAAACACCTTTTGCTTGATAAGTGTATCATGCCACTTAGTTGTTTGCGGATTATGGAAGTGTTTTTTACAACTACCAGATGGATTTCATCTAATTAATTGAGCTAATCCAGTCGGTGTTTTTGTGTTGAGGTAATATATAGGCCTACTTCTAGAGTTTTCTTGAGTGTTTTGACCTCAAATTCCGCTGGAAATAGAGGGGGTTTCCCATACATAAGTTCATATGGTGAAAATACTGTTGTATTCCTCCATGTAGTTCTATATGCCCAAAGTGCTTTGGGGAGTTTTTTGGCCCAATTCCAGTGATGGTTAGCCACACTCTTTGTAATAATATTCTCCAATACTTTATTTTTTCTCTTGACCTGACCATTCGCCTAAGGGTGATATTGGGATGTCACTCAGTGTTTGATTCCATTTTTCTCCGTAAGTGTTGCTATTGAATGTGATGTAAATTATTCCCCTTCGTCTAAAACTATCTCCCTAGGAGTCCCATATTGAGAAAATATTATTTCAAATAATACATCTGAGACAATTTGTTCAGTGGCTTTTGAAATGACTTTGGCTTCTGTCCATTTCGTCACATAGTCTGTATAGGCAAGGATATGGACTTTCTAATGAGAAAGAGGATTAAATAGACCAAAAAAATAAATAGCCCACTTACCAAAGGGATAAAGGATGAGTTTATTATCCATTGGAATTTCATCTGAATAGGTTGACCCATTCATTGACAATTGTCACATCCTCGAACTTATTTTCTAGCATCCCGAAATATAGAGGGCCAAGAGTAACCCATATGTAGCAACTTGTGACTGGTTTGTTTGTCAGCAAAATGTCCACAAGATTCATTGTGGGAAGCTTTTATAACATCATAGATCTTGCCCTCACCTACAAAACGTCGAATTTTCTAATCTGGTCTGGTGTAGAAGAGGTACCATTCTATCCACATATAGTGGGCACTCTGCTAGATAATTATTAGTGTTTACTTGTATGGAAAATGATTAGTTACCCTACCTACAACAAGATATTTAGAAACATCTTCATACCAAGGAGTGTTAGGATAAATTGTAAAAATATGTTCATGAGGAAAACTATCTTCTACAGGTATATCTTCATTATTAATTTTTAGCCTCGATAGGAAATTTTCTACCACATTATCCTTTCCTAGTTTGTCTACAATAGTGATATCAAATTCTTGTAACAATAATAACCATCTTGTGATTCATCCAGGAGTTATAATATTTTTCATCATATACTTGTTGGCTAAATTATTTGTATGCACAAAGGTGGGATACCGAGTAATATAACGCCAAAATTTGTTAAAAACATAAATTATATCCAAAAAAAATTTCTCAATTACCGTATAATTAAGTTGAGCAGGATTTAAATTCTTGTTGAAATAGTAGATCAAGTACAACTTCTTATCTTCATGTTGTCCCAAAAATGCTCCAACTTCTGTATGGGAATTTTCTATAGAGATATGGAATGAATGTTTCCAATCAGGACTAGGCAATATTGGAGCCTCACAGACTAATTTCTTGATCCTTGAAAAAGGAGATTCACAAGCATCAGTCCACACAAAGTATGCATCTTTCAACAATAGTTGAAAAAGTGGAAATTCTATTTTAGAAAAAATTTCTATGAAGCACTGATAATACACAGCATAACCAATAAATATTTGTACCATTTTCTGTGTCTTTAGAGTGGGAAAGTTTAAGATTACCTCGACCATAGTGGGATCAATCTGTATCCCTACAACTGAAAGTAAATGCCCCAAGATGATCCCTTCTTCCATCATGACATGAAATTTTACTGTACTAAGAGAGACATGAGTCTGTTTACATCATTTAAGAATTTTTTCTAAATTTTCCCAACCATCTTCAAATGAATTACCATATGGGGTAAAATCATCCATATGAATTTCAATGTTGTCATTAATAAAATCAGAAAATATTCCCAATACCGCCAGTTGGAAAGTAACAGGTGCATTACAGATTCCAAACGAGAGGACCCGATATGAAAAATTTCCCAAAGGGAAAGTAAAAGTGGTCTTATCTTGATCCTCATGAGCTATCTAGATCTCGTTATGTCCACTGAACCAATCCAAAAAGGAAAAGAACTTCTTTATGGCTAGTGTGTTGAGATCCTGATCAATAAAAGGTAAGGGAAAGTGATGTTTCGTGGTAGATTTATTTATATCCATATAATTGAAAGAGATCCTCCACTTTCTTTTCTTCTTTGGGAAAATGACTAATGCGGATAGCCATTGACTTTCAAAGATCAGATAAATAAACCCAACATCCAATAAATTTTGAAGTTATTCCTTAAAAATGTTTTTCAAAGCATTGGGAAAGAAACGAAATCACGTTCATTGATAAATGTACTAATAACATTGTCCTCCATTTCTTATTTGAAACAAAAAGTTTCCCCAATAGTGAGAATTGGTCTAACATTTTCATTTTCATGTTAAAACTCATCCTAGAGGGAAGGCTTTTGTGCTACGGTAAAACCTGGTTCAACTGACGAGCTTGGTTCTAGATTAGGATAGAGAACAAGGTTCTTCATAATCTCTCCATTTGATATTACTACATTTCCCGATTGGAACCCAATGTGGGCATCGACCATAGTGAGCCATGGCATTCCTAAGATTAGGGGGGTACCCCCCATCTAGATATTGAGTGTGTAGCACTAAGAGATGGACAGGGTATTCCAAAGAATCCATGGAAATAGTGACATCTTCCGATTTCCCTACAGGTATTATAGTATATGGATATCCAAGTTATAGAATTGTTGGGGTTGGTTTCAAAATCAATAAGCTCAAATTAATTACAATTTCTGATGTTATAATGTTAATTGCAAGTTCTAAAACCATTGGGGTTGGTTTCAAAATAAGTAAGCCCAGAGTAAGTACAATTGTTGATGTTATAACATAATTGCAACCCTAAGGTCTACTAGAACATTTGAAATATCGACCTCATTGATTTTAACTTTGAGGATCAGGTTTCCTGGGTCAACATATTTGACAGGTATATTTTTCCCAACATTATGTCTAACAAATTCCCCATGACATGAATAGTAGGTGGGTCTTTCAACTTTCTTCCAAGATTCTTGGAGCACAAAACCTTAATTATTTTAGCATAAATTGGCACTCCTTCATGGCCTAAAGCAATGGGATCTTAATAAATAGTTTCTTTAATTCCCCCAAAAGATCAAATTCAAGTTGAGGGATCTATTTAATTAAGGACAACCTCTTAGGATAAGGTGGGCCTGTGTGACCCCCTTAAGTGATAATTGTGTTGGTGGGGGGCTTCTATTCCACAACAATTTGTGTCAGATTACCCCCAAATTCCTTAGAGGGGTGTTTAATTTCTAGTTCTGAGACTTCATCATCCTTTTGTTCAACAATTATTGGTGAAGTCTTTGTATTTTCCACTCATTCAAATTGAAGATTCAATTCATTTCATTCTGAATTTGCAGTACCATATGCATGAATATTGAGTGTCTCAACCTCTTGGGATCCCCTATTATTTAGGTTCGGATTGGGTTGAACAGAGAATTGAGGATGAAGAGGAGAAGTAATGGTGGAGGCACTAGGTGGGAGTTGTATCTATTGTTGTGTCATAGGTTGGGGAAGATGATTTGTAGGAAGAGGGGGTCCACGCTAGTTCTAATACCAAGAAGGGACTGAACCAAGTTGAGGTGACTAAGATTTGCAAGGCGTAGGATATTGATAATACTATGGCCATGAAGGTGGAAATGGCGTAGGGTGAGACCCAAAATTCAAATTATTAAAATGTTGAAGAGGGTCTTGAGTCATACCTTGATTCATATTTTGTGGTCACAGTTTCCATGACTTCTTTCATCCCATAAAATAAATTTGGTCTGTCTCTTTACTTACTCCTTGAAATATTTCCTTCAGCCCAGAAAGTGATGGACACGTACTGGTGGAGTGGTTTTTCTCACATATTGCATAGGTTTCAATGGTATTAAGTGGGAAATCCTTTAGTGGGTGATTATTCCTACACTATGGGAAGAAGATGGCCATTGATTTCTTGGCTTCCATCTATTTTTGTTTTTCTTGTAGAACATCTAGCTATGAAGACAACGTGACTAGGATGTCAGTCCTCAAATTGTTAAGTAATTGTTCAAATTTTGCTTTTGTGACCCCACTAATGGATGATCTAAGATCTCGTGTCCCTCTCTTATGCCTCAAAGCCCCTCGTGAACATTTGACACACAATTCACAGATAGTATCAAACTCTTCTTTTGAGATATCCCCATTTCCTACCACATTTAGGAGCTCCAGAGATTGTTCTATTAATGCTCAGAGTAAGATTATATTTAAAATAACCTTAACTAAATCACTATGGCTCGATATTTTCAGGCTCTATTTGAAGTGTTCCACAAGATCCTACATATTCTCATCCTCCTTTTGCATAATCTTGAATATTTCTTCTTTAATTTATCAAGACTTGCAGTAGTCCTGACATTTTTTGTGGAAAAGTTTATTCATATTGTCCCATGTCGTGATAGATTTTCCTCCTAGACCCATAAACCAATGCAACTTTGTCCCTTTCAAAGTAGAAGGAATATCTTAAGTTTTTCAGCGTCTGAAACATAATCATATCCTCGGAAGATAACATAAAACTCAAAGATGAATTTATCTAGAACCTTGGAAGAGAGACAATGGAAATTGGATAATATTGTTAGAAGAGTACATTTTATGGGTGCATCGCCCCTAATTTATCCAATTGAAAATTAAATTGTAGAAGTTGTGTTGTTGGCAATGAATATCCTCCAATATTCTCTTGGAATTTCAGTAGGTTCTGGTTGTTTGGAGATACATGATTGAGTTTATTTAATAGCATTCCCTTGAACAGGAAGAGGATTTACTTCCTCTACCTCTTCTTCATCAAAAATTTTAACACTTAATTCCTCAGATCCTCTGCTCCCTTCTTCCTCTTCTCTGAACTTTGTTTCTGCTATGAGGAGGGCTTTGATTGCAGAACTGTCCAGGGTCTAGATTCCATTTGAGATCTTACCATGAAAATACCCCTTGATGAGTTTCTTGATTCAACTCTTGTGATGATTTCCTGGATATAGGTGATCTTTCCTAGATCTTTCCTTCCTCTACCTCTTTTTGTGGTTCTTCCTCTGCCCCTTTTGTATTTTTCCCTATTCATACAATCAAAACAAATCTAGAGCTTTGGTACTGGAATAGGGTTCGTATAGACCTTGCTTGATCAGGATGAGAGAGTGGGATTTTAAAGTACGAAAGGAAGAGAAGTAAAAAAAAAAAAAAAAAATCTAATTCTTAGGTCCTGAAAAAGTTTTGGTACAAACCTTTCCTAACCAAGTCGGAAGAGTGGTTCCTATAATTAAACAATAAATTAAAGCAATCAAGTGATCTAGTTCTTGGGTCCCGGAAAAGGTTTGGTACAACCTTGCCTAGCCAGGATGAGAGATTGGTTCCTATATTCAATCAAAAAGTAGGAAACAATAAAAGTGATATAATGCTCGAGTCCTAGAAAAGGTTTGGTACAAACCTCGCCTCACCAAAACGAGAGAGTGTTCCTATGGTCAATATTAGTTTTACTTTACACCTTTGATAGCCTCCTCGATAACGACACCTAAATGTTGAGGTTTTAATATGGGTTTATAGATTCAATCCCTTTCACATTTATTTGTCAACCCACAGTTTGTTAATTATTTCTAGGTTATCATGCAAAGTCTATATAGGCCATACGTTCCCTACCTAGTATTGAGAAATTACAAAATACAAGTCCCAACAAGTGCTACGAATCAAGTAACAACAAAGTAATCAACACTAAAAACAATCTGAGTAACAACAATTAGGAATAAAAAAAAAATTATAAAGTGAAAAAGAAAGAAACATCAATTACAAAAACTTAACAAAATATAACTAAAACACATACCTATTCACACGATTTCCTCCAACTGCACCTAATTGAGAGAGAGGGCCCAACTCTCCAATCAGGGTTGTGGCTAATATTTAAAGATCATGTGAGATTACAGTAAATTGGAAATTGCATTAATAAAAAAGGAATTACAATTAGAGTTTTGTTGTTACATGCGCGCAGGGAAAATTCAGTTATTTTTCTCCTCTGAGCCTTACTTATACATTTCATGAATAGCATTAACAACCTCAAAATTCATGGAAATCATGTTTGTCCACAAATATACAATGATTGTTCAAATAGAAATAGAATAAAAAGATAGCAATTAGATTTGATTGGTCAGCTATTCAGTAGTTGAACAGTTTAATTGTTCCATCCTTAAATAGCACTACCAGCCCATCAACAACATCCTGCTCGATCATGTACCATTGAACAACATCCAATGTGGATCTGCAAGAAACTTATATCAACAAATTGTCTAAGCGTCATTTCCCTAAGAATAGGCTTCATTAATCAACATTCTGAGAAGACATGCCAATGGAATATACCTTTCATTGAAAGAGATATCAATCGACCTCATAAGAGATATAAAATGGATAAAAAGGAACAAGTAAAAGCGAGTAAAAATATGTAATTTTATCGTCCAACATATGTCGGTAAAAATACCATTGGTAATTACCATGGGTGGATAAATAACATGGGTGGATGAATACCATGGGTGAATGAATATCATGGATAAATGCCACTTACAATACAATGGGTGGTTAAATACCATGGGTGGATGAATACCATGGGTGAATACCACTTTCCCTTCAGATCATTCCTCCCCCTTAAGAAGCAATGGTTATCATTGTGTGAAGTTCCCTCATGAGAATCCTTTGCTTAATATGAAGAGCCATTGAAGAGAAGGGTTTTGTGTGGTTAACCCATAACCGTGATGAACAAATATCCGAGGATAGCGATACCATATAATTTTTGTGACCAACTATGATATTGACAATGTGTGGCCTATAAAATGGACTTCGATGAATCGCGGGTTTGTGGATGACCCATAACCATGAGAAACAAAGATTCGAGGATAGAGATACCATGTAAGTGACCAATTGTGATACTAACAGTGTGCGACCTAGAAAATGGACTTCAATGACAAGGGTTTTGTTTAGTTGACCCATAACTTTGGATTTGTGGGAGACCCATAACCGTGTTGCTTATCATTCTGGTAGGTAAAAGAATGATGGCTTGTTTGGTAGATTCTCATATACGATGAGATGTTGTAAAGGATTCTTTCACATTATAGACCTCTTGTTGTAACATTACTGATAAATTCTACTACAGGCGATGAAATGGAATTTTGTCAAAGACCTGTTTAAGGTAATTATGAGATATTTATATTGAGATAAGATAATTGAAATTTTATGACCTGTGGAGTGATAAAATGATTCCAGAAACTCATGGTATGTGTGGCTGTGTAATGTTCCAGACATGTGTAACTTCAATTTCTCATATCTCTTAAACTGGGAAATGAAATCAAATTTCGTAAAAAACCCATGTGATATAACATAAAATTATTTAAAATGAGATATTTTGAGCCTTCTAGAATTATTTTTGGAGGTCATAAAACTTGCATGAATGTTGATGAGGATTGTTGCAAAACTTTGAAACTAAAATATGCTTGCAACCTTCATTCCCATGGAGTCGTCACCTGAATATGATACCATTGATCCAGATCTTGGGGGGAGACCCCCAAGATCTAAAAAATTGAAATTCCAAAAAAATATGAGAGCACAGAGTAAACAAAAACACCAAGAAACATTTTATTAAAATAGAGAAAAATTTAAAAGCTACATTTTAGTGGAAAATATGTCCTTTTACAAAATGTGGCTTGTTACTTATAGCCTTTTTTAGTTACAATACCACAAGTAAACTCCATGAGTGGTTACATACCATGGCTGAATGAATACCATGGGTAGATGTCATTTACAATACCATGGGTAATTACCATGAGTGGATAAATACCATGGGTGGATGAATACCATGAGTGAATGAATACCATGGATAGATGCCACTTACAATACCATGGGTGGATGAATATCATGGGTGGATGAATACCATGGGAAAATGAATACCATGGATAGATTCCACTTACAATACCATGGGTGGATGAATACCCTGGGTGAATGCCACTTTCCATTCAGATCAATCATTGAGGTGCAGGGAATCATAGTTAAATTTTATTTCTCATGGATCGATCTGGTCAAAACAGTTGTGAACACATCAATTTATTGGTTGTGGAGTTGATTTTGGTCCCTGTTGGTTTATGAAGTGAATTTAGTAGTTTGAATTGGTCCTTTAATGATTAACTTAATTTGGTCAAAGAAATCAATGTCTCCATGGTAAAATCCCACGATAAATTTCACCATCAAGCCTATAAATACTTCACCAAATATCACAATTATGAGTGGATCTCTATTAGAAGTGTGATCTAGAGTATGATTGAAACATCTAAGGAGTTATTTGGTGCTCGTCTATTTTAATTTGATTTTCATATATTTATTTGTTGTAGCACAGGGAATACAGTATGGTTGATTCATGGGAGTAATTATTAATGCATTGGTGGCTAGATCATGGTGAAAACACATTGATTGTTTCTTAAGAAGTTGATGTGGTTAAGTTGGAGGATTTTGGGCATTGTTGTTAAAATCAATTTCACGAATTGACTCTAAGAGAAGAAAGAGTGCATATCGTCTTTTCATGTGAATTATAGATAGATGATTACAATGATGGTGATTAACCTTGAATGAGACCAATGAGGTCTATCATACCTTAAGAAAGAAAGAGATTAATTGGGAATTTTTAATATTTTATTTCTATGATCAAAGAGGATGGCAAGAATTGTCCCTAGATCACTATAGTTATGCTCACTGAATAAGTCAAGGAGTGTTGTATTGTGGTAATGTGGCAGATGTTTTGGAAATGAGAACGAATGTGAGTAAGAGCCATGCAATCCAAGAGAAAGTGTTTTTCATCTTCAACCCTCTTAGTATCACATAGTTGAAAGATTATTTCATCCCAAGGTGTTTTGGTAATAGACCAATGCTCAGTCTCAGTACACATCTCGTGGGAGTTAGTTCTTATCTTCATAATGTTCATTTTCTTCTTAGAAATGGTCAAGATAGAGAGATAATTCTAGTTAGAAAGAGTGGGGTGATCACATTCTTATAATACCTTAGCTTCCTTTTCCCCTTTAGCTCCTTATCATCCCACAATTTGTGATTAAAGTTAGAACTAATAGTATTTTAATATTATGTTTTTTCTCTAATATTATTTCCTCCTTTAACCCATAGTAGCTGAGCCAAGACTAGGTATCCTTGTACCAACCATGGTTGAGTCAGAGAAGGGAGTTTTTGCTAGAGTTAGAATTATTTTTGGGGAAAATCTTGGTTTCCATGTTGTAAAGCTTCTTCTTATACATCAGATAGTGAAACATGGCGATGCTTTCAGTGGGGGAAAGGCTAGCTTCAGTCAAAAGGATAGGATAAGTTGTATTACTTTTAATCTTGAAGTTGTAGGTTACAAATTGCTTTTGGATCAACTCGATCTATCTCCATGATTCTCTAGATAGACTGCAACCCCAAACCTCACATCCATATAAAATAATAGGAGCAATGAGAGTCTCAAAGAGGAACTTTGTTTAACTCCAAACCTAGAGATCAATTGTCTTGCAATTCTTTTGAAGCTCATAATAAGATTTCTAGCTACCAATAATCGCTTTCTCAATGATATAATTCTAGTGGAGTTGATGATGAATGTCAATAACTAAATATGTGTATGAAGAACCATTCTCCAAGAAATTTCAATCACAGATGAAATTTTCATGGTTGGTCCTTTTGGATCTAATTCTCATGACTTTATTCTTGTCTGTATTAACAGTAATGTTGTTGGGAAAAGTATCCAATTCGGAATGCCCCTATCCCACTCTAAGGTGTGATAGTGCCTTAGCAACAAACAAGGAAAACTATCTGAGTATTCTTCTTTATGAAATGTAAATGGAGAAGAAGGATGTAACTAACCGGTGTTTTTTGTTAGCTTGTCGATCCAATCACTCTCCTCTTTTGCTTGTTTCCCGCTACCTGCTCTTTCACTGGTCCAGCTTCACCAAGTTCCTGCAAGATCACAAGAGAGGAAAACTACACAAAAGACATAGATTTACATTCATAACTAGTTTAGGATCAGATATAAACTAAATATGCAAATATAACAAAACATCATTGATATACAAGCATATAGGAGAAACTCAAATAGCTTTATTGATATGATAACAAAGTCCAAGAGGAGATACAACCAAGTGAGTCCCGATCCAGCATCTACCTCCCAGCAAAGGAATCCCTTCCTCTCCTCCAACAAAGCATAAATCACCCAATGTACTAATCTCAATCTCAAACCAACAGCAATTCTCTGCAAAGTACAAAATTCCAGCCTCCTGAACCTCTGGGTGAGAGATCCATATATAGATGTAAGCAGAGAGGATGAGTCAGCTTATGTTTTGACTTGTGGCTTCTCTCTGTCAGTTCTTGCTTCCACTTGGAGGTTGAGAACCTCTTACTCATCACTAGTAGAATTCATTGAGGCAAGTGTCATTGGAGAAGATTCTGGAAGCTTCCAGGGTCTTTCCACCTCGTTGAATGAGCTTGCCATTTGTAATTTCCCGCTCAGCGCACCCTGGTAGTGCTTTTAGGTGCATTGCAACGAACCCAGCTAGTGTACTGGGGTGCATTGCAACGCAGGTAGCTAGAAGAGCTTCTGAATTGATCTTGAATTGACTGTTTTTGAGTTGTTTTTGGTGGAGAACTTCTGGGAGAAGTTGTCATTGGTTGACCTTGTTCCTTTAGGCGCAGGAACAACTCTTTTAGGGACTTTGGATCCCTTGGATTATGGACATTTCATGCTCAATGCTGTAAGGCACAAAAATGTCTATAACAGTTGCCCCCTAAAGTATGAGGTCGTTTATCGGGTGAAATGCTTTATTAGGAGGATCCGAAGTTCTTTCAATGCTGGGAGGAGACCTGTAATAAGATACAATACAATACATTATTTTTCATACTGTTTTCATGATCTAGCTGAGGCGGGCATCCCCATGCTCAGCTTTATAAATTCATTTTTCTGTACATAGAACAGACAATCGTCTGATGGTAGACTGACGATTTTGATGAAATCATCATCCTTTTGGTAGGATGATTATCTGCTGCAATGTTGTACATGTCAATGTCTTTATTTTTCCTGAATATATATCGCAGCCCAGATGGATGAAACTAGATCCGGGGTCTTCAATCTCATTCGATCTTCACTCTAAGTACAAGTCGATCCATGTGAGAAATGTTCTGAAGTCGAACATGGAAAGACATCGCTTGATTACCAGTCAATGATGTAAACTGTTAACAAGTGCGAGAGGAATCACCGATAATGATAATGACCCTCAAGGTACTGCAGTACAATTCACGTGGTGTGAATAAAGGACTTGGCGTCGAACACCACGAAAAATCTTTCGGTCGAAGGTCATTGATGTATACATGTCGCCGGAAGTGAGAAACTTGCCATTGAGGCATGCAAGCTTCAAAGTACTGAAGGGGGTGTTCCTAGATCAACTTCTTGGATAATGAGCTGATGTCGACAAGAAGCGATCCGTCAAAGGAAGGCCTTAATGTATTCCACATCAGTGACACGGAACGGAGCAAATGATTTTGATGGAGGTGAAAACGATCTGATGATATATGGTTCATAGTGGCGGTCATGAAAGGATGAAGGATAATGTATGGTAGTGGATGGAACATGGTTGACTTCTCTGGATGACTTCTCTTGAACATATCGGCAACACTTGTGTGATGGATCGGTAGCATTTACCCCAAAGGTGGATGGTATGGCGAGACCATGGCGATGTGACCGGTGAATGAAACAACCCAACCCGACTCAGGCACAGAGTGGAAGTGTCATGTTCAAGAGCGACTTGCTACCAATAAAAGTTATTTGAGTTTCTTCCCAATTTTCCCCAGTCATTTCAGACCAATACCTCTTTATTTTTGTCAAGCTTGAGGAGGATAACATATGCTTGTTCTATAATTTTCCCTTCGGGCAAACCCATCGCTATGTTTTAACGAGCCTAGCGATAGTGAAACTCGTTCTCGTCTAAAGACAAGTTTGTCGCTATTAATGTTTTTTAACGAGTCTAACGACAAAGATAACTCGATCCTTTTCATTTTTAGAGAGTCTGAAAAGGTACGTAAAGGTAACTCTGGAAGTCCTTTTTCGTCATCTAATCCCTTAAGTCCGAAAAATTATAAAACAATACAGAAGGGATGAGTTTTCGATAGTTTTAACGAGCTGAACAAAACAAGCGCTCGATCATTTTGTGCAATAATCCCTCAGGTCCAAAAAGATTAAAATATAGAGGAGGGATAGCACTTCCGGTCGCTTTAACGAGCTGGAAGGCCAAAACTCGACAATCTTTTCATATTTTACGAGTCAGATGAAAAGAGCTTAAAGAAGAATCGTCTTTTGAGGAACGAGTGATAAACGGGTAGCAGCTGATTCCAGGTAAGGTTTGGAATTTTCCAATCACGGCAGTGTCACAAGGATGGCTAGTGAAATCACTCTTCGCAGCTGTTCCTCAAAATGGGTAAACAATCAAATGGAGGTGAATGATCGGCCAATGGAAAAGTGGAGGTGACGGTGCAAACATGACCAAGGCTTTAATGGCTGATAATGTTACATTCACGGTGGTTATTTACCGGAGGATAGTTCATTTTTTAACGAGCTTAAACGCGGGTTGAAACACTTGCTCGATCTTATGTTTATTTTTTAACGAGCATGAACTATGTGCTAAAACTGCTCGATAACATGGTCTAATTTTGATTTTTTTTACCATAACTAGCTTTGGTCTTTTCAAAGATAGTACTGTACCCTCAATTGCTGCATCAAACTAGTTAGAACTGAATAACATTTGCTTGAAAATGAGATTAAAACCCTAATATTTCACTTTGAACTACGTAAAAAGCAATTAAAAAGTGTTTTTACCTCTCATTTTACCATTTCATTTGAACCTGGTTTGTTGGAGCTTTGGAGGTGCCTCTTCCCCCTTGATTTTCATCAGCTGATTTCGGGAGATTCTGTGGACGATTCTCGGCGCCGTCTGGACCAGGTAGGAGCTAAACCTGAGCTCTTTCATTTCATGGTTTCCTTTCTGCATTCTGTGCTTGATTTCCTGTTTTTCTGAGCCCCTAGGATTTGATGGGGTCGCTCTGCCATCAGCGCACCTTGTGCACTCGAAACCTGCGCTGAATGTCAAGCAGCATGAAGGCAGTTTGACCTTCAACGCAGGTGGAACACTGTGCAGGTGCGCTGGGCGCAGAAAAGGATTTTGTTGCATAGTTTTTGATGAAAATTTTTGCCTGTTTCTCATCAAAACCAGGATCTAACTCATCTCATGTTTGTTTTTCAGAGATATTGGAGCAAAATGACCCTTACATGGCGAGAACGAGAACATGAAGAAGAGGACATGATTGCCCTACATGATCCGGTTACGGTGAACGCGCTGCGGAACTGTGGTCTGCTGAAGTTCTTCCGCATCTCTAGCATGAGACAGTAGATCAACCTACTGCAGTATTTGCTCGATGCTTGGGATCCTATCAACCAAGTTTTCCAGATTAGGGGCAAATCTATCCCCTTGACCGCAGTAGACATTTACTTCTTGACTGGCTTGTCGAGGCGGGGTGCCCCCATCTCTTTGTCAGGTTCGGCCCGAGGGAGTGACTCTGTGAGAGATTATGTCCGCCAGTATTGCAGGGAAGGATCTCAGCCGAGTAAAGACGGCAAGATCATTATCCGTGAGGTTGCTGACAGGTCCCTTAGGTCTATCCTGTACACTATTGGTAGGATGGCCGGTAGTGCGTCTCTTCATGTAGCCAACAGATCCTATATGCAGCATGCCTTGGAGTGCCTCCAACCGAAAATATTCAACTGGTGTGATGCAGTACTTCTTCAGATGAAAAGTCAGTTGACCAAGGTAAAGGATGGGAGGTTGAAGAACTTTGGGTTCGGTTCTATTTTGACTACCTTTGCCTTGGAGAAGATACCACTGATGCAGCCACAGTACATTGCACTCGACTTGCCTTCTCCTACTGAACCACGCATGCAGAGATGGGTTGACCACATGTCTAGGCATGCTGGTCAATCTCGGATTTTTTTTTCTGATACCTTCTTCAGGTGGCTTGAATGTCAGGAGATGGTCTATTCCGAGTATCCATATGTTGGCATGGACTTCCGGGGTGATCCGGATTTAGTACTGCCGGACGGCAAGCAGTGGGGCGCTATTGGTAAAATCTTCGACCATATCACTGTTTACTGTTTTTATTCATAATGTCCTTGTGCTTTATTCTATCAAGACTTTAATCAAACTCATGTGTGCATGCAGATGTTGGTCCTGTTCGTCCAGTAGTTCGCCCGAGAGTG
Organism: Pinus tabuliformis; assembly: GCA_031772625.1. Taxonomy (NCBI): domain Eukaryota; kingdom Viridiplantae; phylum Streptophyta; class Pinopsida; order Pinales; family Pinaceae; genus Pinus; species Pinus tabuliformis. The sequence goes on from CM062819.1 coordinate 686,901,964, forward strand.
CCAGCCGCTGCCCCAGCAGGAGAGGCTGTCGGGAGGGTTATCCTTCGTGACCTTGATGTGGCCGAGACCCTCACAGCTGTGCAGGAGCAGGTTGAGAGCCTTACTCTCGGTATTCCAGATGTGAGGATCGACGAGTTACCTTTACAGTTGCAGCGGCATACTACTGGTGTGCCTAGACAATGGACTCGTCTCTTACGCATGATCGCACAAGCTGTGACGTGCTATCATGAGCATCACTAGACTAGGGTGCCCCCTAGCATTTTGAGTTTTTGGGTCATGTGACCGATTTTGTCTTGGTTACAGAACATTATATGTAAACCATAAACAGCTTATATATATTTTGATTTTCGGTGTTTTATTCTGGTTGAATTATCCACATGTAAAACATTGATGATGTGTTTCTTTTTATAAATGTCGCAAATGTCTATCTAACACATAGTTTGCTAATGAGTCGGTTAATGTGTTTAAGTTTCTGGAAATATGTTGGTATTGAATCAAATCAAATTGTCTTTCCAAAATCTTAACCCTTAAGAACATGCGATAAATAGCTGGGTTGCGGACGGAATATATACCATTGAGTTGTAGTATTACGAGTTGTGAGTCTAGCCTGACGATTAGTCGGCGTATACCATGGGTGATGGCATCAGAGAGCAGTTCTATCAACGCGCTATACTCAGTGATGTTATTTGTTGATTGACCAATACATACACCTCTGAAACTTACTAACTCGCCGCTGGGATCAAAAATGGCCCAGGCTGCGGAGGATAGATTCCGCGAACTACGACTCGCTCCGTCGGCATATCCAACACATGTCTCCAAAATGTTCGACATCTGCAATAAATGTAAAAAGGTGGATTACTCGACCAAAACGACCACTTTAGCGAAAACAAAATACAACAAAAGCATATTGGTTACTATTTAAGCATAGTAACGCTTGAGGTACAACCCATTACGAGGTTGCGCCAGTGGAATTCCGTCATAATCCATTAACTCGTAGGCTCCTTTTGCTAACACTCGTTTAACAATATAGGGGCCCATCCATAAAGAATTAAATTTACCTGCTCCCAATTTATCGGATTCTTGGTCGTAAAGCAAGACCAAGTCACCTTCTGAGAAGACACGGGGTTTGACATTTTTGTCGAACTGCGCCTTGACTCGTTTCTTATGGGCTTCGTTAGCCAAAGCGGCATCACGACGGGTTTCATCCAATTGGATTAATTCCAAGAAACGGGCCTCTTCTTCTGAAGTTTCGGGGAGGAGATCGATTGCGAGTTTAAGAGACGAGATTTCGCATTGGACTGGTAAGGATGCTTCCAGGCCATATACCAGTTGGAAAGGTGTGAACCCGGTCGCATTCCTTACCGATGTTTGGTAAGCCCACAAGGCTGAGTACAGGATTAGGTGCCACCTTCTTTTGTGAACTCCGATCATCCTTTGCAACATACGCTTCAGGACCTTGTTGATTGCTTCAACTTGTCCGTTGGCTTGCGGATAATACGGGGTAGAGCTGTCGTGAGATAGCCCTAGCTTGGCAGCTAATTCAACCATCATGTGATTGCGAAAATGTGATCCATGATCCGTAACTATAGCCTGTGGTACGCCGAATCTGGCGACTACATGATTGAAAAAGAAAAGGGCAGCTGTTTCACCAGTGTTATCTAATGTAGGCATCGCCTCGGCCCATTTGGTAGAATAGTCAATGGCGACTATAATATACCCATGCCCCCCGGTCGAGGTGGGGTTACATGTCATGAAATCGATGCCCCATTTGGCGAAAGGCCCAATAGCAACTATTGGCTGTAAAGGTGCGGGTGGTCTTTTGGTTTTGCTATCAAAAATTTGACAAGCATGGCAACTTCTGACTGCGGTTATGCAATCTTTGAACATGGTTGGCCAGAAGTATCCTGCTCGTAAGATTTTTTGTGCTGTAGCATATCCAGATTGATGCCCCCCACACGCGCCTGAATGACACTCATTCAGGGCTTTTTCAGCCTCCTCATGGGTGAGGCACCTTCTCAGAACTGTATCGATACCAGGACGGTAAAGCGTATCACCGACGATCATGTAGTCTTTTGCTTGGTATCGTATACGTTTTTGTTCAGAGTGAGAGGTATTTGGCCTGAATTTTTGGGTCTGGAGATAAATTATTATATCTCCATACCACTCATTGCTTGTAGATATCAGAAACAAATTCTCATCCACGATTGATTCTTCGGATGTTTCATCATTGGACGACGATGGGAGATCGCACAATAATTCTGCGAAAACTAGAGCTTTCTTTGATTTGGATTTTACAAATTCTAGATCAAACTCTTGAAGGATTGCTATCCATTTTGAATATTTGCCCCCCAGCAACTGTCGCGACAATATATAAGTCATGGGGTTGCAATCTGACAGAATGGTAGTTTTCCGAAAGAGGACATAATGTCGAAATCTTTGTATCGCTTGAACAGCAGCAAGCGCTAGTTTTTCAACATAAGAATATTTGCTTTCTGTATCATTTAAGTTTCTACTTAAATAATATATAGGGTGTTCAATTCCATCGACTTCTTGAACTAAAACCATTGCGATGGTTGTATCTGTTACAGCCAGATACAGGTTAAAATCTCTTTGATAATCGGGGGCGTACATTAATGATGCTTTTATTAAGGAATCTTTTAAAGCATCAAAGGAAGCTTGCGCAACCTAATCCCAGACGAAGGGTACCTCCTTTTTCAAAAGACGTGTATAACCTTTAGCAAGTTCGGCGTAATTTGGAATGAACCTCCTCAGAAAGTTTGCTTTCCCTTGGAGTTTCTGAATCTGAAGCAAATTTGAAGGTGGAGGAAAATTTATGATTGCCTGGACCTTGCAAGGGTCGAGACGAATCCCATCCTTGGAGACTACAAAGCCAAGTAAACGACCAGAACCGACGCAAAATACACATTTGTGCGGATTGAGTCGTATCTTGTAGTGTCGGAAACGTAGAAATATCGCTCTTAAATGCTGCGGATGATCAGTCCGCTTTCGCGAATGAGCTGGAAGATCGTCGAGGTATGGTTGAACGATGTTCTTGATGTCATGGAAGGCATAATTCATTGCCCTCTGAAACGTTGCCCCTGCGTTCTTTAAACCAAAGGGTAATTTCCGATATGCGAATGTGCCCCACGGACAAATGAATGCAGTCTTTGACTGGTCCTGTGGGCGGATATTTATTTGATTATACCCGGAAAATCCATCCATGAATGAAAATATTTCGCATCCGGCGCATTCATCAATTATCTAGTCAATGAAGGGTGTAGGGTAGTTGTCTTTCGGACAAGCTTGATTTACATCACTATAATCGACACACACTCTAATTGTCCCTTGTTTCTTCATAACAGGGACAATATTCGATACCCAATCAGTTAGAGGAACCGGGTAGATGAAACCAGCATGGAGAAGTTTTTCAACTTCTGCCTTAATGGCAGCGGCTTTCTTGGGGTGCACCTGCTTGAGCCGTTGTCGTACCGGTTTGACATCGGGATACATCTTAATTTCGTGTTCAACGATACTCGAGTCAATGCCTGGCATTTCATCATACGACCAAGCAAAGACATCTCTGAATTCACGAAAAAGAGCGTTATATATTTCCAGTTCTGAAGGAGAACAACCTTTGCCGACATAAATATTCTCTACAACATTCTTTTTAGTCGAGATATTTATGGCTATAGTCTCTTCAATATTGGATAAGTTTCGCTCGGAATCCACCGTGTTTACAGTATTTGATAGGAATTCAAAAACTAAAGGGTGATAAAGGTCATCTTGAGTATCTTCTTCATAATCTGGAAGAAGGGAACGATGGTGGCAATCATTCCATGATGCCCCTTCAATCAACATTGATTGTAGAATTCCTTCGTCGGTTCCATGCACTCGCGACCAAGGATCTGAAGGGGTACCATATTCTTTAGACCTATCTACCCAAACACTTGATGAGCGTTGATTCGGGTTTGCCTCCCAAGCTAGAAACATTGATTGCTACAATATTTCTATTGGGCTTGGGGGAAAAACCATTGCATGATCCATGTTGATATCGTTTTCTAAGATCTTCGTGGAAGATATCATATTGCAGGTTCCTATCGATGCTACTTCCACCAAGTCGATTGGAGGTGGAAGAGCGAAAGTTCCCATTAGTATAGGATCTTTCAGTAGGCCTACTTCGATATTCTGAAGCGAATGGGGGCTTCCATGGATCATGGGAATGCTTCCTGTAACTTGTGAACCATTGGGAAGGAAGTTTTGTTGGTCGACGATTGTAATCCCCCCTTGAAAGGGAAATGCAATCTTTCTAAAATAGGTCGACACAACAGCTGCCATGGCATAAATCCACGGTCTTCCTAGTAGGATATTGTAATCAAGATTTCCATCGATGACTTCAACATCTATTTCTACTGTTTTTCCCCCTAGTTCAACTTTCAAGTTATTTAGGATACCATACGAGGTATATGTCCTTCCGTCGAATGCTTTTAATGTCATCGAAGATCGCGACAAGGTTGGAGATCCTAAAGTTTTCCAGCAACTCATCGACATAATGCATGTAGATGCCCCCTCATCAATAATTGTTCGATGAACAGTTTTGTTGAGGGCTTTCACTTGAATAAGGAAAGCTAGTTGAGCTGGTAACCGAGGATCGTATCCTTTGTGGTCAAAGGATACAAGATTGGAATCCCTAGGATCAACCCCACCAATGGCTGATAACAAAGCCTGCCTTTGGGATGGACAATTTTGTAGTACTTCAAGAGTCGACATAGCGGATGGCGATTGGGCCAAATCTTCCACTATGTTATAATGCTGTGTTGCTCTGGCGCGAGGATTAAATGTCGACTTGTGTACTACTCCCTTTGGCGGTTTTATTGTTAATTCAGGAATGATGGGTGGTACAACTTTTGTCGAAGTTGTTGTCGAACTAGTTGGTTGATCTTTACCTTTGTCATTCGACAGCTGCGGATTCCCGTAATCTTTGTTCCTTGTCGAAATCAGAGCATCATTTTGCTGCTTCGAAATCGACAACATTAGCACTTGCGACGGGGAAGCATTTCCACTATTAACCATATTTGTGCCTGGATTTGGAAACGGGTCAGTTAACACAGCTGAGGTTTGCAAACTCTTAAAGAATCTTTTAAGCTCAGCTTTGTATGGACATTCTTTCGTCCAGTGATTCTCATCACATATCTGACACCCGAAGGGGGGTGGTTTCCTATCTCCAGAGGTTTGAAGAAGTTTTTTCAGGAGATGACTCACCTTGTTTCTTCTTCTTCCCTTTGCTTTGTTTCTTCTTGCTTCCTGGTTGTTTGGTTTCTTTGCCCTTATCTGCTGATACGGCATTTACTTCCGAAGCAAGAATTTTGTCTTTTGCATTTTGATCTGAAATCTTACGGGCTTTCTTGGAGGAAGCCTTTATCGATTTCGCGTTTGTCATGCCAATCACACCATCGTCGGCATGAGAGTCATTGTTTGATTTAGGAGGAGGAGGAATTGAGAATTCTGGTCTAGGGACGTCAGGTATTTTATCGTAGAGCGTGCCAGACTGAGTATAGACCAAGTCTAGATATTGCGCACGAGCGATAACTTGCTCTTCCGTTACGACTCCCCCCTTTGCCACATCTTCCGTTATGGCAAGAAGTAACGACTTGATAAACCATTCAGCTAATAGCTGATCGGGAACGTACGTTTTTACCATCCTACGACAACGTCGCCACTCATGTATATGATCAGATATGTGAGTGGCCATTGTCTGTTTAAAGTTGGTTAAGATTTATGTTCCCGTTTCATACCTTATCGGTAATTGAAAATGGGTTAAGAAAGTCGTGGCTAAGGTACTGAAGTTGTCGAACGAAGCTCTAGGCAATTCAATATACCATTTTGCCGCAAGACCCGTTAACATCCTCTGAAAAAGGTGAAGCCTTATCGAATCATCGTTTAGGGTGTTTGATGAACACCATAGATGAAATGTCATCACGTGATTCGATGGGTCTTCGCCTGGATTTCCATTAAATTTAGGAATATCTGAAGGAAGTTTGTGAGGAATCGTTGGCCACCAAGGGGCGTAAGCAATTGGATCGTTTGTTAACCGGTGTAAATCGGGTAACTCTAAAGTTTCCACGAATGGTAACTGTTGTTTCAGGTTAGGTGAAGCATACCCAGGATACGATGGAATTGCCTGAGCAGTTGGCCTTTGCATACCAGCATAATGTAGTTGATGCTGGTATGACTGATATGGTTGGTGGACATGACCACCGTAAAGTGGTTGATTTTGACCGTTTTGAATGTACAGTTGTCCACTGTTCGCAAAGATCTACTGCTCAGAACCTTGGTACACTTGTTGGAATTGTGGTTGTTGGTATTGCACCAACCACGGTTGTGAAGCCATGTTATGTTGTGCTAGACTAACCGTTGGGCCAAGGTGTGGGGTAATTGTACCCGTTTGGACATGTGTCGCCCCACCAGTTGGCGATTGTGGTTGAGTCACAGGGTCAAGGGGCTGTTGCATTACAACCTGAGAAATCTGAGTTTGACATACAACAGGCATCGTTTGAACTTGTGACACTGTTACAATAGCTGGTGTTGTCGGGATGTTCGACATAGGTACACATTGTTGCATAGAATACACAACTCTTGGTTGTTGGGGTAGTATAGGTACCCAACCACTTGTCGTAACTCCAGTATAACCTGAATATTGTTGAGAACTCCCGTATGGATATCCTCCCGGAGGGGGTGTCAGGCGGAAAGAGTCGATAGTGCAGACACAACCAACCTCCCTAGGAGCCTAAGACTCTCTAGTGACAAACAAGACAAACAAGAGCTATCCTTCTCTAAACATGCATTTACTATACGAGAAATCAAGTGTTTAGATCCTACCTGTAGTCCAACGCTGTTGTAGCAGTCCAGCCTCGCTGATCCGGATGAGCTCCTCCTTCACTTCGAAACCTGCGTTCACTAACAATCAAACGATTAAATAGCACTTGATAACCTCATAAAATAAAACATGTTTAACACATAGACCAAGGAGTACATGAAACAACTCATAAATAACAAGTTATTGAGAAGAATGGACTCATTTGCATTAATAGGAAACAAAAGGAACAATTACAACCTGAGCCTTGGTGTTGTGCAAGTCCCTCCCAGGGTCCATCAAGAGTTCTCTTTTACTTTGACAAAGCTCACCCACTTCCAAATAGAACAAGCAAAGATGGCAATCTCTCCTCACAAGCTTCTAAATGGGAGTCCTAATTCCAGCAGCATCTACCCTTAGAAATGTTTAGCTTCCAACCTCTCCTCCTCGGCCCAATGCCTATATTTATAGTGGTCTAGAGGAAGTTATTCAGGTCCACCATCAATGGGATAATCCCCTCTTTGGATGGGATAGCTCCCTTATTGATGGGATAAGTTCCTCTTTGGTAGGGGTACATGAACCATCTGGAGGCGCTCAATACACGTCGAACAACCTTCTAGAATGCTCTAGAAATGACCACAAGTAACTTTTTAAAGATGAAACTTGCGCATTTTGACCTTTACAGGGGTACGCACCTGCCCCTTTACATACAGAGCGTACAAGTACGCAACTTTTGTGAACATTGGGTGCGTACCCGCAGGTAAGGTTGAGAGAACCTGCGTACCCAGAGATAAATACATTTATAAAGACTTTCTCTCTTTTTGGAGTTTGACATGGAGAGCAGAGGCATAAGACTTGCCCAGGAGGATAGCATGACTGTTGATAGAGCCATACTAACTATAAATAGTCATGGTGACATTTTTTAGTGTAACAGATTGCCCCCTAAAGTGCGAAGCCTGTAATAGATTAGGGTTTTGTATTATCTAGGAAGGGTGAAGCGCTTTATCATTTCAAGGATTATCTCGTGGAGAGCCTGGTCAGAACCTGCAATTTTCAACACAAAATACATGTATAAGATTATATCATCACTGAGGTAGGCATTCCCATACTCAGATCAAAACTTTAACTAACAGACTAACTACTCTGATACAGGAATGATCTTGCAGTACATCATAATCATAGACTTTTGTAGACACAGTATGGGCGCATCCATCTGTTTATGATTAGTCTACTTAGATAATGAATACAAAACTCCTCGCAGCCTGGATGGTGGAAACTAGATCCAGGGTCTTCATTTCTGCTTCCTGAATTGGTACGATTCTAGCCATGCGAATAAATGAGTTGATGTCGAACATGGTAGAAACCACTTGATTACCAGTCGATGATGTAAACTGTTAACAAGTGTGAGAGAGACCACCAGTAATGTCAATGGTTCTCAAAGTACCCAGTACAATCCATGAGATGTGAATGAATGAGTTGATGTCGAACATTTCACGGAATCCTTTGATCGAAATTCAATGATGTAAACTGTCGTCAAAGGCGAGAAACCTACCATTGATGCATGTAGACTTCAAGGTACTGACGATTTCTAAGTCATCTCTCTAGATAATGTGCTGATGTCGATAGAAAGCGACCCGTTGCAGGCAAGCCCACAACACGAAATCGTTTGTTCAAGTTGAAGAAATGTTGCTGTAAGGACTGACTCAGGGATGGTCAAATGGATGACAAGTATTTTGCAGATGAAAGTTTTGCTTGCAGACCTCTTGAACACATAACGACACAACAGATGGCTTGGTGATAAACGACTCAAAGTTAATCCCCGGAACCCGGCTGAAGACTTTCAATGTGGTTTGATCAACTGTGAGGTAAAGGATTTCCCAACCCAGGTGAATGAAAAGTGTCGTGTCCAAGAGTGGTAATAAAGTTTCTTCTGAGACAAAAGATAACAAATAGGCTCATTCTTCTCTCTTTTCCCCCACCATTTCTGGCAAGTACCTCTTTATTTTTAACAAGCTTGAGGAGGATAACATATGCTTGATTATAAGCTCATCCTTCGGATGAGTCCAACCTAGTTTTGATTCGAACCCTAGGAAGGAGTGGTTCGTTCCTGTTTGTAATTGAACAGGTCCTTTACTGTGAAATTTTTAACGAGCCCAGTATAGGAGAAACTCGGCGTTTTTCAATTTTAGAGAGTCTGAAAAACTTAAGAAGACTCCAGGTTGAACTTTTTCGTAAATTTGTGTCCCCCAAGCCCGAAAAAGTATAAAATAATAACTGGGAGAACCGCTTGATCTTGCGACCAAGGAGTACTTTCATGATTAGTGTCTCTGACCTGAAAAGTAAAAAGCGATCAAGGACACGTCGTTTTATTTCCGTATCGAGTTTGAAACGACAAAAACCCAGCAATCTTTTCCTGATTTTACGGTCAGAAAAGAGCTATAAGGGGACCGTCTTTTAATTCCGTTTTAACGAGTGTAAAAGAAACGCTCGGCGATCTTTTCATATTTTAGGAGTCAGAAAAGAGCTTAAAAGATGACTCTGATGTGAAAAATGATAATTTACCCTAAAGTCCCTTCGTCCTGCACAGAAACAACACATTACTCATACCTGTTTAAGATGGGCAAAAATTCATCGAAAATGTCCTTTCATGGTGAAAAATAAACAAATCTAGCATTTATTTATCCAAAAAACCTATAAAAAGACTTCTTACCATGTCATTTTTACCATTTTACTGTTGAGGTTGAGAAAAGGGCTTTTGACAAGAAACTTCCCGTGAAGATTGCGGAGAATCCGACCGTCAGAATCGAACGTCGTTTCACCAGGTATCCTACAACACCCCTCTCTTGTTTTCCATCCGTTTAGAATCTAGTTTTAAGTTTTTATTTGATTTTTTGGGGGCATTGGGGTTTCAAAATGCGCCCTTCGGGGTACGCAGGTCATGCACTGCTGACCTGCGTACCCCGATATTTTCCCAATGGGAAAATTACGGGGTGTACGCACCCGGCCTTAAGGGAACCTGCGTACGAGCGCTGTGTCCCTAAAGGCCGGGGTGTGTACCCCGCAAAACACAATTTGAAACCCTTGGCCCTCCAAAATAAACCAAAATTTTTAAATTTTATGGATTCTCACTGATGTTTTATGATGTACAGGGAGCACACCATGCTTGATTGGCGTGAAAGAGAGCATGAGGATGTTGATTTGGCCGCGATAGGTCATCAACCTTCCATTGATGCATTAAAAGCCTACGGACTGTACAAATACTGGGCCATACCTGGCATGAGGGGCCAAGTGCCTTTTCTTGAGTGGCTGGTTGAAAGGTGGAACATTCAGGAGCAATGTTTCTACATCGGAGAGCACCAGCTCGAGATAGAGCCCTCCGACATATATTTTCTCACTGGCTTGCCTAACAGGGGTGAGCAACTTTCTCTATTCGGGACTAGGCCGGGTGGCCAATCCCATGCTAGTCTCCGACTAGAGTGGTGCAACAACCAAAACCATGAGAAGGGGATAGAAATCAAGTACATATCCCGACCTGAACTTATGGTGATAGCCTTTACTGTTACCAGACTTTGCGGCGCGGCCGCTTTGCACCAAGCCACCGGGTCCCAAATGCAGATGGCTATAGACTGTTTCCATGGCACCATTTTCAACTGGTGTGATGCTGTGTTGGCTAATTTGAAGGGCCAACTAACCAGGGCAAAGAGAGGACAACTGAAGACCTTTGGATATGGGCCTATAGTTGTCAGCTTTGCCCTAGAGAGAGTTCCAATGCTGGTCCCCCAGCATCTTACAGTTCCAGTTGGGGCGCCTCGGGAGCCTAAGTTGACGAGATGGGTTGCGGTAATGGCCCGGCATCCTGATGAGGGCGCAGCAGTTGTTCGATTTCCTGATGGCTACTTTCACTGGCTAGAGAGCCAGGTCTTTGCTATTCAGGACTTTCCTTATGCCAGAATGGATTTTCGGAATGATGCGGACATGGTTCTTCCACAGGGAGAACAGTGGGACGACAGAGGTATTTCATTTTTCACAAGTTTTCAAATATATATATATATATATATATATATATATATATATATATATATATATATATATATATATTTTATATATATATATCGCCTCAAACTGACAGCACAAATTTTCAAAATGCAGATGTAGGTCCACAGCGTCCAGCCAACCTCCGGGCTTTTGAGAGGAGAGTACCAGCTGTACCAGCACCAGCCCCACAGGATGCGGCCGCAGAGACCTTAGCCGAGTTGGAACAGGATCTAGAGCGTCTGACGGCGGATATACCAGAGACCACCATAGATGATATTCCTATTCGACTTCAGCGTTATGTGGTCGCAGTCCCAGGACCTTTTAGGAGGTTCTTGTATAGGGTAGCGCGGGCAGTGGTCTCGTATAGAGAGCACCACCAGTGATTGGCTAGTCACTTTTGTAGACACATATGACATTTTTGGCTTTTTGTACTTATCATTTTTGCCGATCATAAGGTTTTTTTCAACCTATGATCGAAGACGATGTATATTTTTTGACACACTCCTATCTATATATATATATCATTATTACCGGCTCATTTTGTTTAACATATGTGATGAAATGTTTTTAAATTTACTTGTATGATTATCGTAAATGTCTGTCCAACATTCGAGAAGCAATTGCATCTGCTAATGTATTTAAAGACCTTGGAATATGCTGATATTCAATGTAATCAAATTCACGTTCCAAGAGACGCACTCTCAAAAACAACCTTAATAACACAGGATTTCTAATGGCATATACTCTATTAAGCTGTAATACAACAAGTTCAGAATCTAACCTCACTATCAAACGTCGAATTCCAAATGAAATAGATTCAGATAATAATTCAACCACTGCACTGTATTCTGCAATGTTGTTCGTCGTTTGACCGAGGCTTACCCCATGCATAGAAACTAACTCGTCAGAGGGCGAATAGATAACCCAAGCTGCGGAAGAGATATTCCGTGTACTACGACAAGCACCATCAGCAAATCCAATGTATGTTTGGAGAGGCGTCGACATCTGCAATATCAAGAGTAAAACCAAGATAAGCCAGAATTAACGACGAAAAACACACTTTCTAAGCTAAGAACACTATCTAAACTAACAAACATACTAGCTAGAAAGAAAACCTAACCTAACTAACATTCTCCATACCCATCATTTTAAGCATAATACCTCTTAAGGTAAAGTCCATTTCTGGGTTTACCTAAAGAGTCCCCATCAAAATCTACCAGCTCATAGGCCCCTTTTGCTAGCTTTCGCTTTACAATGTAGGGTCCATGCCACATAGGAACGAATTTTCCAGCACCTAGCTTATCGTTAGCTTGATCATATAATAGCACTAGGTCTCCCTCCGAAAAACTTCGAGGGGTCACATTTCTATCATACTGAGCTTTCATTCGCTTCGCGTGAGTCTCGATTGCCAATGCAGCGTCACGTCGAGTCTCATCTAACTGAGCTAAGTATAATAAACGTTTCTCCTCTTCGGAAGTGGCTAGGAGTAATTCGACAGCCATTTGAAGTGATGGGATTTCGCATTCAATGGGTAACACAGCTTCCAAGCCATAAACTAGCTGGAAAGGAGTGAACCCTGTTGAAGTTTTCACTGAGGTTCGGTATGCCCATAGTGCTGAAAATAACATGTTGTGCCAATTCGACCGATGAATACCAATGGTTCGTCGGATCATGATAACCAGAACTTTGTTGATAGACTCAACCAAACCGTTGGCTTGCGGATAATAAGGAGTAGAGCTATCGTGGCGCAAACCAAGCTGGCTTGTAAGCTCAGTCATCATGATGTTTCGAAAATGGCTCCCATGGTCAGTGATGATTGCTTGTGGGACACCAAACCTAGTTATAATATGATTAAATACGAAAACTGCAGCTGTTTTGCCGCTTGCGTCGAATGTAGGCATCGCCTCGGCCCATTTAGTAAAATAATCAACCGCGAGGATGATATACGCATGCCCCCCGGCCGAGTGAGGGTTACAAGTAATAAAATCGATACCCCATTTGGCGAAAGGACCAACGGCAATTATAGGATGGAGAGGAGCAGGTGGTGCGCGCATCTTGCGATCAAACACTTGACAGTTGTGGCACTTCCGGACCGCAATGATACAATCTTTAAACATGGACGGCCAGAAATAGCCAGCGCGCAACACCTTCTGAGCTGTGGCATACCCAGACATATGACCGCCACATGCTCCAGAGTGACAATCATTCAAAACCCTCTCAGCCTCTTCGTGAGTTAAACAACGTCGAAAAACTAAGTCTGCCCCTCGGCGATAAAGTGTATCTCCAATAATCTTGTATTGCTGGGATTGAAACCGAATTTTTCGACGTTCCGACTTTGAAGCTTCAGGCCGAAAGGTTTGGGTTTCGAGATAGATGATTATATCCCCGTACCACGGATCTAAAGTACTGATAAGAAACAAAGATTCGTCCGCAATGGACTCCTCTGCCACAGTTTTTGTGTCAGCACGCGGGAAATCACACATCAATTCCGCAAAAACTAAGGATTTCTTAGACTTGGACTTCTCAAACTCCAATTCGAACTCTTGCAGGATAACGATCCATTTAGAGTACTTGCCCCCTAGCAGTTGTTTTGTCAAAATATAAATCATAGGGTTGCAATCCGAAATAACTGTAGTTTTACGGAGAAGAATGTAGTGACGAAAACGCTGGACAGCTTGAACGGCTGCCAGGGCCAACTTCTCCACATGTGAATATTTTAGCTCAGTGGGGTTTAATGTCCGACTAAGATAATATATCACATGTTCCGCTCTGAATTCATCTTCTTGAACTAACACCATTCCAATGGTGGAATGCGAAGCTGCGAGGTATAAGAAGTAGTCCTGGTTGTAGTTGGGAGGATGCAACAATGGTGCATGGGTCAACGCGTGCTTAAGTGCATCAAAAGATTGTTGGGCAATCTCCTCCCAAAAGAATTGAGCGTTCTGTTTCAACATCCGTGTAAAACCTTTAGTGACCTCGGCGTAATTTGGAATGAATCGGCATAAAAAGTTCGCTTTCCCTTGCAAACTTTGGAGTTGGCGCAAACTCGAAGGAGGAGGCAATTTGATGATAGCTTCGACCTTCGAGGGATCGACGCGAATGCCGGCTTTTGAAACAACAAATCCCAGCAATCGACCCGTCTCTATACAGAACACACACTTGTGGGGATTCAACCAAATTCGATAATGCCGACACCTCATAAAGATTGCTCGTAAGTGGACAAGGTGATCAGCTCGATGTAAAGAATGAGCAGGCAAATCATCGAGGTACGGTTGCACAATGTGCTTGATGTCATGAAATGCGTAAGACATCGCCCGTTGAAAAGTGGCCCCGGCATTCTTAAGTCCAAAAGGTAATTTGCAATAAGCAAATGTCCCCCGTGGACAAATGAATGCCGTTTTTGGTTGGTCGGCAGGTAGAATATTGATTTGATTATAGCCCGAAAAACCATCCATGAAGGAAAACATTTCACTTCCAGCACAATCATCAATAATTTGATCGATATAAGGCGTAGGATAGTTGTCTTTTGGACAAGGTTGATTTATATCCCTATAGTCGATACAGATTCTTATTGTTCCTTGCTTCTTGTTGACCGGAACAATATTCGATACCCAATCCGTTAATGGGATTGGATAAATGAAACCTGCTTTCAACAGCTTCTCGACTTCTGCTTTAATCGCAGCCGCTTTCCGAGGGTGAATCTGACACAACCGTTGCCGGACGGGTTTAGCGTCCGGGTAGGTCTTTATTTCATGAACAACAATGGCAGGGTCGATTCCTGGCATTTCCTCGTAAGACCAGGCAAACACATCGCAGAATTCTTGGAATAGGGCCTTGTAAGTTCGAATTTCATCTTCTGTACATGAGGCACCTATATGAATGTTTTCCTCAATTCCGGGCTTCACTGAAATATCAATGGGAATAGTGCGAGAAATATTCCCTAAATTCAACTCTGAATCAGAATGTTTCGTTGGATTCTGAGCGTCTTTGACATATTCAGCGGTAAAGATAGATGAAAAATCATTTTCAAAAGCATCATCCTTAGGTAAAAACGAAGATATGTGATGGAGATCTTCCCATGGTAGATCGTCTACACTTAGGATTTCGCAAAGTTGTTCGTCAGATGACACGACTTCGGGAAACGCTATCCGTTCTAAGGTTGATGTGAAAAGTGATTCTTCACTGACCACATTCATTTGGTCGATTTCGGTTGAACACGAGTCGGTAAAAGACATGACGGCTTCATAAGCAATTTCATATGGACTCAAAGGCATAGCATCACCGAATGAGTCTATCTCAGTTTCAGATGGGACAATCCAAGGATCATCATAAATAATGTTGTCTGATGTAATCATATGAATTGATGCAAATGAAGGGTCTGCGTTGATTGGAGGGAAAGGAAAAGTTCCCAGTAAACCGGAATCTTTAACTAAACCTACGCCAACGTCCCTATAAGGGATTGTCGTCTTACCGACATGCTGGATACTCTCTGAAGAGGCTGGGTCGGATGAAAAGTATGTCAGCTGATCAATCGTTACGATCTTACCGTTATGTGGAAACTTAATTACTCTGAAGACCGATGAAACGACCGATGTCATAGCATATGACCAACTTCGACCCAAAAGAAGGTTGTAGTCTAGAGGGGCATCAACCACCTCCACATCCAGACTAACGGTTTTACCTTCTACCCCTATAGGCAATTCCTGTAGAATACCAAACGGACGGAACCCATGGCCATCAAAGGCCTTAAGGATGGTCGGGGATTGGTTCAACGAAGGAGACCCAAGCGATCTCCAACATTGAATCGACATAATACACGTAGAAGCTCCCTCATCAATCACAGTCCGATGAATAGGCCTGTTTTTGACTATCACTGGAATTTGGAAAGCCATTTGATGGGGTAGATGCGGTGTACTATTTTCTAGATCGAAGATTATCAGGTTCGGGTCCTGAACATCAACAGCTCCGATAGCCGACAAAAGTAATTTTCGTTGTGCTGGGCATGATTGCAGCACTTCTAAAGCCGACATTGCTGAGGGTGAAACAGCTAAGTCCTCAACAATGTTGTAATTCTGGGCCGCTCTCGCATGTGGATTGAAAGCAAACCTTCGAAGTACACCCTTGGCGGGCGGTTTAATCACTAAGTCCGGGTTATGTTTTTCGATCTGTAGTGGATCGGAACCAGGAGCTGAGGTTGATGGATTAGAATGAGAAGATTCTTCTTCTTTACCATCAACAGGATTCTTACTACCATAATCTTGCGATCGAGTCGCAATCCTCACATGAGACATCATCAAAATGGGTTCTTCACTGGCAGTCGAGGAAGAACCTATCATCTTATTCTCCTGCTCTGGAAATGGATTTTTTAACACAGCAGGAGTGGGAGAACCTTTGACTATTTTCACAAACTCGGCCCGATGAGGGCAATCTCTTGTAAAATGATCCTCTTCACAAATAAGACAAGGATATCGAGGTTTGCGCTTTTCGTCATTGGTTTCTGACTTTTCCGTATTCTCCTTCGGAGCCTTGTCTGCTTTAGCCTTCTTCTTTCCTTTCTTCTTTCCACCGTTTTTTGATTTGGCCGTAGACGACTCTACAGCGTGAATATCGGCGGAAAGTTCAGGGGAAGACTCTCCTGTTGGGGAATCGGGCAAAGTGATTATAGGAGTAGTAGAAGTCTTGGAAGATTTCTTCTTGCTCTTTGTGTTCACGATGCCAATCATACCATCAGCGGCATGAGATCCCGAAGGAGCAGCAGCGATTTGATTCGATTTTGGAAGATCTAGAATCTTCTCGTGTAACGTACCCGACTGAGTATAAACTAAGTCAAGGTACTGCGCCTGAGCAATGACTTGCTCCTCAGTAACTACTCCGGCCTTAGCTACATCTTCAGTAATCTTCGGTAATAATGATTTAACAAACCATTCAGCTAAGATTTGGTCCGGAATAAAAACTTTCACTAGCCTTCTTCGACGTCTCCACTCATGAATGTGATCAGAAATATACGTGGACGTCGATTGTTTTAGTGAAGTTAATAACTCCGTGCCGTTATCGTATCTGACCGGCAACTGAAAGTGAGTTAAGAACGAGGTAGCTAACTGGCTGAAATTGTAAAAAGAGACCCGTGGTAACTCAATGTACCACTTGGCCGCGAGACCAATGAGTGTACACTGGAAAAGACGTAAGTGGATCGAATCATCCGAGATAGAATTTGAAGCACACCAGAGATGGTAAGTCATCACATGATTGGACGGATCCTCTCCAGACTTACCTTCGAACTTGGGTATATCACTGGGAAACTTATTTGGCATTGGCGGCCAGAACGGAAGATATTGAATTGGATCGTTCGTTAGGCGCGTCAAGTCTGGTAAATCCAAAGTTGCGATAAACGGTAACTGCCGGTTAGGATCTCTAAAACTCTGGGTCACAAGACCAGTCCCAGGAGGAGGATATCCAGGATAACCAGGAACAGGAGTCGCATTAGGGATATTATATCCTCCTGGAAAACCAGGATTAACCGGACCGTACTGGGGTTGTTGAGGTTGTTGATAAGTGTACCCAGGATACGGTTGATACTGGTAAACCGGCTGTTGGACAGCTTGCCCATGTTGGTACTGTCCCTGGTACGGTTGATGAAGAAATTGAGGTTGAGTAGTGACAACCGTACTTATACCAGGCTGACCTGTAGGCATCTGGACCGTGGTTTGAATCATAGATCCAGACAACGGTAAAGATGTCTGAGGAGTGGTTGCAGAGATAGTAGAAACTGGAGCTGTCGATACTCCAGAAGTAAGTGCGGCAGATGTAGCGGTAGTTGCAGTAGCCGTTTGAGATGGAGTACTAGGTGCAATTGACGGCTGAGTAACTACCGAAGTTACAGAAGTTTGAACATTTGACTGGACAGGTTGCGGTTGCTGGGGTGGACCAGAAACTACGGGTTGTCCAGCTTGAGGTACCAACTATATACTTGGCTGCAACACCTGTTGACCCTGTGATGGATCCCACACTATCATTCCGGCGTACTGACCCGTAACAGGTTGAGGATACTGAGATCCATAACCGGATTGAGGATAGGATTGATAATTGAAAGGTACAGTTCCCATACCTTGAACATATGACTGACCTTGAGGTGGTTGATAACCTTGACTCGAGTATTGACCTTGAGGTTGATAACCTTGAGGTAAATACGGATACTGGGGTTGACCTTGACCTTGAGGTTGATACCCTTGAGGTTGATACCCTTGGGGTTGATACCCTTGAGGTTGATATCCTTGAGGTTGATACTGAGGTTGACCCTGGGGTACATATTGAGGCTGGGGTTGACCTTGAGGCATGTATTGCACCATAGGTACATACTGACCTTGAGGTTGCCCCCCAGACACGATTTGTGTACCTTGAGGTTGCCCCCCAGGCGTTAACTGAGGCTGCCCCCCAGGCGGTAATTGGCCACCTTGAGGTTGGGAAACGGGAACTAAACCTGACATCATGTAAATGTCTCCTACACCCAATGGTATCTTACCATTGTTTCCAGCTAATAACCCATGATCAATGGGTTGAGGAGATGCCCCCGCAAAGGTACCAGAAAGTGATTGATACCCGGTGGGAACAGAAGGATCGCCGTGTAAGAAAGATTCAGGAGTTTGAGTAAACACGGACGACTGACCAGACATATTTACAGGAGTATAAATACCTCTAGGTGGAAAGGGAGTACGAGGTGTAGAAAAACCTACCCCTGAGTTGTCTAAATAATTGGTCAATGAAAGGTACCAAGTAGTACTTCTAGGAGGACTGTAAAAGATAGATTCACGCTCCCTGAGCTCAATAGTAAGTTGATCTTCAAGGTTAGAGACGCCTATTTCTTCCTCTGGAGCAAGTTCTTCGATAGCAATCAGACCAGTAGGAAGATTTTCGGTGATAACTCGTTCTACTCTTGGTGAATCTGGAACACTAGAAGTCGGAGTAACAGGTTCAGATATTTCAGGTTCTTCGCCTGTATCACTAGCAGACGAAAAACTACCAACAAGCTCAGAAACTGTAACAGCTTCAGGATTATAACCTGTCTCTAGACTTTGGTAATCTGGATGGACTACCAAGGAAGATTCTCCTTCTTCAGGTGAACCTACTCTACTGCCACTAGGAGGAGTTACAAGGACCTTTAAACCTTCTAGATTACTGGGGTCGTCTCAAGGAGGTTCACCCCTAAGTCTACGGGATCTCCTCAACAATTCGGCCACAGAAACAACTTCAGGAGACTGGCCTCGAAGTCTACGGGACTGTCTCGGTAATTCCGCCACAGCGAAAAACTTTTAACTACTACACACGAAAACAAAGTAAAATCTCAAATCAAACCACCTAAAGTCTCTAAAGAACCAAACAATTTTGAATCACACGCCTAAAGAATCTAGGGCGTCAAACCAAGCACAAACAGTAGCCTTCCAGACCGAAAGCGCTAGTTGGAGATGAAACCCAACATCGCCGGATTCAGTACAGAAGTGGCGGGTGGAACAGTTACCCCGGCAACCTGCTTAATGAATAGACCGGCACAAGTTCCTCCACTTTAACCGTCTCGAGTGAAGTGAACCCCCCGAAAAATCCAAGTGAGTCTAGCCGACGTCTGCTCCAGGTACAGTGGGATCTTCCCTCCACCGTCACCTCGGTAGAATCCTAAAGATAATGGTCACTAAGGTTACCAACCGCAACAAATGCACCTGGGGGAACAGTCTACACTCCGACAGCACGCAAGGGCAGAGTATCAAGCTCAATCCCCTTGCCGGTTCCTTGACAATAATCCAAGGTTTACCGACAAGTGACCCCTGGCTCCTCGACAATGGTTAATCCGAGGTTTACCGTTTGTAATACGTGCTTGTCTGGCGTTGTTCCCAACGAGGGAGGATTGATCCCCTCACTGGTTCGGACACGAGCTCGTGCTTCTCCTTTAAGAGGAGCTTTCCCAGAGTACAAATGAGACAATTGGATTTATTCTATCACAAGATAAGCTACTTGTTTGGTTTTGTTGTCTTGGAGAGTTAATTACTCTCCTACTCCAAGACACTAGCCTGATCTAAATTGGTGTTTCAGAGCCCTAGTAAATAAAAGTTACTAAGTTGATTTTACTTTAAGCGTTAATTTTATGGTTTTTCTTAAAGACAAAAGGTAGCGGAAGTGAAACCAATGGTGTGTAGACTCGACTCAAACCACTACAAAGATGCACCTAAGATGATTTACGCTACTTTTCTCTTTCAATGAAATTCCTAACTAAGAGAGTTGAGAAATGCAAATTTTATAGAAAACAACTTTCTTAGTAAAGACAATCAAAGAAACAATTCTCTTTATCTTTCCAAGCATACAAACATGACCGCTCCTTACGTGCACGAAAAACTCTTTTTCTTTCAAAACCCTTCAAAGCTACTTGAAACAAAACTTTTCAAAGGAGATGTTTTTGTATTTTCTCTTATTTAATAAAGCATATAAATCTATTTTAACAAAAATCAATCTCAAAAGTTATAAAATCTATGAAAACTTGACTCACAAGCAAATCAAAAAGAAATTTACTCTAAGAAAACCTAACGAGGCAAAAGCCTACAAGGATGATTCTAGGTTGTTTTACTTGACCACAATCAAGTCAAGGACCAGCTAATGCAGAATCAAAAGACCAGTCAAAACAAAACTCAAATCTTTTTGTTCTTTTTGTAAAATGGAATTCAATACTCAATCAACAAGCACTTCGAAATTTGCCAAAGAGATAACTCAAAGGTAAGTTGCTCTCACAGGTAGACTTTATGACAGGTCCGACTTCTAAGAAGGCTGACAAAACCAGAGAGATCTAAGGCTTGACAACTTCTACCGCCAAAGTCACTACAAGACCTACTCAAAAATCAAACCCTAGGGCTTAAACTTCTATGAAATCCACTAAAACACTCAATGCTATCGAAACAAGTTCAGGTGAAGATCTTTGACAAGAGACTAATGGATCTGGGCAGTAAAACCTAAGAAAAAGCAAAATCTAAGAGAAAAAATGCAAAAAATGGAAATTTCTTAATTTTTAGCAGGGTACGCAGGCAACCTGTTAAGCCAGGTGCGGGCCCGCTCTGTGCACACAGCAACAGTGCGTACAAGTACGCACTGTGCAATACTCAGAGGGTGCGTACTACTGAAAAAACCAAGAAAAACTAAATTCAATCTGACCCTAAGCTAACCCACCCAAATGCAAAGTCACAGAGCCAAAAACCAGAAAATAAATGACTTTTCTCAGATCAAAGTTGCATACAAAGGAGAAGACTTTCACATCAATGGAGTCCCCAGCGGAGTCGCCATTTTGTCAGGCGGAAAGAGTCGATAGTGCGGACACAACCAACCTCCCTAGGAGCCTAAGACTCTCTAGTGACAAACAAGACAAACAAGAGCTATCCTTCTCTAAACATGCATTTACTATACGAGAAATCAAGTGTTTAGATCCTACCTGTAGTCCAACGCTGTTGTAGCAGTCCAGCCTCGCTGATCTGGATGAGCTCCTCCTTCACTTCGAAACCTGCGTTCACTAACAATCAAACGATTAAATAGCACTTGATAACCTCATAAAATAAAACATGTTTAACACATAGACCAAGGAGTACATGAAACAACTCATAAATAACAAGTTATTGAGAAGAATGGACTCATTTGCATTAATAGGAAACAAAAGGAACAATTACAACCTGAGCCTTGGTGTTGTGCAAGTCCCTCCCAGGGTCCATCAAGAGTTCTCCTTTACTTTGACAAAGCTCACCCACTTCCAAATAAAACAAGCAAAGATGGCAATCTCTCCTCACAAGCTTCTAAATGGGAGTCCTAATTCCAGCAGCATCTACCCTTAGAAATGTTTAGCTTCCAACCTCTCCTCCTTCTGGCCCAATGCCTGTATTTATAGTGGTCTAGAGGAAGTTATTCAGGTCCACCATCAATGGGATAATCCCCTCTTTGGATGGGATAGCTCCCTTATTGATGGGATAAGTTCCTCTTTGGTAGGGGTACATGAACCATCTGGAGGCGCTCAATACACGTCGAACAACCTTCTAGAATGCTCTGGAAATGACCAAAAGTAACTTTTTAAAGATGAAACTTGCGCATTTTGACCTTTACAGGGGTACGCACCTGCCCCTTTACATACAGAGCGTACAAGTACGCAGCTTTTGTGAACATTGGGTGCGTACCCGCAGGTAAGGTTGAGAGAACCTGCGTACCCAGAGATAAATACATTTATAAAGACTTTCTCTCTTTTTGGAGTTTGACATGGAGAGCAGAGGCATAAGACTTGCCCAGGAGGATAGCATGACTGTTGATAGAGCCATACTAACTGTAAATAGTCATGGTGACATTTTTTAGTGTAACAGGGGGTAATGAAAGGGCATACTGCCCCCCATATGGTGGTAACCCAGAACTCAAGGGGATTGTCTGCCCTTGGGGACTGGATTGCCCAAATTGACCTACAAATGGATCAATTTGTCGAGTCTCAACATAAGAGTTGCCGGATATTATTCCAGAGGAACAAACAGGAATGGACCACACTGTCGAAATAGTCCCTGGATGGACTCCTTCTAGCGGTTGTGAGCTAGTCGGTACAGATGGTACGCCGGAAAACATTGTTGGAGTGACGGCAAGGAGTTCTGTTGTCGCTGTGTCATTCGACACAGTCCTAGATGTTGACGGTTGTTCAGACATTTTGAGTCTATCCAAAAGATTACCTAGCGATTCTACAGGAACTTCCACTGGTGGTAGACTAACTTATGATGTCGAAGGAAATAGAGCGACCCCGACTCCAAAATGTGTTGGAGTACTTGCTTGCGGATCTTCTACAATTTCTTCTATCGTAATTAAACCAGGTGGAAGGGGAAGACCGTCAGGTCTGTAAAATATTTCTGGTGCCGAAGAAGGGGTTGAATCGACAGCGATAGATGTTTGAGGAGCAAGACTCTCCAAACCAGTTGCGGATGGAACTGGTTCAGTCACACAAGTGTTTGCTCTCAGACTAGGATCAGTATCACTGTCCCTCTGTGGCTGTTGAACTTCTTCTGTAGAGGCAGGGTTTCCAGAAATGTTTGGAGTAACCGGAATCTCGGATGTCGTTGGAACACTTGTTCTAACTTTGATAGGAGATTTCGAACCGGTTACACGAGTTCGCTTTGTCCGTACTGTTTTTGATTCCGGAGACAAAGACGGTTGACTCGTAAGCCTCCGCGAACGACGGGGTTTCAATTGACTTTCTTCCACGATTGCAGATTACTCGATCAACCAAAATACAAAAGGGGAAAGTGTATTTCCGAATTAAATGAATTTTTAGACGCTTTAGACACAACTTGCTTTTTCAATTTTAAAGAGTCGAGAAAAAGCTAAAGATGACTCTAGTCTCCTTCGATTTTTAATGAGCCTGAAGTGATAAGTGCTCAGATGAACCTTTTCCGTTAAGGAGTCTGAAAAGGAATGAAAGGGACTGCTCTAGAGTTCTAGGTAGAGGGTGTGCCAAACTTTTCGCAAAACCGCAGAATACTTTTTAAGGTACGGGCGGTCAATCTTCCCGAATGTTGTGTTCAGTGCATTGCGATCAGTAGGGCGGCCGACACGGCTTCCTATGGATAAAGGTTTTATGCCTATAGGGGTCTCCCAATATATACTCGACGGTACGTGGGAGCACAATCCATACTGGCACTTATCGTCTCTCAGGAGGAATCACCCAACCATCAGCGAGGCGACCAGTGACCAGGTTTTACGACGCCGGAACACATCTCTAGCTTAGACCTCTATGTTGTGCGTTAAGTTACAAAGCGTTGTTAAGTTCATTCAATTTATTTTAGGTTGATCTTTCTTAGAAGTTTGCCTTTTTGGATCACCACGAGATGTATGATACAATTCCTAAATGCAGTCTAAAGATGATAAGCAAGCTTTTATATCTTTTCAAAAATGAAAATACTAGCTACAAGGGGAAAAGAAAGACACAATCTTTTCTCAAAGAGCATAGAGCACACTGTAAATGCACTTTTTCCTAAATCAACATACAAACTATCAAAATGCAAATGCACATATGCATGTATTTGTTTTCACTTTCTTAATATTGATGCCTAAAAAGAAAGTTGTTGTACAAATTTGAATTCGATTTCAAGTGAAAAACATAAACAAGTTCCTTTTTCGAAATCAAAAAGACGATTACGACACTTTATGATTTACTTGTTTCGACACTTAGAAATTCATAAATTCAAACCAAAAGACAAAAGTAAAAGCTAAATCAACTATGAACAACAAACAAACTCACTCCTAAGATCAAAACGACACTTACGACAGGTCTAGATCTAAGGGCGACAGTATGACTAGTTTACTTTTGTAATGGGAAACTGCAAATGATGTAACAAATACACAAAGAACAAGTACAGTTTCTTTATACAACTGAGGCGGAATTGAGGCAAAGAAAAGGGGTTTCAGATATGTACACACACTGATAACAGGCTGCAAAAAACAGAGATAAAACTGAGCAAAAGGAAGCAGGGAACCACAGCTGCACAAGGCAAAGACTGATCAGCGCACCCTCAGCACAGAGAAACTGAACTTCAGTGCAGGTAGCCATCTCGGGACCTGCGTTGAAATGCAGAACCTCTTCACAGAGTCTGCGCTGAAGCAGAAACGAGAGTTGTTTCTGGGTTCTGGGTCACGGTTTGCAGTTTAATCTACGGTTTTTGGCCGGATAAAAGCTATCAATTAGGTACAATTAGAAGGATGATTTAAAGGAGGACTAAGATCTATCACAAAGTCTGTTAGAGCACTTGTGGATCCGCTGTTCAGATCATAAACAGGCCCAGTGAATGGACTAGAGTAGCTGATCTCTACTTTGCATTTGTAAATGGCAAATGCAGTTCGATTCGGCACTCTTGAGTTTATGAGATGAACAACAATAGAAACACAAATAAACTAACAAAATACTTTCCCCAGCGGAGTCGCCAATTTGTTGTTGGGAAAAGTATCCAATTCGGAATGCCCTTATCCCACTCTAAGGTGTGATAGTGCCTTAGCAACAAACAAGGAAAACTATCTGAGTATTCTTCTTTATGAAATGTAAATGGAGAAGAAGGATGTAACTAACCTGTGTCTTTCGCTAGCTTGTCGATCCAATCACTCTCCTCTTTTTCTTGTTTCCCGCTGCCTGCTCTTTCACTGGTCCAGCTTCACCAAGTTCCTGCAAGATCACAAGAGAGGAAAACTACACAAAAGACATAGATTTACATTCATAACTAGTTTAGGATCAGATATAAACTAAATATGCAAATATAACAAAACATCATTGATATACAAGCATATAGGAGAAACTCAAATAGCTTTATTGATATGATAACAAAGTCCAAGAGGAGATACAACCAAGTGAGTCCTGATCCAGCATCTACCTCCCAGCAAAGGAATCCCTTCCTCTCCTCCAACAAAGCATAAATCACCCAATGTACTAATCTCAATCTCAAACCAACAGCAATTCTCTGCAAAGTACAAAATTCCAGCCTCCTGAACCTCTGGGTGAGAGATCCATATATAGATGTAAGCAGAGAGGATGAGTCAGCTTATGTTTTGACTTGTGGCTTCTCTCTGTCAGTTCTTGCTTCCACTTGGAGGTTGAGAACCTCTTACTCATCACTAGTCGAATTCATTGAGGCAAGTGTCATTGGAGAAGATTCTGGAAGCTTCCAGGGTCTTTCCACCTCGTTGAATGAGCTTGCCATTTTTCATTTCCCGCTCAGCACACCCTGGTAGTTCTTTTAGGTGCGTTGCAACGCACCCAGCTAGTGTACTGGGGTGCACTGCAACGCAGGTAGCTAGAAGAGCTTCTGAATTGATCTTGAATTGACTGTTTTTGAGTTGTTTTTGGTGGAGAACTTCTGGGAGAAGCTGTCATTGGTTGACCTTGTTCCTTTAGGGGCAAGAACAACTCTTTTAGGGACTTTGGATCCCTTGGATTATGGACATTTCATGCTCAATGCTGTAAGGCACAAAAATGTCTATAACAAGTAATACCTATCTTGGGGTATAATTCATGGAATATTGTAAATTGTTTATTGATATCCTCATGACTTATGATGAGCACAACAATATCACTACCATAAAGGAGAAGAGTCGTGACCATATCAATGAGCTTAGGGCTAGTGCATCTTGTAACTTCTAGATATGCTTCTAACTTATCAATGTAAATGCCAAAAATGGTAGGGGAAAGGGGACACCCTTTCTTAACATCGATGTTGCATTTAACTTCTTTAGACTAGCCCTTAGTGGTCTTAAGATTAGCTACAACATTCTCATATAGGCAAATCACAAAAACCATTAACTCAACAGGAACCATTATTTCTTCAAGCATTTTCCATAACTTATCGCAAGGAACCAGGTCGAAATATTTTCTAAATTCCACAAAACAGCAAAAGAGATTATTTTTGCTATTAAAACATTCCTCAAAAATGATAATATAATATAACAAAATATTTTTCTATGACATAATTTTTAATGTTGGAAACATATAGATGGTTTTTCTGAATTTAATAGTAACTTTGAAATGATGATTTCAATTTCATTGAAAATATCTCATTGAAATTTTGAATCTGCTAATTTTTAATTTGTCTCTCAATCTTAGGAACACACACATGCATTTGGAAAAGAAGCATATCAACACCATATCACTTAATAGCACTCATTCCTTTCCTTTTTCTACCATGAGGGCTGCCATTTCTTTCCCCATTTTAAAAAGCAAAGAAGTTATGCCCATAACAACAAAGCTCCTCTTCTCTTTTCCTCGTTTGAAGTTATGATGCCATCTCCCTGGTTTTATTTTCCTCTTTCTAATTCAAAGCCATATCCTCTTATCCATGATAATTGTTTGGTTGTCCTACTTGTTCAGCCATATCATAATTTGACTAAGAATATTTTGGGATTTTTTTCAGTTATCCTACTAATCTAATTCAAAATCCAACTTTGAGACTTGAAACTTTTGAAACACATATTTTGTAGAACAACTTAATATTTCTCATTCCAAATTTACTTAACATTGCAAGTGGATTTAAAAAAAGGGGAAATTGTCAACATTCTGGAAATTGTGTTTTGAGTTTAATTCTTTATGGAAATTGATTTGATCATGAAAAATCACATCCCTCATGTCAAATAATTTAAAAGTTAAATATTTCTTAGTAGGAAAATTTAATTCCAAGATGGACCCATTGTATAAGTTAAATAGTTGTTTCCAATGTAATCATGCAGTGGAAAAATTGTTTCCTTTGAAGGAACCTTATCCAAGAATTGTTTCCGTTTCTCATAATTTAATTATATTTAATTCAATTAGCATTAGTGGAAAGATTGTGGCCTTTATCGGCACACAAACCATAGCTTGATATGTTGTTACATTACATATTTTTTTTAGTATTCATGCATGGAAAAAATTCATGGTAGAATAGTGGATGTAGCAACCATGATATACAGTTCATGGGACATAGAAGGCAATGCTATATTTTTCCAAAAAGGTCACAACAACATGTCATACTTCCATCAATGCTAACTTTGACCCTAAAATCTTCTACAACTTAAGAGAAAAAGTTGTAATTGTGAAATAAAGTATCATGGCACCACGTTGTGGTGCCTTAATACCACCATGGTCGTTGTGTTGTACCAATGAGATTTTTCTTTAAGTTAAACTACTTTCACCTAGACTATTCCTAACACTTCAAAACTTAGTCAATTATTCAAGTTCACCTTAATTCTTATTCATTTAATTCTTCATTCAACAATTATGCAATATATGATATCAAAACTTCTATATGTGCAGCAAAAATAAAAACATCAATATGAACAAGAATAAAGAGCCACGTATAACATTTTTAATGGGAGGGGGAACTCCTAAAAATTTCCCAACTTATTTTGTTAAATTGTAATATAGTTTACAGTAGTAATACAATATTAAAACAGTGGGATAGTCACTTGGCATGGGCCAGCGAGCTCATCTAGCAAATTCACCAACTTGTGCAGCCCTACTCTACACCTAGAACCTACCTGGAAACACCTAGAATTTTTCCCCAACAAAACCAACGGTTTTCCCAAGTCGTGTAGCTCTACCCTGCACCTACAACTTGCCCAAAAACTCGAAGAATTTTTTTCCCAACAGAACCAACAATTACCCCAAGTCATGTAGGCTCTCTCGGTGAACCTCACCTTTCCATGTGCTCTCTTTTTATTGTGATCCTTGCATTGTGTGACCTTCCCTTAGTTATTTCTACGATATCACAAACTCGCCCTTGCAACCTATTATGTGATTTCTTCTTGCATGGTCAAATGACTTGATTTATCCAACTCATTGAGCTCCCTTCTACTTGTACATGGTGAAACTCATTCATTTTATGTGGGTTGACACCCTTTCACTTTTGAGCAAACCCTTCTTTCTTGTACGGGTGCCCCTTCATGGGCGAGAGCAACCCTGGGACAACTTGAAATTGGTCGTGGGGTCTCCCCTTTGCCAAGTGAGCACACCTCTAAGCCAACCTAACCTAGGTCATACAGGTTCCCCTTTCCAGATGGGCACACCCTTATCGAGGTGCTCTACCACCATTTGCTCCATGCTATATCGCCAGTCTCACTTCCTTCTCAGTTACTCCATCACACTTCGTTCCTCTTCGCACCCTTTGATTAGGTTGGTCATGCCACCTACTGAACCACATTCTTCCATGTATCATTTTAGTGGGTGCACTCGTTGGGTTGTTCCAGCTACGTTGTGCCCGAAACCCCACCTTCATGCGGGTGTGAGCCCTTTTTGAATTCTCCCTTATGGACCTGAGTGCCCTTCCTTTGTGTGGGTACACTCGTCGCATGTCGTGCACTCCAAGTATTCACCAAGTTGTTCCTCGTCGCATGGGTGGTTTCCCCACCTTGTGCAATCTGCTCAACTCGGTTCCATCTCTGTTTTTCAACACTGCAAGTGTTTGTGGGTTTTCATGGGTGCCTGTTGGCCTTGGTTCCAACTCAAGGTCTTTATAGGAAGGAATTAGCATGACAATGATTCATATCTTTGTTTTAAATTATAAGTCATGATCAAAATTTATAAATTTTATTATCTCACAAGTAGAAGTAGGATAGTGAAGTTGTGTGAATGGTGTGAATGAATTATTTGTTACCCCATACACTAAACAAAAATCTAGTTAAATAAAATTGACCATGTTAGAATTCTTTATCCTAGGTTGAAAGAGTTGCAATAATAATTCCTGGGAGGGGTTAGAAGGGGAATAAGAAAAACCAATGATCTCTCTTTCTTATCATGTGAATAATGAAACAAAATATGCAATCATACCATGTGAGTATGGTAACCTAAGGGATGTCCAATGGTGTGCAATCAATTTCAATGTTTATTGTTTTTGGTCGATTATTGTGTTCACATGGAAAAGTTTGAATCAAAGTTAATAAAAATGCATGGACACCCAAACCCTTAAGATGCCTAGTCACATAGAGTTAAGAATTAGCGAAATTTATCATGTGCATAATGACAGAAAATATGCAGTCATATTGCTAGAGCCTAGATTGACCTCATGCTGAAGGAAGGCAATCCTAGGATAACCACAAACCAAGCTTAACCTGTTAGCTAGCCCTACCACATCGGGAGAGGGCTCTCGCCTTATGAATCCTAGTTAAGATGATTGGATCATGAACAAGATTTTATGCTAGGTATAGTAGCTCTAGGGTTTTGATTGATTTTGTTGGTTTTTTGCTGGATCAGATGGAGCTAGGCAATTTAGGTATGGGAAATTAGGTCAGAATGCAGGGTGTTCTATGGGGCAAGGTAGGTATAGGCTTTAGCACTTGAAATTTAGTCAGGTGAGATGTCTAAGACTGGCAAGGAGCTAATAAGGGCTTGAGCAAGTCAAGGATCCTTCCTAAACAGAAGAAAACATAGAATACCGAATGATTTCCCAATCTAGAGCACTGCAAAAAATGATTCTACCTATCTATCTTGATATCATTCAATTAGAAGCAGTGAAATAGATGAGGGCATACATAAAACATGTAAAAAATTGATAACAAAAGAAGAAACTATGCAAAAGAACCATACGACAGGTATCGCACAAAAATAGTTGCAACTCCTATTAATTTCCTTGCCAAATTGCTTACAATGATGTACAATATTGTTCAGAGCATCCAAGTGAGCCCTTGCAAATGAGAAAGAAAATACATAACATAGACATCAAAACCACGCATCCTGACCATCAGGGGTCGAATCCATGAGAAGAGGGGCTGTTTCAACTGTTTCCCAACTAAGAACTGGAATATAGGCAGTCCAACAACCTGCCTCCAAAAGAGTGGAAATAGATTCATTTGCCTCAAAACCACCTCTAACTAATGAATCTACCCTCTAACACTATTTTACCATTACATTTACATACCATGTCATTAATTACATCAGTGAAAACATCCATGAGGAGATAGAAATCAGATTCCAGTCAAAACAAGCAAATTTTGGTTTTCTGAGCAAAATGGTCAAAAGCGCAGTGCCACTGGCTAGAAGCGTAGCGCCACTTTCAGCACACTTTTGGAGGCCTTCCCCTTAGCCAAATTGAGACCATGATAGCTCATTGGAAAGGTTTTCAAGTCTATTTTATGGAAAACTTAGAATTTTTGAATTTTGAGGTTATTTTCCCCCTAAAAACTTGAATCTCCCAATACTGCTTCTGTGTGTCCAAAAAGAGGCAGAGAGGTCATTTTTTGGTATTTTTTGGACCTTTTGGTGACCCAGATTTGCTCCAAAACTTTTGAAAATTTCCAGGGTGCATGTCCTCATCATCTTGAATCCAAATATGCAAACCTTTTCTCCATCTGATGCTCTAGGAAAAAGCACAGCACCACCGCAAAAGTTATGTGTTATAAATTTCAAAATTTCAAAAATGCAAAACTTCTCAAAACTTACCCAAATTTGGCATGGAACACCACCATTAGCTACTTTTATGGGATAGGGAGGCTTCATCCAACATCTTCAATCTATCTTTCTCCTTTTTTCCTTTCAAAGCTCTCCTTAGCCTAGCCTTTAACTTTCGAATCCTCATCTTACAAATTTTGTTGCAAGTCATGTAATGGTAGGCCATGTGTCAGAGCATTTTCTTATCCATGTTGGCCTTCTCAATCAGTCCTTCAAGATGTATGTTGACCCTCTCAAGCCAAGTTTCCCTATCATTTTCGATCTCTTTCTCAATAGGATTTAATGTGACATGAGCCTCTTTTGCCAGTTGCCTGTTTGCTTTGGTCATTTCCCGCTCTATGAGGACTTGCTTATCACTCAATTGTTTGCTTTCCTGCACTAAATATTGATGATGAACTTGGCTCTCTCTAAGTTGCCTGCCAAAGATTGTATTTGAGCTTCCCTTTCTTGAATCATGAGGTCTTTGATGGTTTTTTCATCCTGAGCCTCCATGTCAGTAATGCCACTTCCATGATAAGTGAGGTGATGTTGTGGCTCCTCATGCTCAATCAGGTCAAAATCTCTTTCCTCATCATCACCAAGATCTTCCTCTTGCATTTTTTCCTTGCCTTTGCTCAAATGCTCAACCTGTACCTATTTTGTTGATGTAGAAGGCAAAGCCCCTTCCACACCTTGTGGAGCAAACATTTGCCTGTGGACTGATGACGAAGGCAAGGCCCTTTCCACACCTTGTGGAGCAAACACTTTCCTAGCAGCTAAGAAGTCTCCTCGTGCCTCTCTAATATGTTAAGTACACTGGCACCTCAGTAGTTTTGGTTTCCTTGACCTCTTCCCTTGTTTCTCCATGGCTAGAAGGCCCTCCTTCTTCTTGATGCACTAGTGAAGGGATCTATGGACCTTTGAACATCTCATGAGCAATGAAAGTCTCCCAAGGAATGTTAAGAAGACTAAGATGGTGAAGAACAATGATTTTGATCAAACAATAATGATAGATGTTGTTCAATTGCTGAGGGTATGGTTTCTTCTGCACAATGTAAGCTATCTTATCAATATTTATAAACAAGAAATATGGGAGATTCATCATCCTTACCCTAGTGAAGTGCATGACGAGTCTGATATGATAAGCATACAACCGAGAGAATCTGTCTTCACAAGTGAAATACTTGATGATAATCCTCATCAAAGGAACATACCTGTTCTCCAAAAATTTAAAGGGGAAATGCCTCTTCACCTCGTTTTTGTATTGACGCTTGATATAAGGTTCATAGTAATCCTCATCAAGGTCCTTACCCTTGTACCATTTCTCACCAACATTAGGGATTCTAGTGGCCTCTGAAATGACAGCTAGCGATATCATGAAGGTTACTCCAGTAAGTGTCACCTCATTATTATGTAAATGGGCCACAAAAAGTTTGTCCAACTCATGGTGAAACTGAACTCTTTCCACCATTTCACAAAATTGAAAACATGCTAGATGTCTGAAACAAGAAACTGCAAGTGGGCAAGCCTGTAATTCTCTCAAACTAGTGGGCTCCTATCTGATGATTTTTCCTCCTTTATGGGGCTTCCTCTGTTTCCTGTGCCTCTTTACAGAACTGTCACTAAATGTCTCCTCCTCATATTCAAAATCATTGTCTCTGTCCATGTTTCCCTTAGTTTTCACAGTGGTAATGTATGGATGGTGCTATACGCAATGACTTGGAGGAATGGCTGCAAATGAAGGTGTCGGAAAAATGTACGAGGGAGGGGGTTTGGGGAGTGATAAGTGAGTGATAGAGTGTGATAGCAGTGATGGAATAAGCATTTTAGCTTATGAAATGAATGGTAAGAAAACTAGGGTTTTATAATAGAGATTAGGGTTTTAATTTTGAGGATGAAAAAACCAAGAAAATATTCACATGTGCACACTAAACAACAAAAGGAGTGATGGTACTTACATGCT
The DNA here is from genome assembly GCA_031772625.1 of Pinus tabuliformis. Taxonomy (NCBI): domain Eukaryota; kingdom Viridiplantae; phylum Streptophyta; class Pinopsida; order Pinales; family Pinaceae; genus Pinus; species Pinus tabuliformis. The sequence continues at coordinate 686,934,730 of CM062819.1, forward strand.
AAGAGAAAATATGGAAGAAACTTGGCGAAATTTGGATGTTTGGAGTTTTTTTGGGCTTTGCTGGTCAAAGGTGCAGTGCCACCTACAAGAGCGCAGCACCGGTCCAAGAGTGCAATGCCAATGTTAATTTGCACTGTGTGAAAATGCCAGGAGCGTAGCGCCATGCTAGGAGCATAGCACCAACACTCAAGAGTGCAGCACTGGTCCAAAATCTCCAGAAGCGCATCGCTTTCCTTTGTTTTGCTCAATGACACTTAGAAAACAGATTTTCTTCTCCTTGGATATTTTGATTCGCAAAATGTCATAATGGCATAAAAATAGAAGAAAAGGAGTTTTTATATGAACTCCCTTTTTATTTTTTTCTTTTGAAAACCCATCTTTGTAATGTCTCTTTGTCTTTTTCAATACTCTATTTTTCAAGTTTTATTCTCTTTTGCTTGTAAGTGGACTAATGCTCTAGATCACTTTTTTGCAGTAGTAGATAGCAGTGGTAGATTCTTGGCAACATCACAATCTTAGGAGGAGCTTGTGAACAAATATTACATATAGAAAAAGTAAAATTACATCATAAATGAAAATAAAAAGAAATAATACTCAGTTTTCACCTCAAAACAAGTTTTGAGTTGAGAACTATATTCAGCTCTCAAACTGATAAATTATGATTTTAACAATCATTATTAATCTCCTCATATCCTTTCTCACCATTATTGGCATGAAATAACTGGTTTTGACCATGATAAAACCCTAAAATGTAAGACACCAAACACTAAGAGCTAATAAGATAAACTGCAGAATAAATCATGAACCATGACTGAAACATGAAAGACGATCAACAAGTACAGATCATGAGGAGAAAAACTGGAAGTAAACCCTACCATCAGTGAATACATGACCTAATGGAATGCAAACTCATCAATGTGGGACTTCTACTATGAAATGCAAAAGAGAAAATTTTGATCACTGATGGCAGTGTGAAGACACTGACACTAACATTGGCTTCAATGGCGATGGTATCCCCTTGGAGGTGCTAAGAACACTATAGACCTAGTAGCCTTTTCCATTGGGAAAATGAAAACTGACTCATGACTCAAACTGTGACTAGAAACTGAATTAAACTCACAAACATTACACAAATCATTTGAATTTTATAGCCTTCACCTCGGGCCCCAAGCTGATATGACTGTATACTTGGAAATCTTGCAATGAAATGGAAAACGATATATACAATGATCATGTCATGATTTCAAAAATCACCTTAGAAGTAGTAGTGCTTTAGGAGCCTACCATTTACTGGCCCTCCTTGACAATCCTAACCATCCATCTCCTTGAGAAAAAAGGCATTCTGTGCTCTGTATGCTGCAATATTATAGGGTCATTTCCATACATTTTCAAACTTCTCGTGCTTTCCTTTGTCCTCATTCTGAGCATCCCACCGCAACACGACATCCTCTAGCTGGAATTTGTCTGCTTTGGTTTTCCAATCATAGATTTTCTTGATCTTTTCCTGCAATTTGAAAGTGTTTTGGAAAACTTCATCCCTTGTTTGTTGTAGATGAATCATCTGATTAATTCTTCGTTGAAAGTCATCCTCTTCACTGCCAGCCTCCTGTAGCAGTCTCATAACCGGAACTGCAAGAGATGTTGGAAAAACTATGTGAATGCCATAAACTAATTCAAATGGAGACATACCTATGGATCTCTTCTGGCTCACTATGTCAGCCCACAAGGCATTAACCAACTTCCTGTGTCAACTTTTCTTATTTGTTTCCAACATCTTCTTGATGATGTTCACCAAAGACTTATTGGATGATTCAGCTAAACCATTTCCCTGTGGATAATATGTTGTAGAATGACCCAAAGTAATATTATACTTGCTGCAAAAGTCAATCTTATTCTTTGATCTGAATGAGGTTGCATTATCTGTGATGATTTTACTATGACAACCGAAACGAGATAAAATATTTGACTCTAGAAATTTGATGATTACCATATATGTGGCTTGTCGGGTTGGAATTGTTTCAATCCACTTGGAAAAGTAGTCAATTGTTGTTAGGATCCATTTGTGTTGCATCGATCATGTTGGATGAATTTCCCCAATGAAATCGAGCCCCCACTTCTGAAATGGTGCATTGATTTCAACATGTTTCAGAGGAAGAGGCATCAATTTTATTTTCCCTTGAAAGACCTGACATTCATGACAGCTCATGACTATTTTGTAAAACTATGAAAATAAAGTCAGTGAGAAGTAACCTGTTCTCAACACTTTTTTTGCCATTGTCTTCCAGAACAAGTGACCACCACAATCACCTTTATGAAACTCATACATCACCTGCCAACCCTCATCTTCTACAAGAAAATTAAGTAACACACCTCCTAGATCTTTCCAATAAAGAGAATTATTTAGAATGCACAATTTAGCAGCTTTGAGTTTAAGTGATCTACCTTTGTTCTTTGTCATCCCCGGAGGTGGTGAAAGGTGCTGAAGTACATACACTATGTCTGAATACCATGGTGACTGAAGAAACATTTCAGATACTTGAATCAGAGAGCCTTCTTCTTCATCTTCTGACATGGCTGCGATGAGATTGATATCTAAAGCATGCAGATTTGATTCAACCATTAACCTCGCCAAGCCTTGTCCTTTGATCAACTTTGTAGGTTTAATCTCCAGATCATATTCCAACATTGTTGCAATCCATTTTCCTCGCCTTCCTTCTGGATCAGTTTGTATCAACACATCCTTTACTACTGCATTGGGAACGTATGCTATGATGTGTGAGTGAAAAATATACACTCTGAAATCCTTCAAAGCTTTGACAAGAGAAAGAGCCTATTTTTTAATTATATTGTACTGCAAGGCAGCAACTCTAATGGTCTTGCTGAAAAAGGCAATCGGCTTCTCCAGTTGATCTTTCTTTTGCATCAATATTGTAGCCATGGTATGCTTAGATGCAAATGAAAATATGATGAAATCTTGCGTATAATCGGGACTAATCAAGAACAGGGTTGTAGATAAAGAATACTTTACCAGATTAGATGACTTCATGGCATCCTCCGTCCATTTTACCACGTTGTCCTTTTTTAACATGTTAGTTATTTCTCTTAGATGATCAGCTAGATTGGGTATGAGTCTACGTAAAAAATTAATCTTACCATTAAAATCTTGTATTTCCTTCTTGTTAGCACTTAGAATGAACCTTAATGATGAGAAAAGGCAACTCTGAGGTAACCACAAACCAAGCATTTGATCTGGCATCTAGCCCTAACAGACGAGAGAGGGGTCTCTCTTTACCAACAAAATGTGGCTGCAATAAATGAAATTTTAGGCTAGCTATGGAGTGTGGGGATTTGTTTGAAAGGTTTTGGGTCGAAACAACAAGAGAAAGGATGATTGGGCTATGGAGTCAATGCCAGTTTTTGCCGGAAAACTTGGGGCAAATTAAGTGCCATGTTCAGCTAGATAGAAGATTGCAAATGTGAGAAGAATAGAGGGGAGAAATCCAGCTACCCTACAGGCATCAAATAGGGATGGATCTCTAGGAGCAGCTTTAGATGAACGAGAAACACAGGGTTTCTCAACAGAGCATCTAACCAAGGATGAATTCTGCAAAGACAACCACTACATCTAACAGCAAAATCATCATGAAAGGAGCATCATAGGGGATGGATTCCTAACATATCACTTAGATAATGTTGTAACAAGGTAGAAAAACAAAATATGTAAGTGAATTACAGGAAAAACATACTAAATATAACACCATGATTGATCCCAGTTCCAATGGGAAGAAAACTTCTTTATTGAAATGATATTCAGGAAATTTTACACAGTGCCAAGTAGCCTCTCTGTTGCCAAAATCCAACCATTACACTCTAAAATTCATAAAATATATACATTAAGCTCATCCCTGTACTAAGGGAATTGAGCTCAACCATCTTCTTCAAAATATAATTAGTTACATTAAACTTGGACCGAATTTCTGAAAATAGGTGTTAAATATGAACTCGTATCTCCTGAACCATAGCACCCGTTACAAAACTGAAAGAGGTTTTTGTAGATAAGGTCATTTTTGAGAAAATATCTCTCAAAATTTTGAAATTCGTTTCCAGTTGCTCGGAATTTGTGCCACAAAATCATCTCTAAAACAGAAAATGATTAAAAATTTAAATCTTTAAAAATAAGCTGTAAAGATCTAGTCAAATATTCCACTTCACAACACATGTGAATAAACTGAAAGAGTTTTTTGTTATATGTCTCATGGTTAACAAAAACCTCTTGGGTTTCTCAAATTTACTTTCCATCTGTTGTAAAATGGCACTGCACTAAAATGACTAAAACAATAAAATAAATGAAAATTTTGTTTTGTTTTAAAGTAGGCTCCAAATATCATTGCATATCTCCCACATAATAGCACCTGTGCATAAACTGAAGGATATTTTTTTTATTTGGTATGTGTTAGACAAAAACCTCTTTCACTTTTGTAAAATTCCTGTCCAAACTGATTTTGTAGTAAAATTGTCCCTGTGTGCAGCAACTGACCTCAAAACATGCATAACCAAGAATCAATCATTCATTTCGATCATATCTTCTGATCTGAGAGCTGGTTACGGGAGTGTGATATACCATTGGAGATATTTTTTCGAGGTCCTTTTGATGAAAATACTTATAATATGATTTGCACTGAAACTCATGTGCAAAACATCTCTGAAAACCAGACATAGTAAGAGCCCATTTTGATCCCTGGTGACAGGCTGCGAAGATTGGAACTAAAATTGGCCTCATTGGGGATGGTAGCTCCTTGGAGGTGTCAAGAACACCATTTACCAAGTGCCTCATCCATTGGGCAATACAGTCAAACAGCTGCAAAACTAAAACAACTTATACCAATCCATAAAACATACACATACTACAACCTGTACATAAACAAATACCGGAAACTGAAATGTTGCCTTGGGCAACTTATTTATTTACAACTCTACCCTACTTTTTAGCAAAATCAATAGATCAAGTGATATTGTAATGCCAGATTAACCAATCAAGTAATTGTGACAAGGATGCTGCTTGGAAGTGCTTCAACCAGAACACAACTGGAAAGGTTGATACCCATACATGCACATAATGAGTTTGGTTGTGTAAAAGACAATCTGATCTATCATTCAAACTAAAAAAAATTCTCATGTACACTGCAATAGGATCGAAGAAACCACACTCTGTTTTCGTCCCTAACTCCTCAACACAGACCTCCAACTGCAAATTGTCAATGCAAACATCCATGGGAAGCTCTATTGTTTCTTGTTTTGAAGGAGGGAGAGTTTCCAAGAACTTTTTGGGATCTAGAAATTCATATGATTGGATCTGATCATTTAAATACTAAATCTCCTTCTCAAAATTTTCAACAACTAACTCAAAGAAACCAGTTTTAGCTTTAGGAGGAAACTTTGGAGATCTCAAACATTGAAGCACGATAATGAAAAATAATTCATCAATTTCAATATCCACTAATTTATCTCTAACTTCTTTTAAAACTTAACAAAACAAAGGGTTTTGCACATACCCTACCATCTTATTTAGTGCATGAATGGATTAGTGAGCACTGAAATCTCTGGATTGGTTTGGAGTCGCCAGGTGAATGTTTCAGCCTTCATATGTGTCTGACTACTGTCCACCATCAGCAACCAGATCTGCAACTTGAATGATCTTTCTCGGAGAAGATTTGTCACCTTGTCCCCAGAAATAGTGCCAATATGTTAGCACTTAGAATGAAACTTAAGGCTGAGAAAATAAAACTCTGAGGTAACCACAGACCAAGCTTTTGATCTAGAATCTAGCCCTACCAGACCAGAGAGGGATCTCTCTTTTCCAACAAGATGTGGCTGGAATAAATGAAATTTTAGGCTAGATATGGAGTGTGGAGATTTGTTTGAAAGGTTTTGGGTCGAAACAACAAGAGAAAGGATGATTGGGCCATGGAGTCAATGCCAGTTTCTGCCGATAAACTTGGGACAAATGAAGTGCCATGTTCAGCCAGATAGAAGATTGCAAATGTGAGAAGAATAGAGAGGAGAAATCCTGCTGCCCTGTAGGCATCAAATAGGGATGGATCTCTAGGAATAGCTTTAGATGAATGAGAAACACAGGGTTTTTCAACAAAGCATCTAACCAAGGATGAATTCTGCAAAGACAACCACTACATCTAACAGCAAATCATCATGAAAGGAGCATCATAGGGGATGGACTCCTAACATATCACTTAGATAATGCTGTAACAAGGTAGAAAAACAAAATATGTAAGTGAATTACAAGAAAAACATATTGAACAATAACACCGTGATGGATCCCAGGTCCAAAGGGCAGAAAACTGCTTTATTAAAATGATATTCAGGAAATTTTACACAGTGACAAGTAGCCTCTCTACTGTCAAAATCCAACCATTACACTCTGAAATTCATAAAATATATACATTTAGCTCATCCCTATACTAAGGGAATTGAGCTCAACCATCTTCTTCAAAATAGAGTTAGTTACAATAAACTTGGACCGAATTTCTGAAAATAGGTGTTAAAGATGAACTCGTATCTCCTGAACCGTAGCACCTATTACAAAATTCAAAGAGATTTTGTAGATAAGGTAATTTTTGAGAAAAAACTCTCTCAAAATTTTGAAAATTCATTTCCAGTTGCTCGGAATCTATGCCACAAAATCATATCTAAAACCGAAAATCATTAAAAATTTAAATCTGTAAAAATAAGTTGCAAAGATCTTGTCAAATATTCCACTTCATGACACATGTGAATAAACTGAATGAGGTTTTTTTTATATGGCTCGTGGTTAACTAAAACCTCCTTGGGTTTCTCAAAATTACTTTCCATCTAATGTAAAATGGCACCGCACTAAAATGACTAAAATAGTAAAATAAATGAAAATTTTGTTTTGTTTTAATGTAGGCTCTAAATATCACTGTATATCTCCGACATAGTAGCACTTGTGCATAAACGGAAGGAGGTTTTTGTTATTTGGTATGTGATGGACAAAAACCTCTTTCACTTTTGTAAAATTCCTGTCCAAACTAATTTTGTAGTAAACTTGTCCCTGTGTGTAGCAACTGACCTCAAAACATGCATAACCAAGAATCAATCATTCATTTTGATCATATCTTCTAATCTGGGTGCCGGTTACAGGAGTGTGATATACCATTGGAAAGATTATTCTAAGCTCCTTTTGATGAAAATACTTAGGATATGATTTGCACTAAAACTCATGTGCAAAATATCTCTGGAAACCAAACATAGTAAGAGCCCATTTTGATCCCTGGTGATAGACTATGAAGATTGGAACTAACACATATCATGCAAGCCAAGTAACCAAATTGATGTTCAATGGTGGGAAACAAATTACAACGTTTCTTGTTTCTAGCCAATTATCATGTTCACATGAAAAGGTTTGAATCAAAGTTGATAAAAAGGCATGGAAACCTTAAATCTAGGATGCACAGTAGCATATAGTTAATAATTAGCTATATTGTTACATTAGCCATATTATCACATGATCCTAAATAACATGATATTCCTATATTAATCTTATTTTAGAGAGAAATTGTAAAGTTCCTATTTTGAGTGGACAAGATAGGGTTGTGTTTCCCACATTTTCAATAGGGATTGTAGCATGTCGATCTCATGATATTTATTTAGTGAAAATGCATCATCATATTTATGCATTGGCCAACAAGAATTTTTTTAGTCATCATCTAACTGCACAACCCAATGGCAGGAACTTGTTTCCAAGGTGCATCCCAAGCTAGTAATGATTTATGGCTTGTGATATTTATCTACTTTTTGTTTGATTTTATTTCCTTGACTCAATTAATAGACTACACGAAATGCCAAAGGATCCCCCTATGTGTTGGAAACTTTGAATGAACCTATCGAAAGTGAGAGGAGACCAAGAGGTAATAGATATTCCATTCCTAGGTTGCTCATCTAGGGCTCATTTTGGGTGATAATAGGCATAAAGGAGTAGTTAAAACATATCTCTATGAATGTTGATGGTAAGTAAACTTGCATCCATGACCCTAAATAATCTATAAACAAGTAGGTTTTACATGATTAACACCAACTAATTATTTCAAGGAAGCAAGGGAATGGAAAGAAGCCCTCAAAGAACAGAGATGTGGAGTAGCTAAACATTCATGAGACTATGAGTAATCCCTCTTTGTCGTCATCTCATTCATGAGATATAAGGCCTAGCCATGTTCGTTTGGTTTAGGAATGGATGCATTGACAACAAAGATTGTATATTAAATTAGTACATTAGCTAGCCCAAATCAACTATGGAAGAAACTTAGGTATAGTAGCTAGTATAAAAGGTTAGGGTCGTTATTAATAATGTATCATCAATCACAATACGTAAAACAAAGTAGGGATGCCATGTCAAGGAGAACCAAGTTTTTGAAAACAAAAAATTGAAGATGTTGGTTAGGTAATAAAAATATTGCTTGTAGTCCTAAAAACATAACACATCAAATTAGGGGAATTAAAAGGCATATAGCCTCTAAATAAACAACAATAATTTTATTGAGATAGACAAGGACCAAAATTGATAAACATATTCCCAATGAACATGAATGTACATAGATGAAAAATTATCTTCAAAATCCATTGAAATTAAATAAATAAAATTATGTAAATTAACCAAAATAACAAAAATTAGCCAATAGAATTAAGAAAAACAGAAAATTAATTGCCCAAGCTTTTAACAATTTGGAAACAAAATATACATAAAATAGAGTGAATGAATCCTATGATGTTTAAGGGAGTAGGCATGCCATGTGAGAGAGAACCAAGTTCTATGAAAACAAAAAGCATAAAGGATTTGATTAAGGCATAAAAATAATTACTCCTAGATTTGAAATGATAACACACACATCAAATAGGGACATGAAATGTCATATAGCCTCGAAATATATGGAAATACTTTTACTCTAACACGCAGGGACCAAACTCAACAATCATACTTAAGATGAAATGGAAAATACACAAGTACAAAAGACCTTCAAAAGGCATTGAAAAAAGAAAAAGAAAAGAAAATTATATAATTAAGAAAAATGGAAAAATTACTTTACTAATCTTCAACGGTCTAGAAATCAAACATATATAAATTCCCACTTAATCAAGGAGAAAGACAATGCTAAGTTGGCAAGAATTAGCATGCAAAAAAATAAAGAAATTCCTATCTTTCAAAAAATTGAGAAAGAAAAATTTAAACATGGTTTACAATGACATTGTTCATCTAACAAAATACTTAAGTACCTCTTTAAACTTGAAGAACTTTTGGGTTCTAAATTGAAGAATGAAGTTTCCCTTTGCATTATATTTCTTGCAATGATTTGATGTATAGTCAAAAAATGACATGCAACTATGAGCTTATATGACTTCTTGTTAGAAATGATACGAATATTGATCATATGTAAAAACCAACACTAGAAAAACAAATCCTTAAAAAGAAAAACACATCTAAGTGAATGAACAAAAATCAAACAATAATTTCTATTATCGGGTTAGGCTAATGAAAGAAATATAGCACATATAAATGATTCAAAGATGTCAAATATGAGTAGTGTTATCACCAAAAAAATTGATCATGTAGCCTAATTTACTAGATGGATCGAAGTACACCATGTAAAACCAATTTTGCCATAGTAAAATTGCTTTCACTATGAGAAATTACTTAATAAACCAATTTTGTTAAGTAATTTATAGTTAAACCCATGAAGAATAATTAAATAAATCACTATTTATTTAATTTTCTTTTAGGAATAATTAATTAAACCATTGTTTAAATATTATTGCTTGTCATATTTGACCCAATCATAAAAAAATAAACAGATAAATCATTATTTATCTTATTTTTCTCTAAGAATAATTAATTAATCACTAATTAATTATTATGCTTTGTTAAATTTGACTAAATCCCATAGGAATAATAAAATAAATCCTTATTTGTATATTATTCCTTAACTAATTCCTTCAGATGATAAATAAATCATTTATTTATTTATTATTTCTAAATAAAAGTTTAAATACTTTTTCCCTCCTAAACAAATATAATCAAATATTCCCAGTGGTTATTCCAAGAATGGGATCAATAATATTTTATTATTGTTCATTATTCGATGATAACTCAATATTTTGTTATAAATAGAAGGGTTTTCCATTCATTATTCACTTTTGATTATTTTCATTGTTGCACTCACTATTGTAACTCTGATTATTTTCATTGTCGCACCATATTTTTGCTGCGTTTTCACATTATAGAGGAGAGAGATTCTACACAAGATGAAGATGTTTGAGGATAGCCAAGAGCCCATTCCATAGAGGGGGACTAGTAACATTTATTTGTTCCCTTCACAAGTGTTATAATAAAATTATTCTTTACATATATGGTTTCCATTGGATGATTGGAGTTATTACTCTTTCTTTTTGCTGTTTAACTATGATTCTGGCATAGATCCGAACTTTGGAAAGTTTTGTTCCTATTAGTTGTTGTAGATCTACAATGTTTAGCAACCATTTATATTGTTGATATTGCTTGTCATACACAATCTTAAGTGGGTTTTTTTCATACATCATTGAGAAGAAAACACTACAACAAATTTGGCGACTTCGCTGGGTTTTATACTTCAAATCCAGAAACCTGGGTGACCTTTGGTTTTCAGCTTAGGGTTTCTTCTTTTTCGATTCTCTTAATTTTTTCTAGTTTTTTAGCCCCAGATCTGTTAAATTTCTGACTTCTGCAAGCTTTCTGGTCGTTTCTGTAGGTCACAGGAACCAGCCACAACAAAGGCGACATTTTTTCCGACATTTATCGACCGAGATCCACAGAGAAAAAATCACACTTTTTTGTCCCAAAAAGTGCGATCTCGAGGCCAAAATGAATTAAACAACCTGAAAAGTGTGATCCCTACAGAGAAACAGGTCAATACCTGCGATTTTTTGGTTTTTCTCAGATCTGTTTTTGGGTTTTGTAGAGAGCTATTTTATGGCTTTTCTGACCTCTGTCTGATTCTGCCTAGCCCTTGATCCACTCTGATTTACTCGTCAAAGTCAGATTTAACCTCCCCTAGGGCTTCCAGTACGCTTCCACCTTTTTAGGAGGAGTTTATCTGAGTGAGTAGCCTGAGTTTCTACAGTGCTTTCAACCACATTTTCCGGATCTGTACCTTTCTGTTTCAGATCTTTTAAGATAGGTTGCTACCATCCATAGTTTCACATTTAAACTTGTTTGGTCATTTACCTTAGGGGTCCATTGGTTTCACTAGGTGTTTCACCCATCTCCCTATCTTTTTGCAGTAATCTTCCCCTATGATTTTTTATTGTTTTTTCACCACTTTCCAGCAGTTTAATGTCACTTGATCCTAGTCACACTGACATTCCAATCTCTTGATCATTTCAGTGTATTTTCCATTAGTTTAGCCACCAAGGAGTACAGTGTTTTCAAACCCAGTTTGGGTGGGGTTTAGTTAATTGTTTTGTTGTTCATTTTATGTTATTTATTTCAGTTTATTTTCAGCATGTTTTTTTCTTTTTTTACAAACACGATTTGGGCTTAATCAATTAATACACTTGCACACACTTGCACACCTTAAGCGAAGGGCACTTGGTTTATGCCACCAAGCCAAAAGTTAACATAATAAATTTATCTCCCCACATCAAGACAAAGATATATTGTTGATCTCCCTCCACCATTTCTGTGTCATGTGTGTCTTACCAGCATTGCGCCACCAAGGCGTTTTTCGTAGAGACTAGTAGGCCTTCAACCCCAGTCTCTAGTTGGACATATTACCCCTCCCTGTCAAGCTCAAGTTCATAGCCCTCTGAGTCCCCATACTGACCCTTCTCCTGGTCCTTCTGATTCCTCATCTGATTTCAATCCTCCTTCAACGCATATCATCACCATGTCTGGACCAAGAGCTGGTGCAGGAACCCAACCTGGTGTTGGCTTCATTTCTATCCTGGTGGTCACATCAAGCAGAACCATCCTAGGAACCATTCCGACAACCCCCATGCTCCCCTTTATGGCTATGTTAATTCTACTAGATTTTACCCAATTGATAAATGACCCCTTACACCATGATGTTGGTTGGCCCTCTATGCCGACTAAGCTTCCCTCCAACATCCTAAAGTTTGAGGGTAATGTTAGAGAGGATCCTACCAACCAGGTTCAATCCTTCGACATGTGGTTTTCATCCAAATCCATAACCGATGACTCCATTTGTCTTCATCTCTTCTAACGCACGCTCACTAGAGACATTGCAAAATGGTATGTAGACCATCCCTCTGCATCTCATTTTGTTTTCGCAATGCTTGCTAAAGTGTTCCTTTCATATTTCCAGTTATCTCTCTGATACAACATTGGTATTGAACTATTAACCACATTTTGTCAATCCTCTGCCACTCGCCTTTCTGACCATGTTCAAGGGTGGTGTCAAATGAGGAGCACATTTCGTGCCCCACCTTTCAAAGACTGTGTCTATCTAGATTGGTTCCTTAGGAGCCTTTTATCCCCCATCGAGAAAGATATCATGTCCCATTTTACTCAGAATAAGGAAGAAGCTCTCCAAACCACTTTGAGATATGATCTGAATTATGTACAATCTGGTTATGTCTATACCGTCATTCCAGACCTCCCTCGTCCTCGAAGTGCCAATGCACTATTGGCATATCACACTGTCGATGGTATCATTGGATCCCTTTCACACTCTTTGCCATATACTCAACAAAGCTATGGCTACCTGCAGGGGGACACCACTTCCTCCAACATTTATGCCCCTCCTGCTAGCTACATGTTTCTAGGACCCCAACCCATCTACCAAACTATTCCCCATTCTTATGCACAATTGAGCACTCCATCCCCTCAAGCATTAGCACTGCAACCTCCCATGCATCATCAGCCCGAGTAGCCACTGCCCCCTTAGAATCAGGTACTTGCACAAGAGAGTTCTACCAATCCCCTAAATTCGAAGAAAAATAATAAGGGGAAGGGTAACAAGGGTAACCAAGGTAACTAGCCTAGTGAACCCTCAGGGAACCAACCTAACACCAAAAACTAGCAAGAGGGCGGCCAACCCAAGAAGAACAAGGTTATTCATACGAACAAGCCTTATGCATGTTGTCGTGTACATGACCATTATACACATGAGTGTCCTCTCTTACCCCAGATGCGCCAAATGTGGGAAGCTCAAGCAGCTTCTAGAGGTTAATAATCACCTCAGAATCCTACGCCATCTCAACTGTCCGTGCTCACAAATCCTTTCCCTCAGTAAGGATTTGTTTTTTCTCAACCTCAACCAGGTCAATCAGCCCATCCCCCCAACCTTTTGGTCATAGTGATTACCAGATCCTCATGATGGATTCTGACGAGGTCAATACCTTTGATCAACAACCAGCTCCTCAACTCTCTGTTATTAACATCTCAGCTGAGTCATATGGATCCACCCACCCAGGACCTCCTCCGTTTGTGGGAGCCTCTCTTATGTTTTTACCAAGAGTTGTTCCTCCATGTCTGAACCATCTAGGAGCTATTCTGCTGGGACATTACCCTGAAGGCTAGATACCTTTCTTATTCCCCCTTCGAGAGTATTTTATGTCCCTTTCATGGCTTCGCTGGTCCTTCCTAACATGACTTTGGGGATCCCAATATGGTACATTAATTCCCCAGCAATTACTCCGCCTGGTCAGCTATGACTATATCATGCTTGACCCGGGTCCCCATGACCCCTGCCACTTCTTCAGTTCCATCACAACATCAATAGGAATCAGCTCCTATTGCGAAAGCATCTGTCCAAGGGAGCAAAGCTAAAAGGAGAGACTCGAAATACAAGGCTCCCCAAGCTCCTCGAGCCCCTAAGGCTCCAAAGCTGTCACCTCCGTGCACTTTTTGTAAAGCTGTTGAGCACGCCACTAATAAATGAGCTTCCTCAACTTAAACCTTTGGTTCATGAAGTGTTATCTGAGTTGAATCTTTCAGAAGTCCATGTTAACTTATCGATCCCACCTAAGAAACTCAAAATGTTTCACACAAACCACCCTTGTTCCCTGTGTGATTTTCATGGTCACTGTTCCCATTGTTGCCTTCGTCTCAATGAATTTCGTGATTGCCTTGGGGCGATTCATGAATACAAGGCCACTCATAGTGGAGCCTCTACTCCTCTACCTGTGGAATCCAGTACCATAAGGCAACTAGAGCAGGGAAAATTTGGCCCCACTATTACGATCCCTCTCCCCGATGTCGAGATGAAGGACACCACAAGCCCCATCCTTTACCTGTCATCATCCTTCAATTCCTCGCAGGTAAACCATTCTGAGGTTTCTTCATGCACTTCTATCGAACCTCTTTTGACAGAATCCCAGGTCTGAACATCTGTAGATCTTCCATCTACTATCTCGTCATCTACCATTCAAGATGATTCATATGTGAACCTTATTTTCCAAGTTGATGCACCAAGTAATGTCGTTGCATCATATGGCCAGACTTCCTCCCATCCACCCTACTCTCAACTTGATCAGGACACCAAGGAAGCTATGTCTACCACTGATTACCCCTACCCTTAAGTAAGGGGGCATTTCTTTAAAGGATTTTCAAGGCCATTTCCTTCATCATTCTCCCAATGTTCTCTACCTTAAGAGATTTCGCTCAAAACACATCCCTCTGATTTGTGTTTCTTTATTTCTACCATAATATTAGGTAGATTGCATCATCTCATCAGTTTTATTTTGCACCTTTCATATGGATCCATCATCCACACTGTATATCGATCATGCCAACGGTGCAAGTTGCTTTTCCCAGAATCTAGCCTCGAAAACCTGGGCCATTTTTACTCCCTTGCATATGTTAGTCCTTTCAAATGGCGTGTGCATTGGATCTACCACCAATAATCAGGCCGAATATGATGCAGTGATAGGTTTTTTAGTCGATTCCCTCTCTCATTACATCCTTCATCTTCATGTTCGTTTAAATTCCTTGCTACTTGTCATGCAATCAAATGGTGTGTATCATGTGCATAACCAAGTCCTATTTAGAAAATATCTATGAGTGAAGCTATTGGTATGTGAATTTGAAACCATTACTTTCAGTCATGTGCATAGAGCCCAAACTCACTATGTAGATACCATTCCAAACAACATTCTAGATTGGAATTTATCACATGAATACCATAGAAGATAACCAAACAATTGGCGAACCATCATCATCATATAAAATGCATAATCATATTATGTATCATAAAAGTGTTTCAAACCCATAACTCTAAATACATCCAGTATGTCCATAGCATACTGGGGGATGTTGGGTGTGGAGACTGATTATTTTCTATATTCAAAGGTTTCAGCCGGATGTATACCCCAAGAAGGCTGTACACCCCTCCACGCGGGGGGGAATTGTCCCCCCCACGGGGGTCCGAGGGCCAGCAGTCCCCCGGCAGGGATTTCGGGGATAGCACCCCCGAAGCTAAAAATAGATGTAAAATTTCCCTGTAAAAGTCTAGTAATTTCTAGTCAATCTAGGCCGTTCATTAGGCGGATGATCTGACAGTAGAAGTTATGTTTAATTTAGGGTTTTTTGCCGTAGAAGGCAACCCCTCACTATATATGAGGGAATTGTATTGTGTATATATTATATCTATATTCTGAGTGATGAAGAGAGAGGAGATTGAGAGCGAAGAGGGTGTTACAACGGATCTGTTGTACATTGTATCTCTTCAATTTGTTGGATAATATAATAAAAGAAGGATTGGTTGTTTCTCCGTGGACATAGCCCAAACTGGGTGAACCATGTATATCTATGTCTCTCTTGTTTTTATGTGTTTTCTGTGTTTATATTTTTGCAATATTTTATGTGTTCCATTGCTCCGTAATATATAATGTTCTAACAATTGGTATCAAAGCCGAAGGTCTATTTGGCTGATAAACTCGTAGGAGAGAAGGATTCTTGGTTCGAGTGTGAGTAATGGTGGCAGATGGTAGGTTTAGGGTTGAAAAATTTAATGGCCAAAACTATCAACTGTGGAAGAGTAGATGGAAGATTATCTGTATCAAAGAGATCTGTACCTACCATTGAGAGGAAAGACAAAGAAGCCGACGAGTATGACAGACACAGAATGGGATATTCTCGATGGAAAGGCACTTGGAACAATACGGTTGTGCCTAGCGGTGTCGATAGCGTTTAATATTTCAAGGGAAATGACAACACAGGGTTTAATGCCAGCATTGGCCAAACTATATGAAAAACCCTCGACCTCAAATAAGGTATTTCTTTTGAAGCGTTTATTTAATATGAAGATGTCAGCAGGTGGATCTGTTGCAGATCATTTAAATGATTTTAATACAGTTACAAGTCAGTTAAGTTCTGTAGGGATAAATTTTGATGATGAAGTTAGGGCTCTATTATTTCTGTGCTCATTGCCAGAAAGTTGGAATGGTTTAGTTATGGCCATTAGTAACTCTGTCTCTGGATCTAGTACTTTAAAGTTTGACGATGTTGTTGGTGCAATCCTTAGCGAGGAAATGCGATGGAAAAGCTCCGGTGAGACATCAGGTGATGCTTTGACTGCAGAGACTAGGGGAAGAAAAATGGAAAGAGGAAAGAGCCTAGGATATCGCAGTAAGTCAAGAAAAGGCAGATCTAAGTCCAGATCGAGGATAGTGTGCTAGAAATGCAGGAAGAGAGGACACCTAAAGAAAGATTGCAAGTCTCGAAAGGGAAAAGAAGGAGACGTGCAACAAGAAAACAATCATGAAGAAAATGTGACAGGTGAGGTGTTACAAGATGCTTTGATTCTTTCTTTCGAAAATATCACTGATTCCTGGGTGGTAGATTCAGGGGCCTCATTCCATGCCACACCTGATAAGAAATATTTTCATGACTATGTTCAAGGAGATTTTTGACACGTCCATTTGGGTGATGATAAACCCTATAAAATTGTTTGTTATGGGTACAGTTTTCATAAAACAGCAAAAATGGAAATCAGTGGCTATTAAAGAATGTAAGGCATGTTCCAGATCTAAAGAAAAATCTGATTTCAATAGGGCAGTTGGGAGGTGAAGGTTGCGTAAGTACTTTCACAAATAAAGCCTAGAAGGTCACTAAAGGATCCTTGGTAATAAAAAGAGGAGAAAAGGTTGGGTACATTGTATTTATGCAATGGTATTTCTAATTTTGTTAATGATTTAACCTCTATAGGAAAAGATACGACATTGCGACATCATAGGGTTGGGCACATGAGTGAGTAGGGGATGCAGATTCTTCACTCAAGAAAGTTGCTGCCAGGTTTAAAGCATGTTGATTTAAAATTCTGTGAGAATTGTGTTTATGGAAAACAGAAGAGAGTCATATTCCTTAGAGTTGGGAAAGAAAAGAAGAGCGAAAAATTAGAGCTTGTGCATATAGATGTATGGGGAACTACTTAGGTATCATCTCTTGGTGGCTCTCATTATTATGTTACTTTTATTGATGATGCAACCAAAAAAAATTGGATTTATTGTATTCAAAATAAATCGGATGTATTTGATACTTTCAAGAAATGGAAAGCTTTGGTTGAAAATGAGATAGGGAAAAGGTTGAAGTGTCTCAGATCAGATAATGGAGGTGACTATTGCAGCAAAGAGTTTGATAGGTACTTTTCAGAGAATGGAATTCGCAGAGAGAAGACAGTTCCATGAACACTAGAAAATGGTGTGTCAGAAAGGATGAACAGGACAATCATGGAGCATGAAAGGTGCATGAGATTGCATGCAGGATTGCCTTTACAATTTTGGGCAGATGTTATAGATACTACTGTTTATCTAATAAACAGAGGGCCTTCAAGTTCCTTGGATGGTGGTATTCCAAAGGAGACATGGACAGGTAAAAAGGTAAACTACTCATTTTTAAAGACTTTTGGTTGTGAAGACTTTGTCCACATTAACAAAGAAAATAGAACAAAGCTTGAGGCAAAATGAAAGAAATGTACCTTTATTGGATATGGTGTTAATGATTTTGGTTATCGCTTATATGATTATGAAAATCACAAAATCATTAGGAGCAGTGATGTAACATTCAATGAAAATGTCATGTATAAGAATCAATTGCAGGAAAAGAAACAAGAAAAAGAAAACAGAGAATACACAGTGCTTGACGATATCACAGGAAAAGTGATGGTGCCTAAAAATTGTAATGATTAATAGCCAGAACAGCAACCACAACAACAACAACCACTTCAAACACCCGAAAGTGGTGTTAGAATATCTACTAGGATAAGTAGACCCCCTAAATGATACTCTCATTCATTATATTATGTATTGTTGATTGATTTTTGTGAACCAGAATGCTATGAAGAAGCAGTGTCAGTAGAAACCAGGAAGAAGTGGGAGCAAGCCATGAAAGAAGAGATGGACTCCTTAGTACATACCTAGACTTGGAACTTAGTCAGGTTGCCTGCAGGTAAAACAACATTGCAGAATAAATGGGTTTACAGGCAGAAGGAAGAAGATGGAGGAAAACAGAGGTACAAAGCTAGACTTGTGGTGAAGGGGTTTGCACAGAAGAAAGGTATTGCTTTTGATGAAATATTTCCTCCTGTTGTTAAAATGACTTCAATTAGAACTATTTTAAGTCTAGTAGTAGTTGAATATTTGCATCTTGAGCAGTTAGATGTAAAGAAAACCTTTCTCCATGGGGATTTGGAGAAAGAGATATATATGCAGCAGCCACACGGATATGAGGTAAAAGGGAAGGAGAAACTAGTGTGCAGGTTGAAGAAGAGCTTGTATGGCTTAAAACAGGCTCCAAGGAAATGGTATCTAAAATTTGACAGGGTTATGTCTGAACAAGGTTATACTAGATGTCACTCTCATCATTGTGTTTATCTCAAAAGGAAAAATGATGGCAGCTATATTATATTGTTATTGTATGTAGATAACATGCTTGTTGTAGGTTATAACATGCAGGAAATAAATGTACTCAAAAGGAAATTGAAAAACTCATTTGCAATGAAGGATTTGGGTGCTGCAAAACAAATCCTTGGTATGAGAATAACTAGAGATATGAAGAATCACAAATTAACATTGTCTCAAAGTGAGTACATAGAAAAGGTGTTGAAAAGGTTTAATATGCAGAATGTAAAACCAGTTAGTATACCTTTGGCTAGCCATTTCAAATTAAGTAAGGAGGCATGTCCCAAGGCTCAGGAAGAAATGGCTCATATGTCTAAAGTTCCATATGCATCAGCAGTTGGAAGCTTAATGTATGCAATGATATGCACAAGGCCCGATATTGCACATGTAGTGGGAGTTGTAAGCAGGTACATGAACAATCTAGGAAAAGAACATTGGATGTCGGTGAAGTTGATTCTCAGTTATTTGAGAGGTACCACAAATCAAGCATTATGCTTTGGTGGTTCAAACATTTCTTTACAGGAATATGTTGATGCAGATATGGCAGATGACAGAGATAACAGGAGGAGCACTACAGGATATGTATTTACTGTAGGTGGAATAGCTGTCAGTTGGGTTTCAAAAATCCAAAGTAGTGTCTCACTTTCAACAACAGAAGCAGAGTATGTTGCTGCTATAGAGGCTAGTAAAGAAATGATTTGGTTACAAAGGTTTCTCGATGAACTGGGTAAGAAGCAGGAGTTGGGCAGGTTATACAATGACAGCCAGAGTGCCATACATCTTGAAAAGAACTCTGCATTTCATTCCAAGACTAAACATATATAGCTCAAGTACCATTTCATACGGTCAGCATTGGAAGATGGACAGTTGAACTTGGAAAAGATACACACTATCCAGAATCCTGCAGATACGCTAACAAAAGTTGTAACTAGGGAGAAACTGATAATCTTCTTAGTTTTAATTGGTCTTCAAGTAAGATGAAGAAGATGATAAATAGCTAGGTCCAAAGTGGATTCATTGTCTAGCAAATGAAGCAACGGTGGAGTTGCTATAATCAATCTCCAAGTGGGAGATTGTTGGGTATGAAGCCTGATTATCTTCTGTATTCAAAGGTTTCAGCGGGATGTATACCCTAGGAATATTGTATACCTGTCCACCCGCGGGGGTCCAGGGGGGTAAATCCCCCCCGACTGGGGGCTCCAGGGGCCAGCGGTCCTGCGGTGGGGATTTGGGGGCAGCGCCCCCGAAGCTAAAAATAGATGTAAAATTACCTTGTAAAAGTCTAGTAATTTCTAGTCAATCTGGGCCGTTCATTAGGCAGATGATCTAACAGTAGAAGTTATGTTTAATTTAGGGTTTGTTTTCCCTAGAAGGCAACCCCTCACTATATATGAGGGAATTATATTGCGTCTATATTATATCTGTATTCTGAGTGAGGAAGAGAGAGGAGATTGAGAGCGAAGAGCGTGTTACAGCGGATCTACTGTAGGTTCTATCTCTTCAATTTTCTAGATAATATAATAAAGGAAGGACTGAATATTTCTCTGTGGATGTAGCCCAAAATAGGTGAACCACGTATATCTATGTCTCTCTTGTTTTTATGTGTTTTTTGTGTTTATATTTCTGCAATATTTTATGTGTTCCATTGCTCCGTAATATATAATTTTCTAACAGGGGACACATAGCCCCCTACATCTCCTTTGGAGGATCTCGTGCCAAGTTGGGCCATGATGCTTGAATCCCTTTTTCGAGCAATTGGAACACAATAGCGCTCCAAAAACTCCTCCTGCTAGGGGGTATCATTTCCACCTTTGCATACCATATCAGCATCCCTTTCTTGGGGGCATGATGGTTCTCCCTTGGTCATCTTCTCAATTAATTAACATAAGTCACAGCCTAGATCACAGTGGATCTAGGTATGGTCAATTATCCTCCCACTCCTTGGATAGTTTGTCCTACTGACCTCTCTAATGAGCCATATGAAAATTGTATATTGTAGACATTTGATACCATATTATCAAATATTCTACTCTATGTCCACATAGTCCCCATGTTTTACTTTGTGGGTGAGGATGATTTTAGACCTCCTCTAATAGTTCTTTCTCGTTTTCCTCTTCCCTTAATTCTTCATCAGGAACCATGTTCCAAGAAGCATTAAGGCCATCTTTAGACAAGTAAGGCCACTTTCCTGAAAGTCGTAGATATTGATTCCAATGGTCGGTTTGTTCGCCATGATCTCAATAAGATTTAGGGCCTTCTCCTCCTCTCAAATTGGAGAGAAAACACCCTTTTATAGGAAAACTAACAATTTGTATGTCTAACATTATGACCAAATCATAGCTCCATTTGATGAACCATCAACACCATTGGAAAGCTCTCAATGAGTTTTATAATGGGTCTTCCTCAGTTTTTGATGATTTGACACTTCACTAGGAAGCCATTTTTCCATGAAAGGTCACTTCGTCTCCTCTCAAAATCAAATTTCATCATAAAGTGACACTTGTACTTTGAGTTCCACCTATTATTAATACTTTTTGTATCATATGTCAATTTTTTTCATGAGTAACCATCGTTTACTCATGTTTTGATGGTCCCCACCAGGCCCAGTCTGTGTGGCAGCGTCATTGAGTCACCCTTGTTTAGAGCATCCATGATGAGTCATCCTTGCATTCTTGGAGTCTATTTCATATCCCATTCTATCATGTGATAGTATTCCATCCATATTTGCATACCGTCCATCCTGTGTTGCCCATTTTGGCCTCCAGTCATACTGTCCCCATCCCCTCTAGAGTTGAGTCAATTAATGCCAGGTCAACCCTGCACTTTATGCTCTGACAAGGATAGTCATATGTTTGTCCCTCAATATCATTTCCCCATTATCCCTGGTGTCAGTCCATCAATCACATTACTATTTTCCCTCGTGCTTTATTTGAGGATCCTCATTGCCTCATCTATCGCAGCCCTATTCTTTTGACATCATCTCATTTATTCCATAATAACGGCCTAGAGGGCGGTGTATCTTGGTTCCATCTTCCATTCTTGTTCGACGCCTTGGATCGAGTAGAAGGTCTCATTATTTCCCTTTTACTTGGTCGTTTCATGTTCATGGTCCATACAATTGATGGTCCAGCGATGTACCAGATTGTACCAGTGATTCTCAGGTGTGTGTGAGATGTTTTAGACCTCATGAGGGGGTGGCCCTTGAGGTAACCCCCCACATGCCCAGATGCATACCTACTATGCCACAACCTCGGATGCAGTTCCACAAAGTTGATGGGTTATGTTCCTACCGATCATAGTGTTCATAGCATGCACGTCTCCTCCAGATGATCCATTCAGTTTTGCAGAGCCCTTCCTTATTCAGCAGGGCTTCTCTGGTTGTTCTACCCTCCCTCCCAGCCATTTTTTGAGGGAAGGGGATTTTTATCTCATGTACTCAGATATTATTGTATTAATTCCTGGCTCATGTTTTTCTAAGTACATTATGTATATGGGACACATTATACTATTTTTTGGCTCTGTTATGCCAACATGTCATGTACCATTCAACATGTACTTCATTGCTCAGTTCTATATTTCTGCGCAAACCATTATTTTTTTACTAAGTTATCTTAGCGAGTATGGGTATGCCTCCCCCACCTCATTGAGGTCTAGTACCACAACATAAAAGGAGACTTGGATTAGTCTCACCCCCTCTGTCCCATCTCTTTCTATTCAGCTTCATTGGTCTCTCTCTTTCTCTCTCTCTGACTCCCCTGTGTTGTCTAAGTCATTGTGTCCTTACAATGTACTTTGGTCATACATTTTTCTCCTAATGCTCGTACATTGGGGGGAAATCTGTTATCACCAAAAAATTGAACATCTAGCCTAATTTACTAGATGGATCGAAGTACACCATTTAAAGCCAATTTTACCATAGTAAAATTGCTTTTACTATGAGAACTTACTTAATAAACCACCTTTGTTAAGTAATTTATAGTTAAACCCATGAAGAATAATTAAATAAATCACTATTTATTTGATTTTCTTCTAGGAATAATTAATTAAACCATTGTTTAATTATTATTCCTTGTCATATTTGACCCAATCAAGCAAAGTAAATAGATAAACCATTATTTTTCTTATTTTTCTCTAAGAATAATTAACTAATCACTAATTAATTATTATTGTTTGTTAAATTTGACTAAATCCCTTAGGAATAATTAAATAAATCCTTATTTTTTTATTATTCTTTAACTAATTCCTTGATATGATAAATAAATCATTTATTTATTTATTATTTCTAAATAAAAGTTTAAATATTTTTTCCCTCCTAAACAAATATAATCAAATATTCCAAGTGGTTATTCCAAAAATGAGATCAATAATATTTTATTATTTCTCATTATTTGAGGATAACTCAATATTTTGTTATAAATAGAAGGGTTTTCCATTCATTATTAAATTTTGATTATTTTCATTGTTGCACTCACTGTTGTAACTTTGATTATTTTCATTGTCGCACACCATATTTTTGTTGGGTTTTCACATTATAGAGGAGAGAAACTCTACACATGCTGAAGACGTTTGCTGATAGCCAAGAACCCATCCCATAGAATGGGACTGGTAACATTCATTTGTTCCCTTCACAGGTGTTATAATAAAAGTATTCTTTACATGTCTGGTTTCCATTGGATGATTGGAGTTATTACTCTTTCTTTTTGTTGTTTAACTATGATTGTGGCATAGATCCAGACTTTGGCAGGTTTTGTTTCTATTAGTTCCTACAGATCTACAATGTTTAGCAACCATTTATATTGTTGAGATTGTTTGCCATCCACAATATTAAGTGGGTTCTTTTCGTACACCACTGAGAAGAAAACACTACAACAAGTAGGTTGGTTTTAATTTAAACAAGGAATGCAGTGAGACAATAAGTTGATTTGAATTTAAATGAGCTACTCAGAATAATTTAGTCACCAAAGAACGAACACTTCATCAAATTTTATTCAACTTGATCCAAAAATAATGCAGATATACATGACATTAAGTGGATTATTTTTATGTTATTTCCTCATAACGATAGGGTAGATAGTAGCTAACATATATTATTGAACAAAGGAAACAAAGGTAAAATGTGATCATCCTCATTTTAGATCAAATTGCCTATAATAGGAAGTGTGTTATATGTTGTCAATGATCTTTTGAAGACATTGTTCAATAATATAATTTTCATTTCTATCTATGTTTTGTATGAGATTCATAAAAAAAAAAAGAGGTAAAGAATGCTCACTATATTCAAGATCTAGAATTTAATGAGCTTGATCTTAACAGTTATCATGTGTGCTCCAAATTCAATGCCAATATTCAAGTCATGAATAGGCTCAAGGAATTTATATTTAAACTGAAGAAGACGACATCATTTTCCCCTGAAATTCATGAACAATATTAAAGCATTTCTTGGTAAACTAAATAAGAAGACATGATTTTCCCACACCTACATACCAAAAAAGGCCATAATTTCATTTCTTCACCTAAAAAAATAAAAATAAGAACAACATTACACCTTGTCGTGGCTATTGAAAATCATGGAGACATTGGATCGAGCAAGGGCTAAAGGGACCCTCTATTTTGTAACACTATCTCCCACAAACCTAGCGTAGATTAGGAAGGACAAGCTTGGATTAGGAAGACCAAACTGATGAGCCTCATCATTGGGTAATTATATGGGCCTTAATTCACCTCCTAGCTTAGTTAAACCAACTATTCTCATAACTTATTGCATACTTTTGATTATATTTTGTTTATGAGATGAGTTAGAGTTGGATATTTTGCTTTGTGGTCTATTATGAATTTAATGCAGGATTAAAGGATAAAATCAAGGAAATTTTGGAAAAGACCAAAGTCAAATCTCGAATGGGACCAGGGAGAGGAATTATAGGAGGTAAATCATCCTCATTTACTACCCCTCCATTTGAATATTCCTCCATCAACTCAAAGTGAAAACGGCCAAATAATGAGGACTAGAAGGCAGTTGAGCAAGTGAATGACAAAGCACCTGTTGATATTGAGTTTTGAGGCCGAGCCTCCCTAATTTTAAGGAAGTATTTCAAGACTTCAAATGTATAAGTAGAGAGGCCTAGTACCTCATTAGGATTTAGATTTTTAATTGTAAAACTCTACACTATTTTCGAAGCTACAAGACTTGTGACAATTTTTGATGTAATCCATTGTCTTGGTAATAAGAATGAGTTTTGTTTTAAGCCAGCACGGAGCTAACTCAGAGGGCTGAAGCTCTTGGGTTATGGCTAAACCCTAGTAGCCAAGGCTCCTCTTTATTGTATATGTATGCTAGTATAGATTCATAGCTTAAATGTTCATTTTCTTAGTAGATGCATTTCCATTACAACAATATAGATTAGATTGGTTGTGTGATAGTTTGCTTCCATTTATGCCTTCTTTCAAGTAGTAGGTTAGCAAGGAGGAAAAGGATCACCACAAGGTTTTCAATAGGTGTCTTGGCCTCACCTCCTCCCTTTGGGACCATGACTTGAGGAAGGGACCCTTCAGCAACCCCAAAAGCACAAATTTCTAGTTCTTCTATGAGCTTTGGAGTTTGTTGTCTTTAATTTAGTATTTGGTTCATGTTGAAAGGTAGATTTCATTGTCATATTTTTCCATATCCATTTCTTCAATAAGATCTCACTCGTGTTTTCATTCCCTTTAGCAACTTTCTTCATGCATAATCTAGGCAATTGATTCATGCTTTCTCTAGTTTATGAAAATGTATCTTGTTGCATAGTTCTTGGAAGACACACATGTTTTAAGTAGAGAATATACTTTAGAAGAAGACCTAGACTTCATCACCAGCTGGCACCTTCCACTTTATCCACCTTAGCCATCTCTTGTTTCACCATCACCCTCACTAGCTTTTCATCATTTTTCATTGAAATTCCCCTAGATACATTGAGCGAATATAGCCATCTCTTTTCTTGGATATTGACTCCTGAGTTCTCCTAGACCTTCTAACACACCATTTCACTCATCACACACCTTTCCCAAGCTTCCCAACGCCTCAAAATTAGATCTTGGCTGTATCCTGTAGGTTTCTAGTACATCCTGTAGGTTTTCCTGAAATGGCCTGGTTTGAGGCCGAATTGATGGGAAACCTCTAAGAAGTCACAAAAAGCCTCCTAGCACCCCTCCACACCATCCAACCACTTCATAAACCTTCTATCCATCCTCAAACACCTTCCTTCCACTTGTCACATCCACAAGAACAATTAGTTTTCATGCTTGATTTTGCCTAAAAAACCCAAAAAAATGTGAAAATAGATTTAGTTTAGTTTTTTTGTTTGCACATTAGTATGGTTTGATGCTTTTTACTTCTGAAACTTATATAGTAGCATTTGTTTAGTGTTGATTTAGTAATTCTACTTAGCATAGCTGGTTAAATGGTTAATTAGGGTATGGTGTGATTTAGCATTACATGTTGTTTTTTTATTACAGCAGTAGAGTAGCTCTCCTAGAGTAGAATTTCCCTTCTTCCATCAAATAATCAGGCTTCTTCTGACTCTATAGAAGTCTGGCTTGGAACCCCATTGGTCTATCACCGGCTGAACAGTGACAATAGGGAGGACCATCACTTTTACTTGTGCATACACCATTGTCATCTCCAAGCTTGTACGAACCCTGAGTTGATAAGTAAAGCTGGTAGCCCAGGAGTTGCAGCATCCTTGCTGCAATATTGGTGCTCATCACATTTTGACACTGTTGTCGAGGAGGTGTTTGAGTAGAATGTGATTACTGCTTTCTTTTCTTCTATTTCTTGTCTTCAATATGATGTCATTAGTTTATTTCTGCAAAAGTAACCTAGTTGCTTCCTTCCTTTCAATTCTCATTATTTTCTTTCCTTTCCATTCTACAAGTGGGATTTCAATTCAGCAAGTAGCTTTTTCATTTTGTTAGTGATTTTAATTCAATCAGCAATTTCATTTCTGCAAGTACTTTCCAGGGTTTAAAAAAAAATACAAAATACAAAACCAACCCAAAAATATTTCCTATCATGGCTCGTAGGAATAGGGACAACTTAGGGAAATTTTTGCCAAATACCCCCACTACATCTAATAGCCAACCTTCTCCCTTATTCAGTGGCTGTGAACTGGAGGAACCTTTAGGTTAGCAACATGACATATTTGAAGAACCTAGAGGGGAAGAAGAAGAAGAGGAACCCATTCCTACTGATCCAATGGCTGAAAACCAAAATGACAGAGGGAATAGAGAGAGACTTTAGGGTGCCTTCCCCATCAAGGAAACCAATAGGGACACTAGGATGAAAAATATAAGCCCCTTTGCCCTATCTCATTTCCATGGCCTGACCACAGAGGACCCCGACACTTTCCTATTTGAGTTTGTTCTTATATGCCGAACCTATGACTATAGAGATGATGAGCAAAATTTAAAACTATTTCCATCTACCCTCAAGGATGTAGCATTGCGTTGGTTCATGGGCTTACTTGGAGATAGCATCACAACTTGGGATCAGATGCAGTAGGCCTTTAACAACAAATATCAGGACTACTGTCAGTCAAAGAATACTAAAGAAGAAATTTTCGGGATGACCATAGGCCATGATGAATCCTTAGAATACTACGAAGAAAGATTCCAGCTCAGTTACAAAAGGGCCAGGTGCACACTTGACCCTAAGTCACTAAAGTTGATCCTGCTTAGGGGAGTAAGAAAAGATCTTCTAGATACCTTACATTTGTTTGCAGGAGGAGATATCTACAAATTACCCTATGAGGATATCAAGAATGTCTTTAGAAACCAATCTAGGGCGTCCAGAAAAAAGGGTAGGGTAATCAACCTATGGTGAGTACATCATCTTCCAACTCATCCATCAAGGGTGAAATTCGAAACATGATGGAAGATTTCAAAAGCGAGATGCTGCAAACCCTTGCATTGCAAATGGACACCATGAACATTAAAAGGAAGTAGGAGGAAGTAGAGAGAGCCATGGCAATCTTTTGTCGTAGATGCACCAAGAGGCATCCTAGGAACGAATGTTCATTGAACTGTATTCAAATTTGCTCTATCTGTGAATAAAACCACTCCACAGACAAGTTCCCTTCTTTACCCGAACTGAAAGCTATATATTAAGGAGCTGAAGAGGTCACTCATAAGCTTTGCTACATTAACCAAAGGAGACCTCCTAGGCCTAGAACATACCAGCAGGGCATGCAGAGGTCATCCCATGCATATTACAACCCCAACCAAACCAAAACTATACCTTCTTGGGGACCCCCTGCTCATCCTTCCTAGTCTACACCCCCTCCTTGGTCCTATGCATCTTAGTATCATTCCCAGCAAGCCAGCTAGTCATTTCAACCTTACGCTCCACCACAACCTCAATGGAATACACCACTCTAGTGGTGGAGGCGCCAATACAACAATGCTCCAGCTCTATTGCCACCACCAACTGCCCAACCACAACTCCTACACTATGATCCACCCAAGCCACCCCAGATGCCTACCTAGCCAAATATGAACCCGAAAAATAAACAGGATCATCAAGTATAAAGTGGAGATACATCATATCCAACTTATGCTATGGAAATCTAGAAGATTAACCTGAGATCTAGGAGAGTTCTCCCAAATAACCAACCACCCCCTCCACCTAGGGAGGTTGAGGAAGAAAGAGAGGAAAGAAAACTTAAAGTAAATCCACCCTTGAGAGATTAGCCCAACCACTCCATCCTACCCTAGAAGAGACTGAACTTCTGGGAGAATTGAAAAATATATGTGTAAAGATCCCCCTTCTCCAGGCAATAAAAGTTGTTCCCATTTACAAGAAGTTGATTAAGGAGAAATGCTTCAAGCATCCTGGGAGGCGAAAAAAGGATGCCCCTACCATTATTGTCATTGGGCAGTTGTCCGACTTAATGGTGGGGTAGGCAATATGTCTAAAATATTTGGACCCTGGAAGCCCTATAGTAGATGTGCACATCAATGCCACCATTGTCCCACACACTCTCATTGATCTTGGGGTTGCCATTAATGTGATGACCAAGGACGCCATGCTCAAGGTCAACCTCCAAGGGTCATTAAGGAAGACCACAACAGTTCTGCAACTTGTAGACCGTCCCACACTAACCCCTCAAGGAATTGTGGAGGATGTGATGGTCTCCATTGACTCCTGGGAGTACCTTGCAGATTTTCTAGTTCTCTAGCCTAAGGCTAAGCATATTGGTTATCCTCTCATCCTTGGGAGGCCATGGTTGGCCATAGCCAATGCTTACAATAGCTGCAGAGCTGAGAATATGACCATCAGGAATGGACTTATGTCCAAGCAGTTAGTCCTATACCCTCCTGCTCAACCTTCTCTAGAGAATGATTTACCTTTATGGTTGGAGGAGGAGGAAGAAGATGAGGTTTATTCCACCCAACTTTATACTTTGGAAGAAACCATGGAAGGGGGACAAAAAGATGAGGATGAATTGATTGAAAACCTGCTCCAAAGTCCAACTCCTAGTTCATTAACTTTAGAAGAAGCAGTAAAGGAAATCCAGAAATATCATCCAATTGACTTATACTTGGCCGATTCCAACCCACTCCATGTCAAAACCATAGAATTCGGCCTAGAGAAAACCTTGAAAATTAATCCATCTCTTTCTGCTCTCAAAGAGGAGAAGCTATGCAACATTTTAAGGGAAAATCTAGAAGCTTTCGCTTGGAGTTACAAGGAAATGAAGGGAGTACACCCTTTAGTGTGTACTCACCACATATACATCAAAGAAGGTTGTAAGCTGGTCCGACAACCACAAAGGAGGATGAATCCAACTCTTAAAGATATAGTCAAAGAAGAACTGCAAAAATTGCTAGATGTAGGATTCATTTACCCTATCTTCGACAATGAGTGGGTCTCCCCTTTGGTGTTAGTTCCCAAGAAAAATGTTAAGTGGAGTATTTGTGTCGATTACAGGGAGTTGAACAAATCCACAAAGAAGGATAATTTTCCTCTTCCCTTCATTGACCAAGTGCTAGATGGCCTAGAAAGGAAAAGGTTTTTCCCTTTCCTAGATGGATTTAGTGGGTACAACCAAATCCAGATCTACCCAGAAGACCACAATGTGACCACATTCACCTATCCTTGGGGTACTTTGTCCTATAGGGTCCTTCGTTTTGGCCTATGCAATGCTCCTGCCACTTTCCAGAGAACAATCTTGAGTATTTTCACTGAATTAGTCCATGATGCGGTGGAAAATTATATGGATGATTTTACACCTTATGGCTATGATTTTCAAGAAGCCCTGACTAACCCAAGCAACGTACTGCACAAATGCATTGAAATGAACTTTCCTCTCAGTACTAAAAAATATGAATTCTTAATGATTGCAGGTACTGTGCTAGGTCATTCAATATCTCAACAAGGACTGTAGGTGGACCCAAACAAAATAGCCATTATCCAAAGGGTCCTAACTCCTCAAAAGCAGAGAGATGTTAGAAGTTTCTTAGGGTTAGTTGGATACTACCGAATGTTCATAAAGGAATTCAGCAAGTTAACCTCTCCTTTATTTGGTTTGTTGAACAAATATTCTTAGTTTATATTGTCAAAAATTTGTCAACAGGCCTTAGACATTCTAAAGGGTAATTTAACCACTACACCATTTCTTTGAGGTCCAAACTTTTCCCTTCCCTTTCATATTCATGTTGATGCCTCACACAAAGCCATGGGAGCAGCACTATGTCAATTAGAGAAAAAACTACCTTATGCTATCTATTTTATCAGTAAGAACTTTTTAAAGGCTGAGCTAAATTATACAATGACTGAAAAGAAACTCCTGGCTGTTGTGCATTCATTAAACAAATTCAGGCATTACATTACAGGCTATCAAACATTTGTGCACACTAACCATCCTGCAATCAAATATTTAATGAACAAACCAGATGTGACTACTCGAATTATAAGATGGTTACTTTTATTACAGAAATTCGATCTAACCATTATTGATAAGCCTAGTAAGGAAAATTTTGTCGCAGATTTTTTATCTAGGGTAAATGTGCCTGCAGGTGAAGAAGGAATGGTGGATGACTAGTTACCAAACAAACACTTTCTTTCTATCTCATTTCTCTCTCCACGGTTTGTTGATATAGAAAACTATTTGGTATCACCACAGTTCCCACCAAACTTTCCTTCCAAAGAAAAGAGCAAGATAGTCAAGAAAAGTTCCCCCTTCACTTGGATTGGGGGCACTCTTTTCAAACATGGACCAGATCGAATCTTGAGAAGGTGTGTTAGGGAAGAGGAAGTCTTTGACATCCTTCTGACCTGTCATGATGGGCCTTGTGGATGTCCCTTTGCAGCAAAGCGGACAACATTCAAAGTGTTACAAACAGGCTATTATTGGCCCACTCTTCATCAGGATGTGAAAAAGTACACTAGTCAGTGTGATTGGTGCCAAAGGATGGGAAGGCCTACTTTAAGAGATGAAATGCCTCTGCAACCTCAAGTGACTTTCGAACCATTTGAAAAGTGGGGCATGGACTTCATTGGGCCTATCGATCCTCCTTCAAAGCAAAATCAATACATTATTGTGTGCTAAAACCAAGGCAACTAAGGCAGCAACAGAAGAGAAGGTGGCTAAGTTCCTAAAGGATAATGTATTTTACAAATTTGGGTACCCTAGAGAGCTGGTCACAGACCAAGGTAGCCAGTTTACCTCCAACATGATTGAAGACCTATTCAGCCATCACAAGATAGAGCATAGGACCTCCATTCCCTACCATCCACAAGCTAATGGGCAAGTGGAGGTGACCAACAGAGCACTGGAGGTCATATTAACCAAGGTGGTGAGCAGGAGCAGGAAGGATTGGGTAGAAAGACTAGTTGAGGCCACTTGGGCCTATAATACCACATGGAAGAAAACCACTAGATTCACACTGTATGACCTGGTCTATGGGAAAAATGCCTTGTTGTCTATTGAGTTTGAATATAACACATTAAGAATGGTAGCCAAACTAGATTTGGATCTTAGCAGTGCAAAGAAAGAGAGATTGTTCTAATTGAATGGCTTGGATGAATTCAGAATGTAGACCCTCCTACATACAAAGGTAGTTCAACTTCAGAGGAAGATTTGGCATGATAAAAACATTAAGGAGAAGAAATTTCATGAAGGCGATTGGGAGTTTTTATATGATTCTAGGTATAAAGACTTCAAGGGAAAGTTAAGGACAAGATGGCTCAGACCTTATGTTGTGGAAAGATGCCATGATAATGGTTAAGTGCAAATCAAAACTATAGATGAAGAAGCCATTCCTTTTCTTGTTAATGGGCACCGATTGAAAATGTACGAGATATCTTTGTCAAAACAAGAGTTCAATGATAATATCAATAAAACAATGATGATGGTGGAGCAAATTTCCAGCTCCTCCATGTATTCCTGCAAGATCCCCTGAAAACCTTTAGGAGCATCCGATAGGAATTACAGTGACCCAGAAATCCTACAGGAAGCATTCCAAAGGCATGTGAGGTATTTGTTAGGTCCCTAAATTTCACCCTATGCATGATCTGGTACCTCACCTCGTCCACCATCATCATCCCTGCACGCACCATTCAAGGCAAAAAAAAATCAATTTCAACAGTTTCTGCCAGTCTTAAAAAAAGAAGAAGAGGGAAACAGAGAGGAGTAAGAGAATTACCTGAGTATCCTTTGCTCTCCACACTTCTACTCCTTATTTCTATCCATGTCACCATCCTCACAACCCCAATAAGAAAATGATTAAAGAATTTTGAGGGAGAGGTAGCTACAAGATATCCTGTAGGAAATCATGTAGCAACCTATCCCACATAATGCCAATCACACCAGCAACAGGGCTTCACTAGGATGATCCAGGAGCTCCATAGCAGCAACATCAGATCTTTGGCCATAGAAACCTACAAAAGCAAAGAAACCATTAGCAGACGACAAGAGGAGGAAGAAGAATGGAATGCAACACATATCCAATGCAACACATATGGTCTTTGACCACTGTAGCATAGCATTGAAACCACAGGTAATTATCCCATTCAGTCACTCATATGCATCCTGTAGTAAAAAATTGTAAGGGTTATGAGGTAGTTGGTTTATAAGTGAAAAGGTGGCCGGTTAACTTGGCCACCTTCGTTCAGTCAGCACATGCACAACCAGGTGTCCTCTCACACGTGGCTATAGTCAACTCAAAGATAGAGAAGGAGTAGGACTCTACGAGGTGGAGCTGATTACGAGGAGTGGGAAATGATGAGGTGGTAGTGGGGACCAACGTCCACAAATGGAAATGTACCTTTGCTGCCAGCAAACCACCTCACCCAAAATCACCACAAGAGGAAATAAAACATCATTACCATGCATTCATGCATTTCTCCTCCTCAAAACTCCCTCACTCGAGGCACTCTCATAACCCAAGCCACCCACCGGAAGAAAATATCCATCGTTCTGCAAAGGAATTCCTACAGGAGCATGCATAGGAATTCCTACAAGATACAGTCTATAGGATACACAGAGACTGTTTACATGGTTGGCAGGGAAGATTTCGAAAGGGATGTCATGGGAATTGCCCACTACAACCATTCTAAATAGGTAGGCTAAAATATTTCATCCTCTTTTGCAAGTAAATGAACTAGGGATACTCTAAAATTGAGTGAATTTGGCAACTGTGTGAAGGGAATTAAATACACGGTCAACTTTGTTTTTCTCCTGCATTTGAAAATTTGTGTCAACCCTCTTATTTTCTCCTCAAGCTTCACCAACAAGATGAGAGGAGATTTTATATACCTAGGGGGGATAACATGGGGTACAAAGGGAGGTATCCAAGGGAATAATGTAATAATGGGATGGGCCAAAGTAATAAATAAGGTGGTTAACCCATATCATGTAAGGGACCACAAGTAGTTAGTAATAATGTAATGGGCCCATGGTATTAGATAGATGGTATTGAGAGAACCATGGTAATGACCCACGGTATTTTATGTATGAGGCCTATAAAGAGGCTAGAGACTCCACATTGAGGGAGGTGAAGGATTATTGTGTGAACAGGAATATGGCTTGTGGATTGTTCTCCTTCCTTAAGGAGTGAACGTATGGTGCTGCCCTACCTTAAGGGTTTTGATCAATAAAAAATCATTCATATTATTTCTGGGTTTATTTGCATTGTCTTATATTTTCCTATTAGATCTATAATATTTTTGGGTTAGATCCATAACAAGTGTTCTCCTTCCTTAAGGAGTGAATATATGGTGTTGCCCTACCTTAAGGGTTTGATCAATAAAGTGAATAATTTCTATCTATATTCAGATCTTGTTATTTCTTGGGTTTATTTTCATTGTCTTTTATTTTCATATCAGATCTATACCAAGTGGTATCAAAGCACTTTCCTGGGCAAAAAAGTGGAGAATTTTTCTTATGTTTTATAGGAAATTTTTGGGGCAGCAAGTTTGCATATTAGATATGTATGTTTTGGTGCAAGAACTACAAAATATAATTGCAGATCTGGATTCTATGTGAAAAAATACCCGATTTCAAAAAACAAATCGGTCGAATCGGAGTCCGGATGAAGGAGATATCACTGATTTAAAAATCAGTGGGGTTGCAGACAATTTTTCAGGGTAGCGAGTTTGCGGCACAGATCTAGAAGTCTTAGTGAAATATCTACAAAATCTAATTGTAGATCTGAATTATTTGTGAAAAAATACTCGATTTAAAAAAAAAAATCGGTCGAATTGGAGTCCGGATGAAGGAGATATCGCTGATCTAAAAATCAGTGGTGTTGCAGACAATTTTTCGGGGCAGCGAGTTTGCGGCACAGATCTGGATGTCCTAGTGCAAGATCTACAAAATATAATTGCAGATCTGAATTTTTTGGGAAAAATTACCCAATTTCAAAAAAAAAATCAGTCGAATCGGAGTCCGGATGAGGGAGATATCGTTGATTTAAAATCAGCTCTTTTTTGCAAAAAATTTGGTGACGACGGGAGAGTTGTAGTGCAGATATGAAATTCCAGTGCCTGGATTAGGATTTCTATCACATGGATAGATGAAGAATGGTTGTTCCATTTCCCAAAAACAGGTCATAATAGGGATTTTGAGCAATATTGACAAAATTGTGGCCATTTCAAATTTTCGCCAAGTAAGTGAATTTTTCTCAAACCCTCTTCATGGAAAATTTTACTGGAAAAGATGATAGCCCTACTATTGAAAAATACATAAAACAAACTAACTCAGTATGGGAAAAAAATTGGAAGGATTCAGTGTGGCTTAATTTCAGAGATGAGGCTTACAAATGGTATTTCTCACTTGATGACAAGCAGTTGTCCAAACTTTCAGATGTAGAATTTGAAAGTGTCCTTTTAAACAAATGGTCTCGGACTAGAAAAAAGGAGAATGAGACACGTAAAGGGTTATTTTCTATGGGTGTCTCCTTATTGCAGGTTCATGGATTTATTCAGAAGGAGAAAATCGTTGTATCTATAAATCCTAGTTGCAAGCACAATTTTATGAATGTTAATTTGGTAAAAAAATTGCAAGTTCCAGAAAAACACATTGAAAACACACAAGTGGATGATGAGGATGTTCAAGTATATAAGGATTTGAAGATTTCTATGGATAAGTATGTGTGGCATGGTGATTTTTATACTTCAGAGATGGAAAATATGGATGTGGTTTTAGGATATCCTTGGATGGAATCCGTGGGTACTATCAATATTAATGTGCAAGAGAAATTCCTGAAGTTCTGTTATAAAAAGAAGAAAATTACATTACAGGATATTTCCATCAATAAACAAGTAGAGTCCATGAAGGTTGACGTAGAAGATGTTCCAGGGACTGACATATCAGATGATGAGCCATTGATGATCGACAATCAAACACAAACAGAGGCTGAAGCAGAAAAGGATACAGGTGCTGATACATCAGATGAGGGCTCAATGGTTGAATTAATATTGGAAGATAAGACACCACAGCAGGCACCACAGCAGGGTGAATTAAATAAAAAGACACCGTGGGTTAAAACTTCAACATATCATCACCCACATCACCCCGCAAGAAAACAACCAACAAAATTGCAACCAATTAGCCACAAGGACAACAACCCCCGCATGACACATAGAGAGGAGCGAAGATCCACCTACTACACATCAACACAGAAGAGCTACCACGGTCAACTTCCATCTCAAGCGAGCGAGGCACCAACAAGATCGAGGGTTCACCTTTCTCTCGGATGGCTAGATGCATGTGCATGGTACCAGTGGACTACTCTTTTGAGTAGATCTTATTATTTGTGTTCCTCTCATGTTTCGGGGACGAAACATGTTAAGGGGGGTGGAATGTTATATACCTAGGGGGGATAACATGGGCTACAAAGGGAGGTATCCAAGGGAATAATGTAATAATGGGATGGGCCATAGTAATAAATAAGGTGGTTAACCCATATCATGTAAGGGACCACAAGTAGTTAGTAATAATGTAATAGTCCCATGGTATTAGATAGATGGTATTGAGGGAACCGTGGTAATGACCCATGGTATTGTATGTATGAGGCCTATAAAGAGGCTAGAGACTCCACATTGAGGGAGGTGAAGGATTATTGTATGAACAGGCATATGGCTTGTGGAGTGTTCTCCTTCCTTAAGGAGTGAATATATGGTGTTTCCCTACCTTAAGGGTTTGACCAATAAAGTGAATCATTTCTATCTATATTCAGATCTTGTTATTTCTTGGGTTTATTTTCATTGTCTTGTATTTTCATATGAGATCTATAACAGGAGAGTTTCATAAGAGAGAGCCCACAAACACTGTGAGAATCCAACAACACCCCCAAGTGCTTGAAATATTTACAAGACACAACTGGATGGTATTTTTCAAAAAATTCAGAGGGTATGATGATGAGGTGGCTCAAGAATTTGCTTTCTCCCTCACTCCACACAACAGAATCCATGCCACTATTGTACTAAGGGGCCTCACTATAGATCTCACCCCAGAGCTCATCAGTAGGGTCACCACACTTCCCATAGGAATCCCATCAATAAAAGAAGACAAAGGAGACAGCCAGATGGAAAAAAGAAAATTCTTTTTAGCAGGTGAAGAAACCATTGAGGACAAAAATGGAGTAAGGAGGGAAAGTCTGCCATACCCATGGAGTGAGGTAGGCTACCAACTCATCAAACACATCTCATGTGAGAGTAGTTATAGTGTTGTCTATGGCTATCATTTCAGGATCCTTAAGGAATTAAGATTTCAGGTAGAAACACCACCTCACCAAAGACTCATCATACCATATTTCTCGCTACAATCACTTATAGATTCAAGCGTCAAAGTGAAGAAGGGGAATTCCCAACAATTAGCTTACCATGGGTTGATTAGGATCCTCATTAAAGATGCCCTCCAAAACCTCATATCCCCTATAACATGGTCAGTCTTTAAAGACTTGCTAGTAGATGATAACATCAAAGCCCTCACTTATGATGTTAGTCCTACTGTCAATGAAGAGGAGGTAAAACAGGAAGAAGAAGATATAGAGAAAGATAAGGATGAGATGGATGAATAAGGAGCTAGCACAGAGGAACATAATGAAGTTGAAGAAGAAGAGGGAGAAGAGAAGGGGGATGATGAAGAAACAAAGGAGGGAATTAAGGAGGAAACTAATAGATAACAAAGATCTACAAGAGGAAGAAGATAGGAAAAATAGAGAGGAAGAAGGCAATAAAACAGAGGGGAAAGAACACAAGGATGACTCACCTAGGGTGTCTCTAGAGGCCACTGAGAGAGATGCAGCAACTGTCCTCACTACTTTCAGCACCCCAGTCAAGCA
This sequence comes from Pinus tabuliformis, assembly GCA_031772625.1. Taxonomy (NCBI): domain Eukaryota; kingdom Viridiplantae; phylum Streptophyta; class Pinopsida; order Pinales; family Pinaceae; genus Pinus; species Pinus tabuliformis. Next base: position 686,972,470 of record CM062819.1, read on the forward strand.
AAATGGAAAAAGGCACAGGCAGACCCCACTATATTTCAGAACAAGAAAGAGCACAAGAATAAAACAGGGGAAGCCACAAACATCAACAAAAATTCCTATTGAGATTGACGATTCCCCTACACAAAAAGACAAAATGCCTTCCCCTAAGTCCCCTATCACCTATGTAAGTAGTCCTACTACTAGATCAACTTCCTCAAAGGTTAAGGAAATCCTACAGGATCCACAACAAAATCTACAGGAAGCAAAAATAGTCCTATAGGATACTCTGCTGAATCTACAGGAGGCACATAAATTGGAAAGAAAGGTAGGGGAGCAACAAGAAACTAAAGAGGAAGACCCATAGACAAAGGAACCCAGCCCCCAACCTAATCTGGAATCCTATTACCAGTTTATTGAAGGAGGCAAGGTAATACCTCAAAAATTCTCCATCCCATTGTTCTTCAAACTTGAGAATGAGAGGGCCAAAACCCACCGATGGATGCAGATTGCCAAATCAAAGGGGCTAGAAGACATTAGGCACATGGAAGAGAAACTAAAAGAAATGGATAGAGAGCTAAGTGGCTTAAGGGACAAAGAAACTATAAGGAGAAATCAACGTGAGACAGAAAATGCATGGTTGAGGGGACAACTACAGGAAAGAGAGAACCAACTAGCATGTATGGCCAACCTCTCCTTGGAGGAAATCTAGTGTAGGATGCCAGCTAAATCCTATGCTCTTTACCTCAAAGAACAATGGTTGCAATTTTAGATTAAGACACTAGCACAGAGGGGAACTATTCCATTTCAGGACTACAGGAAGTTTATTGATCTTTTTGATCAAATTACACTAGAGGATAGGGCCAAAATGGCTGAGTTTTATTTGCACAACATGGCCCTCACTGACATGAATGTTTGGGACCCTAATGCCAAGCTAGGGGATCTACAATTAATGGCTTTGGCATCATTGATGAACCATGAGGAGTTAAGAGTTGCAAAGATGAAAAGTATATTGGCCAAAGAGCAAACTGAACCTCTTTTGATTAAAGTTGAACAATCAAATCCCATGGCCCTCATCAGTACCCATAATTTGATTGCAAATGATCCTTCGCTGGCACCTAGATATCTTGCTGCCCAAGAGCAAGAAATTTCACATTTTGAGGACATGTTTAGGCTGCTAGGAGATGATAGTATACATGCTTGCCTAAGAAGATGGAACACATTGTCACACAGCTTAAAGATAAGAGAATATGACTCCCCTCAAATGTTGAGAAAGGCACTCAATAGGACACCTATGTATAAGCAATCTATGTAAAGGTTGAAGGTCAATTGGACAGGCCTAAAACTCATTCCACCACTACTCTTAGGGATTCTATAAGGGAGAAAATAAGAAGAAGAAAAGAGGCAGTGGGAAGAAGTAGAAAAGAAAGCAAGCTTCTATGAACAAGAAGAGGTGACCATAGCCAGGGCATGGGATGTCAGAGAGGCTACTAGAGCCATGAAGGATATGGATATTGACTAAGTTTCTCAAAGGATGAGCAACACTTTCAGTAGGGAGGTGATGATGAGCCTCATCATTGGGTAATTATATGGGCCTTAATTCACCTCCTAGCTTAGTCAAACCAACTATTCTCATAACTTATTGCATACTTTTGATTATATTTTGTTTATGAGATGAGTTAGAGTTGGATATTTTGCTTTGTGGTCTAATGTGCATTTAATGTAGGATTAAAGGATAAAAGCAAGGAAATTTTGGCAAAGACTAAGGTCAAAACTCAAATGGGACAAGGGAGAGGAATTATAGGAGGTAAATCCTCCTCATTTACTACCCCTCCATTCAAATATTATTCCATCATCTCTGAGTGCAAACAGCCAAATCATGACGACTAGAAGGCAGTCGAGCAAGTGAAAGGAAAAGCACTAGTTGATCTCAAGTTTGGGAGCTGAGCATCCCTAATTTTAAGGAATTCGTAGGAGACTTCAGATGTATAAGTAGAGAGGCCTAGGACCTCATTAGGATTCGGATTTTTTATTTTAAAACTATAATCTATTTTTGAAGTTGCAAGACTTGTGATAGTTTTTGATGTAATCCATTGTTTTCGTAATAAGAATGAGTTTTGTTTTGAGCCAGCACTGAGTTAACTCAGGGGGCTGAAGCTCTTTGGTTAGGGCCCAACACTAGTAATGAAGGCTCCCCTTTATTGTACATGTATTCTAGTATAGATTCATATCTTAATCGTTCATTTGCTTAGAAGATGCATTTCCATTAGAGCATAATAGATTAGACTAGTTGTGTGATAGTTTGCTTCCATTTATGCCTTCTTTCAAGTAGTAGGTTATCAAGGAGAAAAGTGTTCACCACAAGGTTGTCAGCAGGTTTCTCGGCCTCACTTCCTCCCTCTAGGACCATGACTTGAGGAAGGGACCCTTCAGCAGCCCCAAAAACACAAATTTCTAGTTCTTATATGAGCTTTGGATTTTGTTGTCTTTGGTTCAGTATTTGGTTCCTGTTGCAAGGTAGATTTCATTGTCATCTTTTTCCATCTCCCTGTCTGCAATAAGATCTCACTCGTGCTTTCATTCCCTTCAACAACTCTTCATGCATAATCTAGGCAATTGATTCATGATTTCTAGTTTATGAAAATGTATCTTATTGCATAGTTCTTGGAAGACACACATGTTTTAGGCAGAGCAGCTACTTCAGGAGGAGAACCATACTTCATCACCAACAGTGTTAATTTTAGGTATGTTCTATGCTAGAGAAATTTATTTGAATTTCTTTTCCACATTAGCAATCACATCAGCATAAAGTAAACTGCAGATAGAACATAAATATAAATCGGAGAAGACAAGCCAAGACAAGAGGACACAAGATGTGGCGCCAGCCAGGGACAAACCCCACAATGTGGGGAAACCCTTGATAGATTTTTCTTTTATGTTCTTCAAAGTTCAGTAGAGAAAGTGAGAGAGATAGTACATTTACAATAGAATTCAATCACTTTGAGTTTTGATATCGGCATGAGATCAGTTGAAGACATATTGCTTCAATTGATTCTCTAAGGTGGCTCATTCACCTATCATAGTGTTGTATCTCGTCTATTTGCTGCACATTACCGTGTGACACCTTGTTGTACTATCACATGTGTTGAACCTTGATGATAGATCTGCTCTCATCTTCATGCTGCTCATCATGCTACATCTTCCATGGTCTTATTCATCATCAAGCTACCCATGCTCATGAGCTCATTCATCATTATGCTGCCCATGCTCATATCATCATGCATCATTAGGCTGCCCATGCTTATATCATCATGCTGCTTATTATGTTGCCCATGATCTCATACATCATGCTGCCCATACTCATATCATCATACATCATTATGCTGCCCATGCTCATACCATCATGCTGCTTATTATGCTACCCATGATCTCATACATCATGCTGCCTTCCTTCGGAGATAGATGCTCTCACTATTTTGGCAGTTCCCGATAGTTCCGTCTTTTTTAGTAATTCTGGTTTTTCTAGCAGTTCCAACAGTTCCGGCATTTCCAGCTTTTCCGACATTTCTGGCAGTTCTAACTTTTCCAGCTTTTCCAACGTTTTTGACAATTCCAGATTTTTTGGCAATTCTGGCTTTTCTGGATTTTTCGGCAATTCCGGCTTTTTTGGCAGTTTCAACTTTTCTAACAATTCCGACTTTTCCGACAGTTCCAGCTTTTCTGGATTTTTCGACAGTTCCGGGTTTTCCGACTTTTCCCACAGTTCCATCTTTTCTGGCTTTTCTGGCTTTTTCAACTTTTCCTTAGGATCTCTCCTCCTACTAAAACCCAAAGACAAGTAGAGAGAGGAAGAGATCCAAGTGTGTGTAGAAATTACTTGAAGTCCTCTTCTATTTATAATAAAACGTAGAGGTTGAATAGACATGATTGTTGGGCTTTTGAGCCTACATAAGTTGCTGGCCAACTTAACAATTTGTCCATAACATAAATAAATTCATAAATTCATAAATACTTATTGAAATCAGATGATATTTAGATCAATCCTACAGCTCTCAATGAGAGGGATACAATAAAAATATCAGCTGCCATAAATAATATGACCCACATGGAGTTTGGCCTTAGTTTCCAATTTTAACACTCCCTCTCAACTAGGGAGAACTCCATCCACTGATCCATATGTCCAACTGTACTATCTATGCCATCAGTGCCCTGCACTATTGTGCTCAGCTCTGCTAGCTCTACTCAGCTCCGCTATCTCTGCTTAGCACTGCTGGCTCTACTCTACTCTACTCAGCTCTTCTCAACTCTGCTGGCCCTACTCTGCTCTACTAGCTCCGCTCATCTCTGTTGGCTTTGCTCTACTTTATCTCAGCTCTACTAGCTTTGCTGGCTCTGCTCAGCTTTGTTGGCTTTGCTTTGCTCAACTTAGCTCTGCTGAACCATGAAGAAGAAGAATTGATCGAGAATGCGTCATACCATTCTCCACTGACCCGAAGTCAGTCTCAAAGTGTGTACCACCAGTCCTAGACCAATCCTCAACCGACCTGAAGTCAGTGTCATAGTAGGTACAACTCCTACCGCTGGTCCTAGACCAATACTCTACTGACTTGAAGTCAGTCTTAGAGTATGTACCACTAGTCCTAGACCAGTACTCAACCAACCCGAAGTCAGTGTCATAGTGGGTACAACTCCTACCACTTGTCCCAGACCAGTATCATTGATCCCAGATCAATGAAGGTCATCCTAGCATACGGAGTACGGTAGATACAACGATGCGTCCATCGGTACTACTATGGTCCCTATCCTCATTTCCCTACTCATTGATCAGATGAGAGGTACTTCCCATGAGTCCCAGACTGCATGGGTAGGATGCCTCGACAGGAGAAATTAATCAATCTTGTCCTCACAGGAGAACTAATCATCCTACTACACAATCGCCATGAAGAAGAGAGTGAATCATCTTGTCCCACAAGAGATTGAATCATCTTGTTCACAGGAGAGCGAATCATCCTATCCATAGGAGAGCGAATCATCCTATTCCACAAGAGAGCGAATCATCTTGTCCCATAAGAGAGAGAATCATCTTGTCCACATGAGAGCAAATCATCTTGTCCACAAGAGAGCAAATCATCTTGTCCCACAAGAGAGCGAATCATCCTGTCCATAGGAGAGTGAATCATCATGTGCACAAGAAAGCGAATCATCCTGTCCCAGTGCGCACCACCGAGGGAGGGTGAGTCACCTTGTGGTCGTATGTTGCTCCAGTAAGAATCGCAAGGCCCCCGAGCTCATAAAGCTCAATGTATGCAACATGCAGGACCCTTTTACAAGGGTCTCTCGACGACTCCAAGTCATTCAAGAAAATCACAAATTTGATCTTTCCCTGAGGCTCTGACAAAGTGTAGCAAACTGTACATCATCTCAGTGCGATGGAGCCTCCTTGCTCATAGACTTACCATATCCCAGATAAGGTAGTATTTGATGTCTATCTACTGGAGCAGTCATTGAATACGAGATTCCTCAATAATAGAATCCCACCTTTGGTTGTCACAGAGAATCACAGTGGTATTCATCATGTGTACTCACTGAAGAGTTTCCACAACTAAGCAACTTCATATGAGGTCATACTTGTAGTTATGTATCCAGTCTCAGTGGTACTTATAACAACTGATTTCTGCTTCCTGCTCATCCATGATATCGAAGCAGAATCCAAAGAGAACCAACACTGAGAAGTGCTCTAGTGATCGTCCACACTTCCTGCCCAGTCAGCATTCGAATAATCATGCAATTTTCATATTCCCGGCAGCGTATCTCAATCCATGAGAGATTGTGCCCCGAAGATAACTCAAAGGATTCTTGGCACCAATCCAGTGAGGCTCAACCAAATATGAGCTCACCATGCTAACTGCAAAACATATGTTTAGAGTTCACCAAGAACATCAACGTAATTGAGTTTATGAAACTCAAAGGAATTTCCCAAATCTGGTCCGACATCACTACCATGTAACTTCTGAAAGTTAATATCCTCGAGGTATTCACAAGCTTGCAGTTTATCATTCCACATTTGGACTCCAACTCCCTCTTACTTTTGCAAATGAGAGGGTCTACACCTGTCAGAAATAGGTTGTTCTTATGAGGTGCCAGTATGACAGGTCTATCATCCACAACCTTCGGGTAATGGTTTGGATCAGTTTCACTACTAGTGAATCTCAGCTTCATTAAACAACTATCAATCCTCTCATACTACACCCGGGGTGTTTTGCTTCAAGACATAGAAGGCTTTCTTCCACCTGTATACATGAGATTCCTGTTCATGAATCTCAAACTCCATGGATTGTTCCAAACCTATGGACCTACTACATGAGGGGAATGGTCCCCTTGTATATTTTCCTTCGGTACATCTCAGACATGTACCTTCATGCTCTTTTTGAATTCAGGCATCCTGGTCACCATCTAAATCAAAGACCTCCAATGCTGAGTCAATGGACATGGTCCCCAGTGGAGTTGATACAACCCTGAACTCTAAAACATCTTTGAAAAGTCTATTTTCAAACATGTACCTTTCCATCGATGAGTGCCACCCTGAAACCTTAAACTTCCATTTTTGAGATGGACAACAGGTTCTTCTTGCGATCAGGTACATAAAATAGATTCTGGGGTTCCTTGATCTCTTTGAAGAGTCGACCATTTCCTTGATGACCTACATTACTTATCATTCCTCTGATCATTGAAGATGTCCCTGGAATGATTTTTATCTTCATCAAGAGATGTGTCTCAGCTATTTAGACACTCCTTTGCATGATGACTGAACTTACTACAACCAAGGCACCTGCCTTTCCTTCCACCCTTAGATATGGACTTCCCAATGAAGAGATCTTCCACTGTGCCATTTTGATAATATTCTCTGCTTCCACTTCACCCTTAGTGAACTTAGAAGAGAGATGTGGAACTCATTGATCCTTTTGTCTTGCCCCTATTATCTTTGGTGATTGCTCTTTCACTCTTGCTTGGGCATTGTCTTCACCTCAGATCTGATACCATGTTAATTTTAGGTATGTTTTATGCTAGAGAAATTTATTTCAATTCCTTTTCCACATTAGCAATCACATCATTATAAAGTAAACTGCAGATAGAACATAAATATAAATCGCAAAAGACAAGCCAAGATAACAGGACACAAGATGTGGCGTTAACCAAGGACAAACCCCACAATGTGGGGAAACCCTTGATCAATTCTTCTTTTATGTTCTTCAAAGTTCAGCAGAGAAAGTGAGAGAGATAGTACATTTACAATAGAAGTCAATCACTTTGACTTTTGATATCGGCATGAGATCAGTTGAAGACATATTGCTTCAACTGATTCTCTAAGGCGACTCGTTCACCTATCATAGTGTTGCATCTCATCTATTTGTTGCACATTACCATGTGACACCTTGTTGTACTGTCACATGTGTTGAACCTTGATGACTGAGCTACTCTCATCTTCATGCTGCTCATCATCCTGCATCTTCCATGGTCTTATCCATCATCAAGCTACCCATGCTCATGATCTCATTCATCATTATGCTGCTCGTGCTCATATCATCATGCATCATTATGCTGCCCATGCTCATATCATCATGCTGCTTATTATGCTGCCCATGATCTCATACATCATGCTGCCCATACTCATATCATCATGCATCATTATGCTGCCCATGCTCATATCATCATGCTGCTTATTATGTTGCCCATGATCTCATACATCATGTTGCCTTCCTTCGGAGATAGATGTTATGATTGTTTTAGCAGTTCCCAGTAGTTCCGATTTTTCCGGCAGTTTCGACAGTTCTGGCAATTTCAACTTTTCTGGCTTTTCCAACTTTTCTGGCAGTTACGACTTTTCCAGCTTTTCTGGCTTTTCTGACAGTTCTAGATTTTCTGGTAGTTCTGGATTTTCCGGTAGTTCTGGCTTTTCTGGATTTTCCGGCAGTTCCGGTTTTTTAACTTTTCCAGCAATTCCAGCTTTTCCGGTAGTTCCAACTTTTCTGGCAATTCTAGCTTTTTTGGCTCTTTCGGCAATTCCGGCTTTTTCGGCTTTTTAGACATTTCTAGTGGTTCCAGTTTTTTTGGCTTTTTTGGCTTTTCCTTAGGATCTCTCCTCCTACTAAAACCCAAAGACAAGTAGAGAGAGGAAGAGATCCAAATGTGTGTAGAAATGACCTTAAGTCCTTTTTTATTTATACTAAAACGTCGAGGTTGAATAAACATGACTGTTGGGCTTCTGAGCCTACATAAGTTGCTAGTTGACTTAACAATTTTTCCATAACATAAATAAATTCATAACTTCATAAATAATGATCAGAATCGGATGATATTTAGATCAATCCTACACCTCTCAATGAGAGGGATCCAATAAAAATATCAGCTACCATAAATAATATGACCCACATGGAGTTTGGCCCCAGTTTCCAATTTTAACAAACAACCACCTTCCACTTCATCCACCTTAGCCATCTCTTGTTTCACTATCACCCTCACTAGTTTTTCATCATTTTTCATTGAAATTCCCCTAAATACATTGAGCGAATCTAGCCATCTCTTATCTTGGATATTGACTCCTGAGTGCTCTTAAACCTTCTAACACACCATTCCACTAATCACACACTTTTCCCAAGCTTCCCAAGCTTCCCAACACCTCCAACAACTCACAATTAGCTCTCAGCTGTATCTTGTAGGTTTCCTGTGATTCCTATAGGATCATCCTGTAGGTTTCTAGTACATCCTATAGGTTTTCCTGAAATGGCCTGTTTTGAGTCCGAATTGATGGGAAACCTCTATGAAGTCACAAAAGGCCTCCTAGGACCCCTCCACACCATCCAACCACTTCATAAACCTTCTAGCCATCCTCAAACACCTTCCATCCACCTATCACATCCACAAGAACAATTAGTTTGCATACTTGATTTTGCCTTAAAAACCCAAAAAAAAAGTGAAAACAGATTTAGTTTGGTTTTTTTGCTTGCACATTAGTATGGTTTGATGCTTTTTACTTCTGAAAATTAGATAGTAGCATTTGTTTAGTGTTGATTTAGTAATTCTGCTTAGCATAGCTGCTTAAATGGTTAATTAGGGTATGGTGTGATTTAGCATTACAGGTTGTTTTTTTATTACTGCAATAGAGTAGCTCTCTTAGAGTAGAATTTCCCTTCTTCCCTCAAAGAATCAAGATTCTTCTGACTCTATAGAATTCTGGCTTGGAACCCCAATGGTCTTTCGCCGGCTGAATGGTGACAACAAGTAGGACCATCACTTTTACTTGTGCATACAACACTCTCACCTCCAAGTTTGTAAGAACCCCAAGTTGATAAGTAAAGCTGGTTGCTTAGGAGTTGTAGCATCCTTACTGCAATACTGGCGCTCATCACAAATGATGACTGAGAAATGGTGTTCATTTTACCTAATCTCTTTCCTACTCAATGAAAATATGAAAATGCAATGTGGGATAGTTACAACGTTAGATTGAGGGAGGTGCAACCAACAAGGAATGGTTACTAAGACTCAATGGTAGTAAAAAAGGCATGAAAACCCAACCTCCCATCTCCATTGGCCTTCATAGACAGATAAAACTGGTGATGTAGTGTAGTCCCAAGCAAATAAACCACCATCTCCACAATGTCCTACACTACCATACCCAGATATTTAACCATATAATATGTGAAATTATTGGGTACAAAATCATGGTTGATAACCCTCGCTTCAAATAGTTCTATCACCTTTGACCCCACCGCTCCTCGAGAAACATTCGACAAGTACTCAAAGACATCCATCCTAGCTTTGTTAGCAAATACTAGTACCTCACTCAAATATCCTAGTTTTGTTGCAAGATTAATCTAATTCACTACCTTTCCGCTTTGGCTTGATCCTGAATATCCCAGATAAGTCACCGATCTCTTATCCCTAAACAGGGAGTCCAACTTCGCATAGTCTCGACATGACCCACCATCAAGATAGCCAAAGTGTTTTCCTTAGCCCCCTTTGTCCCTATTCAATCGGCATGTCAATAGATTCCTGACCTATAATTCGAGTTTCTTCATACATTTCCTTAATGAGGGCAGGATTTTGGTCACATTTACTGGGATGGTTCCATTCCTAGGTGCCACGACCAAGAGTATACCCTTGCTTCCTCAGACAACCTCACCGACAACATAAGAGTTAAGAAAAGTATTTTGGTAGAAATCATCTGGTCCTGATGATGAAGCACACTTCTTGGTTCGAAACGTGTCGGCCAAAAATTTCTCTTATGTTATTTCTACCGAAAGACTTTGCTTAATTCATTACGGATCACAGAAGCCTGAATACATAAAAAAAGGGTTACTGAGCATGGTAAATATAATGTCTTTCCTTTCTCCAACTACCATCGATGAATCCACCAAAAAAACTCCCTTTTCACATAATCCTGTCATATTATTGGGCATCTAGGTATATATTGTCATTTGGTGGCTAGTGGCATATACTCGCTTACACATTGCAAACCCCATCACTTCAATTCCTATTGAAACTTCCTCACCACTACCCGCTTTCACTAAAATGTATTTGGTATAAATGTAAATGAAATAAGTTAGATGTATGTTGAGATTTTATCTTTTGCATTAATTTTTATATTAAGCAAATTAAAATCATTTCATTTTTAAATTTAAAATAATTAAAATAAAAATCTAAGTTTTTAAGATGAAAGTGTTGGAAGTAATGCTTCCATGTCATGTGTAGTTGTCATTAGGAGATACAAGGAGTCAACATAGAAGTTATTGTTTCCAACGTATGAGTCGTAGTCATGATCTAGATGTGTCAAAGTTAGTAATTTATCTCCTATATATTTATACCTCTAGTGATCAACAATGCTTCCATGCCATGTGTAGTCGTCATTAGGAGTTACGAGGAGTCAATCTAGAAGTTGTTGTTTCCAATGTATGAGTCATAGTCATGATCTAGACATGTCAAAGTCAGTAATTTATGTCGTATATATTTGTACCTCCAGTGATCAACAAAAGTATCTAAGTGTGGTTCATTCTGTGCAATCAATCATTCTATGATCTCTCAATTTTCTATCATGGAATTAGAGGATCAATTTTCCCCTTCTTATAATTTGCCCACATAAATCGGTAATAAGAAGAAATTAAAATGGTTGAAAGGCACTTCATAATAAGTGTTTTTGTCAAGGCGACAAAGAGAAAATATGATTTATTTATGAGGGTGACTGAGCTCATAAGTGGGAAAATAAATCGCTTCCTAGTGCTCTCAATTCTTCTATTTATTTGAGAATAACCGACTCTTACATTTGAAAAATCAATGTCTAGTGGGTGCTCAAATTGGTGGATAGGAGTTAGATTCGAGCAGAATGAATTTCCCAACCATGTGGATCAACAGAGAAGTCGAGGACCAAGGATTGATGTGGCTTAATGCATTATTTGGTGGACATCAGAATATTAGATTATTTTATTGTTTCTTTTTATGGGTTCTTGGAAATTTCTAGCAATTGCGGGAAAAGTTTCTATTTAGAGGAGAATGTTTATTAGTTTTGTTGTCAATATCTTTGTAGTCTTACTGTGGTGTGTGTTGCAATTTTATTATATTATAGTGTGTTAGTGTCCAAGTTTAATGTGAAAAATCAAATGAAGAACGAATTATAGAACAAATTAACATATTTTCAAATTGGTGGTTCTAAATGCATACGGTGACACAAGAACATCTCACTAATTTGATTATGCATAATTTGTTATACATTGGTGACATCATGTGGAGCTAGGAACATCAACTTATAGGTTAACTTGATTATGTGTTTAAGAGGTCATCTTGTATAATTGACTTATGAATACATTCAGTACTCAAGCTGCCTTCCTAGATAACTGGGGAATACAACAGAAGACAATGTGTTCAACATATGGAGTTATGTCCATAGGATGGTACAGTATCGAGACTGACCCGTTGTGTTGCAGGAGGTTGAGAAGCGTCAATTATGTAAATGACGTCAAAGATGATCTAAAGTAGTTATGTTTTAAATAGAAGTCAGGTGACAACTCAAAGATGTGGTGGTGAAGAAAGATCATTGTTTGCGAGATTCCCGAGTGGATGTGAGTAATGATGAAGACCAGTTAGACAGATATCATATTGTTTTTGTAATATGTGTTTTTCATGTAAGCATTAAGGGAGGGTGTTGGAAGTAATGCTTCCATGTCATGCATAGTTGTCATTAGGAGTTTCAAGGAGTTAACATAGAAGTTGTTTCTAATGTATGAGTCATAGTCATGATCTAGATGTGTCAAAGTTAGTAGTTTATGTCCTATATCTTTGTACCTCTGGTGATCAATAAAAGTATCTAAGTGTGGTTTGTTGTGTGCAATCAATCGCTCTATGATCTCTCAATTTTCTATCAAAAAGATTTATTTTGTCTTAAAAAACATCTTAAAAACCCTTATTTGTAGTTTGTAGGAGTGATAGTAATATATCCAACTATTCTAGTTTGAAAAATCATACATATATTGTAGTTGAATATTCATTTAAAGAAAAATTAATTTACTATTAAAAATAGTAAAATTTAGGGGAATGTTATTAATTCAATATTATGTATGTAAATAATAGTTGAAATTTTAACCACATTGGTGAATAGTCTTTTTAGAGATGTCCAAAAAATAGCCAATTGTGAAACGATTTCCCCAAAAATATTTCCATTTTATATATTGCATAAAAATAATGTACCAATTTTATGAAAACTCAAAATTCACATAGACCATTTCTAGGAGTATGGATCCATCTTAGCCATGACAATGCTATGAGGGATCAAATTTCTTGATGTAAAAATCTCTTTTAGAATACAAAACTTGAAAAATGTTTACATGTAAGAGATTTGATCCCTCTTGATGCTTGGTATATCCACGGTTATGATGGATCTATATTGGCGCTCACTACACACACCATGTATATTTTTTTCATAAATTAAACTGCGTTTTTATATGTATAAATAGATGAAAATTCCTTTAGGCACTTCGAAAGTGTAGATTACTCACTTTATATGATATATATAGTTTGATTTTAACCATATATGATATATACATATTTTTAATTGAAATATTTTACATTAAATCAGAATTTAAATATTTTGTTATTTTACTTAAATGAGGATTACAATATTGTATTCATATATCAACTTATGTATATTATTTTTTTTAATTAATTTTTTTTAACTTTTTTATTTTTATTTATTATGAATTAATTGAAATTCTTTACTTTCAATTACTTTTTTTTTTTGGACATTGTAATATTTTATTATGGTGAATATGAAACTTAATATATATATATATATATATATATATATATATATATATATATATTCAAATTCAAATAGTTTATTCAAGTAAATTATAGAGTTATTCATCTTTCTCACATTTAAAAGTGAAAATATCAAGTTCTTTTTTTTAATTATTTTATCTTTTTAAAAAAGTTGATATAAATTTTTGTTTCTTTACATAAGAGTGAGAGCGAAATATTTTACCACATATCTCCAAATTGTAAGTAGGATTATTAATTTTTTATAATACTTTTAATTAAAACTAACCAAATATGTATATTCATTTTTGTTTTTACTATAATGGACATTGTTTTTAATTAAAGAAAAATTTATTTCTGGTTTAAAAAGGGACATGTGTCAACTCCACTTTGAGTACCAATATAATCATCCATCCCCTCATAATCAATTCATATTCCTACATTTCATCTTTTTACACCATCTTCAAATTCATGGTATAAATAACTCTAATAATCCCTCCAGTGTTAACAACTATTGTTTTTCCAAATTCACCTAATTTAAATTGAACTTAGTTTTTTGTTAAATAAATTTTGAACTTTAATATTAAAATGTGTCCAGCGTAATAACTAAAACTACACCCTAGGTGACTATTCAATACACGTTTCAATATGAAGTGACTAATCAACACAGTAGTTTACATTTTCATGTAATTGGTATTATTGTACATTTCTTTCAAGGGATTCTAATAAGATGCTTACTTCGATTTTTTTTCTAAATAGTCTAATTTCATATGCTTTTTCCATCACATAGATTGAATCATTCAATTGATTGTGTTGTGCTTTTATGTTTCACATGGGTACAACACATCAAATTTGATGAACATGTGGGATATCAAGATGGTGGGAAACACTAAGGTACAATGTAGTTTAATAAATCTACCACATAGATTGGTAATACATTAAGATAGTGTTTGAAAAAGTTAATATAGCGTTACTATATGTCATAGGACATAGGACTCATCAAATTGAAAGTTAAAGATGGTATGAAAGATTAAATGGTCAACAAAGAAGTGGTAGGAATAGGATTTTGAATTTCCTTGAATGTGTGGTTGTTTAGGTGCATTGTATAAATTAGAATCACATGCAAATAAACTAAATAGATTAAAGATTGCACAAAATGTAACCAAATTCTTCAAGAAAATTTTGGATTGAAATGAAATTGATCAATAATGATGATAATTTTACAATTCTTGTTAAGAAAATATTTTGTTTATATATTTTTAAATTTAAATTTCGTTAAATTTCAAAATTATATACAATAAATGTACTTATTAATTTATGAACATTTTTACAGTCTAAATTATTCCAAACATTGTCTTGTTTACCATACTAAACCTTGGGAGGGAAGGCAAGAGGTATCAATACAGTAAGGATAACCTTGGAAAAGAAGGCGAAGAGGTATCAACACAGTAAGGAAAGGCATTTAGTATGGAAAGTCAAATAGCTTTAGTGAAGGAAAAAAAAAAAAATTTAGTATCATAAATGAAAAATAAGCCATTGTGAAGATGTTAAAGTATTTCTCATGTAACTAATAATAAAAATAGATAATGACAATCAAATAAAAGCCATCATGAAGTGAAATTGGTAAGAACACAGAAATTCATATAATTGAATTATACTATATGGTGGTAAGGGAGGAGAATCAAATGAAACTAATAATAAAGTGAAATTCATAAGAATACAAGACAGCGACACAGCGAGCAAATGAAAAGCACGGGTCCTTTGTGTTCAGCGACACAGCGAGCAAACGAAACTTCCACCTTCCAACTATTTCCAGTGGGGGAGAGTTGAAAAGTAAGAGTAAGCAACAGTAACACTTTCAAAAGTCTAAAATGATTTTAGAGTCGGCGATAGAGTTCCAAATGTAAAGGGAGGCATGAGTGAGCCTTGACACGTACGATTACGATAATTTCAAATATCTCGCGAACTCGAACCTAATTGGGCACTTAAAACACAATATTTAATAAGTTAGAGATGCTTTCGTCTGTTATATTATTATTATCAGTCTTTTATATTAAGATTATCAATATAAATAATTCTGGTACTTCGTCAAATGGGGCATTTGGCACCCCAGAGCTGAAGATGTCTCGAAGAATTTTGTATATCAAAAGAGGATTGTTTTCAGCAACAGAGGTGGGATCTTGATCAACCCCTATGGCATAGTCTTATCTCTCGAGGGTGGAACCTATCCAAAAATATTAATGAAAAGGAATCAACTATGATGGTTACCCATCTATGCATGTGATCACTTTGATAGCCAGAAAGAATTAATGTTTATGTTAAATTGAGCAGCTATGGAGTTTTTTCAAAATAATAAGGATATGGCTCCACTTTCCGTTATGAAAGCTAGCTTTATAGGATGGTCAGGTGTAAAAAGGAGAAAAGAGAAAAGGTAAAAAAGAAAAATGTATGAGT
Source organism: Pinus tabuliformis (assembly GCA_031772625.1). NCBI lineage: Eukaryota > Viridiplantae > Streptophyta > Pinopsida > Pinales > Pinaceae > Pinus > Pinus tabuliformis. The sequence goes on from CM062819.1 coordinate 686,988,202, forward strand.
CAATTTAGTGCATGACAAAAACGTATATTTTTTTCCGAATTAATACAATCGAATTTACATTAAATATATATATATATATATATATAAACACTTGCATGGTTTATATATATATATATATATATATATTAAAACACTTGTATGACTTAGAAAAGTCAATAGGAATTAATAACTACATATAATAATCATCAAAACACTTATCCTAAGATACATTTCATATGGTTTACATATTTTTTTTTGTTTTTCAAGTTGTCTGTGATCTTTGAGGCTTGACTTGAATAGCAAGCATATTGAAATTTTTTAGCATGTCTTCTCCCCCTAGCACAGGCACAACCACCCCATGAGGTTTCATCTTGGATAGCCTTGCTAAGGAGGCCCCTCCTCAACTAGTTGTGCTAGTGAGACTTGATTTCTTATTTAGATTAAAAATATTATAAAAATTAATAAAATTACTATTATTATTATTTTTAATAATTAATATTATATGGGTTAAGCAATATTATTAATTATGGAGATTCACTCCACTCTACTATAGAAATTCTTAACTTATTTCTTAACATGTAAATAGCTTTAGTTACAATATCATGGGTCAATACCATGGCTTATCAAAACCATATACCTAATATGATAACTATTGATATAACATTTTCCTTAATTAATCAAAAGATCATAACTCACATGGAGATAAATCTTAACCCATCTATGTATACTACTATGAAAATTTCAACACATTCCATGAAAGTTAAATCTCCACTATATACCTTACAATTACTAATAGTTAAATTAAACTTCCAGAAGGTATATTATGATATAGACATGCCTATCATCATAGTTATGAATGACAATAATTATAAATATGAACTAAATTCATAAAACAAGAATATAAATTAGCTTAGCTACATAAACTAAATGGCCAATCAATATCAATAGATATCAATAATTATGAATGTGAACATGATCCAAGAAACACACATACATTACAAATATTGCACTGCATAGTATCAATAAGAATCAATATTTAGTAAGATTAAACATTTCTTTAATAATAATTAATGTTAAAACTCTAATTATAAGAAGCATAGATCCGTCTTAACTTAGGATCCAACAAGAACCAACAGGGATCAAATCTCTTTTCACTCTAAAATAAGTTTTCATATCAAGAGCTTTGATCCCTCTGGTCCTAAGTTAAGGTGGATTTACATTGGTATAATTAGTAATTATAATTATAATTATTAATTTATGTTTATTTTATTTTGTTTGTATCTTATTTATATTTATATTTTTATTTTTATGTAATTTGACTAAATTAAAATGTTTTAGGGATAATTATACTTATTAATTATTTAATTTTCATTTCATTTTACTTTTACTTTTTGCGGGGTCAAAATTTTAAACATTACATCATCTCTACCATACTAGGTTGGAGATCACCTCTCAATATCAATAGATATCTACAATTATGAAAGTGAACATGATCCAAAAATCACACATATATTACAAATATTCCAGTATACAATATAAACAAGCATCAATATTTAGTAAGATTAAACATTGCTTTAAAAATAATCAATGTTAAAACTCTACTTATAAGTGGCCTAGATCCATCTTAACTTCGAATTACCAAGGGCCTGTTGGAGTTAATGCTTACATTCCATAATTAAGAAGTTGGTTTGTGTTGGTTGAGAAATTCTCTCAACCTCTCTATCTAATTTAGGAATAAGTTGGATCTCAGGAACTCTATTTAATAGAGCAATTTGAATGTAAATCTGTGTGTGAGTGTGTTTACACATGCACCATTTGTGCATAATATATGATTGAGTTTCTGTAATTGTGTGTTTTAGCTATTTTTATCATGGTATCAGAGCTAGATCTGAACCTGTGTTGTGAGGAGGTGCATCTGGATGTTAACCGAGCTGTTGCAACCTGAGTATTCTGGACGGAGAACCTGCGTATGCAGTCGTGAGCCATCCCCATCTCCATTGCGGCCGTGAGCTTCCATATACGTGGCATAACTGCTCATCGACTTTGGCTTGGGTTTTTCCTTAATCGCTTTGAGGTTGTTCGACATGACAGTATAGAACAACTGCTACTGTTTGGTCGCATGTTGCAAGTTTCAGAACAATTTACAGAATTGTATGCTGGGGCTTCATCTGCTTGAGGACCATGTTTACCGAGCCGCATTGGGTTGGTTTGTTGTTGAGCCAGAGTGGTATGATTCCGAAATGAATGGACTGACCCAGGCTGTTACTGTGTTTGTACATCATTTGACTGCAGATCGAACAGGGGGCATTTCTCTGGTGTGTAGCGAACGGGACGTGAAAACGAATGTTACTTCGTTGAATTGGATTGCGTAGCGTACAATCTCTTGTGGGAATCGCGCTAACGTTATGCCCTCTCGAGTACTGAGATTTAAAACGGCGGGCGTTCATGGAGCGATCTTCTTGAAGCACGTATATAGATCATAATTACCCGGTATGACACTCTGAGACCCGAAGGGGCGTCGGTCGAAATGTTCTGCTCATAGAAATTCTTAATTCCGTCTGTGGCGTTTGAAACTGGGCGTTTCTCTGTTTTGCCTCCGATTCCAATCTGGAAGCCGAGAAGCAGCACAAAATTCACTTACCGGACATGACCAGTATTCCAGATGGAGCCTTCAGAGGGGATACTGATTCCCTGAAATGCGTGGGCGCAGAATGTTTTTTCCTCACTTGTATGATCATGGTAGGTGTTTGTATTGTTGCAGTTATGCTCAGTTTGATTCTGGTTTACAGAACCCGAAATGTGTATCGCAACATTTATGGAAGGAAGGACGACAGACAATCGATCAGAGTGGGGTTTGAGGAGACTTCGGGATCTGGTATTTCATCGACCAAGCGCTAATTGCCGAACGCAAACTTGGTCTGTGGATAAATATATATTCTTTATTCACTTGGAGTTGTTTTTAGTGTGAATTTTTTGGAAGTTTTTATGGTTTACCAATGGAATTCTGATGATGAAGAGAGTGAACCTATTAAACTCTTTTAAAATTAAACTCTTTTTATAACCAGCAGTTCAACTATGTGTCTGATGCCAGTACTTAAAGATCAAGTAGCAGTAAGGCTCAATATGGATGGTTGTCAAGATAGTATGGCAGTTGTGGATCTAGGGAAGGATCCCTCATTAGTGGTAGACATGGGAGTGGTTTCCTAATGAGGTTATGCGACAGATTGGGATGTTGTCCAGTAATTGACTTCAGGAGGTCCTTGATTCGGGAGTTGAGGAAGGGAACTCGGGAATCCAACTTGCCAACTACACCTTTCCGAGGGTTATGAGGCAACTTGATGGAGCATCTACTGATAAACTTGACTATTTTGTTATTTTCATGTAATGTAATCATTAAGGGGGGATGTTGGAGTTAATGCTTACATTCCATATTTAAGAAGTTGGTTTGTGTTGGTTGAGAAATTCTCTCAACCTCTCTATCTAATTTAGGAATAAGTTGGATCTCAGAAACTCTATTTAATAGAGCAATCTGAATGTAAATCCGTGTGTGAGTGTCTTTTCACATACACCATTTGTGCATAATATATGATTTGAGTTTCTGTAATTGTGTGTTTTAGCTATTTTTATCAGGGCCAAGAGAGATCAAATCTCTTTTCACTCTAAAAATGGTTTGCATATCAAGAGATTTGATCTCTCTCATGACTTGGTAAATGCAAAATAAAGATAGATTTAAGCTAGTTTATTTATTAATTATAAATATAATTACTAATTTTATCTCTTTTTTTTAATTCGTTGGAATTGATTTTTTTTTTTTTAATTTAATTTTAATTTTAACATTTTTAACATCTAGTTCCCTACCAATAAATTGTGTTACACACGGACAAAAATTTTTAAAAGCAAAAACAATAATTTTTAAAAGCAAAAACATATAATTTATTACTTATTTAAATAAATACAAACTATACATGTAAATAAATAACAAGTTATATGTTTTCGCTTTTAAAAATCATTATTTATTTCAAATTATTGTTTAAGTTCATATAGATATATAATTTACATTTCGATGGGTGTAATGGTGTTAAATGTAAAAAATTATAACATAACTCATTGGTAGGGAAACACCATGGCTACTTTATGTAGGTCTCCGTTCGGCTTGTGTACACAAGCTTCGGTTGGCTTGAAATGATAAACGAGGGTTTGAAATTTTTATTATCTTAGTTTGAAATGGAAAAACAATTGGTGATGTTGAACATAGTTCTTGATGATTACAGAAGACAGTTCAAATGTTGGTGAATCCATTTTCCCCTTGGACTTGGTCACACATGGCTCTGAAACTTTGGGTGAAGTTGTGGCTGGTGAAGCTCCACGTACTCAACCATATAGACAATGTGATCTAAGGAGAAAAGGGCCAGCTCCTGAGGAGGATGTTACCCCCCAATGATTCTTCTCATAGTTCGCAATCTAAATCTACAAGAGCCCAACACTTCAGGAAACATTAAAAGAAATTTCGCCACACCTGTGGTCTCGAACGAGGCTTCCCCGCCTGCTTCTGTAGCTCATCGAGCCAAGGAACTGAATGTGGCATGAGATTTCAAATATAATATCATTGAAGATATGAAGAAGACTCGTGCCAAAATATCCATTTACGAGCTAGCTAAGTTTGAAGGCCAACGCAGATTGATCATCAAAACCTTTGCATCGATGCCAAAGTCAGATAAAACAACTGCTGCTCCTAAGAATTCATTCGGTAAATCTAAAACTATTCCAAACCTTGAATCTGTGGTTAATGCTGCAAACATAAACTCAAGATCCTCTTGTCATCTTTTCCTATTAACGTTTCGGATTTTTAATCATAATGTCCATAACTGTTTTGTTGATTCTGGTGCATCTACGAATGTAATACTTTTATCAGTCATTAAGATGATTGATGTTAAATTAGAAAAGATACATGCCAAAATCATACCATTGGATAGATCACAAGTACAAGTAATTGGTGAACTAAATAATGTTTTGATTCGATTATCTTTTGATCATAGAGTTTAACAATTCATTGTTGTTGTGGACATTTAATAGGCTTATGGTTAGATGGGTCGAGTAAGCTACAAGGCTAATTTGCAACAGACTAGTCTCACTTATGGCTTCCTGACAAGGGGAAAATGATTAGATCTTAGCGAATAGCTAGCCTTTAGTGAAATATATCATCACAAAGTTGGAAGCACATAACAAGCTTATAAGTGTAGTGCAAGAAATTCTACGAAACTATTTTCTTAATCTAACATTGGATGTTATCTTGCACTGCCATCTCTAGTAACCGTCAAACATCCATTTGAAACTCCTTCCTAGTCCTCGAGCTAGTGATAATGGCATGTGTACCATAAATGTAAATACTCTTAGTTTAGAGACTAAACATGTTGCTACTAATATGTGGACATTGTATTATGATGGATCTAAGACATAGGATGGAACGAGAGCAAGTTGCATCTTGATGGACCTCGAGAAAAACAAATATTAGATGTAAATACTCTTAGTTTAGAGACTAAACATGTTGCTACTAATATGAGGACATTGTATTATGATGGATCTAAGACATAGGATGGAACGAGAGAAAGTTTCATCTTGATGGACCTAGAGAAAAACAAATATTTGATCTCTTGCTGCTTAGAATTCAAGTGTACTACTAATGTTGCAGAATATGAAGCACTTATACTCAAGTTGAAGAAGGCCATTGACCTTAAGGTAGAGGGTTTAAAAGTAACAAGTGATTCAAAAAATCATTATGAGACAGCTACGAAATACCATCCACTGTATATTACCCTATCTTAAGAATTATCACCAAGAGGTGTGGATATTGCTTTCCTTTTTCAAAGATTTTAATATCAAATATGTATCTACGATAAACAATGCCACCACAGATACTTTGGAAAATGCAACCGTTAGGTTCATTCCATTTAGAGATGGATTTTCAATTGAAATTATTTATAAACCCTCTATATCGGATAATGTGACTAATTTAAATGTATTCAAAGATTATCAAAAGATCCTTGATTTTATGGTGAATGTTGACATTTTCAAGGATGCAACTATCAATGAAGATGTAGATGATAAATCATGACAAGAAGCATCCAAAGTACATAAAGAAACCCAATCCCTAAAGGAGTGGTCTCATTGGAAAATCTCTACAATTTGCAAAACCATTTCAAAGGACCACTAAATACCAAGATCCAAAGTTTGACTCTATCATATGAGCAAATCAACCTAGGGACGACTAAAGATCCTAAATTTATCCATATTAACATGTCTCGTTCCTGCAAGAACAACATGTATTAATACATTTATTCAAACAATACTAATACATGTTTACATGGGATTACGAAGACTTGAAAAATTATGACACCAGGATCATCCACCACATCATTCTAATAAAGGAAGGGGCCAAGTAATTCCAACAGAAGCTGAGAAAAGTACATCCCACTATTGAGCAGTTGATACAAAAGGAGTTAAAGAAACCGATGGATGTCGACATAATATTTAAATTTTTCCATTCAATGTGAGTTTTGAACCTCATCCTAGTAAGTAAAAAGTCTAGTGATATTAGAATATGCGTAGATTTCAGAAATCTCAATTGGGCATATGATAAGGACAACTACACTGTGCCTTCCATGGAGAAAATATTACAAATGGTTTCTGGAGCATAAATGTTCATGCTACTAGGTGAATTTTTGGGTTGTAATCAACTACTAGTAGCAGAACCCGACAAACTAAAGACCAACTTTAGAACCAATTGGAGTATGTTCACATTTAGGTGAATTCCTTTTCGGTTGATCAACGCAAGGTCCACTTTTCAATGAACTATGGATATCACATTCTGAGTTTTCTTTGATTGAAGCATAGTAGTATATCCCAATGATGTAATGGTTTTCTCTAAATAAAGATCTAATCATTTGCATCATCTAAACCGGTTCTTCGAAAGGTGCAAAAACTATGGCATAAGGCTTAAATCTGAAGAAAATAATCTTCAAAGTGTCCAAGGGGAATCTCTCATGGCACATTATAGCAAATAGTGGTATTAAAGTAGACCAGGAACAAGTTAAAACTATTTCTCAAATATACCATATCCTATAAATAAGAAGGTAATGCAGTCCTTCCTTAGGAAATCCATTTCCCACCACACACATATCATAAAAATTTATAGGACATGATCGAGAAGGATGCACAATTTAAGTGGGATCAAAAGGAGACAAATAATTTTACTTGAATAAAAAAATTCATAGCTAAAGCAACCACATTATATAGCCTAAATTTTTAGGAGGACTTGTTCCTATATACCTTTGCTTCAAACTCTTCGATGGCAGTTGTATTAAATCAAAAAGATAATCAAGAGAATGAATGACCAATCTCATTTATGAGCATTGGGTTACAAGGATCATAACTGAACTATCATGCCATGGGAAAAAAGGCTTATGCAGTTTATAAGGTTGTAAAACACTTCAGGCCGTATATTTTGAAGAGTTGTGTTATAGTTTTCGTTCCACACCCAATAGTTTGATTATTGTTTGTACATAAATAGTTAGGTGAATGAAGAGAGAACTAGAATATGTGCTTATAGGAATATTAGTGGGAAATTAAAACCAACGCACAATATCAAGGGCCATGGTATTTTTCAAATCGTCATGGAAGCAGCTAGGTCATGGGAAGAATACATCATGTTGGGAGCAAGAGATCGAGATGTACAATGTCAACTCCATCACTTCGTCCAATACACCATCATCAAGATATGCAGAAATATAACAATATCTTGAACAATACACTCTTCCCTCCCATCTCTCAGCAAAACAAAAGATGGAAATCCAACTTAAGGCACTGTCATATCAATTGGTTCATGGTGTACTCCTTTGAAAACATCACAACAGTGTCTTACTTAAGTGCTTACAATCATTGAACTCAAAAAATGTTTTCAAATATTTTCATAATGAACCAGCCAGTGTACATTATGTAGGAGACACCACTACATGTATAATTATGTGAGTTGGATATTACCAACCAATGTTATTTAAGGATGCATATGCTTATGCTCACAAGTGTCCCATCTGTAAAAAATGTGTTGGTCGTGAGAAAAGGTTAGCCACGCTGTTGCAACTGATGATAGTTGAAGAACCTTTTCAGCAATGGGGATTAGATGTTATTGGAGAAATCTTCCCTCACTCATTAAAGCATCATCAATACATATTTACTACTACATATTAATTCACTAAATTGGTAGAATCCATTTTTCTAAAGCAAGTGAATGATCAGGAAGTCATATGTTTTATCAATTAGAATTTCATTACCAAGTTTGGCATTCCTACTTCGCTTATATTTGATAATTCAACTTACTTTTCATATTTGAAATTCTATGATTTTGCATTAGAAAATATCATTGTCTTAAAGCATCCATCTAACTATTATCCACGAGGAAATGGTTTACCAAAATCAACAAACAAGAATTTAATTAAAGTCATAAAGAAAGCCATTTTAAATGAACAAATGAACTAGCATAATGCTTTGAAAAACACTCTATGGGTTGATCAAGTGGCTCCAAAACCTTCCCTTAGAAATTCCCCTTCCTTTATTGTCTATGGTAAGGAGGTGATACTACCTCCCAATCTCTATCTCCTAAATTTACACTTGTCTCAGGAACCCAAAAGTATACCTTTTCCAACTATGCAAAACATGACTGACACCCTTCTTAGGTTGGAGGAAGAAACGGAGAAAACCAAAGAAAACTTTGTTGTCCATCAGAAGCATACCAAGCCATGGGTTGATAACAAGTTTGTATGGAATAATGAATTCAGTGTAGGATACTTAGTCTTGAACTAGATAAATCCCATGAAGACAAAAATAAACACACTAAGCTCCAATTCCCATGGATTGGTCCTTACATCATACACAAGAAGCTTGTCCCACACACTTATCATTTGAAATCTCTACATGAGAAGACTAATCCTCTTCCCGTGAATGGTCAAGACTTGAAGCTTTATTTTCAATAGTATCCTTGCACTCCATATCACACATACACATAGTGTCATTTTACTATTGTTTCATGTTATCTCCTTATTTCCAGTTTGTTTACTTTTTTGTTTAGCTATTTGACCCTTGTACATAAATACAATCTTGTGTGAAAAGTGTTCTTTATTAGCTCAATAATAAATGTGGCAAGATTTTGGAAAGGTATTGTGACAACTAGAAAGCCTTGGAAAACATTCGATCTCCTCCTTTGTTCAAGCCTAAGAATATCTAAAGGTCAATGATGCCTAGATGGAAATTATAATTTTCTTAAATGAAGAGCCATAGTGGATCTATGTTACTTGCATCTATTATAGCATCTTCATTCCTCAAATCAGCTATATATTGAATGATGTGTTCTAACATGTCACCTTGATTGAATAGGCAAGGGAAAGGAGAAAATTTAAGTAAAGAAAATGGATTTCAGAGAATATATATAAGTCCTTGTAAAACAAGGAACAACCTCTCTTTCCTATAAAATAAGTCAAGATCCATCTTCTTCCTCGGCGAAATAAACGTCAATAAAATGTTGATGTGCAAGATGAAAAATAAAATAAAGCGTGAAAAAGGAGAAATGCTTCCTACGTAGAGAGCTGAAGTAAGTAACTTCGTCGAGGTACTAAACAGGCCTATTGGCAATGAAGCAATGCTTGTGATTTCTTGGAGTGTCTTTGTTGGGGTACTAAATAGGTCTACTGGAAGTGGAGCAACACCTATGATTAGTACTGAAAGTATGAGCATATTAACTTTTGCATACATATTATCCTTCTCCCTAATTGAAATAATTGGAGCTTTACTAATTTTCAACATTTTCTGAAAATTTCTAAAAAAAAATTAATATGATAATAGTTCGCTCCACGGGGATGTTGTCGATCATTGATGGCAACAAGAACCCCATAGACTAGAGGCCTCATCCATTGGGTGGCTCTCAACCAGTAACCCTGCAACCTCTAAACTACACCACACTAAATTCCATACTGAAACTGCAAACTAAAAAGTATACTACAATGTGAAAGATGAATTTTTCTTTTATTACAATCAAATCCACACACAAACTCTGGTTTCACCCTAAACACCAATTACTGGAAACTAAAAACTGAAATTCATGCTTGCCATTTCCTACTGTAAGTTGAACCATGAGTTGTTGTTAGGTGAATTCAAACACCCAATGCAACCATGCAAGCATCTTGTCCATTGATTGAAAACCTTCCATGTATTTATTGTGGATTAAACTAAAAAAACCTATTTAATGATAACTCAAAAGAAGATCTGAAAATAAATTTGATATTTACAAAATCTGAAAATTTGGGACTATTCTGTGACACCAAACCTATTGTGAAAGTATCACCATAAGAATCAAAACTGATTTTACAGTTTTTCCAAATTTTGTCACTCTCATATGGAACTCTTCCAGCTGCATTTTCTTTATCAAACACCTCCATCTGATTATTCTCATAATGTTGCAAACAAAAATTTTGCGGACAAGAAAATATTGGTTGTAACATTGATTCTTGATTATCTTCATGTATATCAGAGAAAGATGAAAAATCCATGTCTTGCAAAATAGGAGTGATTGAGGATGGTTGTTCATATGTTTCAGCAAAAATATCATCTTGATTTCTTGAAATTTCTAATTTTATATCTTCAAGAGATGTGAGATCCTGAATGATCTCTCCATTTTGGAAATAATCCATAAGAAATTGCTCTTCTTCCATGACAGAAATAGGAGGTAAATAATCTATATAAATTATTGACTGAATATCATTACCCCTTTCTTGGTCACTTAAAGTCTGAATGTTTTCATCAACTACAAGGGAAGAATTATAATTTTCAGATTTAAGATCATGATCTAATTCTCTTTAATCCAACGAGGAAACTTCCATTTGTTGTTGGGATGAATATTCACATAGGGTTTCATAGATTTCCTCATCCATTAAATCTTCATTTCCCTGAACATCTTCTAGATTCTGAATGAAAATTCCATAGTTTTCACAACAATCTTCAAGCAAAAATAAGGGAGTGTAGAAATTCTGACTGTAGATTAACTTGATAATGCAATATAACTAAAGAAAAATAGTTTAATCTACTTCTACAATCAATTTTGCAAAAGCTTAAAAGATTTGAGCAAGATCAAGTTGAACATATATAGCCAGAAGAAGAATAAATGCACATGAAACAAAGAAGAATAGTCAGGGGAAAGCCTCATCTAAAAACCCCACTCTCTATATTATCTTACAAGGTGGAAATACATCAGAATTATACAAAGCCTTAGCTCTCACAACTAGCCAGCTCTCAGTACAATCCTCCTGGATGCTCACAGGAAAACAAAGCTTCTCACAAGCCTTCTCCTCTACCCTCCAAGCTCCTATTTCCTTGTGTATTTACCTATGGGATAATCTCCTTCACCTAATATAACACTGCTCTCACACACTAATCTAACACATTATCAGAACTACGCAATCCTCAAGGAACCTTATTCCTTCTGCATGGATGAGTTTCCTTTATAGGAAAACTCATGCAACTGATAGTAACCTGTCCTTGAAATTTAGCTCAACTGGGTCTTTCTTTGAATAGACATGCATGAGTTACTGATGAGAGAATCTTCAGTTATCTGGAGTACACTAGTTGGATGCACGCATGCATTAACTGGCTGAACTCACAATTGGCTCCTCAAATAGATTGGAACTAATTTAACTAAAATTAACTCAGTAAACTGAGCTAACTAATTACAACTCAAATACAACTCAATCTTATCTCCTTAATTAAGGGACAATCTCCTTAATTTAAGGGATAACTGTTGCATGACTTCACAAAGACTTCTAAGTTGAATTTCTCCAACTAATTAATCCGTAATGAATTAATTAATTATTTTTCAAGCACTTGATGAGACTAAATTCGAATTTTAATTCACAATTTTAATTCAAGGACAAATTAAAATTGGAATATTCTGGGTTCTATTTTTATCATTTCTTGTTGCTATTTTCAACACTCCCTCTCAACAAGAAAGGAATTCAACTCGATCTTGATCCTGAACCTTTGGAATGTTCTGCATGCAACACTTCTCTCTAATGTTGTTGTTCCAGCAACTTCAAAAACAAAAAAAACAAAAATCCAATCTGAATCAGTATGATGCATCGGTCATCTATTGCCTCTGTCAACTGAAAACTTTGCACTTTTGTTGACTTTCCTTTCTACACTGTTGTCAAACATTCTCTGTGCTCTTCAATATTTGACTGTTATAGCCTCTGTCACTTTGATCTCTGACTACAGCAATCCCATTGATTCCTTCCCCTACTATGTACTTTGGGCTCCCATAGCAAGGTACGATCCATGAGATAAACCCTCTCAATGGACCCTACTCAATTTCAGCCTTCTTGGGACTATCACTCCACATCGCCCCACCTCAAACCTGGAGATATGATTGCATGTGATCCCTCTGTGCACTTCTCCAATTGTGGCTCCTCAACAATTATCTGAGACTTCTTTTGGGACTGCATGTTGAGAGGTAATTTACTCTCCCTCTCAACCACCAAGTCTCTAACATTTACCTTGCTCCTCAAGGCTTTGCATGCATCTTGAACCTCTAGAGCATACAGATTCTTAAGTTGTGAACCAATCTGTTTCACCTCTCTCATGGTGATGTGTCTAATGAAAGCCTTTCCCTTACAGAATACAACATTGTAGCCTTTGTCCTCCAACATCGTGACTGATACCAAGTTCTTCTTCAGTCCAGGCACATACTTCACATCTGTCAAGGTGATAAGAGCTCCATGCTCCTTCTAAAAAACAATTGTTCCCACTACTGAAATACTATAACTTTCATCGCCACCCATCTCTATGCAAATCTTGAGGTCTTTCTCCTCCAAGGTACTCAATAAACTTTTATCGTCGGTCATGTGGAATGAGGATCCACTGTCAAGAAATCAACCACAACCCATCATCGATGACACCATGCATGCGATAAGGGTGAAGTCCATTTCAAACTAAGAGGCTAATGCCTCACCTTCAAATCCTTCCGAGGATCCCTTCTTGGACTTCTTCGATGGGAAATTAGTCGCATAATGACCCATTTCGTGACAATTAAAGCATCTCACTTTAGACATGTCAACCTTCTTCCCTCCATGAGAAGAATTCAATTCGGAATGGGACACCTTCCCCTTCCCTTTCCTTACCTTACTTGCTAAGGCTAGATTTTCTTCATCATCCTTGGATGAAGAACCATCTCGTGTGCTCCTCCTTATCTCCTCCTGCATGACATCCGAGCACAGTTGTTCCTAATCCAGCATTTTCTCCCTTCCATTCACAAAGCCCTAGTAGCTATTCCAGCTCTTTGTAAGGCCAAGGAGAGCAAGGCTCACAATATCATCATCAATAGTAGTTATTCCCACACTACTAAGTTCATCTCTACAAGTGGTGATCTTGTTCAGATATGTGGAAATAGTATCGCAGTTCTCCATCTTGATTCTTCGAAGCTTGTCCTTGAGCGCCAATTTCTTCTGGTCACTACTGTTCTGGTAGAGGTCCTTCAATGTCTTCTACATTGAATATGGAGTATCCTTCCCATGGAGACTCGAGACAATATGGTCTCGAACTCCCTCAAGGATGATCTGTCTTACCCTCACCACACACTTCTTCCATTCAGCCAACTCTTGTGCATTAGTTGAGCCTGCCTTTGGGATTTCATGATCAATGAAATCCTTCAATCCGTTGTCTTCTAATACAGCCTGCATGCGATCTTTCCATGCTATGTAATTTGAGCTTCCTTCCAAGGCACATTCGAGTCTCAAGCCATATAATGCCATTGACCAACCTTGAAGTATGATATGAATTCGATTTTGTACCTGCAACCCTGAACTTCAAACTTTGAATTCTCTCCTCAGTATATTGTTCATAGCTATGATAACCTTTGCTCCAATAAACTTGGCCCTGATACCATGTAGAAATTCTAACTGTAGATTAACCTAATAATGCAATGTAACTAAAGCAAAATACTTTAATCTACTTCTATAATCAATTTTGCGGAAGCTTAAAAGAATTGAGCAAGATCAAGATGAACACATATAACCAGAAGAAGAATCAATGCACATGAAACACATAAGAATACTCAGGGGAGAGCCTCAACTAAAAACCCCACTATCTGTATTATCATACAAGGTGTAAATACATCATAATTATACAAAGCCTTGGCTCTCACAACTAGCTAGCTCTTAGTACAATCCGCCTAGATGCTCACAAGCAAACAAAGCTTCTCACAAGCCTTCTCCTCTGCCCTCCAAGCTCCTATTTCCTTGTGCAGTTACCTCTGGGATGATCTCCTTCACCTAGTGTAATACTGCTCTAACACAATCTCAGAACTACGCAATCGTCAAGGAACCTTATTCCTTATGCATGGATGAGTTTCCTTTATAGGAAAACCCATGCAACTGATAGTAACTTGTCCTTGATATTTAGCTCAACTGGGTCTTTCTCTGAATAGACATGCATGAGTTACTGATGAGAGAATATTTAGTTATCTGGAGTACACTAGTTGGATGCATGCATGCATTAACTGACTGAACTCACAATTAGTTCCTCAAAAAGTTTCGAACTAATTTAACTAGACTTAACTCAGTAAACTGAGCTAACTAATTACAACTCAAATACAAATCAATATTATCTCCTTAGTTAAGGGATAATCTCCTTAATTTAAGGGATAACTGTTGCATGACTTCACAAATACTTCTAACTTGAATTTCTCCAACTAATTAATCCATAATGAATTAATTAATTATTATTTTTTTTCAAGTAGCTGTTGAGACTAAATTCGAATTTTAATTCAAGGACAAATTAAAATTGGAATATTTTGGATTCTATTTTTATCATTTCTTGTTGCTATTTTCAACAGGGAGGGTAATTTTCTCTATAATACTCAAAGAATGTTGTGTTGAAATCCTTCAGAGAATACAAGCTACCAGGTTGTAGTCTTTCATACCATGATATTGCGTCTTCTTCTAGGGTAGCCATAAACATCTTCATGAGGCACTCTTCATGCAAGTAAACTCTTAACTTATGAACATGCAAATGAAATTTGATCAAATGTAAACCAGCATCATCCCTTTACCGATCATTAAACTTTGGAAAACAAGTTTTCCAATCTATGCCAAGGATGCGATTCAGAAAACTAAGAATATGAGAGATATCCATAGGAGCATACCTTGCAGATGTTTAAGCCTCCATGAGAATCATCTTTGAAGTGTGTAGTCACCAGTGATGCTTTTATTTCTAGATCTTATTGACATTGGAGTCACTAAATAATTCTTCAGAAAACTGAGTCTTCTTCTAGTGGAGTCTTCATGAAAATTTTGAGCTCTAGATTCAGTTGAGAATGGAGTCGCTAGAGAAAACACCTTGCAGCCAAAATTGATACACAAATACTTTTTTGCCCTCAGAGATATGATCTTCAACAATAAAATTGTTTGGGGGAAATACACCTTTTTTTCCCCCGCAACGTGCCAAAATGTTATTACTTAGAGGAAACCCAGCTGTGGGAAAACCTCTAAGGTAACCTGAAACCTCTTTTAGGTTGAAAGTTGGCCCTTCAACCTGGATAGGGATCTCTCTGTAAAAATCAAATACTCTAGGTCATTATAGTAGTAGGTTTTGCAATTAATTTCTGTGGCCAGATTTAGTTTGTGGGATGACATTTGGTTGGGGTGTACATAAAACACACCATTGGGAATGGAGTCTAGTTTTATCAAATGATGCTATAGATATAATGTGAAAGACACAAAAAACATGGTAGCAATAATTCCTTTAACAATTTGAGAAATTTGGAAGAAGGGAATTGAAGAAAAAAAATTATAGCTTATAGAATCAACAAGTACTAATGACTACGAAATCACGAAGCTAGAGCATAAAGAATCCCAAATTCAGATACTAAATTTTCCAGACATGAAGAATATTTTTCATAAACAAAGAAATAACAAACATGGAACTACAACACATGAATTTTATGCAATTGCTCATCAAATTGTAATATATTTAAAATCTTCTCAAATACACCAAAATGATAATTTTTTTACAATAAAATCCAACCCCTACTCATTAAAAATTCCCGGTCTTTATGGAAAAGACAAACTAACTAAAACCCAGTTTCTACCAAAGCTTTAATTACAAAGTCTAAAATAATCACAACGTCCATCTCAAATACATGCATATAAAACTTTCAAATCCTATATGCATCTAAATATCATGTTGTTGTTGGAGTCATGGCTGGAGGTAAGGGTCATCAAGTCGAATTTGGTGAGGTGGCATCCAAGTCAACAACTATTCATCAACTTTTTCTCACAAAATCCTGAAAAACAGGGTCCAGGGATCCCTTTGAAAATCCAAAAATGTGATAGTTGTTAGAAAACTGAGAGAGTTTTTTCTAAATGGGTCAGTTGCGGAAAAAAAAAAAAAACTCTTTTGGTTTTGAAAAATTCATTCTCATTTGTCTAGAAAGCATTCCCAAAATTATTGTGTTGTATAGGAAAGGTAGAGTTTTAACTGGCCATTTTTCCAGAAAGGACGCACATTTTCCTTTTTTAATTTTAACTAGGAATTTTCCTTTTATAATTTTAATAATGATTTTTTTTTGCTAACGTGCGATGTGTCGGCGCATTTCAAAAATTCAAATTCCAATTTTATTTTTGGCATTGATATTCCTGCTATCATGGAATACCTGATAACACTTACACTCTCATTGTCAGTGTATTCCTGTTAATCATTTTTTTGCAGCTGATAACCCTATTATCAACATTATCCTATTTATTACAAATCGGCACTGACACTCTCGTTGTCAGCTCCTTTTTTTTCCTGAGTTGAATATTTCATTGACAGACTTACTGCCAGGATTTCCTTTCTACCTATTTTTTTAGAATTCACTGATAGTGGGAATGTAAACATTTCTCTTGTCAAAATTCATTGACAACGGAGACGTCAACACTCCTCTTTAAAATCACTGACAACGGATATGTCAGATCTTGTTCCCAATTGAACCTTCCTTCCTAGGTGAAGTATGACTAGGTTATCTTCAAAAGTTAGTTCCATTTGTCTTGTAGCCAGATCCTCTGAACCCTAGCTCTCCAATTATGATTCCTGAAATATTCCTTCAGAAAGGAGAGCCCATCAAATCCTACCAATACATGGCTTCTAAGAACTCATTCCATGTCTGAGTCAAGTTCGTGGCCTCTGAGATTAGCTATTATGTAACAGAGAAGGAGAGCCCATCAAATTCCACTTGGTTTCCATCGAAATTCTGAGCAAATGAACGAGCTACAACATCGTGAAAATATGTGCATCGATGGAAAAATTCTTCCCAAGCTACCTGTTGAAATGCCTGTTGGATATCAGGATAGATAATTAACAGATCTGGTGCTTTGGGCTCGGCCAGGTTAGCCTTGCCACCTTTCCCCATCGCAAACTTTACTTGAAATGAAAACACAAGGATTTGATCCTAGATCTTTGCAGGAGAAGCCAAATGAAATCTTGCAAGACATTACCAATTTTACAACAAAATAACCAAACTTACAAATGAAAAAACCAATTTACAAAGTGAAATGAGTTTATCCATTGGGGAGGGGAAATCATTACAATTTCAGGAAAATCATTAAGATTTGGGGAAAACACGTTTCAAACCATGATTATTCGACAAACCATACACCGATGATGGCGAGGAAAATCTATGATTTAACCTCACACTTACCCATGACACGCTTGAAAACCTTATCATTGTCGTTGATGTGGTCAACGTAATTCCAAAAATTAAATTTGAAATTTTTTTGGCGCTAATAATCAACCTATCAATTTGATTGGAAACATTGATAAGCCTGTTTTTAGCAAATTTCTTCAAAAAAAATTATCGAAACACTTAAAGTGCTGATAGCCATGCTATTGATGATCTCTGTGTCTATTACAACTAAAATGTTCACACTGAAATTGTCAACATTTTCTGATTTTTTTTAAAAACAAAGTTGATGTGATAACACCTCCCTAGGCCCATCACACACACACACACTCTCTCTCTCTCTCTTCCTCTCCATATCCCTCTCTATCTCTCTCTTCCTCCTCTCTCCCCCATATACCTTTATCTATTTTTTCCTCCCTATATTCTTGTTTGTATCTCTCTCTCTCTCTCACACACACACACTTTCTCTCTCTCTCTCTCTCTTTCTCCTCCTCTCTCTAATTATTCTTCTCTCTTCCCCCTCCAATCTCTTCATCCCTCCTCTCCTTCTCTCTCACTTTCTATCTCCACTTATCTCTCTCTTCTTCCCTCTCTATCTTTCTATTCTTCCACTCTCTCTCCTCTCTCGATCTCCCTCTTGCACTTCTCTCCTTCTTTTATCAATGTATCCTTCCCTCATCTTTCTCTAGCCTTGAGTCTTTATCTCTTTATTTCTATTTGCATACATGTTTGTGTCTCTCTATCTATACTTCCCTCTCTATCTCTATCTCCCTCCCTCTCTACTCTCTCTCTCTACCTCACATTGTTACTATCTCTCTCACTCTCTCCCCCATCGTGCACTCTCTCTCTACCTCTTACTCTTTCTATTTGTCTCTTCTTGCTTCACTCCCCCATCTTTCTCCCTCACACTACTTCTCTACCTCTATCTTTTCTTCCCTCTCTCTCTCCCCCCTCCATCTCTATCTTTGTCTCTCTCCATGTCTCTCACTCTCTCTCACCCTTGACTCTCTATCTCTCTATTTCCATTTACATATTTGAATATGTCTCTTTTTTTCTTCTTCACTCTCTCTCTCTCTATTTGTCTATCTCTTCTTTCCTCTCTCTCCCACTCTTTCCCCCTCATTTCACATTTCTCTTACTCTCTCTTCCATCCATATTTAACTCATTTCACATCTCTCTCTTTCTCTCTCTTCACCTCTCCATCTCTCTATTTTTCTCTCTTTTCCTCCCTCTCCAATATTAGCTCTCTCTCTTCATCTCTTCCTCTGTTGTTCTCTCTCTATTTCTCTCTCTCCACCCCCTGATATCTCAATATTTATATTTTTCCTCTACTCTCTCTGGGTGAGCACGTGGAGTTGGGTTATTCTTTTTTATTAGAGAGGGCACATTTTGGGTGAAAAACAACAACTCGATTGAGCCATTTTAAACACTTGATCGAGCAATATTTGAGCCCTCGATTGAGTTTTTGGAGGGATTAAACAATGTAACCCAAGGTTATCGAAGAGCTTGACCGAGCCATGTTTTTGAAATTTCCTGCCAATACAACCTAGGCACAAAATTAAAAAAGGTTTCTCGATTGAGCCTTAAAGTTAGATCTAACCTTAAAGCTAGATCGATCCTTAAATCTAGATTGAGCTATAGTCTAGATTGGGCTTTAAAGCTAGATCAAGCCTTTATTTAACCACATTAAGGGTTGGATCGAGGGTTTCTTAACCTGTTAATAGATATTTTTTAATTTCAAAGTCAACCGCACGATCGAGAATTTTAAGTGCTCAATCGAGCTTTTGACGTCCTAAATGTCATAGCCTTAGCACCCCTTTTGCAATTTTTTCTGCAGCCCCATTTTTTAGCCTAGCGGATTTAGGGCAGAATTTGTCCTTAAGTGGCAAAGTTGATTATGTTGGATTTGTAAAAGAATCCTCTATCCAATGGCATATGAGTTTGATACTTTCAAATTCATATGGTTTTTTTCATCTAATTTCTTTTAAACATAATTCTTGTACTATTTTTGCACAGTTTGAAAGGGTTTGAATAAAAAATCAATAACATAAAATATACACAATGGAAAAATTTGAAAAAATACCACTATATTTGTTTACAAGTCCTCTTTAAAAGGGTACTCTTGGTTTTCCAATTTATTTAAAGAGTTGAAAAAATAATTACGTGAACAAAAGTGTCTCCAAAATGTAATTGAAATATTACTTTATCAACTTAGAAAAATAAAAAATATACTTTTGCATTAAACATAAAATTTTGATATGAAACACTTGCTTCTCTTCATGTAGATCATGCTTATATATATATATATATATATATATATCTATATATATATATATATATATATATATATATATATATATATATATATATATATATATATATATATATATATGAAAAATTACACATTTTAGACTAAGTTATGCTACGTGAACACACACATACCTCTTAAGACGTGTGAAAAATTGGAAAATTGAGAGATGATACAACACTAAAATTTTTTGCAAAAAATATCATTAGGAAAATGACCTAATTTTCCACATATTTTATTTTTACTCTGACTCAAAATTCACAATGCTTATATGAATTTTTAGGGCTTCAACTTGATAAAAGATGAAAAACTTGAAATTTCATCGCCACATTTGGCCCAAAAGTCTAACCCATATTCATGCATTCACCTCTCTCTCTCTCTCTCTCCTTCCTCCATGTCTCCTTCCATTTCTCTTTATCCCTCTCCCCCCCACTTTCTCTCTATCTATTTCCATTTAAATATTTATTTTTGTCTCTCTATATCATCTTCCTTCTTCATCTTTATATCCCATCCTCTCTCCTTATCTCTCTCTCTCTCTACCTTAATATGTCACTATCTCTCTCGCCCATCACTCGTTGCCTCTCTCTCTACCTCTAACTCTTTATTTTTCTCTCTTTTTTCTTCCTCTTCTCTCCCCAGCTCTCCCCCCTCATACTTCTTCTCTCCCTCCCTCTCTTCTTCCTAATATCTTTCCCCTCTATCCATGTATCTATATCCTTGCCTACCTCTTCTTCTCCCTCACTCCCTCACTATCTCTATCCCTCTCTCCCACCTCATAGACACTTTCTCTTAACTTCTCCTTATCTCTTTCTATGTCTCTCCTTCTCCCTCTTTCTCCTCCATCTCTCTCTCTCTCTCTCTCTCTCTCTCTCTCTCGCTCCATATATACCTCTCTCTCTCTTTCACTCACTCAATTAATCTCTCTTCCCCATATTCCCCATCACTTTCTTCTCTACCTCTCTCCCTCTAATTCTCTCCTCGATCTCTCTCTCTCTCTCCCCTCCAACTTTGCTTCAATCTCCCACCCTCTATCCTTCTCGCTCGCCCCATTCTCTCATTCCCTATTCCTCCTCTTCTACTCTCTTTCTCTCTCTACCTTCCATATTTGTGCCTATCTCCCTTCCTTTATTTTTCTTTATCTCTGCCTCCCTCCCTCCCTCTCCCTCACTTCCTCCCATCTAGTTTTATTTCTATCTCCCCCTCTCTCCTTCTCCCACCCATCTCTCTCTCTGTCTCTATGTTCCTCATTTATCCCCCTCCCTCTATTTCTCTATCCCTACATCCCACACTCAATTCATTCCTCACAATAGACCACCCCTCTCTCTCCAACTTTATCTCTATCTCCCTCCCTTATTTTTCTTTATCTCTGTCATCCTCCCCCTCTCTCATTCTCATCCCCATTACATCATCCATCTATTTGTCACTCTTCCTCTCTCTTCCCCCCCCCCCCCCGCCGACCCCCATCTCCCCCCCCTTCATATAACCCCCCTCCTACTTTGTGTCTTTATTCCTCCCCATGTCCACAACAAATATATCCTTCCCTCTCCCTTCCCCACCCTCTTTCCTTATGTCTCTCACTTATTGACTCTCATTCACTCTATCCCCCTCACTCACTAATTCATTATTTCTCATGCCCCCCCCCTCTCTCTTGGCCCCTTTGTTCCTCCCTCTTTCACCCTCCCCTTCCCCCTCACCAAAACCCACCTCAACCGTTTCCCACCAACTCATTCTTCCCCACCTCTCACCCTCTCCCTTTATCTCTCTCTTTCCTTCTCTCTTTTCCTCCCGTGTACTTTCTATCCCTCCCTCTCACTGTCACCATCCCCCCAAACCCACATCAACTATTTCCCATGTGTTAAATTCATTACTTGTAGGAATATATCGGAGTTCCTAACACTAGAAAGATGAACATAATTTTCACAATAGGAATGCACACATGTAGTTGATACTAAAAATGTGTAGGTTATTGATCTCTCTCTCTCTCTCTCTCTCTCTCTCTCTCTCTCTCTCTCTCTCTCTCTCTCTACAATCTAAAAAAATGGATCGTTTGATAATGGTAAGACTCTTTTATGTTTGTAATAATGGAAGGAATTGTAATTTCAAGGATACAGTGACTTTCATAATTTGAAACAAAAAAAGAAAATAAAAGAATTTATATAATTAAGGTTATGAATTTTGAAAAAATAGTTGTGCTCTAGAACAATCTATTCTCTACAACTTGACATATCTTTGTAGCAAGATTCCATCATTTATATACTCAAAGGTTGTGTTAATAGGACCTTATTCAAATTATATTTTTTAAGGATTAAATTATTATGCTACTATTAATGGTTTTAAAAAACATACATATAAGATATAGGTGAATATTCATTAAAAAAATATGTAATTTACTATTAAAAATAGTAAAATTTGGGGGATCTTATTTATATATATATATAGAGAGAGAGAGAGAGAGAGAGAGAGAGAGAGAGAGAGAATGTCCAAAAACTAACCCCTTCAGAATAAACTCCCCTAAAAAATCCTAATTTTTATTTTTCATAAACAATAATGTTCCAATATCATGAAAACTGAAAATTTACATAGATACAATTTCTACCGGGATAGATATATCTTAACCATGAATCTAGAAAGGTCCAAGAGTGATTAAATTTCTTGATCTTTAAACATATTTTAGAGTGGAAAAATTCAAAAAATATTTACACATCAAGAGATTTGATCCACATGATGTGTGATATAGCAATGGTCATGATGGATCTATATTGGTTTTCTGTCTCTAATCACACAATGTTTAATTTTCTATTTTTTAAATTGCATTTTTGAATCCATAAATGGATTCCATGCCTTGAAAATCCTTTTAAATACTCTAATTATATTTAAGGATTCAATTAGTATGCTTCTATATAGCATTATATGCCATTTGTTTGAAAAATCATACATATAGAATATAGATGAATATTCATTAAAAAACATGTAATTTATTATTAAAAATAGTAATTTTTTTGGGAATGTTATCAATTTAATCAGATATATGTAAAAAAATAATAGTCAAATTTTTAACCACATTGGTGAATAGTCTTTTTAAGAGAATGTCCAAAAATATAGCCAATTTGTAAAAAGTTACCCCTAAAAATTTCCAATTTATATTTTTCATAAAAAATAATGTATGAAAACTCAAAATCCACATAGACACAATTTCTACCAATCAATTTCTACCAGTATATATCCTATTAGCCATGGATCTCAAAAGCACCAAGACGGATCATATTTCTTGATGCGCAAACCTCCTTTAGAGTACAAAGCTTGAAAAATGGTTTATCCCTCTTGATGCTTGATATGTTCATGGTTATGATTGATTAATATTGGTTATCTCTAAGCACACACTCCTTATGTAATTTCTCATTGGTTCAATTGCATTTTTGAATGCATAAAAGGATTCAAAGCCTTGAAAATCCCTGTAGACTACACAATTTAAATTTACAATTCCAACAAATCTCTATTAAATATTAGACAAAAGAAAAAATATATTTGAAAACCAACATATAAAATTTCAACAAATCTCTATTAAATTTTAGACAAAAGAAAAAATATATCTGAAAACCAACATATAAAATAATGACGCTTAGACTTAAAATGTTTTAACCATAACAATTTTTCTTTTCAATAATTTTTTTATAATATTAAATAGTTTCTTTTTAATGAGAAATATGTTGGTCATGCATCACATTATCGATATTAAAATGTGTTATTGTAATTAATATATTCTTAAGTAAATATAAATAATATTTAATCTTACATATTGAAATTTCCTTCTTATTACTCTTTTTGAGAATTGAAGAATTTTACTTTCAATTACTTTATTTTTGGTGGCATTGGAATAACCTCTTATAGTGAATATTAAACCTTTTTTTTATACTTTCTTTTTCTATATTTAAAATTGATATTGAAATAAATTAATTCATTTGGATATTCAAATAGTTTATAAGTTATATATTGAAATATTTCTAAAAAGTATAAGAGTTCTTTATTTTTTTCACAACGTGAAAATATAAGATTTTTTCTATTTTAATTATTTTATTTCTTTCAAAAATTTATATAAAATTATGTTGCTTCACATGAGAGTTCACATGAGAGTGAGAGTGAAATATTTTTACAACACAACTCCAAAGTGAAAGTAGGATTATTAATGTTTTAGAATTCTTTTAATTAAAACTAACCAAATATATATATTCATTTTTGTTTTTTATTATAGTGGACATTGTTTTTAATTTAGAGAGTGTTTCATTTTTAGTTTAAAAGAGAAACTTGTCAACTCCACTTTGAGTACCAATGGAATCACACATCCCCTCATTCTAAGTCATAGAATGCACTTCTGGAGGTAATAAACAAAAAATAGATACTAGGATAGCCAAATCATTTTCCTACATTTCATCTTTTCGCACCATCTTCAAATTCATTGTATAAATACCTCTAATCATCCCTTCAAAATTAACAAATTATTGTTTTTCCAAAATTTCATTCCCACAGGGAGTTTAAGAAGTTATTTCTAGAACTTTAGATCTTAGGAGAAATGAGCTCTGTTAGGGTTTTGAGAAAATCCTGAAGCATTTGACAGCACTAGATCTACATTCTCTGCAACCATTGTTTTCATATTGCAGGGCTCTGAAAGGGGGAAATGAGTGCCCCAGCTGGGGAGGGAGACATCCCCTCTTATCGAAGTGTAGCAGTAGGTGAAACCAGTGGAAAAACAAGAATTTTGCATGGACATGGAGCTGACCCTAATGAGGGACTTGTAATGGGAGCCTAATGGCAAGCATAGATCTATGGGCAATACCTCCCATGCACAACCAAGAAACCAATATTCATGATACCCTCAAACAAACTGGAGAAGTACATGAAGGATCATGCTCTGATCTAAAAATTTATTAGGATTTGACTATCAAAAAATGATTTGATCAAGTGGATCCAGCTAAAATGGAAACCCAAAGGCCATATGTATCTGAAGCTTGGAGCTCGAGGGTTTTTTACAGTAATATTTGCTATCTTGGAGGACAAGGAGAGGGTTTTTGAAAATTAACCATACTTTTACTACAATGTAGTGCTTTTTATGAAATACTGGGAGGAATGCTACAATCCAGAGAGGGAACAATTTATGGTTACCCCCATCTGGGTTTGCTTCTTCGCTCTACGATAGATTTCTAGGATCAGGAAATTCTGGAAGAGATAGGTAGCTCCATTGGAATATTTGTGAAAGTAGCTAAATCGACCCGTCAGGGGAGATACATTTGGTATGCCCTCATATTTGTTTACATGAATATCACTAAACCCCTCCCAGAATTTGTAGAAATGGAATACCAAGACGAGATCTAGTAGTAGCCACTGGATTATGAGCACATTCCTTTTCGTTGTCACTAATGCCATGAGTACGACCATTTTTATAAAGCCTACCCATTGAATCAAATATAACCACAAGTTGGGTCTCAGGCCAAAGACCAACTTCACTGCAAGAGGATAACGAGGGTTTTCAAGAGGTCTCACATGAGAAGAATGTGAAACCGGTCCAAACACATTTGTTAGCAAAACAACGAAATCCAGAAAATCAAAATTGTTTTGGGCTTCTACAAGATATGGGGAAAAGTTCCAAAGTTGCAGGTTAACTGAAAGAACTGGCACAAGGGAGAGAACCAACCAAAAAAAATTCTAAGCCAAAACAAAAAAAATCCTAGATGGAACCCTTGGAAAAGGAAGAACAGGATCAACCCATGGAATTCACTATCATGGATATTGATACATCAAAGGAGGATTTGAGAGCCAAAGAACTAATCCTAGAAACATTGTTGCATGAATGGAGGAATCTAGATGAGAGGTTCATTCCAGAGGATCAAAAGAAGCTTTACCAAGACACATTCCATAAATATCAGGCAAAGTCAAAATCCACCTGATCTGTCATATACCATCGTCTCTCCATTGGGAGGCTCACAAGAAACCGGAAGTCAAAATAAGGGAGGCAAGAAATATGGAAGGAAAAATCTTTAGAAATCGATCCAAATGGTAGGCAATTCATTACTCAATTCTAGATGGGTGGTACTGCTATCAACGTTTTTCCACAAAAAAAACAAAGTTTCTCAATGATTGTAATCCCCTGGAATGTGAGGGGCCTTAACAGTCGAGGTAAATAGAGATATCTACAGGATCACTTAAAAAGGGAGAAATCCCAAACACTGCTTCTCTAGGAAACTAAGGTTATAGGGGCAAGGATAGAAGAAATTCTTAGTGGGATGTGTCCCAGGTACGAAGTAATAACTTTAGATGCAAAGGGTAGTGCATGGGGTATTTCCATACTGAAGCCCTACTGAGATTCTTTGTTACCATTGGATCAATATGCCCCGTATTTTATCTGGGAGATTCAGATATATTGGGGCTAGAGAGTGGGTATTACTATCGGTAGTCTACGACCCTCATATTCCAAGGGAGAAAGAAGCTTTCCTCCAAAATTTAGGAAAGCTTCGAACTATGAGTGAGGAAAAACTTTGGTTGATTGGGGGAGATTTTAACCTCATAACCTCGCTAGAAGAGAAAAAAGGGTGGGATAAGATGGCAGAAGCCAGAAATGGATCTTTTCCAAACTTTGATAACAGATTTAAAATTAGTAGATATTCCCATTATCAATGGGATATTCAGTAAGGATATTTTATTCGAAGCCTCCATTTTTCCATGTCTTGGATCTGACCATTGGCCAATTCAGTTGGAAATGGACATTAAGTTGGGCCACCGTAATTGACCCTTCAGGTTCGAGTCCTTTTGGTTGTGGGACCCATCCTTCCTGGGAAAAGTAAAGGATTGGTGGACATCTAATTCGGTTCAGGGACATAACTGTATGCACACCTTTCAACTCTGTCTGAAGGATCTTAAGCAACAAATAAAAAAATGAAATAAATCAGAATTTGGGCACATTCAAAAAGACAAGGAAATCTTACAAGCTCACATAAAAAAGGCACAATAGCAAATTATCACCCAAGGGCATTTGGGACCCCTAACACTAGAGGAAGGACAACTCCTAACACAGATCGAGGAACGAAGAAATCAAGAAGAGATACTCTGGAAACAAAAATCCTTGGTTCAATGGCTATGGGAAGGGGAGAGAAACACTTATTTCTTTCACAAAGCTATGATCGAGCATAGGCAGCACAACTATGTATTTTCACTTCTTGATGCGGAGGGGAACCGACTAGTCCAACATGAAGATATGGAAAACCTTCTGGTTGACCATTTTCACAATCTCCTGTTAGAACCGAGTCAGGATAGATCAAAATAAATATGGCGCATTACAATACATATACCTCAATTGGTCAGCCAATACCAAAACCTAGCACCAATGAGGGCCATTACTATCATGGAGGAAGTTGAGGAGGTAGTTAAAGGCTTGGTGAAGAACAAAACCCCAAGACCTAACAGCTTCACTACAGGATTTTTTTAGGCGCCTAACCTATTTTGGGTAAGAGTATCTTGGAAGTGGTTGAATAATCTCGGTTATCTAGGCATGTACATCCCGCCCTTAACTCTACTTTTATAGCTTTGATTCCAAAAACAAATCATTTTGAAGATACCCAGGGATTGAGACCTGTTTCTTTATGTAATGTCTTATATAAAATTATCTCCACCATGATGGTCAACTATCTTAAACCTCTTCTTCATGCTCTAATTTCTACTGAGAAAATTGGTTTTGTCCAAGTTTTCAAAATTCTAGATGGCAATCTCACTTCTGAGGAGGCAGTTCACTCTCTTAAGAGTCTTAAATCTAAGGGCATGACAATAAAATTGGACTTATACAGAGACTATGATCGTCTGAGTTGGTCTTTTTTGTTGAACATTTTGAAATCCTTTGGTTTTGACTAGTGATGGATCCAATGGATTTCCTCTCTTATTTCCTACTCAGTATTCTCGATTCTCATCAATGGATCTCCTTCCCGCACTTTCGATATGTCCAGAGGCCTCTGTCAAGGTGACCCTATTTCACCCTTCCTCTTCATTCTGACAACGAAAGGGCTGGGAAGATATATAAAATAATTTGTTTAGGCTAGCCACTTAAAAGGTATGTGTCTGTGGGGAAATGACCTTCCCTTATCTCACCAATAATTTGTGGATGATATGTTATTATTCTGCCAAGTCTCTCTTCAGGAAACCTGGGCTCTAAAATCCATACTGCAAGACTTTATGCAAGCTTCTAGTACTCAGATCAATAATGAGAAATAAAATATATTTTTCTTCAACACCCCAATCCTTCCTGGCCAGGATTTTTGGATTCCACGTTGGCTCCCTTCCATCCAAATACCTGGTAATTCCTGTGGTGACTAATTCTCTTAGGACCTCCTGTTGGAAAACCATCCTTGAGCACATCCAATCTCAGCTTAAAAAGTGGTCTTATAGATCCCTTAACATTGTTGGGTGGGTGTTTTTAATGAAGGTTGTGTTGCAATCGATCCCAATATATGAAATCTTAGGTTTAGATGCTCATAAAATTTATTTCTCTGATATGACAAATATCTTCAAAAAATTCCTATGGAAGGGGGCTCAGGAAGCAAAAAAATGAGTGCTCCTTTCATGGAATCGGTTGACTAAACCTAGAATGGCTGGGGGGTTGGGTCTTCGGGATCCTTTTCTCCTAAACCAAGCAATGGGGGAAAAACTTAGGTGGCAGTGGATTCAAGGTGGTACTGATCTTTGGAAGGTCATTTGGGGCTAGAAATATAACATACCCTCAACTACAAAGGAAAGAATGAGAAAGCATGGAACTCTAAGATGATCCTCAATTTGGAACTTAGCTTCATAGAATAAAGATTTAATTTGCAACCATACCTTCTAGGAAATCAAAGATGGGAGGAGAGCTCTATTCTGGCAAGATTTATGGCAACAACGGGAAAAAATCTTGAGTCACCAGGATTTGGCTGAGATCTTCCTTTTTACTAGTAGACCCCACAACATTACGGTTAATCAGTTTTAGGACCCAACCCCCGAGATTCAATGGAGACAGTGGAAAATGAAACAAGACTAGCACAACCCTCTTGACTCAAATCAATGGGATGCATTTAATTCCGAGATACGCACTAGAAGGATTGCATCGTCAGAAAGATATGATATTATTAGGTGGGGCTATATAAACAAAGCTATGTTCACCATAAAAGAATCTTACCAACTGGGAGCAGAAGAGCCTCTATATCAGTATAATCCACTCCGGAGGAAAATATGGACGAAACAATTCTTTCCAAAAGCAACGTACTTCATGTGGCTAGTGTGTAGTGGCAGGATTATCACCTGGGACCAATTACAGAAGAGAGGAATCCATGGGCCTTCTTTCTGTAGTATGTGTGCCTCTCAGATTAAAACTATGGAGCATCTCCTGAATTTATGACCCTTTGTAGCCCGACTTTGGAAAAATATAGATACTCTTTTTGGTCATCTAGACTGAGATAATACTAGTATTTGATCCACCATTGGGAGTTGGAGGAAAGGAATTTTTTTCACTCCTATTGTAAATCAAGCCTGGTGTCTATCTCTCAGCTTTATTTTATGGTAAGTATGGAAGGAAAGGAACAGAAGGATTTTCAAGGACCAGAAATTATCACACATAGAAATTTGGAAAGGAATACTCCAAAATGTAAGAGAAACTATACTAGCAGAGAAATGGCATTCTGATGATTGGAAGGTCACCCCCCAAGAAGAACAGATATTGTCTACTCTCAACTTATCCCCACAAATGTTGGTACCCTCATCCTGGAAGTTAAAGGTGCCTCCCAGCCAATCCCCTTCTCGCTTCTCCTGCCCCCTTGATGGGTTTCTCAAGCTTAACTTCGATGGGGCTTCCAAAGGTAATCTTGGAGATGTGAGATTTTGAGGGGTCATTAGGGACTCACAGGGTCGGGTTGTTTGAATATATTCTTTGGATTGTGGCATGGAAAGCAACAACGAAGCTGAATTTAATTTTTTTAAACATGGATTGATAATAGCCAGAAGAGAAGGGCTTAGAAAAATGGTGGTGGAAGGCGACTCTTCTCTGGTAATTGATATTATTAAAAAGCTTAACTAGGGGTCCCAATGGGAAAATATTAGTGAAATCTTGAAGACTGCTCGTTTGATCCAGGATATTAGTGAACTTATTCAATATTTCGAATATATCATCCCCTCGCATGTCCGCCGCAATGACAACAAAGTTGCAGACTTCTTAGCAAACTAGGGTTGTCTTCACTTGGGAATGAATATAGATAAGCCTTGGATAAGTGAGATTAGGGAAGAACGAATGAACTAATTGACTCTGATTCTGAACCAGGACCTGGTTCCTAATAAGAATCCCTGATCGGGATCCGAAATAGTTGGAGGCCCGCTTAGGTTTGATTGATATGACAGTGCATTTATTGGTTTGGGACGGTGAGTGGTATCCCCCTTGTCCTCACACACTTAATCATTGTGATAACATAAAATGTCGCAGATAAAGGCAGATCCATGACATGAAGATTGGTAACCCTCGGTGCCTACATGTGGTGGCAGTGGAGGTAGAGTTAAGACCATCTTTTCGGTGTATAAACTCAGGTCCTCAACTTCTTAGGGAGCCTAAGTTTTATTTACAGGTTCGCGACACTGGGAATGCAAGAGGTATACCCAACTACTACATGTCTCAATTCAAGGTTAGTGTATAAAGCCTAGTATGTTATAATTCTATCTCAGTATCCTGGGTTGGGGGATGCTCCTTGTGATAAGCCTCGTGCATGGAGGGAAAAGGAAACACTAGTTAAATTAGTAGTTTTTGTGACTGGCAATATTTGGCTTCTTGATTATGTAATTTTGATTTCTATCTTTTTTGGAAACATCCTTTCTCACATGGGCATGTTTACTGGTTTCTAGTTTTTTCTCAAGATGTTTCCTCTGCATGTTGATAATTGGGTTCCCTGTTTTAAGCTTGAATTGCCTGGGAAAGCCCTATGGAGAGTAAGGGTTCTAGTAAATGAAAAAGGTTAAGTCTATGGATTTAGGACTCAGGGGTGCATGGGGGGCACCATTTTTATTCTGGTGGTACCTCCCACTCTCGAAGGGTTACTGTTTATGTATGCTTATTGGCTCCGGTGGTGGAATTTTTAACAGACGCAGTGTTGTCTGACACTTCATTTATTTTTCTAGTCATACATTAAATTAATGCTTGTATTTTGGGTCGTTGTATGTATAATTCATATTCCAGGTCCGCCTACATTGTATCCACTTCCGACCTCTATACAGTGGGATGGTTTATGAGAGTGGGAAGGTGGCAGATGGGTGAATAAAGGGGGCCCGACCTTGGCAAATATGGTGAAGTCTCAACCTCGTGGTGGAGCCTTGGGCTGAGGTGGAAGGGGCTGCAGACACCAGGAAGGCAAAGGAAAAGAAGTTGGTTTGTATTCCAGTCAGACTGCACAGTAGAGGATAGTGCGACAGAGGTGTCAGAAAATAAACTCTGAGATTCTTCAGGCCACGGTTCAGGCAGACTGTGTAGGGACCTCGTTGCAGGTGAAGCAATTGATCGTGACTTGGGAGGCAGAGTTGAATTCGAAAGTTGAGCTTGAACCGCCCG
Organism: Pinus tabuliformis; assembly: GCA_031772625.1. Taxonomy (NCBI): domain Eukaryota; kingdom Viridiplantae; phylum Streptophyta; class Pinopsida; order Pinales; family Pinaceae; genus Pinus; species Pinus tabuliformis. The sequence continues at coordinate 687,019,831 of CM062819.1, forward strand.
CAAATATTGGGCGGAGATAATCATGGACCTTGGGTACACTCGCAGCCATCTCACTCTATTTAGACAATCTGTCCAGCTCTACTGGTTAATGAAATGCATAGTGGCCAAAGCAATGGCTGCGAACACCAAAAAAACAATGCAAAATGAGGCTGAGATGAGCCCACGAGACGTTCAAAAATAGCTCCAACTTATTCAACATTGGTGGAAAAATCAAAACACTCACATGGGCCGCATTGAGTGGCATATCCCATGTCTACCACAATCTAAATTGCCAGGATCAAGTGCTAGAGATCTCGCTCCAGTGGAATTGTCAGATAATTAGCTAGTCAAAGTTATACCTGTTAATTTTTGCTTAATTTTGGTTGTATATGTTGGGTATCATTTATGTTTTCAATGTTATGCTTACTAGTTGGTTTCCAGACTATCAACCTTATAAGGCTTGGTTAAATAGACTCAAACTATTCATGTTTTGGATGGATTATAATGTGATTCGGTGGCCAACAGCCATGGTTTCCCACTGAGCAGGTTGAGGCCACCGAATGACTTATATATTTTTAACCTACCTATTTATAGATGAATGAATGAAAGGTATTGATAAGCTTACAAAAAAATAAAAATCATTCCCACTAATATGCATCACCCTTCACCCAATTTCAAGAAACAAGTGGAACTTGGTTTTTCGTGTGTCGAGCTTCATAACTAGAACTACATTGTTGTTCAATGTATTATATACACACTTAAAAAACCAACAATGTGAAGTGACATGGCTAATTAATACACTAGTTTCATTCTGAAAAGTGGTTGAGAAGTGGCTAATCAATACACTAGTTTAGTGTCTTCATGTGATTAGTTCTAATTTTTCCTATATAGTCTAACTTCATATGTTTTTTTATAACATAGTTTGAATCATTCAATTGATTATGTTGTCCTTGTATATTTCACTTGATTATGTTTTCCCGCTATGTTTCACTTAGATACAACATATCAAATTATATGAATGATGTGGGATATCCAATATGGTGGGAAAGCATGGAGCACAATGCACTTTAATAAATCTACCACATGGATAGGTAAGACATTCAGATAGTGGAAATTTCAATCTAAAGTTCCTTTATGTCATAAATTCATTAAATTGATGGTTAAAGAGTGTATGAAGGATTAAATGGTCAACAAATAAGTAGTAGGGAAAAGGTTTTGAATTGTCTTAAATGTGTGGTTACTTAGTTGCATTATATAAATTATAATTACATGCAAATAAAATAAAGAGATTAAGATTGTGCAGTGCATATTGTTTTTAAACAAAGAGGAAAATTCTTCAAATAAATTTTGGATTGAAATGAAATTGATTAATAATTGTGATAATTTTATAATTCTTTACTTGTTGAAAAAATATTTTTATCTATATATATTTATTTATTTAAATATATGTTGATTTATGAACATGTTTACAATCTAGATTTTTTTTTCTCAGTATTAAAGAATAGAACCTTTTTCAGGATATTACAACATAGTCATGTCATACAAGTGGAACCCAGATAGGGAGGTTATCATTAAACCCTCCCAACCACCCATGCTATCTTATACCAAGCACAGTCACACTTTGACCTTGGGAAGGAAAAATCGATGAATAGAGTAGGGAAAATCATGATGTAAGGAAGGTCAAATGGCTTTAATGAAGAAAACTACATTCAATTACATCTTGGGTATCCTAAATAAAAAGTAACCTCATTGCGAATGAAAAATAACCTCGTTGCAAAGGTGTTGAAGTATGGTTCCACTAACTAATAATAAAAATGAATAATGACAAATTCGGATGACCGAGGGCGATCAAATGAAAGTCATAGTCAAGTGAAATTCACAACAATTCAAGACAATAAGATTTGTAAAAATCTAAAAGCCCTAAAAGTACACAAATTTTGAAATATAAAAAATTTGTTACAAAGACTTTTTTATTTTTTATTTAAAAAAAAGAATTTAATATTTCATAAATTATAGGATAAATAATTTACGAATCAAAAGCAAGCCGAACATTACTAAAAAGATGCTTGAAGTATATCTCATAAAAATAATTTTCAAACCTTTATTTAAATACAATCTCACAGTTTGGAAGCTTTCTAATCTCATCGGGGATCACCATCAAATTACATCCCCAAAGATTGAGATACTTCAGATTTTTAAGTTCTCCTATTCTAGAAGGCAACGATCTTAACTTTTTACAACAGTCCAGATACAAGAATTGAAGATCTGAAAGATTACCAATCTCTTCAGATATATCTGCAATGTCAGTGGCACTCAAAATGAGAAATTCAAGTCTTCTCAATTGCCACAATGATGTTGGCAATGATTGTATGGCCGTGCAATGAAGATCCAATATCCTTAAAGAGGAGAGGTTGAGTAAAAATGCTTCTGGAATTTCTTTCAATGCCGCATTCACTCCCAAGATTAAAGTAACTAGTTTGGGACATCTCAATTCCTTTGCCGGCAAAGACTTAATATCATTATTCATAACTGATATTCGCCTGCAATCATCCGAATTTGGAATGTCAGGGAAACGTTGAAGACATTGACCTGCCCTCCATACACAATTCTCCTGGTTCTCGCCAATATAAATTGCCATGTCGTGGACAACATCGTGAACTCTAATGACGCCCTCTTCCACCCGGATTAAGCAACGATTTTCAAGCAGCTTTACATAGCTTTCCCCGGTCTTTAATACATAGTCATAATCCGCATCTTCTTTCGTCTTAACTAGGCCTTCTGATATCCATGCTTGCGCCGTCAACTCCACCAGCATTCCAGCGTCTTCACTTAAAATGCCACAGAAAAGAAAACAGCTTCTCAAATTAGCATCGGGCAGACTATCATAACTCCATCTCAATCGTTGATACAATTCTCTATCAATTCGAGGATGAGTAATTGGAAAATTTAAATCCACTTTTCGCATCTGTTTTAGAGCAAGCTTCCACTCATCTACAGCTGTGTTGCCCGTCATTGTCGAGGCTATTACCTTTATTGCCAAGGGCAACCCTTTACACTCCTCGGCCACCTGTCGTGCTGTATTTTCTATATCCTCTGGAACATGGCCGTCTTCAAAAGCTACTTTCAAAAACAACTCCCACGCCTCCTCGCTTCGTAGGGGTCGTATTTCCATGAACTCTTTTGCATTCATTTCTCGAATTAGATCTTTATTTCGAGTTGTGAAGACGACTTTGCTTCCTTTATTCTTCCCAAATTCCACACCCAATTCTTTCAGATAGAGTGCCCCCCACATGTCGTCTAAGACCAAAAAGAATTTCTTGGTCTTCATATATGCACACAGCTTCATCTTTACCATGTCAGCACAGCAGTTGGCGAGATCTAAATGAATTGCAGAAGCAATATCATTTTGCATCTGCAGAATTGGGAACTGAGCGACTGTAATCCAAATTACATGATCGAAAACATAACTAACCTTGCAGGTGTTGTAGACTTTTTTCAGCAATGTTGTTTTTCCCACACCACCCATACCATATACACCAATAATTTGAACATGGGGAGCTTCTAAAATCCATCTCTGTAGCTGTGCCTCGGCAGATTTGATTTCCAATCCGACCAATCCGGTATTGGGTTCATCCTGAAGTAGTAGGCCTGGCTGTTGTTGTGCAGAAGATGCAATCTGCTGAGCACTGCAAAAGACGGAAAAGTCGGTTCTAAGCTGATTATGGAGCTCAAGGATAGTTGTGTTCCACTCTCGGATTTGCTTAAAGACATTGGGCTTGCACATGAGTGATTCAATACACTGCTGTAGACACGGGCGTTGTGAACGATGGATCAAGTCTCTGGCCTCTCCAACTTTGCGTTGCATCCTTAGCAAACAGTTCTTCAGAGAATCCGGTGCCTCCCTCTGCTGATCTTGAAATTGAGAATTGATGTCAAGCAAGAGGCCCTTCATACGATTTAACTGCTCTTCCAGAAGCTCACGGTTGCCATCTAAGTGAATTAGATCGTCTATCTGTTGGATGACTTGTTGGATGATTGGAACAAAAATAACGTTGCTAGTAGTGTTACCTACGGTTCCCGTTACAATATCCATTGCTTGTACCAACAGCAGGTGAGATCAGAGCAGCGTAGCAGATGAAATCAGAGTAGAATAGAATAGAGTATGGATTAAAAAATCAAAGACGAAACAAAACGGGCCGGCAGATTGTGAATATAAGAAGAAGCAGCAAACATTAACAAAAAGAGATGTCTATCCGACTTGAAGGCTCTCACCAGTTATTCACCGTGAGATGCTGGAATTCATGTAATATGGAAGACCCACCTAAGAGGATGATGTTAGGTCACTTGAAGTCCAACTGTAAACTTAATAATGGACTTTGATGTTGGGTCAGGGTCCAGCTGTAAACTTAAAAAATCAATCGTTGATTTTGTTGTTCAGAGTTTTCTAGATGAATTAAAGATGACCATACAAAATGGAATCAATTATTGATTTCAGCTATGATATAGAAATTCCAACTACTATATCTTAGTCATTAAATGTGAGAATCGCTTTGCGAATAAATTTATGGGCATTGTTTCATTGACACGGACATCTCTGACGTGTACAATATTTGAGAGTGGTCATTAATGAATGTTTGACTTCAATATTCGTCTCCCTTATCCTTAAAATCACGGGTCCTTTGTGTTCAATGATACAGCGAGGCAAGGAAACTTCTCACCTTTCAACTGCAACAATTTTAGAATCGGCTTGAGCGAGCAAATGAAACTTCTCACCTTTCAACTATCTTAAAAGTCTAAACACGAGAGTTGGAAAGTAAGAAGTCTAAACACGAGAGTTGAAGATGTAAGAGATTGAAAATGTAGGAGGCAGCGTGGGAAACTGAGACGTACGAATTACGACGAGCAAATGAAACTTCTCACCTTTCAACTATCTAAAAAGTCTAAACACGAGAGTTGGAAAGTAAGAAGTCTAAACACGAGAGTTGAAAATGTAAGAGATTGAAAATGTAGGAGGCAGCGTGGGAAACTGAGACGTACGAATTACGATTATCTCAAAAGTCTAACGGGAAAACCAATGCAATTGAAGATAATCGGGCACATAATACACAATCTCCAATAGGTTAGAGACGCTTTCTTCTCCCATATTATTAATATAAAAACGAAATTAGAAATGGTAAAATATAAATTAGTGATTATATCAATTAAATGATTGGTATGGTTCGTAAATGTGGATAGGAATTAATAACTAGTGTAGTGATATAAATTAAAATATTTATAAGCATTAATATGTAATAAATTTTTTTTTAAGGGTGATTTTGGTGCTAAGTAAAAGACATAGAGGGTATTTAACCCCAATATATGTCGTATGGGATGACATGAAGTGTTTTCAACACATTTGAGGCGATCCACGAGAACTAATGGTTCTTGAAGGGTGTTGTGGTATATGTGATATGTGGGATCTTTTGGATAGACATTGGATTTGCGTGGTAATGGGCAAAGGGAAACTTGTAGGAAACGTCTATGTTGGAGTGTAGGGTGGCTCATTATCCTTGTCATCCATGGCTCCCCAACTTGTAATAGTTTCATCCCTTGTTGTGGTAGCAGCTCCGCATAGAATGACTTAGGACCTGAGTTTGTGGTGGTCACACAAACACCTAGTAGAAGGGAATTGGGGAGAAGCACTTAATAGTTGGAGTTGATAATTATGGTGATGTGCGACCATTTCATTTCCAAGCTCACTAGTTAACTTCTCCCCCATAGCCTTTGGGTTTGTTCATATTTTTTCCCTTGTTTGGGCTGTTAATTTGTATGGTGGAATGGTTATTTTGCCTCGGAAAGTCGTGGACAAGTTTATGTTTGTTGGGGGGTAAGCCCCTCCTGGTCTCTATCATGTGTTCATTACTCACGGTCAATTGAGGAGGTAATGGTGTTGTTTATAGGGTTCCTCCTCTCTATGTTGGGATTGAGAACCATTTATGGTTCTGGTTTTGGTTAGTGTCAGAAGTGACAATATGTCAAATCCATTACAGCGTGTAGTTCTATAACTCTTCTTGGTCTCCTTGTCTTGGAAGGATGGGTGTTGGTTTCTCTAAGCATACGGCGTGGGATTGATGGTCTTTAGTGGACTTTCCACAGCCCATGCAATGCCAATGAGGTCGTGCTCATAGAGGCATAGGGCCTTGTGGCCATGGACCAGACCTTTGGGCAAAGATTCAAGACTTTAAGGAGGAAGTAGACCAATAGCCACCTTTGTCCCCTGGTGGAATCAATTTTCCACCTCCATTTGATTCACTGGAAAACCAAATTCAAAAATTCACCACCATCTTGGAGCAACTCACACGTGATTGACATGATGATCGGAATGAAATCATTGCGTTCATGAATGACCTTTAGCATAACCAATGACATATGATGAATAGACTAGTATCCTTGCATTGAGGACAGAGAAGGGACAGGGACAGAGAAGGATCCAGGCGAGGGTGGATGGATTGGAGGGAAGATTGGCATATATGGAAGCACACATTGATGATGGACTTCACCCCTCTCCATCTCCAAGAAATGGACCAAACGTTCCAAGAGCTAGGTAATCTTATTGATTTATGATGAATAGTGGATCTATTTTCATTTTGGGTTTTTTTTTTCTTTTTTTTGGGCAATCTGCATATGGTCTCTATGTGTACTGCAATTATTGTTAATGTGTTTTTGTCATTATCTTCTAGACAACAAGACTAGTGGGAATGAGGCCACGAGTAGACCAGTACCAAGTTTCTGAGATTGTACTCTTCTTCATATGAATTAGAAATGCTTCATTCACAAAAAAATAAAATAATAAACATCAAAACTCTTAAAATACATTTCATATTGCCTATATTAAAAAAAATCATAAAAAATATTAAAATTATAACTTTAATTTAAATTATTATTATTATTTATACTACAAAGAAGTACTATATGAGTTAAACAATATTTTAATCATCGAGATTCATCCCCACTTTGCCATGAGAATTCTTAAATTGTAAATATCTTTTGTTACAATACCATGGACCAATACTATGGCTTATCAATATTACATATCCAATATGACACATGTTGATATGACATTTTTTTTAATTAATTAATTTGAGATAAATTAATTAAAGGAGTAAAACTAACTTGGAGATAAATCTTAACCCTTGATCTGTGTATTGTGTATAATTATGAGGGATGAAATCTCTTTTCATTCTAAAAGAGGTTTGCACCTTAAGAGATTTGGTGCCTCTTGGCACTTGGTTGATTAACCTCTAGAAGCTACTACTTGTCTTCCTCTCTCTTGGTAGATTCAAGATATTATCGATTAACCTCGAGGAGCTAAGACTTGTCCTCCTCTCTATAAATCAGGTCACAATCCAAGGGATTTGAACCTTGGATCTCTTTAATTTTCTCATGACTCACATTATTTGGATCACCAAATGAGTTACCCACTCTGACTAGGCTGGTTTAATTATTAATTATAATTATAATTATTATTTTATAATTATAATTATAATTATAATTTTTTTAATATTAATTATTAATTATAACTATTTATTTTATTTATTTTACTAAATCAAAACATTTAGCAAGTGTAATATGTATTGTTGCTACTTAGTACCTCCTCCCATGTAAAAAGTAATTAATAATGATAAATAATAATAATAAATTTATTGATGCCAGTTGGATTTTAAGTTAGAGGGAGTTAGTTGAAGCAACGTGAAGAAGTTAGTTGTGAGAGATAGATTGACATTTAGAAAATTGATGTTATAGAAATTTGGACTTTGTAAATCTTAAATTTGCGTAAAAGAAGAATTGACATGAAATAATGTATGGAAGAGAAATCTAAATAGAATTGACTTATGTAGCTAAATAAAATTAAGAGACTTAACTAGAATTATTAATATGAAATATTGGAAAAAGAAATGTATTGGTAATATATTAAACTTCTTAAGTATAATGACTAGATCACTTTTACTTTCTAATTTATATTTATACTATTCTATCTAAAATAGTCTTAAATTCATTCCAAAAAATAATGTTATTAGATATCATTTTTTTAATTAATTTTTTCTATAAACTTATTTTAAAATTAGATACAAAAATATTTATAAATTTAAATTTATTTAAAAATTAATCAAAATGACATATTTTTATAATTAATGAGTAATATCACCCAAAAATAAATGCTCATGTTACCAAATATTAAATAATATGTAAAATTAATTATAATATGAGTGAGTTGAGGTTTGAAGGTTATCTTTATATTAACATATACTTGCATATGACCCGGTTAAGTTTTGATCCAATTCTAGTTGGATTTGCCAAAAACACAGAGTACCACAGCTTCGAAGTTTCTATGGATTTACTCTTTTTTAGATGGTTTGAAGTTTCTATCAATTTAGTCTTGTGAACATTTGTAATACTTTGAGAAATGCATCAATACCATCATATCAAATTCATGAAACTATAAGTCTAAGTTTTATTTCAAAATATAGATTTTCTAATTTACATGTGAAAAGGAGGAGGTGTTCAAATAATAATGGTAATATTATTAATGGCATTTAAAGTGAGAAAGAAACATTTAGATTTCTAAAAAATATATTAAAATATTACAACCATTAATATATAATATAACACCTAAAAACATCATATATGATAGTTTTATAATTATTTATGTCATAATCAAACCCCATAGCTCACAAGTGATCAAATCATACAAATCAAAGTTATATATAAATTTGCATGCCCCACTATAGTGGATTTTTACAAAACTGTCAAACTTATTTGATTAACTAAACATATATAATAATTTAATTAAAATATAAATTTACAATATATAATTAAACCAATCTACATACTAATAAAAAAGTTATATATAAATTTGCATGCCCCACTATAGTGGATTTTTACAAAACTGTCAAACTTATTTGATTAACTAAACATATATAATAATTTAATTAAAATATAAATTTACAATATATAATTAAACCAATCTACATACTAATATATATTAATTTAGGTATATATGTTTATAAAATAATAATATCATATCATACTATAATTTTACATCTTTTTCAAAAAATATATATATAAAATCAATTTCATAATTTAAATTTTTGCCTCTACCCATATTAAAAAAAAATGCTAAAAAATTAAAAAATTCTATTCAATTTTTTCAACATAAAACTCATAAAGTAAGCGCACAACTTATTTAATATTACGAATAGAAAGCCTAAACTATAATTATCTCAACGAAAAAACACTAAACTAAACTATAATTATCTCAGGAAAAAGATATTGTACGACCATATATTATGCTAAACTATAATTATCTCAGGAAAAAGATATTGTATGATGGGATATTATGATGTAAAATATTAAATCGACCTATCTCAAGAAAGATATATTGTACAATGAGATATTATGGCGTAAAGTATTAAATCAACTTTAAACTTTTTTTTTATGTTCTGTAGTTATTTGAAAATCATTTTTTCTTTTCTTTCAATTTTTTAATAAAAACCAAATAACTTTATATAAAATTATAAAATATATTAATTCAAATAATCAGCGAGTAGCTTTTATGATTGTGCCTTTCTATTTTTCATCATGGATCATTGGATTATCTACATTATGTATTAATTTTTATAGAATATCTTTGAATTTTCTATTTTTCTTCATGGGTTTTTGAATTATCTACATTATTTATTAATTTCTATAGAATATTTTTGAATTTCGTTTATGATGGTGTCTTTCTATTTTTCATCATGGTTCTTTGAATTTTCTACATTGTTTATTAATTTTTATAAAATATCTTTGAATTTTATATATTGCTTCTTTGAATTCTTTAAATTATTATTAAATTAATATTATTAAAATGGTATTCAAACCCTTAAAAATGTCTCAACATCTCGGACATTAACTGTATTACGAAAATCAAAATTTATTTTTATAATTAACAACTATTTAATTTAATATTAAAATATTTAATAATTGTTATAAAAATTAAAAAAAAATATTTTATTTAAAATTATTAATTAAAAGTCAAAATTAATTACAATATATCTTACTTTTGGCCAATATAACAAAACGATGGGTTAAGAAAATCTCTGCCAAACTCGAATGCCTCTTAGCTCAATAATAACGAATTTAACCCAAATCCGAAAAACAGAGATATACTACAAATATTGCAATACATGGTATTAAAAACATCATTATTTAGGAAAATTAAACATTACTTTAAGAATAATCAATTTTAAAACTCTAATTATAATAATATATAAATTTGTTATTTATTTATAATTTTTTTAGTAACACCCCTAATCCTCACGCCCAATCAACTCAATTGAAGGAGTTTGACCTCGACGTCTCATCACAAAGGGCCAACGACCTTAGAAGGGAAGTTTCGACGAATCAAGAAACCCATCTAATTTGTTATTTATTTATAATACTAGCAATTGCTTCAAAAGGTGCAAAGAGAGGTTGATAGATTTTTTAAATTAGAAAAATAGTATAAAATTTGGAAAAATGATACAATATATATGCCCTTATACCATATGTATTGAAAAATTTAAATTTCATTTAGATATTGTAAAAAATGACATTTTAGTTTTATGAATGTTTATTATATGTAATAAGTTGTGTGCATATATATATATATATATTATTTATTGATAAAAATAGAAACAATAATTTATATACTTACAATAAAATATTAAAAATAGAGAATATTAGAAACCACCATTTTAATCATTTTAATATTAAAAATAGAGAATGTTAAAAATCACCATTTAAATTCAATTAAAATAATTAGATTATATTATTATATTATTAATTAATATTTTTTTAAATTGATTAAAATTTATTTATAATTGTTTTAAATGTATATCTTGATCGCAGTTTGTCCCCATCAAACTCCTCCATCACAAAAATATAATATATCATCATTATTGATGTAGTTAAAATTACTGCTTACTTATTTTCAATTATATATATCATAATTACTAAAAAAAAAAAACACTTTAAAGACTCTTATATTATAGCAATTGCAGTGGCTGTTTTTAGAAATGCTATTCATTATAAAAGTTCACACTTGTTTTTAGAAATCTTGTTCATTATAAAAGTTCATACACCTTGAAACTTCATTGTTATCTATGTTTACACACCTTGAAACTCCGTTGTTGTTTAATTGAAACGAACTTCTTTGCAATTTCATTCTAGCAATTTCATCCTAGATTGCTTTTCAATGTTTTGGTACTAATATTTCTTAGTAACATTAAGATATTTTCAGAAAGATAAAACGAATTTTTGCAATTACATCCTATATTGCTTTCCAATTCCATCCTGGATTGCTTTCCAATATTTTGGTACAGTAATTATATTTCCTAGTAACATTATCGTATTTTTCAAAAGTTATTCAATGCTTGTGCTCAAGATATTTAAATGCTATTCAATGCTTCTACTCAGGATATTTATAGTTTTGTTGCAGCCATATTTTTCAAAAGCTATTCAATGCTTGTGCTCAAGATATTTAAAAGCTATTCAATGCTTCTACTCAGGATATTATGATGTCTTAGTATAGATTACCTATATATTTGCAACATAAATTATAATGTTATTTTGTTTATTTATTGTGGATTCCTGGAACATTATAATCTTTATCAGACAGGTTGGAAATGATATTTGAAGTGGTGGTTCTAAACTTGTATAGATTACCTGTATATATATCCTAAAAATCAGGATTTTCACATTTTTATCTTAGTAATGCACATGCAATTAATAGGAACAAATATATTAATTGATTACCACAATTCACATATTTTGGTGATAATTTATTTAGGATGTTGTATGCATAACTATAAGACAAATCTTCCCAAATCTTGACAAAAATTCACATATTTTGATGATAATTCATTTAGAATGTTATATGCATAACTATAAGACAAATCTTCCCAAATCTTCCACACCTTCAATGTATCTTTACACTTTTAAAAACAATTAGTCTAACGAGGCGGAGGAGTTGCCCGGAAAGTTATGGAAATTCCGGTTTTATTTAGAGAAAATTCGGCAAATTTTTTTGTAAATCCAAGTTATAGTTGTTAAACTTCAAAATTTTAGCTGTCCTAGACGTTTTTGATGGTGCTGAATCCATTTCCACCATCAAAAACACCATTTCCACCATCAAAAATACGATTCAAACACTGCCTCTACAAGATTTTTTGAAATTTTTTTCCCTGAATTCCAACCACTTTTTGACCGTCCGGACAATTCTTCCGCCTCGTTAGACAACTCCAAGTTTTACTATTTTGAATTTGAATTATACCCTAACATACACATCCATCCATCCTTAGAACATGACGTATACCACAAGGTGCTTGACGTTAAAACATATTTATCTAATACTATCAGTAATAAAGTATTTGCTTAAAATTAACTTAACCTTTTGCATTCAATTTATTAAGCTCTACAAATTTGAATTATAGTCATCGAGGAAGGTACACGTGACTAAAACATATTATAACTATTAAAGTGCGAGGTTTGCACAGTTCCTTTACAAATGAGCAAGTCAACGAACATGTAAAGCGGGGAGACGTGAGATAAATGAATGAAGATTTCGAAATTAAAATATGAAAAATTAGGCATTCGAATTTAAAATTTAAGCGGAACTTTTGTAAGATATTGAATTATATTTTCCCACGCAAAAAGTTAAAAGCATAGTAAACCCCAAGGGGACGGAAAACTGGGGTGGTTCAAGAAACTCTGCAAGCTAAAAGTTGAATATATAGTGGATTTTCTGGATTCTAAAGTCGCCGCCTAGGATAATAATCTGCAGAATGCGGGGATATTGTTAAGGAGGAGGAGACTTCTCGTGGTTCAGTTCAGCGGTTCCCGGATTTGAAACGTTTTAAGTTTTACCTCACAGCTGAAGCCCAGCGTCTTATCAAACCATAAACTCTATAATGCAATACATTGCAATTCAGGAAAAGTTGTTTTTCAATATTAAAATATGAAAATGCCCAATACATCAAAGAAGATTGTCATAAAGACTCTTTTAACAAAAACTTGTCAAGAATCATTGAGATTAGGAAATATACTATATTTGTGGACGAGAAAGCGCCTTCCTTCGGCTATGTTCTTGGTAACGCCGTAACCGTCCTGCAGGCAGTGGCCGAGCTCTCGCAAGGCGTCCACGTGAAATGCTGACCTGGCGCAGAGGGCTACCCCGGCTTTGAGATCCTTGTCTTTCTTTGTGCCTCCGCTGCCATTGAATTGAATGATGGCTAAGGAGTGTAGGGCTGCGGAGTATGATGAAATGGCGGCCTTGGCCATCAATGACGCTCCGCCGCTTCAGTTTTCAAGACAGTAGAATCGGATCTACACATGAAGGGGGATTAAATTAAGGCGGCTCTATGGAATAGTAAGCTTTTACACGAAAGTAATCTCATGATCGGATCTACACATGAAGGGGGATTAAGTTAAGGCGACTCTCTGGAATAGTAAGCTTTTACACGAAAGTAATCTCATGGGCTACCACGCGGACTTTTATTTGTTTATTCCACTACCGGCTGTGGCTTTGACAGAGTAAGTTTGCCTTATTGGTGAACATGGATGGAAAGAATAAAGCTAAAAGGGGGTAAAGAATCGGCGTGCTTACCATGCCCAGAGTGTAGTAGGCTTCGATGTTTCCTGCTTCGGCGCATCGTTTCATAAAATTGTGCGCACCGCTTGACCCGCTGGAAGCTTTGACGACGAATGAGCAGGTTGAAGCGGTGGATAATACCAGTGGATGCAGGCCTAGAGTATTGAATCTCTTACATCTGCGTAAAGAGAATGAAATCTGTAAATATCAAATTTGAACAAGAAACAAGGCAAGCCAATGCAATGCACAGTATTGAAGAAAATGATGAAATGAAAGTGAGAACGCCCTCTGTGAGATGCTTAATACTAACCAGTGCTTGCCAAAAGCCAAGGAAGAAGAACAACAACAACAATTGGCAGGGAAAAAGTAGTGAAAATATCTTCAAGAGTGACATAAAATAATGGGAAAAAGCAGTAAGGCAACTCAACTGATATTTGAAAAAAGCAATCACACTTCAAATCAATGGTTGAAAGTGTCTCACCTAATCTAACGGAGCAGGGTAAAAGTGTTGACGATTGTTGATGCATAGGAAGGCCTATCGGCCTAATTATTGGTGAACATGGATGGAAAGAATAAAGCTAAAAGGGGGTAAAGAATCGGCGCGCTTACCATGCCCAGAGTGTAGTAGGCTTCGATGTTTCCTGCTTCGGCGCATCGTTTCATAAAATTGTGCGCACCGCTTGACCAGCTGGAAGCTTTGACGGCAAATGAGCAAGTTGAAGCGGTGGATAATACCAGTGGATGCAGGCCTAGAGTATTGAATCTCTTACATCTGCGTAAAGAGAACGAAATCTGTAAATATCAAATTTGAACAAGAAACAAGGCAAGCCAATGCAATGCAGAGTATTGAAGAAAATGATGAGATGAAAGTGAGAACGCACTCTGTGAGATGCTTAATACTAACCAGTGCTTGCCAAAAGCCAGGGAAGAAGAACAGCAACAACAATTGGCAGGGAAAAAGCAGTGAAAATATCTTCAAGAGTGACATAAAAGAATGGGAAAAAGCAGTAAGGCAACTCAACTGATATTTGGAAAAAGCAATCACACTTCAAATCAATGGTTGAAAGTGTCTCACCTGATCCAACGGAGCAGGGTAAAAGTGTTGACGATTGTTGATGCATAGGAAGGCCTATCGGCCTAAAAATATTTGGAAAAAGCAATCACACTTCAAATCAATGGTTGAAAGTGTCTCACCTGATCCAACGGAGCAGGGTAAAAGTGTTGATGATTGTTGATGCATAGGAAGACCTATCGGCCTAAATATATAATTCATTATTTACTTAAATGTATAATTTCTAATAAAATAAGAAATTCCTTTAAAAAAATATCATTTATTTAAAAGTATTGTTTAAGTGTATATAGATATATATACATATATTATATTTCAGTGGGCGTACGGTGTCATACGTACAAAATTACAACACGACTTGTTGGTTGGAAAAGGCAGTCGGAGGTCTCAATTCAGTTCGGTTGCCTATCCAAGATTCGGTTGGTTTGAAATGAAAACCTATGATCTGAGGGTTTTTGATATCGAATTGAAATAAAATAACAGTGCCAAATCTTTAATCTCATCCGTTATATCATGTACGAGCAAAAAATATATTATAAGATTATAAACCTAAGTTATTAATATTTTTTTTATTAAGTTGAGAGGTTTATTTTACAGTTCAATACTAAGGGATGTGTACATTTGTTGGTCTACAATATAATATAAAGAGATGTGTAAAGGGATGTGTAAGCTTTCGTTCACCTGTTTTCTTTTAAAATAAAAATAAAAATTAAGAATTATGTTCTAAATTGAAAAATAATGTTTATTATAATTAAAAAATAAATATGTTGTAAAGTAATTAGAATTCAAAAATATGTGAATAAGATGTTTAAAACTAATATTTTTCAAAAATATTTAAATATTTATTTCCATATGTCCATATGAACTTCATATATATCTATATATATAAAAATTTGTTAAAATAAAATTATTTAAAGACGTATAAAAAAAATATTTAATGTTGGTTGTCATAAAACATTTTAATACGAATTAATATTAACATATACTTAAAAATATATTAATAATAAAAAAATATTTTAATTTGCATGATAAAATGTCTCTGTGTAAATGCTATGTACAATATTTTAATGTTAATTACATATCTATTATATATCATATAAAAAAATGTATTTATATATTACAAATTAATAAAGTTTTATGGTTAATGATGCAGGAGCATCTAGACTTGGGCCAACAATGTGACAGGGTGGTCACATGTTGTGGCTAATGCAAGACTTGAAGAAGACTTCGTTGTTAAATTTGTGTTAATTTCAATAAGTGTAGATAGTTAAGAGTGGTCTAGTTTAGTTAGATGTTGGTAAAGACTGAGTTATAACTGAATAACTAATTCCTCATGTGTGGGAAGAAGTCGTTAGGTATGATTGATGTATAACTTCTTTTTGAAAAAAAAAAGGGGAGGAAGGATAGAATAGAAGGGAACAAAAGCTCAGAAGGGGGAGGTTTTCTGATGGGATGCCTTCGGGTAGTTTGTAGATGGCCTAAATGTTGAATAGTCAGCAAAGACCAGCGCTGTAAGTATTTGCTTTTGTTGATAAAAAAAAAAACAGTGTGTTTTCAGAATTGGGTGGTTCCATCTATGGAGTGGTTTTCTGTAACTGAGTTTTAAATTGAGAGTGCACGTTTTATAATATTCGGTGTTGTGAAATCATTGTTTATGAGTTAAATGCAAAACTGTTGAAGACAGAGTACTTTGGATCGAGCGCTGAATCTTGGTGTGAATGAGTGTTTGATTTATATGTAATTGAATCTATGATTTTGATGGATCGTTGGGTAAACAGTAAGGCTGGAAACTGTTTGATGTGTGGAACTGAATATACCTCAAATTGGACAAGGTTCGATTCAGAAATAGTTCTGCGAGTAGTAGAGTATTAATTTCTGTAATAGCTATAGCATTGGTGTGACAATTTGGGCACGGAATAACGTTGAAATCAAATGATATAGAAATCGTGTTAAATTCCCAATTGAATGGTTTTTAATGCATGTAAAAAAAACGCTGTCTGGAATCAATGGCGGACAGAGGTCGATTGTCATCGTGCTATTAAAACAAACGTAGAGCAAAAGGGTCGATGGAAGAAATCCTTGAAATTGACGGAATGTGAAACGGAAAACCGAAAGTTGAGGTGGAGGTGTGAGAGCGTTGGGAAGGGCGCACCCGAGTTTGCATAGATATTCATGAAGTGATGAAAATCGATGCAGCGTTCTGAAATAGAGAGGGGTATTAATTTGCCAGTTTAAGGCGCATTTTGTTTTATTGTATTCTGAGATGATGGGCGCATTGTGCCAACTACAATATGTGTTTAAATGAATGAAAAGGTTGTTTACTGGGTTGTGGAGCTGAAACATCTGTTGAAGATAGTTCCTGCAATGATAACGGCAGGGGGTGAATTTGCATGGTATTAAAATTTTTATGCTGAGATGCATGTTGATGTGCAGGGTAGGAAAGATTCTGGGTTTGCAGGGTAGACCTGCATCAAGTGGTATCAGAGCTGGAATAGCTCTGTGTGGAGATTTCAGTTTTCAGTTAGATTAATTGCATGTGTTAAGATCAGATTTTGGAACTGACGAAGATTGCAGCGCAGATATGCAAGTGCAGTTGAGGAAGTGAAGCAAGATCAACAGGATCTTGAAGGTGAGTTGTCAGATGATATTTGACTCTGGTTTGAAAGTTATTTGCAGAGTTCAGGTTGCAAGCAGATTGAAGAAAGTCTCAGCGGGAAGAAGCAGATCACAGCGGTAGAGCAGTGATAGAGGAGTCCAGCAAAGGATTCTAAGTGAATGTGGCAGAACCTGAAGATTCAACAGAGGTTGAATAAAGTTGCAGATGAGAGAAGCCTGAAGGAGCAGTGGAGAAATGCTCGAAAGGTTCCAATAGAGGACCGGTGATTACCAAAAGACCAGATCCGGAGGAAGGGATTGGTGAGGTAAGTGGCAGCAGAAGAGTTTGCTGTTGTAGAGGCTTGGTGCAACTCATGGGTGAGAAACTCATGGCGAGGAAGATGACTATTGAAAGTCATAAAGGAGGGAGCAGAGGTTCAGAGAGAGGCCACAGTAGAAAGAGGGAGAAGGATGCCAAGGCAAATGGCGTATGGAAGCAATTGACTGATGAAGAGTATGAGAAAGAGATAGCTGAGATAGCAGTGCAACTTGAGTTATTAATGGAGTTGTTACAGGAGAATGTGAAAAACCGGACACATGGTTGGACCATGAGAAAGAGGATGAAGTGGCAGAAGCTACACGCAAAGAGAGAAACGCTGACAAACATACAGTTGGCAGAAGAGCTAAGGAAGCTCGAGCAGATGTTGAGTTGTGGAAAACTCAGAGAGGCTGAGTTAAAAATGGATGTTTCCATTTGTGGCCCAGAACAGGGTGAAAGTCTGGGTGAAGAGACCAAAGAGGAGGATCTCATGAACTATTGGGATAGTTCAAAAGCATCTGAAGATGTGTTGGCGAGAGAAGCAAATGAGGCTATGCAGTCTTGCAATTTTTCCCACAGTTTATGTATGCTTGCAGGATGCACGAAAGATGGTGGGCAGTCTGATGGAACTGTCACAAAGGAAAATGAGACGTTTGAGGTAAAGTCTGGTAGGGAATTCCTTTCAGAGAAGGAAGGTAATGATTTACCACAACAGGAAGAAATCACAAATGAAATATTGTTGGGAATAAGACAGAAATTCGAAGCTGTTATGGAACAGGAGAAACGTGGAAATGCCGAAGAAAAATTCCAAGGAGGTAAACAAATGTATTTGTTTAATGAAATTGTTGACGAAAGTTTTCGATGTAATGATGTTGAAGCCAGGATAACTCAGGAAAATTGCCAGAGTGAAGGTAGTGATGAAGTGCTAAAAAGATTTCAGAGGGAAATCGAGTTTTTGGAACGATGGCTAAAGGAACCTGATGGAGGAGGAAAACCTGTAGAATCTGATCCAGGAGAAATTACGGTTGCTGTGCATGATAGAAATGAAATATTTTTAACATCTATGGAGTTGAATGAATGTCATAAATTTTCAAATAATGATATAACTGTAGGTTCCGAAAACGACATTAACAGATATGATGTCGAAATCAGAGGAATCGAGCAGAGGTTATTTGGCAGTAAGATGGAAGATCAGAATCCGCAAGGAAGTTGTGTCTGTAGGGACATTAAAGAAACTGTGAATCAACAGGATGAAGACGACAGCAGCCAACAATTCGAAGCAAGATCTATTGAAGTCCAGAAAGAAAATGATGGGGGATTGATGCCTGAAGCATCAAAAGAGACCGAAAGGTCCTATTTCTTTAAAACTAACGATTTATTGGTGAATGCAGGTATTGTTGTCGGTGCTGAGAAACATTTGACTCAGTCGAGCAGTCAAATGGAGGAAGAAGAAAAGGCCGAAGAGCCACCACAGTCTACTGACAGTGAAGACGATGGAGAGGCCAAGACTGAAAAAAAAGAGTCAAGAGGCCGCACAAAGGTGGGATTGAAGACTGGCAAAGGAGACGAATTTGTTGAGGAAACCGGCGTGGCAGTTTTGGAAGAAAACCCCTGTTGCGTTGATAGCAAGCGTGGCGCCAGTAAAGATAAGAAGAGGAGATTGAGAAGCGACTCTTATAGGCCGCTAACCCACAGACCTGAAGGTGGTTTTATTGGGGAAACCGGATTTTGGGTTCGCCCCAGAATTCGTTTTCAAGAAGAAAATTCTGTGGAGATGGTTACTGAAAATGATGGGCTCCACATGTCAGGTAGTTCTATGTTTGAAACAAGTATGCCATTAAGCATTCCAATTGCTGCCAGTGGTAAGGATGGTGCTTCTGTAGTCAGCAAGAAGGAAAATAACAGAAATGTGAAAAGCAAACATAACACTGATAAGCAGGGCGTAAATATCAGTTCTGTAGGGTCATCAGAACATGATATCAGTATGTCTACACAGACAAATAGCATTGGTGGGGATTCAAAACATGGAATAGAAAATGTAATTAGTAATTCCATCAAGGAAGTGAATAACGATGTTGATATGCAGAATGGAAAGTCTGAATTTACTTCTGTAGGAGCTGGTGGGAATGATGTCAATGTAGTCCATGATGCTTCGGGAGACACAAAGTGTAGACGTGTGGGACAAAGGAAGATGCCGCTGGACAACAGCAACCAGCTAGAGCAGGAAGGGAGAATTGATAAAGACGACCAGCAAGAAGATCGACTGGAAACAGAGACCGAAAACATGAAGAAATTGAGGTTGCAGCAGACCAGAAGGCGGAGGCTGGCAGCATCAGGAAAGGTGAACAGTCAAGTATTAAAAGATTTTCAGCAAGTTGGAGGAATTTGTCCAAATGGTCCTGATGCCACCAAAAAGCTTGAAGAGACCGAAACAGCAGTCAAAAAAGTTAAATTTATTGAGGCCATCTCAGCGAATGATCTTGTGAATCATTCTGTTGTTGAACCCAATGATTTTCGTTCAATGAAGGTGGAGCGACAGCATGGAATAGGAGGAGAAAATAAAACATTGAAGTTTATAAAGAAGGTGATGGGAGACTTCAAGAATCTGGAAAACATACGCAAAAGGTGTGCATTTCAAATATTACTGCAAGTAAAGGATTTGCTGGGGGCGATGCCATCGCTGGTTGACGTCAATATTCCAAATGGGAAGCAATTTACTGTTTGTGATGACACCCATGGTCAGTATTATGACCTTTTTAACACCTTTGAGGTTAGTAGACTTCCTTCGGAGGACAATCCTTATCTTTTTAACGATGATTTTGTTGACCGAGGCTTATTTTCAGTTGAAGTCGTGCTTGTGCCATTTGTATTCAAGTATATGTGTCCAAGAAGAAATCATGGAAGCAGGAGTAAGAACCAGATTTATAAGGGCGAAGTCAAGTCCAAGGCCAGCGGAAGTATGGTTGAGCTTTTCGCTGAAGCGTTTTGTTGTTTGCTTTTGGCTCATATCCTCCATGACAAGATCTTTGTTGTCCGTAAAAGTCCTTTTCGCGTTGATGGTATAAGACTGGAAGATATCAAAGAAATTGTTCGATTTCGCGAGCCACCTGAAGAGGGTTTGATGTGTGGAATACTTTGTAGCAATCCACAGCTCCATAAAGGGCGTGGACCCAGCACACGGAATGTTGGTTTGTCTTTCGGAGAAGATGTGACCAAAAGGTTTTTCCAAGAAAACAATCTTGCGCAGGTGGTCAGGTCCCATGAAGTTAAAAAGGAAGATGAAATTGAACACAACGGCAAACTCATTACAGTGTTTTCAGCTCCAAACTATTGTGACCGGAGAAGGAAGATGAAGCAGGAAGCAGCTAACATGCAGCCTAAACAGAGGAGCAGAGCATATGGACAACTCCAGGACCAAGTCTGGGATCCAGGAGGGATTTTTATTTTTCTTCATTCCTTCTTGAAAGCACATGATCAGGAGATCATGAATGTTTTCAAGCGTGGGAGTCTGATGCAGGAGCATCTAGACTTGGGCCAGCAATGTGACGGGGTGGTCACATGTTGTGGCTAATGCAAGACTTGAAGAAGACTTCGTTGTTAAATTTGTGTTAATTTCAATAAGTGTAGATAGTTAAGAGTGGTCTAGTTTAGTTAGATGTTGGTAAAGACTGAGTTATAACTGAATAACTAATTCCTCATGTGTGGGAAGAAGTCGTTAGGTATGATTGATGTATAACTTCTTTTTGAAAAAAAAAAGGGGAGGAAGGATAGAATAGAAAGGAGCGAAAGCTCAGAGGGGGGAGGTTTTCTGATTGGATGCCTTCGGGCAGTTTGTAGATGGCCTAAATGTTGAATATTCGGCAAAGACCAGCGCTGTAAGTATTTGCTTTTGTTGATAAAAAAAAACAGTGTGTTTTCAGAATTGGGTGGTTCCATCTATGGAGTGGTTTTCTGTAACTGAGTTTTAAATTGAGAGTGCACGTTTTATAATATTCGGTGTTGTGAAATCATTGTTTATGAGTTAAATGCAAAACTGTTGAAGACAGAGTACTTTGGATCGAGCGCTGAATCTTGGTGTGAATGAGTGTTTGATTTATATGTAATTGAATCTATGATTTTGATGGATCGTTGGGTAAACAGTAAGGCTGGAAACTGTTTGATGTGTGGAACTGAATATACCTCAAATTGGACAAGGTTCGATTCAGAAATAGTTCTGCGAGTAGTAGAGTATTAATTTCTGTAATAGCTATAGCATTGGTGTGACAATTTGGGCACGGAATAACGTTGAAATCAAATGATATAGAAATCGTGTTAAATTCCCAATTGAATGGTTTTTAATGCATGTAAAAAGCGTTGTCTGGAATCAATAGCGGACAGAGGTCGATTGTCATCGTGCTATTAAAACAAACGTAGAGCAAAAGGGTCGATGGAAGAAATCCTTGAAATTGACGGAATGTGAAACGGAAAACCGAAAGTTGAGGTGGAGGTGTGAGAGCGTTGGGAAGGGCGCACCCGAGTTTGCATAGATATTCATGAAGTGATGAAAATCGATGCAGCGTTCTGAAATAGAGAGGGGTATTAATTTGCCAGTTTAAGGCGCATTTTGTTTTATTGTATTCTGAGATGATGGGCGCATTGTGCCAACTACAGTATGTGTTTAAATGAATGAAAAGGTTGTTTACTGGGTTGTGGAGCTGAAACATCTGTTGAAGATAGTTCCTGCAATGATAACGGCAGGGGGTGAATTTGCATGGTATTAAAATTTTTATGCTGAGATGCATGTTGATGTGCAGGGTAGGAAAGGTTCTGGGTTTGCAGGGTAGCCCTGCATCAGTTAAAATATTTATTTAGTCATATATATATATATATATATAAAATACAATTTAAAAAATAAAAAAAAATTTACAAGTGACAAAATTTGATTAATTTATTTTGATTCCTAATAAATTCGTATTTAAAATAAATTTATATTAACTATTATAAACTAGAAATAATAAAAATCTTATTTTTAAATAAACCCTGCCTATTCTCATAATAATGTATCAAAATAAAATAGAAAAATTTATAAAAACATTACCAATATATTAAATAACAACGGCGTTAAACAATTAGCAAAGCTTAGAAAGGGAGGAAAACTGGTATGGTAGTGAACTAATGAAAATAAAAAAGGAGATGGGTTAATGTGAAATGTGTAAAAGCTCAGTAATGGTTGTGTGTATGGTGAGTTTTCTAATACAATAATAACATGATGTTGATGTATAAATAATATAAGATGATGTTAATCTATAAATAATATAGAAGGTTAATTTTTTAGGTGATTTTATTATTGTAAAATAAACAAAAATATATATAATCGGGGAAGTATTTATGACATTGTTATCTTATTTGAAAAAAGTAGTATTAGAGTTACTGGGATTATTTTTAAAATTTTATGAGTTTTGAGTTAGGAATATGAAAATAAAAAATTGTGATTTTTTTGTTAGCATAAAGTAAGAAAGGTATTTATGACATTGTTACATAACTTGAAAATATTAGTATTAGGGTGATGGTGTATTTTATATTAGAGTGATTTGTAAAATTTTGTCGGCCTTGAGTTAGGAATAAGGAAGAAGATTACCTCGTGAGTTTTCTATTGAAAGTGGTGCATATAGAGAAAGAGAAATATGAAACATGTCTAATTCTTATAGTTTATAAAAAAATTCAATGAACCATGAAGATTTTTAAATAAACAACAAAAATTACTATAGATTTTGAAAATATATCTTAAAATAATATGGTCAATCATCTTAACATGAAGCTTAAATATCATATAATAAATAATATCATTAAATCAAACTTTGTGTTCTTTCAATCTCCCACAAATAAAAATATTATATGATACAATTACTGAATGAATCCAAAAACCATGAAAATTTTAAAATTTAAGTTACATTAATTGGTTTGTGGGTTAAAATGTATAATATAACTTGCAATGAAACAAAAAAATATCTCATATACTACATCATAATTATTAGGAAAGAAAAAAATATTGTAAGACTTCATTATAATACCACTCATAATTAGATTTTTGTACTTAAACATTGCTATGAACTATTATATTGAGCATTTACTAACTTATAAATTAATTGATATATGGGGTTTAATGGTGCACATTTTCCATGCATTTTAAATTCTCAATTCTCTAACAGAGTCACGAAATATATGGTTTAGAATAACTCATATGGAGCTCAAATTTAATGAAGAAAAGGTGACGGGGTGTGAAAAATATTAATGAAAAAATGGATACCTACAATATCTAGTGAAAGTAGGGTTTTTTAAATTGGGAAGGTGTATTGGGTTCATATTGGTAGGGGGTTAGATAATGTGATTTTTAGAAGTATTTTCCAATATGTAATAAAATTAAGGGTATTATTTAGTATGCCACGAATGCACGTGCTATGTCATAGGTTCATTGAGTGAAGCCCCTGTGGGCTAAGGCTATGTGTGGAAAAGGTCATTTTGTCCTAAGAATTGAACAAAAACTAGAGTATATTGAGAAATAATAAAAAAATGTATGTGCAAGAAGGACTATTAAATTGAAGCCATCCTAAGCATATCTTTCAAATAATCATTGGGGTGATGTTGAAAAAACCATTGTTATTATTGGTGAGTTTTCATGTACCTATGATTCATTAGTTAACCTCGGCACAATAAAGTACAATAGAGTTAGACATTTTAATTAATATTAAATAGGAATAATTTATAAGTTAGTTGAAAGAAAACATACCACATACAACATAACAACAAGAAAATAACAAGCATGACATATACTTGACTAGTTAAGTAGACCATCAAGGTCACTTATACTACTAATACTAAGCATGTTCATGACCAGGTGGGAAGTATCATATCTCGGATGAGTTCTTACTTGACAAAGTTTGTAATTGGAGGTTTGTACTAACAACTAAGTTTGTTTAGTGGTATACAAGAGTACATGTTCTACAATCTTCAAATACAAACCCTTTTCTCTTCCATGTTCTTTGACTCTATGTTAGATATTCTCCTTTGAAAACCATCAACCCAATAAAAAAATCAACGCCTTTAGACTCCATTAATGCAACATTGAGGGTTTTCTTTTCCTCTACCTAATAGGCCAACTAATAATCATTTCCCCATTCTTTACCTTTTGAGGAAACCACTGCATAAATGTGCCTTGCAAAAAAGGAGTGTTAACATGTGACTCCACTAAATTAACAAAGCATACTATGATCATGCTAGTTAATAAAAATTAATAAAGTATTCAATGAACTTGGTTGTACAATATATGAGATGTGATCATAATCTATTGAAATACTTGATTGGTCCCCTCCAACTTTGATAATTCTACATTTATATGTTGACCAACGGAGAGTGATACACAATCCTAGATATCAACCCAATCTATGGCTTCACAACTGTCACATTCACTACTACCACATTTTGCATAGAATCAGTAGAGTTTTCTCATTCCTATTTCATGTACAAAATTTGTAGAAATTAATGTGTAGATTCTAAACTACTCATTAAATTTTCTAAATCACAAGACTAGAAGCTACGCTATTGATCTACGGAAGTAAATTCACGATTGAGAACACAAATCATTAACATGCATCAAGATTCAACACACATACACAGATATTTATCTAGGGGAAAACAACTACTCAAAACCCCTTACTATCTGTATTGCAATAATCAAAGAATTTGGATGAATACAATATGCTCTGCTCAAGATTGAGCTCAACCTGCACCTGTATCATCTATCATCTTCTTGGATGACCGACCTTGGCCAATACTTAGCCAAAATTTCAAGCCTGCAAACTCCTTTTTCCTTGTGTTGTTTCCTTGGGAATTAGGCCCATTTTAATTAAGAAATTCCCTATTCCAGATTCTGCAATTATTTTATGTCAATTTTGTGACTGCATGCACCACCTGTAAAACTTGGAATAGTTTACAATTGATAGTACACTGCCCTTAAAATCCAATCTCAAATGGGTAACTCGAATTCTCTGCATGCATGAGTTAATTTAGGTTGATTGACTAGTTATATGGATGATCACTCAGTGTGAAAAGAGTTACACACCAACAACTTGACCTCCAGTAGTTCCTCCAACAGTTAGAACTAGTTTAATTCACCATAACTCAATTTAACTTAATTATATTGTTACAACTGAAATTAACTCAACCTATACTCCTAAAATTTAGGAACCCACTGCACAACTAAACTTCATGCCCCTAACTCGAATTAACTGAGCTACACTCCTACTTTTTAGGAATCAACATAAGTAAACAAAACCTCAACTCAATAACTTGAATTGAGTGTTATTAACTGAGTGACAATATCCATGTCACTTGAGTTAACTCCTCCAAGTTATCTATTGATATGGAATTTCAAATTTCCTCAATTTAATTAAGGAACAAATCAAATTGAGACTTTCTTGCTGCATTTTCAACACTCCCTCTCAGCAAGAAATGGATTCAAATCTACCTTGATCTAGCACCTTTAGAATGTTTTTCATGTAACACTTCTCTTTTTTGTTGCTAATACTGCAACAAATGCAACTAAGAAGCATCCAAAAAATAAAAAACAAATTGAATCAATTGTGTCTGCAATTGTCTACTGGCAAAATTGTGTTATCGTTGACTCTGCTACTGAGCCTCCTCCTCTATTTTCAACACCCCTCTGCAACTCCTCAGTATTTAACTGACATTGATCCTCCTGCTACTAAATATTGTAGGCTCCTATAGAAAGGTAATGATCCATGAGACAAAAACACCTCAATGGACCCTGCCCAAATTTCTGCATTCTTGGACTAAGGGTCTACATCGTTCCACCTCGCTCCTGGAGGTATAGTTGTATGTGCTCGCTCTGCCCACTTGGCTCGAACTATCCCCTTGCTAGATGTCTAAGCTTGAGTGGATGTCTCCACTTTTTGCTTCTCTTCTTGTGGCTGCTTCAAAACTTCTTGAGGCTTCTTTTGAGGCTACATGTTGAGAGGTCTAACATATTCCCTCTCAACCACCAAATATTCCTTTCTCTGCAAGATTTTCATGGATCTTCTACCTCAAGTTCATACAGGTTCTTGACTCGAACCTTGATCTACTTCACTTATCCCGTGGCTATGTGTCTTAGGAATTCCTTTCCTTTACTGAAGATCACATCGTAGCCATGGTCTTCCAAAATTGCAATCGAGACAAGATTCTTCTTTAGACCCGAAACAAACATCACATCCTTAAGTCTAAGAGGGGATCCTGGCTCCCTCTGAAAGGTGATGGTACCAATCTCGGTCACACTGTAGCTTTCGTCATCTCCAAAATCAATGTTCATATGGAGATCGTTCTCCTCCAAGTCACTGAAAATTTCTTTGTTCCCTATCATGTGGAATGAGGCACCACTATCTAGGTACTGCATGCTCCCCATCATTGTACTTGACATGCATGTGATGAGAGTGAAGTAAAGCTGAAACTATGAAGAAAAAGCTTCACCTGATGCTAATACTGCGGGCTCCTTCTTGCTTGCCTTTTTATGTGGACATTTCATGGCATAGTGCCTGAATTCATGACAGTGAAAGTACTTGATTTTGGACAAGTCTTTCTGCTTTGCCTCTTGGCTAGAATGAGCCTCACCTTTTTACATCTTCCTCTTAGCCTTCTCTCCCTTGCTGACTAATGCAAATTCATCTTCCTCTTCTTTGGATGAGGTCCCATATTAGTTTCTCTATCTTATTTCTTCCCGTACTAGATTGGACCATAACCACTCCCAACTTGGTAGTTTCTCTCTACCATTTACCGAATCTTGATAACTATGCCAGCTCTTGGGAAGGCTCAAGAGGGCTACAACTTCCAAATATTCTTAAGGGATAGTAACATTGACCCCACCAAGTTCATCACGATAATGTGTAAACCTTCTCAGGTACCAAAAAATTGTTTCATTCTTTTGCATCTTAATACATCGAAGATTGTCCTTGAATTCCAACTTCCTGTGGTCACTATTATTCTCAAGAAACTTTTTCATTGTTTTCCACATCACAAATGGAGTCTCTTTCCCATGGATATTTGATACAATATGATCTCAAACTCCCTCCAATATGATCCTCCTCGCTTTAGACACATCCTTCTTCCACTAAGTAAGATCCTGGGCATCAGATGTTGGGGGTTTTGCTACATAAATCTTGATGTATTCTAGTAACCCATTATCATCAAATACTGCCTCCATGTAGAGCTTCCATGCCACAAAATTTGTGGTTCCTTCCAAAGCATACTCGAGCCTAGGTCCCTTGAAATCCATCTTCTCAGTCCTGGAGAATATCTATAACACTGATCTTCAAATTCGAGCCTCTTGTAATGAAAACTTCTAAATCTCTTCTCTACTGTGATTCTAACTATGATACCATGTAGAAATTAATGTGTAGATTCTAAATTTCTCATGAAATTTTCTAAATCATAAGACTAGAAGCTACTCTACTGATCTGTGGAATTCACAATCGAGAACACAAATAGTTAAAATTCATCAATACTCAACACACATACACAAATATTTATCTAGGCGAAAGAAACTTCTCAAAACCCCTTACAATCTATAGTGCATTAATCAAATAATATGGATGAATACAATATGCTCTACTCAAACTTGAGCTCAACCTGCACTTGTATCTTATATCCTCTGCCTGACTGATCGACCTTGGCCAATAATTAGCCAAAATTTCAAGCCTCCAAGATCTTATTTCCTTGCGATGTTTCCTTGGGAATTAGGCCCCTATTAATTAGGAAATTCCCTCATCTAGATTGTGTAATTCCTTTAGGTAAATTCTCTGACTGCATGCACCACCGGTACAACTTGGAATAAATTACAACTGATAGTACACTTCCCTTAAACTCCAATCTCAACTCGGTAAATTGAATTATCTGCATGCATGAGTTAATTTAGGTTGATGATTAGTTATATGGATGATCACTCAGTGTGAAAAAAGGTTACACACCCACAACTTGACCTCCACTAGTTCCTCCAATAGTTGGAACTATTTTAACTTACCATAACTCAATTTAACTGAATTAAATTGTTACAACCAAAATTAACTCAAACTAGGCTCCTAAAATTTAGGAACCCACTGCACAGAACTGAACTTCATGCCCCTAAATCGAATTAATTGAGCTAGACTCCTATTTTTTAGGAATCAAGACAAGTAAACTAAACCTCAACTCATTAAATTGAATTGAGTGTTCTTAATTGAGTGAGAAGAGCCATGTCACCTCAATTAACTACTCTAAGTTTTCTGTTGATATGGAATTTCAAATTTCCTCAATTTAATTGAGGCAAAAATCAAATTGAGACTTTTCCTACTACGTTTTCAACAAAATTTTCAAATTTTCAAATTTAATGAAATTCAAAAGTTCCCTAAACAGTGTTGCACTCATATAAATTTGTTTGATCTACATCAACCACCTCCCAAAAACAATCTATGTACGTGTAATTTCTTGGTTGATTGATTTTCTCACATTATGAAAATATTGCTTATTTGCTATGTGCTTACATTCCCGAAAGGGAATAGACATGTTCAGGAGTGGTTTCTCAAATGTTGCATTGTTCAATAAGAGAATGCACCATATGAACTTATTCTTGAAGAATTTATGCACCAGATGCCTCCTCTCTAATTTCGTTCATACTATAATCAACTCGAAGAAAACTAACCATGATTTGATCCTCCACAACAATTTGTTTTGATAGAATATTCATTGGAGGTTCATCTATTGTTCTGGAAGTTGGATTCTACATTTCTAAAACTGTACAATTTCCATACATACCCTGGCATGTTCTCTTTCTTCAATAATATTTTCTATGGGTTATTTTTTCCTTTATGAATTTATTTTCAAACTGCGACAATTTCCCAAATTTATACGGTTTTCAATTACAAGGATACAACATTGTATTATCATCATAAATAAAGATATAAATTGTCTTTGAATTACAAACAATTTCCTCCAATTGTGCAAGAAAACAAAGATTGTCTCCCAATCTTACATAAAAGGACAAAAATTGTCTTCCAATTTCAAAGCAAGATAAAAAAAAATTCCTTCAAATTGCACCAGGAGACAAAAATTGTTTTCTAATTCCTTAACAAGACAATAATTATCTTCATTACTCAAATTATATTTTATTAGATAAATATTGGCTTCCATCTACATAATGACACAAAAACTTGATTACCAATAACACAAATCTATAAAACTCTTATTTCTAGTTACAAGAAAAAACATACAAAGTTTTAAGACATATGTTACTCTTTTTTCTTGTTCACGAGATTAGTGTTTGGAAGTCGGGTGAGTGGCAAGAACATAGGGATTAGGCTGTTAGAAAAGGTGGCCACACATTCTTAGGAGAATTCACACATTGTTCCAAACACCCACATGTTATCAACAATGCACACATGTTCCTATGATTAATGTCCCTTGCATTAACTTCCCTACCTACCTTCCTCCCTTTCCTTCTCTTGTTAGCTCAGTAATACTAGGAATATGCATGCATTATAGAATTCATGCATAATTCTATCTCTATATTAATCCCTATATTCTTTCTCTCACTCTCTCTCTTTCTTCCCCCTACCAATCTCTGTATCTCCCACTTTATCCCTCCTCCATATCTGTCTCTATCTCCCTCTCTGTATCCTCTCTCTCTATCCCATACCCACTTCCTCACTATCCATTTCCATCTCTTCCCTATCACTCCCTCTCCCTCTCTTTATATCTCTTCTCCTGTCTCTATCCCCCCACCATATCTATCTCTAATTTCCTCCCTCACTCCTATACATATCTCTCTATCTCCCCCATCATTATATATCCCTCTCTATGTCTATCATTCTCATTTCCCCCTCCACTCTCTCCATCCATCCCTTTCTCATTCTCTCTCACAATTTATTTCCACCTCTCTATCTTATTCCCCCTCTATCTTTCTCTTCTTCCACTCTCCTTCCCCTCTCAAT
The DNA here is from genome assembly GCA_031772625.1 of Pinus tabuliformis. NCBI lineage: Eukaryota > Viridiplantae > Streptophyta > Pinopsida > Pinales > Pinaceae > Pinus > Pinus tabuliformis. The sequence goes on from CM062819.1 coordinate 687,050,433, forward strand.
CTACCTACCCTACTTCACTAATTTGAATGGGAAAGTTAGTGTTTGTTGTTCTAAATTCCAATTTAGAATAGTAAACAAAGTGGTTGAGGATTATGAGGTAAAATTGTAAGTTTTACATGAGCTTTTATGTCTTTATATGTAATTCATGAGGTTTAGACATGAATTAAAAAAACATTGAACATTGGCATAACAGTAATACACTCAGCAATTAATAAAGGTGTTCACCCCTCCTGGGCTACATCTCCTTCGTCCAACTTCTAATGGATTGGCCCAATCTCATTATGCTCAAAATACTTCAGTGATAAAGAGTACATAAACTGTGTTGACCAAAAGAGTGGCTAGTTTCCCCTTCAAGGAAACATTCTTCTGTAAAGAAATCTCACTCTAAAAACTCGACAACCTACAATTAGTCATGAAACAATCAACAAGAAAAGGGTTCTCAAATCAAGACCCCATACTCCATCTGACAATGAGCATAACAAGTACAACAATTCACTTGAAGTACTAAAATAGAAGTTTCCTCAAAGACATAATGAGAAAAGAGAAACATGAGCTACACCATAGATGTCTCAGCTACATTAGAAAATATATGAAAGCTAGAAAACCCCTACAAGGTCCTCTCTATTCTCAAAAGCCTTCAAAAACTGATTCAACCCACTAGTTGATCCTAACACCCATAGACTCAAACCTACAAAAAGTATCTTCAGAAGTGCTTCAATGGCTCTAAAACATGTTCCATTGGCTTTAGAAGACCAAAAAATATCTGTCTAGCCTCTTCCTGCTCTTGAAAAGACCAGAAACGAAGGAATTTATGCCTACTTCCTCCTTTTCCCAAGTTTTTTCATCTAACCATCCTAAAATTCAGCTATAACCTAGCTCGAGCACCCCAAATGATCCAAAATGGATCTTAAACCTCTAAGTCTTCAAATATTGGAAACAGAGAATGCAGAGAAAAACACTAAGGAATGGCGGAAACCCAAGTGAAGCGGAAATTCTGAATCGTTAAATTAGAGCCGTTGGATCTGCCGATCAATGGTCGGGAATTGAATTGACGATATCACATCAGAGGTAGCTAGCGAAACGTATCGGAGGCAGCCCATTGGGAAGTGTGATCAGCGATCCACCAATATACATGAGCCGTCGGATCGAGCGTGTAGATCCAACGGTGGAGATCACATTATCGTATCGCAATATTCCCAAAGGGAGGACTTAACCGCAGGCCCAAAGACTATGCGATATGCCGGACCCGAAAGGAGTTATAGATTCGAGTGTAAATCATTTGAGTTCTGACTTAAAGAATTTTCGTCGGGTTTTTTAATATATTTCTTTGTAAATGGTATTTCGGATAGGCTTCAAGCAGTAAGTGGTATGATACGGGCTCCACCAGTTTCCATACATTGGCTGACGCATAGCATGACGCAGGAGAGAGGAAACCACTTTTTTGGGCGGGTAATCCCGGTGCAAGTGGGGCGCCCGAAATGGCCGTCAGCCATTGGATTAATGGAGTGTAGATCAACGGTCAAAGGGGCTATTGGCAGACAAGGCATGACAGTCATATGATTCATCTATTTCGGGATTAGCACCAGAGAAAGGCCGGACGGTCGGGACCACCTGCGCCCGTTAGTCCTTTCGTTCAAACTGTTTCTAATATAAACAAATCAGTTTCCACGGTTTAAGTGTTTTGTAACAAAAATTTGTTATAAAACACGATGAATGTAGAAAATTTAAACACATAAGGAAACAGAGAGGTGGACAGAGCCCGAGAGCCAGAGAGCCACAGGGAGTTGACAGTACAGAGGTGGAGAAAGCAGAGCAGAGCAGAACTAGAAGGGTTTGGAGAACCATCCAGGGGGTCTGGGGGTCGTGTAACTCTGTGTAATTCTCATTGACTGTTGTGTTGAGACTCAGTGTTTGGGCTCACACTTGTAATCTCTATTTTGAAGACATAATATAGAGGTTGCACTGAAAGCTTGGACCAGGAGAGGTAGCCAGGAAGTCTGGTGAACTCCTTTATCATTTGGCCGTGTTGATGTGTGTTTATTTATGTCTTTTAACTGTTGATTGTCTATATTATTCGTAATCTTATCGATCCACTGCACTAAGTAATAGAGGCATTTCCTGCACATAAGTCTATAATACCTTAGTTTCTATTTAAGATCGCATTTCAGATCAAGTGGTATCAGAGCTTTTGGTTTTTGTTAAGGTTAGACAAGTTTGTGTAGGAATTTGAATGCTAACTAGATTGAAGCTCAGAATAGGAGAAGGAGTACTTGCTGAGGCTAATCCGGAGATTGGAAGAGTCATTTCTCATAGAAGAATGGAAGAAGAAGCTCCATTGGGATTAGAATCTCAGTTTATAGATAGTTTTATGACCATAAGAGCTATGGTGGAAGAGATGTATCTAGAGTTCAAGAAGGGTCGAGGTGAAAGAATTTCAACACCTAAACTAGACAAAGGAGCAGAGGAACCTTTTCTATTTGCACCTCTAGAAGATAAAGGAAAAGGAATAATGCCTCCTCCACCATCTCCTCCATCATCATCATCATCTTGAGAGTCATCCTCATCGGATAAAACTAGCTCTTCAAAGAAGAAGAAGAAAACTTCTTTAATCAAATTAGATGTAAAGTTTGATTTGCCAATTTATGATGGAGAACTTAATGCAGAGAAGCTAGATAATTGGATAAGGAAAATTGATGTATATTGCAGGGTGTAGAATGTTAAATCGGAAAGGAAGAAGATCCAGCTGGCTAGCCTTCGACTAGGAGGAACTGCACTGGTATGGTCGGAAGGTAAGACACAAGCTGATCTTCAAAAACATGGTAAAATCATTTCTACCTGGAATGAATTTGTTTCTGCTATCAAAAATCAATTCTATCCTTTGGCTTACATGCAGCAGACAATGATGAGTTGGCAAACTCTTTGGCAATTGAAGGGATAGTGTGTATAGAGTTATACTAAGGAATTCAGGAAAAGAGCTTTAACTCTTGGTATTTCATTGGAATCACCTAAGACTTTATTGAAGTATATAGGTGGTCTTCATAGTTATTTAAAGCATACTATAATTATGTTTAATCCCACTAGCTTAGATGATGTATAAGTTCAAGCAACACATCTAGAGGCTAGAGGTAAGGATGTAAACCCATAGGTTGGGAAATCATCTAAATATTCTGTAAACAAGAACAAGGAAAAGAAGAAACTGAAATGGAAGGAGAGGAAAGAAAACACTGTAGAGAAGGATAAATCTTCATGCACTCATTGTAAGAAAGAAGGACATGATGAGGCACACTGCTAGTTTTTGCATCCAGAACGAAAGCCTAAGAAGTTTGGGGGTAAGGAGAGAAAGAATGTTGTTGCTATTCAGAAGGACTTGGGGTTAGACTCAGGTAATGAAATAACACTTATAACCACAAGTATTAAAGGTAAAGATTCTGAAGCATCTACAAGTAATTCTTCACAATATATTGATAATGAAAGTAATGAGAGGAAAAGAAATGAGTTATTTCATATGAGAGTAATTTCCAAGCATAATAAGATTGATACTTTATTTGATAGTGGATCACAAGTAAATTTGATTTCTGAAACAATTGTAAAGAAGTTGGGACTAGAAACAAAGCCTCATAAGAAGCCATATCCATTAGGTTGGGTGTGTGATAAAACCAAGCTACAAGTCACGAGACAATGTAAACTTAGGTTTGTTATTGGATCAACATTTAGATGAGGTTGAGTTAGATATAGTTCCATTGGATATATGTGGTATTGTTTTAGGAATTCCATACTTGTATGATAGAAAAGCTATTTTCTATAGAGCTGAGAATAAGTATCAACTCACTAAAGATGGAATAGAATACACTGTAAGGGCTCATAAACTTAAAGATAACTACTCTCTCATAAACCTAGGGCAGATGAAAAGAATTGTGAATTCAAGTAAGAACTTTTACTAATGGCTGTCAAGGAAAAGGATCCTGAAAAATCCAATGCATTTGAAGGCTGTAATCCTAGACAGAAAGCTAATTTAGTTAAAGTTGTTTCGGAGTATGATATGCTATTTCAAGAACCTAAAGGACTGCCACCCAATGAGGAAACAATACATGATATTCATTTACAGAAAGATGCTCCACTACCTAACATTGGAATGTACATGTTATCATCTTTAGAGAATGCAGAGATAAAGATGCAGGTACAGGAGTTGCTCGATAAGGGGTTTATACGACCAAGGACATAACCATGTGGATCGCCAATCGTGCTGGTGAGAAAGAAAGATTTTTCGTGGCGAATGTGTATTGATTTTAGAGCACTAAATAAAATAACGATCAAGAATCGTTATCCTCTTCCTCAAATAGATGATTTGTTAGATCAATTGAAAGACACAATTTACTTTTCTAAGTTAGATTTAAGAAGTGGTTATCATCAAATCAGAGTCCCAGAACAGGATGCCTGGAAGACTGCTCTCAAGACAAAGCGAGGACTTTATGAATGGTTGGTTATGCCTTTTGGCTTAACTAATGCTCCTGCTAGATTTATGCGAGTTGTGAATGATGTATTTAGACCATTTATTGATGATTTTGTAATAGTTTATTTAGATGACATTCTTGTTTTTAGTAAGACATGGGATGAACATGTAAAGCATGTGAAGCAAACTTTAGATGTTTTAAAAAGAGAAAATCTCTATGTGAAACTGTCGAAATGTGAATTTGGCAGAACATATTTAAATTATTTGGGTTATATTGTAGGGGGTGGTGAATTGAAGATAGATCCCTCTAAGGTTGAAGTCATTGTGAATTGGCCTAAACCTAAATCTACTTCAGAAGTTAGGAATTTCCTAGGGGCAGCACAATACTAGAGAAATTTTATTGCTAACTTTTCATTGATTGCAGCTCCTTTACATGCTTTAACAAGTTTGAAACAGGTGTTTCAGTGGGGAGGAAAACAACAAAAAGCCTTCGACACCTTGAAAGAGAAAATTAGTACAACACCAATACTAGCACTGCCAGATCTTCAGCATCCATTTGAGATTGAAATAGATGCCAGTGACTATGCCATGGGAGCAGTGTTGATGCAACACAGGAAACCCATATGCTATCATTCTGAGACATTTACTTATGCAGTACTTAATTATTCTACATATGATAAATAATTGTATGCATTAGTACAAAGTGTGAAAAAGTGGAAACATTACATAATGGGTAAAGAAACAATCATACATACAGATCATCAACCACTTCAATATTTTCACTCACAAACTAAATTGCAGCAATCAAGACATTATAGGTGGATGGGTTTTCTACAGCAATTTCATCTTGTCATCAGATATAAGAAAGGCATACACAATAAGGTTGCAGATATGTTATCAAGACCAATCATAAATGCATCTGCTATACTTAAGCATAACTCAATAATTCATGAAAGTAACATTGAACAATATTCTCAAGATGTAGATTTTAAAGATGTATATGCAACTTTAAGTCATGGAAAATAGGTAGAAGAATTGGATTATTATGTAAAGGACCAACTCTTATATCATTTGGGAAAGCTATGCATTCCATAAACTGAAAGAGTTAACATAATTTGAGAAGCACATACTTCTCTCATATTAGGTCATTTTGGTGTAAGTAAAATAGTTGCACAGTTGCAAAGGTTGTGTTATTGGCCAATAATGCATGAAACAATTTCTAGATATATCAAAGGGTGTACTATGTGTGCTACAAGCAAGCCCAGTAATAGAAAATTAGGCTTGTACACTCCACTCCCAATTCCTTCTCATCCTTCGGAAAGTGTTTCCATCGATTTTGTTGGGGGATTGCCAAAGTCTTGGAAAGGTCATGATTATTTGTATGTAGTTGTGGACAGGTTCAATAAAATGTGTATTTTGATACCATGTAATAAGCAGGTTATGGCTGAACAAACAACAAAGTTGTTCTTTCAGAATGTATGGGTTCATTTTGGCTTACCCACTTCTATTGTATCTGATCGAGATTCTCGATTTGTTGGGAAGTTTTGGTCAAGTCTATGGGAGTTAATGGTAACCAAATTGAAGAAAAGCACAACATTTCATCCACAGACAGATGGTTAGATAGGAGTGGTCAAGAGGATAGTGATCCAGTTGCTCATAGGCTATTGCAGGAAGCATCCCAAGCTTTGGGATGAGAATTTGTGTTATGTGAAGCATGCTTACAATCGTGCCAAACACTCTTCTACTCAGAGATCTCCTTTTGAGACTTGTTTTGGTTTTATACCAAAGTCTCCATTGGATTTTGTCTTTGGTAAAGACATAACAGTTGATGTACATAGTGGTGTGGAAAAAGAAACTAAGTTCTTTGAACAAATCCAGGAAATTCACTAGGTAGTACAGGAACAACTAGAAAGAAGTCAAGCCAAGTACAAGGCAAGACATGATAAGCATCGAGTTGAGAATAGTTTCCAAGTTGGTGATCAATTCTGGCTGTATATCAGCAAAGACAAAATGTAAGGTGAAGGTAAGACGCTTAAACCAATAAGGTATGGACCTTTCAAGATACATTAAAAAATTGGTGAAAATGCTTTTCACCTTGATTTACCAGCTTATATGCAGAACTCAGTTGTTAATGTTGAAAACTTAAGATTGTATGAACGTTCAATGATTGAAGATACTAAAGAGAAAGGTCAGTTGCCTTCTATTGAGGATCTGTTACCTGAGCATCTCAATGAGTTGCAGGAGGACATAGTTCTGGACAGGAAGGTGATAACTATGCATCAAGGGGATGTTGAATACCTCAGAGTAGGACTCAAGGGTTCAAATCCAAGCAAGGCACGATGGATAGAAATTGGACAAGTGAAGGAACATTATCCTCACTTGATCGATGCTTAAAACCAACTTTTGGTGGTCCAAAAGCTTTTTAGTGGGGATGCATGATCCAAAACGGATCTTAAACCTCTAAGTCTTCAAATATCGAAATAGAGAATGCAGAGAAAAACACTAAGGAATGGCGGAAACCCAAGTGAAGTGGAAATGATGAATCGTTGAATCAGAGCTGTTGGATCTACTAGATCAATGGTCGGGAATTGAATCGGCGATATTGCATCGGAGGTAACCAACGGAACGTATTGGAGGCAACCCATTGGGAAGTGCGATTAGTGATCCAATGATATAACATGAGCCATCGAATCGAGTGCACAGATCCAACGGTGGATATCACCTTATCGTATTGCAATATTCCCAAAGGGAGGACTTAACAGTAGGCCCAAAGACTATGCGATATGCTGGATTTGAAAGGAGTTATAGATTTGGGTGTAAATCATTTGAGTTCCGACTTAAAGATTTTTCGTCGGGTTTTTCAATATATTTCTTTGTAAATGGTATTTCGGACAGGCTTCAAGCAGTAAGTGGTATTGGATGGGATCCACCCGATTCCATACATTGGCTGACACGTAGCACAATGCAGGAGAGAGGAAACCACTTTTTCGGGCGGGTAATCCCTGTGCAAGTGGGCCACCTGAAATGGTCATCAGCCGTTGGATTAACGGAGCGTAGATCAATGGTAAAAGGGGATATTAATAGACGAGGCATGACATCCGTCTGATTCATCAGTTTCGGGATTAGCGCCGGAGAAAGGCCAGACAGTCGGGACCACCCACGCCCGCTGGTCCTTTCATTCAAACTATTTCTAATATAAACAAATTAGTTTCCACGCTTTAAGTGTTTTGTAACAAAAACATGTTATAAAACATGATGAACGTAGAAAAGTTAAAAACATAAGGAAATAGAGAGGTGGATAGAGCCCGAGAGCCATAGATCCAGAGGGAGTTAACAATACAGAAATGGAGAAAGCAAAGCAGAGCAGAACAAAAAGGGTTTGGAGAACCATCCAGGGGGTCTGCTGGTCATGTAACTCTATGTAATTTCCACTGGCTATTGTGTTGAGACTCAGTGTTTGAGCTCACACTTGTAATCTCTGTTTTGAAGACATAATATGGAGGTGGCACTAAAAGCTTGGACCAGGAGACGTAGCCAGGAAATCTGATGAACTCCTTTATCATTTGGCTGTGTTGATATGTGTTTATTTATGTCTTTTAACTGTTGATTGTCTATATTCTTCGTAATCTTATCGATCCATTGCATTAAGTAATATAGGCATTTCCTACACATAAGTCTGTAATACCTTAGTTTCTATTTAAGATTGCATTTCAGATCACCAAACATAGAAACTGCCCATTAAATCTGGCATTATTCTTGCTCAGTGGGTGAAATTGTAGGGATGATAAGTTTTCCATTAAGGCCCCCAAATTTTTGCACGTCCCTGGTCACATATGGCTCCATAAGCCCAAGGGATAGCCCCCAGTGCTAGCCCCGCTCTGCTAGAGGTCTTCCTGACGGTTTAGGCTAAGTGCAAACCCCGGTCACATGTCAACAGTTAATATCGGTGGTTAGTGTTGGTTTCATAGATAGGCGGTTACTTGGTCGTGGTTTGGGTAGGCATGGTAACATTGCAATGGTTTGATGGAGGCAGTTTGTTAGGCACAACAGTTAGGCAACGTCGCGATTGGAGTCATCGACATTTAATATTAACTCCAGTGGTTCCGACATATTCACATGCACCGACGGTAGACACGATTGTGGTTTCTGCCATGGGGGAGGGCTATGTCCTAGCCCCTGGCCCCACTTCCAGCAGCCCGTGGCGTGGGGGTGGCCAGGGGATAGGCCTTTGCCTAACCTCCCAAACATAATTTGTCCCACGTTAAATATAACAACTTCATCCTCCATATCAAGCGGCAAGGTTTGGTCTAACGGTAACGGTGGTTGTTTGTTCAATGGTTGTTGTCGTTTCAATTCAGGTGGAGGCTATTCGGACCTTACCATAAATTTTTGTAGCCCTCGGGCTGCCAAGTGGTGGCCCCTGGCTGTTCCACGTGGCAGCCTGTGATTGACCACCGAAAAATCCACAAACCAATAATATTTTTCCATTTCAAACCAATGAAATCGTGCCACTTGTCACTACCTGATTCACCGGAGGAAACCGAATCAACTATATGGTCACCTGCCATGTCAGCATCCTAGTCAGCCTGCCATGTCAGTAGTATGGACTGCTAACTGTGCAGTGCTACATTTTTTTACCAAATTCACCTGTTTGAGAAAACAAACAAAACACGTTTCTAGGAGCATACAGTGTTTGTTTCACGTGAAACGAGTAGCATTGGATTCAGGATGATGAGCACTACGGGATCAATCAATTTCCACACCAATCCAAAAGTTTTGAATTTTGAGAAAAATTTTGAGCTCTGAATACTCCTCCACACTAGGAGATTTTGGACCCCAAAATATCACTTTTATTTTTTCAACAGATGAGGGTATAGTTCCCTCACCTTTCAAAGCTTGAACCATTTGAACTTGCTCGGATTGGTTTCTTTGGGCCCCACACGAAGGTAGTCCACGCTCCCTCATTTTGAAGTCTTTGTTCTACTGTCAAGAATGGTGTCTTGTTGTAGTTCTTTAGGGTACTCAGGAGAGAAATCCTGAATGTAATTCTTGGCTCTGTCTATGTCGCTATGGCCATCAATAGCAACATCCTTCCCAATGGCGATCTTCTACAAAATATTTTCCAAGGATAAAATCCAAAAAATCTTTGGCAAATAACCCAAACAATCCTCACATGGAAATACTTGTATAAATGAGTGCTTGACACATTTGTAACATACTGAATGTGCTGCAACTACTCATCCAAAATTTTACGATGCTTACTAAAATGTCCACAAATGGAAATGCATCTTACAATATGGAATGAAATTGACTCCCAAATTCCCATACAAATTGACTCATCATCAAGCCAAAATAACATAACAATGCCAAAGAAATTATTGTTGCATATAAGTGATTTATTCACAAACATCACTTTTACAAAATGCCCAACTATGGGGACATGCAACAAGTGCAGTACAAATATTAATTCTGTCTTTAGTTAGACAAATAGTCCAACTATTTCTTATCCAACCATGCTAGGGAAATTTTTTTATGCACTTCACATCCTTCTAGAACTGCTTCTGGAATGGTTATGGTGTGCCTTCACATTTCTCTACCTTCTCCTTACCAATTTATTCCATTACATGTTTGTCCTTCTTTGGATGAAGATTTGGATGCAACTTCCACCACTTTTCAATCCAATGGCCACTTATGTTGCAATGAGTGGAAAACGTTTTGTTTTTTTTTCTTGGCACAAATGTCTTTAAACTTGGATGAGAATTTCCCTTCTCGGTCTCAATTCCAATTGACATATTCATATTCTTGACTAATTCTTTCCTTTTGTGGTACTTAGCTACAAAATGTTTAGGTGCATGGCAAAAACTGCAAGGAAAAGCATTCCACAACATGTTATTCAAATCATCATGTTGTTTGTAATCATCAAAAGAATTTTACTAATAAAGACAAATGTACCTCTTATGGTTGTCCTTTGGCTTATGAGCGTAGCGAAGAGAACTTTAATGGTGATAAGAACTTGTCTTAGTCTCTTATTCAACTTTCTCATCTCCCTTTGGAGAAGTCTTGCATTTCATGTCCTCCTTTTTCTTTAGAAATGAAGCTGGTTCCAATTCTGAATGCATATCCCAACAATTTACCTCCTCGTGTCCTCTCTTATGACAAAAAGAACAACATACCTAAGAGTTATCGCTAGAAGACCATTCCTCCTTTTCAACATAGCCCAAACCTTCATATCGAGGTGTCTCCTTTGCTTCAATTGGATGGATAATGCCCTGATTGTTCACTCCAAGGCCTCCTCCCTTGTAATCCATCTTGGACAAGAGAGTTGCTCCTATGGCTTTTCTATGGTTCTCAAAGGTTTCAAAAGAGCTTAAATAAACATTTTCATGTAAAGAAACTGCACGCAAATGCTTACCATTTTCCTCATCTTTCGACTGAGGGACAAAGATGCTCTTAAACTCGTTCCTAATTCTTTAGGTGTCTTCTTGGATGCTTGGTATTTTTTCTTTCAGCTCCTTGAACTTTGGTGTTGATAGAACCTCATCCTCATCATCATGTGGATAAAAAGTGAAGACGTTGCCATTTTCCTTCTCTAAGGGTCTTTCTGCACTAGCCTCTTGTGGGTACTCATCCAACAATTCCTCCTTCTTCTCTACCCTAGATGAAGCAACATAGGATGCTTCAAGGAAACCTGCTTGTGTCCCCAGTACATAAGAGTCATCCTCCATTTGACAAGAGACATAGGTTGCATTCTTTCCATGTCCACAAGCTTTCTTAGTATTGGAGGGACTCTATGTTTCTTTGGTAGAACAACATTCATCATTCTGTTCCTCCACAACATTGTGCAACATGAGGTGTGTCTTTTGCTTCTCTTCCTCAGAAGCTTCAAGTAGTCTTTTGATCTCCATGTTCTATTGTTGGAGAAAAAAAATAATGTCCTCTGAATCTTGGATACTATTATGATTTTAACTCATGCCCATTCTTATTGAAGCTTCAACTGTAGTTTGAGGTAGAACTGGTGGTGGATATTGTGGCAATCTTGCTCTCCTACCTAAACCTTCTTCTCTTTTCAGCTTCAAACTTGTAAGCTCCACATTCACTTGCAAACAGTTAAATCCTCCTTGCACAAAGAAAACTAAGAGCTCTAATACCAAACTTGATATTAATGGGAAAGTTAGTGTTTGATATGATAAAATTCCAATTCAGAGTAGTAAACAAAGTGCTTGAGGATTATGAGGTAAAATTGCAAGTTTTACATGAGTTTTTATGTTTTTATATGTAATTCATCAGCTTTAAACATGAATTAAAAGAACATTGAATAGTAGCATAACAATAATACGCACATCAATTGATAAAGGAGTTCACCCCTCCTAGGCTACGTCTCCTTCGTCCAGCTTCCAATGGCTTGACCCAATCTCATTATGCTCAAAATACTTCAGTGATAAAGAGTACATAAAGTGCGTTGACCAAAAGAGTGGCTAGTTTCCCCTTCAAGGAAACATTATTTTATAAAGAACTCTCACTCTAAAAATATGACAACCTACAGTCAGTCATGAAACAATCAACAAGAAAAGGGTTCTCAAATCAAGACCCATACTCCATCTAACAATGAACATAACAAGTACAACAATTCACTTCAAGTACTAAAAGATAAATTTCCTCAAAGGCATAATGAGAAAAGAGAAACATGAGCTACACCATATATGTCTTAGTTATTGCATAAAATATATAAAGGCTAGAAAGCCCCTACAAGATCCTCTCTATTCTCAAAAGCCTTTGAAAAATGATTCAACCCACTGGTTGATCCTAGCACCCATAGACTCAAACCTGCAAAACGTCTCTTCAGAAGTTCTCCAATGGCTCTGAAACCTATTCCATTAGTGATCAAAATCTGGATTAGGGGAAAACATTTGCTCAAAATTCAAAGTTCTTGGAATTGATCAAAACCTGAATGATCACGTTCATCTCAGTGATACGATCCCAACGCAACAAGTTTCACTGAAAACGGAGTTCGTATGAGAAATTTAGAGCCTGTTGTCTATTTTGTCAAACATGAAAAATTTTGTGACTAGGATGCTCACTAGGTATTCGTATAGCCCAGTTAGGAAAAAGAATATTCTAGGGAATATTTCTTGGATTATTCCCAAAATATTCCCACAGGCAGCTTAGCTAGATTTTGACACTTGTCAGCATCAGATTGGTCAAAAACACATTCGATGGATCAATGAGAGGATGACACGTGGCAAGCTCGGAGGTTGCCACGTGCCCTCTCAAAGGTCACAAAAAAGCTTAATTGCAGGCCGTGGAGTTGAACCCATGACCTTGCCACACAAGCCTCATAGCTTACCTCCATACCACAACATGTTTCTTAACAAGTATGGGGCGCATGTTCTATTAATACTTTAATGCCGACGAAGTTTGGAGGTAACCATAACACTAAAATCCAGCATGTGAATGCTCCCACTTAACCGCTAGTAGTTACATAACCACCAGGTAGCCTAACCATCAGGTAACCACTAACATTTACAGCTAGCATGTGACTGACAACTCCTTAACTGCTAACTGTTAGTGTTAACTGTGCCATTAATGAATTAAGCAGGTCTAACATTAATTGATCATGCTTATTTGTTAATTAATTTCAAGATTAACTTGGTGACAGTTTTGGTAGGTCTACTAAATCTGAAATTCCTCCAAATTTGGCAGAGTTAATTGGAGTTTCTCCAGATTTAGTGGAGATTTCCTAGGAAAAACTGAAGAAGCCATAACTTTAGTAGTTTTCGACCAATTTTGGCTCAGAAAGAGTCATTCCTAGATGATTTGGAATCTCTGAACACAATAGAATAGGTTGCAGAGGCAGAAAGGCACTTCTATTCATGATTTTTATGCGTTGAATTTTAAGGAAGCTTAGGGCCACCAGGAGAGGAGGTCAAGCTTAGATCAGCTGGAGTCCAATTGTAGAGCTTGGAAAGTCATTTTTGGGGTTTTTGGGTCTTCTAAATCCAATGGAGTAGGTTTCAAAGCCATTGGAGCACTGCAGGTGCATGTAATCAGAGAATTGACCATTAATCCAAAGAGGGCCTAACCATTGAAGCAGGTCCAAGGAGATGTAGCCCAAGAGGGGTGAACTCCTTTATCAGCTTTGTGTTATGAGTTTATTGTGTTTTACTTATGCATTTTACTTAGTATAAATGTGTTTTTAAACAGATAATTGACCTCATGAATTGCTCATAAAAGACACTCAATACTTGACACATAATCCTTCACATTTTGGTTAATTTGAGATGATCCTAAACACATTTTTAATACTGATGAGGGAGCTTGCATAGAATTAACAAGTTTTCCCAACATTCAGATCAAGTTGGTATCAGAGCACTTGTTAGCTCATTTTAACCCTGAGATGGTTTGCCAAGGTTACCTAGAAAATTAGTTATTGGTTTTGTATTTGTGTAAGGAGAATTTAACTATATGCAAGTTTATGCATTGGCAGCTTCAACAAGTGATGTTTCTAATCCATCTTCCTTAGCAAGACTATTTGATAAAGAGATGTCGCAAAAGCTTATCATCATGAGAGATATGGTGCAAGGGATGTATGAAGATAGGAATGAGAACACTATACTTCAAGAGCAGTTGATGGCCATGAAGAAGGAGCAGCAAGAGCTTCTTGAAGAGATGCATGAGATGGAGATTCAACTCCATGATTCCAAGGAAACCCTAGAAAAGTATGTGCATGAAAATAAGGTATGAAATTCAATTTTATCTTCAATTTCCTCTCAAAACGAGTGTTTTGGTGCTTTTGAAAGACACACTAGAGGAATCGTGTCCAAATTATTGATGAAGATGGGTTATACAGGTAAAGGGTTAGGCAAACATGCACAAGGCATAGTTGAGACACTTGTTGTTGAGGAAAGGCCTAGGTATTTGGGTCTTGGTTATGGACAACATGACGGAGAATGCTACAAAACCAAGGAGGAACATGAAGGTGCTCCAAGAAGGAATTTCATTACATTTTCATTACCTCAAGCTTGTGAAGTTTGTGTTCATGAGGAATGCAAAAGTTCTATACCCACTTTGCAAGAAGATGCGCATAAGTATGCAACTAGTGGAAATGGCAAACAAGAAGATTTTGAAAGCTCTAAGGTCATTGAAACCATTGTTGGTATTCCGAAGAGAGCCACTACCTCATCAAATTCACCTCCTCAAGAAGGTGACAAAGGTGAATGTGCAAGGTATAAATATGCCTTTAATCAAGTTTCTTTTGATTATGATAAACATGGAAAATCTTCACATAAGATTTGGAGAAAATTTATGTGTTCCTTTTGTGATTTGAATAACCATACTGTTTTGAGGTGTTGGAAGAGGATAGCCATACACAGGAAACTTTCAAAACAAAAGAGACAGAAAGCCAAATGTCCATTGGATAATGGAAACCATGTTGAAAAGAAGATGCAATTATTTTGCACTAATTGCCATAAGTAGGGTCATCTTGTAGACAAGTGTTGGACTTTGCATCCAACAATTCATCCACGACATTTGAAGAAGATGGAGAGAGATTTTGGCAAGAATGGAAAAGAGGATTCAATAATTGACATGGGTCAGGATGATACACATGATGAAGTGCAACTAAAATAAGCGCCATTGAAATGGTTTGGAAAGAGATGGTTAGATTGATTAACCAATTAAGACTTTGCATTTCTTTTATCCTAAAAGTATGTTGCATATTGCATGAAGTAAGATGTTTTGAAAGTAGAGTTATGTTGACTCACTTAGACGCAACAAAGATGGCAATTTGCAACTACAAATTTTCATGCATGTTGCATTCTTGAACTTGCATGTTTACGACGGGAAGGCGTTCGAAAGTGGATTATGTTGACTCAGTTTATTACAACAAATTTGGTCATTTCAGCTCTTTAAGTACTTGTACATACCAATGGGATTCTTGTACTTGTGATTGTACTTGTGAGAGAGTTGAGAATTGTTATACATGAATCAGAGTTTGTGTGTGTGAACAGTGGGATTTTTAATAGCTTCATTGTGCTTAAACATGCATGAGTGATTGACTTGTATTGGTTCATTACTTCATTAACATGTATGTTGTCAACTTGAGAATGTTGATCATTTGCACATGGAGGAGAGTAGGCTTGCGTGGTCGATTTATTGTTACATGTATGTTATATCAACTTGGAATAGTTGATTTTGTCTCCAAAGATGAAAGGGAGATGTGACGAATTGTTTCATGAGAATGTGGAATTCTTGTTGTAAATCGTCAAGTTGTTGTACACGCTTTTGCTTGATTTGAAATTCAGTTGTTTTGAAGAAGCATGTTTTGTCAACTTGTGTTTAGTCTATGATTTATACACCAAGATGTAAGAGTACATGTAAATATTCACATGATGTGACATTTGTTGCTTTGAAGAAGCAAAAGGAAGAGGTCGTCAAGTTATATTCTTGCATGAGTGTTTTTCAAGGTTAATGGTGTTTCTTGTGACAAGATGTCGTAGGATTTTGGAAAGTCCAAGCTTGAGAAAGAGGCTCATGATTAGCCTTCATTTTTAGATCATGACATGAGCAACATGTTAATACTGGAGGATGATGGAATCAAGAGGCGAAAGTGGACAAAAATGCGAAAAAAAAAAATTATAGGCCTTATAAAATATCAAATGGTCTATAATGCGATTTGATGTGTTGACACCAAGAAGCGAAAGAGATGGTGAATGCATTCTTCCAGATGTGGAATTTGGAACCATGAAGGTAAAAGAATGGTCTTTCTTTTCTTGTTATTACTAATATTGAAACTCATTACTGTATTTCACTTAGATGGGTTCAACTTGGAAAAGTGGTTTCCAAGGATAAGATTGCATCGAATGCATGTGTTGCAAAGAAGGAACATGATTCTCAGTGGGAAGGCCATCAGTCATCTTTCCAAGCAACAGGGGATCACTTTGGTACAACAGGCTGCTTAATCAGCAAGCAGCCAAATTTTTTTATATTGGGTCAACAACAAAAGGAGAACATTGGTTGAAGTACCAAGCCATTTGCAAGGCAAGGCATGCCAGTGAACCCAAGTGGTTGTCATGGATATTTTTCCAAGTAGAATCAATTGATAGAACTTGGGAAGGAGAAGGCTATTCATCTCTCATTAGATAACCAACTTTTGTGGGTCCAAAAGCCTGTCAGTGGGAAGGAGTGATTGGAATCTGGATTAGGGGCAAAAATTTGCTTGAAACTCAAAGTGATATGAATTGATTAAAACCTAAACAAACACATTCGTCTTGGTGATACGGTCCCAACACAACTTGTTTCACTCAAAACGGAGTTTGTATGAGAAAGTTAGAGCCTGCTATCCGTTTTGTCAAACAGGCAAAATTTTGTGACTGGGATGCTCACTAGGCATTTGTACAACCCAGTTAGCAAAAAGAATATTCCCAAATATTCCCACAGGTGGCTTAACCATATTTTGACACTTGTTGGCATCGGATTGGTCAACAACATATTGGGTAGACCAATGAGAGAGTGACATGTGGCAAGCCTAGAGGTCAACACGTTCCCTCTCAAAGGTAATGAAAATTTTTATTGTTAGGCCAGGGAGTCGAACCCATGACCTCACCCACACAAGCCCCACAACTTACCGCCATACCACAACATGTTTCTTAACAAGTATCGGGCGCATGTTCTATTTAAAATTTAATGTCGAGGAAGTTTGGAGGTAACCATAACACTAACCTCCATCATGTGAACACTCCCACTTAACCGCTAGTAGTTACATAACCTCTAGGTAACCACTAGCATTTGACCAACAACTCCTCAACGACTAATAGTTAGTGTTAATTGTGCCATTAACGAATTAAGCAGGTTTAACATTAATTAATCATACTTATCCATTAATTAATTTCAGGATTAACTTGGTGGCGGTTTTGGTAGGTTTGCTAAATCCGGAATTCCTCCAAATTTGGTGGAGTTAACTTGAGCCTCTCTGGATTTAGTTGAGATTTCCTAGGAAAAAATGAGGAAGCCATAACTTTGGTAGTTTTCAACCAATTTTGGCTCAGAAAAAGTCATTCCTATATGATTTGGATGCTTCAAACACAATGGAATAGGTTGTAGAGTAGAAAATTACTTATTTACGTGATTTTACTACGTTGAAGTTTAAGGAAGCCTAGGGCCACTAGGAGAGGAGGTCAAGCCTAGATCAACTGGAGTCCAAATGCAGAACTTGGAAAGTCATTTTTGGGGTTTTTGGGTCTTCTGAATCCAATGGAGTAGGTTGTAAAGCCATTAGAGCATTGTAGGTGAATGTAATCATGGAATTGACCATTAATCCAAAGAGGGCATAGCCATTGAAGCAAGTCCAAGGAGATGTAGCCCAGGAGGGGTGAACTCCTTTATCAACTTTGTGTTATGAGTTTTTTTTGTTTTACTTATACATTTGACTTACTGTAAATGTGTTTTTAAACAACTAATTAACCTCATGAATTGCTCATAATAGACACTCAATACTTGACACATAATCCTTCACATTTTGGTTAATTTGAGACGATCCTAATCACATTTTTAATACTGATGAGGGAGCTTTCATAGCATTAATAAGTTTGCACAACATCAGATCAATTGGCTTCAAAATTCCAAAAAATGCCTATCTAGCCTCTTCTTGCTTCCGAAAAGACAAAATCTGAGGAAGTTATGCCTACTTCCTCCTTTTCCCAAGTTTTTGTAGCTAACTAGCCTACAATTTGGCCTAAACCTGGCTTGAGAGCCCCAAACGCAGAAACTGCCCGTTAAACCTGGCACTATTCTCACTCAATGCGCGAAATTGTAGAACCGAGAAGTTGGCCATTAAGGCCCCCAAATTTTCATGCGCCCTTGGTCACATCTGCCTCCATAAGCCCAGGTGCTGGCTCGCGGGGCTAGCCGCTTTCCATTAGCAGTCTTCCTAACGGTTTAGGCTAACCGCAAAACCCAGTCACATGTCAGAGGTTTATCTTGGTGGTTAGTGTTGTCAGTTTCAAAGGCAGGCGGTTATCTAGCCGCGGTTTGGGTGGGCGTGGTAAAATTACAATGGTCGCGATGGAGGTGGTTTGTTAGGTGCGGCAGTTAGGTGACCTCGTGGTTGGAGTGCTCAACATTTAATATTAATGTCGATGGTTCTAGCATGTTCATATGCGCTGGCAATGGAAATGATTACGGTTTCTGCCATGGGGGCAGTCCAGGTCCTAGCCCCCGTCGCCCCTGCCTGTGGTCCTGTGGCGCGGGGGTGGCTAGGGGCTAGGCCTTAGCACGCCCCCCCAAACACAATTTGTGCCATGTTAAATATAATAACTCCACCCTCCATCTCAAGCGGCAAGGTTTGGTGTAACAGTAATGGTGGCTGTTTGTTCGGCGGAGGTTGTGGTTTCGATTCCAGTGGAGGATATTAAGACCTTACCATAAATTTTGGTGGCCCTTGGGCTACCACGTGGTGTCTCTTGGGCTATCGCATGGTGTCTCTTGGGCTACCACGTGGTGGCCCTTTTTCGTGCCATGTGGCAGCGTATGACTGGCCACCGAAAAATCCACAAACCAATAATATTCCACCATTTCAAACCAATGAAACAGTGCCACATGTCACTACCTGATTCGTTGGAGGAAAGCCAATCAATTGTATAGTCACCTACCACATCAGCATCCTAGTCAGCCTGCAACGTCAACAGTATAGACTGCATACTGTGTAGTGCTGCATTTTTTTACCAAATTCCCATGTTTGAGAAAACAGATAGAACGCGTTTCTAGGAGCATGCGGTGCCCATTTCGCGTAAAACAAGTTGTTCTGGATTTGGGTCGACGAGCACTATGCGGTCATTCAGGTTCCACACCAATTTGAAAACTTCAAATTTTGAGAAAATTTTTGAGCTCCAGAGCACTCCCCCCACTGGGAGCTTTTGGTACCCAAAAGATCACTTTTAGTTTTTCAGCAAATAAGGGTATAATTCTCTCACCTTTCCAATCTCCCTCCATTTGACCTTGCTCGGATTGGTTTCTTTGATACCCAAACGAAGGTAGTCCACACTCCCTCGTTTTGAAGTCCTTGTTCTACTAGCAAGAATGGTGTCTTGTTGTAGTTCTTCAAGGTACTCAGGAGAGAGATCCTCAATGGAATTCTTGGCTTTGTCTATGTCACTATGGCCATGAATAGAAACATCCTTCCCAAGAATTAAATCCAATGGCGATCTTCTACAAAATCTTTACCAAGGATAAAATCCAAAAATACTTGGGCAAATAACCCAAACAAGCTTCACATGGAAGTACTTGTATAAATGAGTGCTTGACACATTTGCAACATACTGAATGTGCTGCAACTACACATCCCAAAGTTTAGGATGCTCACCAAAATGTCCACAAATGGAAATGCATCTTACAATATGGAATAAATTTGACTCCCATATTCCCATACAAATTTACTCATCATCAAGCCAAAATAGCATAACAATTCCAAATAAATTATTGTTGCATATAAGTGATTTATTAAAAAACAGCACGTTTACAAAATGCCCAACTGTGCTGTTACACAAAAATATCGTCACCATGATTATTTACAGTTAGTATGGATCTATCATCACTTGTACTGTCCTCCTAAGCAAGTCGCAGACCTCAGCTCTTCAAGTCAAGCTTTGAAAATGAGAGAAAGACATTGAAAATCAACAAAGCTCTGCTTCCGCACTTTCTCTCACTGTTGCCTGCAGTTCCGCACCCCTGTTCACAAAAACTACGGACCTGCCCGCTCTGTCCCTAAAGGAGTGGGTGCGTACCCCTGCGAAAGTAAAAAAGGCGCAAGTTTATTCTAAAAAACTCACTTTGGGTTAATTCTAGATGATTCTAGAAGGAATTTTGACGTGGATTGGTCGCTCTTAGGTGGTTCATGCATCCCAAAAGAGAAGGAGCTAATCCCTTGATGAGAGGAGCTATCCCTTTGAAGGAGGGCTTTATCCCTTTGAAGGAGGACCTAGTAACTTCCCTCCATTGCACTATAAATTAAGGCATTGGGCTGGTTGCTAGGGAGGTTAGACGCTGAACATTTTTGAGGGTAAATGCTGGTGGAATTGAGACTTCCTAGTTAAGCTTGAAAGGAGAGATCACATACCTTTTTGGCCTCATTGGGAAGAGAGTGAAACCTGTCAAAGTAGAGGAGACTTCTTGTTGGACCCTGGGAGGAACTTGTACAGCATCAAGGCACAGTTTGTAAAGTTCTTCTTTGATTTGAATTAATACAATCAGATTCATTTTTCTCAACAAATTGTCTTATGTCATTTGTTTCATGAATTCCTTGATCATCATGTTAAGTATGCTTTATGATATTGGCTTTTCAGGTGCTATTTAATTTGTTTGCTTGTTTGTGTTTGCAGATTCGCAACAAGGGGGCTCATTTGGATCAAAGGAGCGAGGCTTCCACAAACTTGCATTGGACCCAAGGTAGGCCTAAACACTTGATTGCCTTTGTTTATAAATGCATATTTAGAGAAAGATAGTTTTTGATTGACTTGCTTGTCACTAGATATCGTTAGATTCTAGGAAGGTCTATCTTGTCGCAAGATCGACTCATTCCGTGTGACATGTGCAGACATGAAACAAGTGAAATACAAAGATTAATGCAGTCTTTAATTAGATAAATAGTCCAACCATTTCTTACCTAACCATGCTAGGGAATTTTCTTTCTTTACTTCACTTCCTTCTAGAACTGCTTTTGGAATAAATATGGTGTGCCTTGCACATTCCTCTACTTTCTCCTTCTCATGTGATTCCATTACCTATTTGTCCTTATTTGGATGAAGATTTGGATGCAACTTCAAACACTTTTGAATCCATTGCCCACTTATGTTGCAATGAGTGCAAAAGTTTTTATGAGATTTTCTTGGCACACATGCCTTTAAACATGGATGAGAATTTCCCTTCTTGGTGTCAATTCTAATTGACATATTCATGTTCTTGACTAATTCTTTCCTTTTGGGGAACTTAGCTACACAATGGTTAGGTGCATGACAAAAAGTGCAAGGAAAAGCATTCCACAACATGTTATTCAAATCATCCTGTTGTTTGTAATCATCAAAAGCCCTTGAATAATCCAGATGCTTATTCCTCTTAATGTTGTACTTTAGCTTATGAGTATGGCGAGGAGAGCTTGAATGGTGAGAAGAAATTGTCTTGGTCTCTTCTTCAACTTTATCATCTCTCTTTGGACAAGTCTTGCATTTCATGCCCTCCTTTTGCTTTAGAAACCAAGCTGGTTCCAATTCCGGATGCAAATCCCAACAATTTGCCTCCTCATGTCCTCTCTTATGACAAAAGGAACAAGATGCCAAGAGTTATCACTGGAAGACCATTCTTCCTTTTCAACATATCCCAAACCTTCATATCGAGGTCTCTCCTTTGACTCAATTGGATGGATAATGCTCTGATTGTTCACTCCAAGGCCTCCTCCCTTTTAACCCATGTTGGACAAGATTTTTGATGCTATTCCTTTGCTATGCTTCTCAAAGGTTGCAAAAGAACTTAAATCAAAAAATTTCATGTAAAGAAAATGCATGTAAATTCTTACCATTTTCCTCATATTTTGACTGAGGGACAAAGATTTTCTTAAACTCTTTCCTAATTATTGAGGTGACTTCTTGGACTCTTGGTCTTTCTTCTTTCAGCTCCTTGAACTTTGGGATTGACTGAACCTCATACTCATCATCATGGGGATAAAAGGTGCAGACTTGGCCATCTTCCTTCTCTGAGGGGCTTTCTACACTAGCCTCTTGCGATACTCATCCAACAATTCCTGCTTCTTCTCTATCCTAGATGAAGTGGTGGAGGACGCTTCAAGGAAACCTCCTTGTGTCCCTAGTACATAGGAGGCATCCTCCATTTGACAAGAGCCATAGTTTGCATTCTTTCCATGTCCACAAGCTTACTTAGTATTGGAGGGACTCTTTGTTGCTTTGGTAGAACAACATTCATGAGTCTGTTCCTTCACAACATTCAACAACATGAGGCACATCTTTTTCTTCTCTTCCTCAACATCTTCAAGTAGTATTTTGAGCTCCATGTTATCTTGTTGGGGAAATGCAATAATTTCCTCCAAATCTTGGAGAGTATTATGCTTTGAATTTATGCCCATGCTTATTGAAGCTTCAAATACAATTTGAGGTAGAACTGGTGGTGGAGATTGTGGCAATCTTGCTCTCTTGCCCAAACCTTCTCGTCTTTTGAGCTTCAAACTTGTAAGCTTCACATTCACTTGCAAATAGTCAAATCCTCATTGCACAAAGAAAATCAAGAGCTTTGATACCAAACTTGATCTGAATGAGAAATTTAGTGTTTGTTGTGCTAAATTCCAATTCAGAATAGTAAAAAAAGTGCTAGAGGATTATGAGGCAAATTTTCAAGTTTTACATGATTTTTTATGTCTTTATATGTGATTCAAGATATTTAAACATGAATGAAAAAAAACACTAAACAACAACATAACAGTAGTACACTCAGTAATTTATAAAGGATTTCACCCCTCCCAAGATACATCTCCTTGGTCCAACTTCCAATGGCTTGACCCAATCTCATTAAGCTCAAAATACGTCAGTGATAAAGAGTACATAAAGTGTGTTGACCAAAAGACTGGATAGTTTCCCCTTCAAGGAAACATTCTTCTATAAAGAATTCTCACTTTAAAAACATGACAACCTACAGTCAGTCAATCAACAAGGAAAGGGTTCTCAAATCAAGATCCCATACTCCATATGACAATGAGCATAACAAGTACAACAATTCACTTGAAGTAATAAAAGAGAACTTTCCTCAAAGACATAATGAGAAAAGAGAAACATGAGCTACACCATAGATGTCTCAGCTACTACAGAAAATATATAAAGGTTAGAAAACGCTTACAAGGTCCTCTCTATTCTCAAAATCCTTCAAAACCTAATTCAACCCACTAGTTGATCCTAGCACCCATAGACTCAAACTTGCAAAATGTCTCTTGAGAAGTGCTCCAACGGCTTTGAAACCTATTCTGTTGGCTTCAAAAGACCCAAAAATGTCTGTCTAGCCTCTTCCTACTCCTGAAAAGACCAAAAACTGAGGGAGTTATGCCTACTTCCTCCTTTTCCTAAGTTTTTGTAGCTAAACATCATTCAATTCAGCCAAAACCTAACTCGAGCTCCCCAAATGTGGAAACTGCCAGTTAAACCTGGAACTATTCCCGCCCAAAGGGAAAAATGTAGGACCAATAAATTGGCCGTTAAGGCGCCCAAATTTTCGCACACCCCTAGTCACATATGCCTCCATAAGCCCAGGGGCTGGCACCCAAGGCTAGCCGCTTTCCCCTCGCAGTCTTCCAGACGATTTAGGCTAACCACAAACCCCAGTCACATGTCAGCGGTTAATATTGGCGGGTAGTGCTGGCAGTTTCGGAGGTGGGTGGTTATCTAGCTGCATTTTGGAAGGGTGTGGTCACATTACAATGGTCACAACAAAGGCAGTTTATTAGGTGCGGTGGTTAGGCGACTCCACGTTTGGAGCAGTCGACATTTAATATTAACGCTGGCGATTATGGCCTGTTCATATGTGTCGATGGTGGACACGATTACGGTTTCCGCCACGGGGGCGGGATAGGTCCTAGCCCCCAGCCCCTTTGCCCGCAGTCCCGTGGTTCAGGGATGGACATGGGCTAGGCCTTAGCCTGGACCCCCAAACACAATTTGCACCACATTAAATATAATAACTTTTCCCTCCATATCAAGCGACAAGGTTTGTTGTAACAATAAAAATGGTTGTTTGTTCGGAGGAGGTTGTGGTTTCAATTCTCGCAGAGGCTATTTGGACCTTACCATAAATGTTGGTGGCCCTCAGGCTACCACGTGGCAGCCCCTAGCTGTGCCACGTGGCAACTTGTGATTGGCCACCGAAAAATCCACAAACCAATAATATTTCGCCATTTCAAACCAATGAAACTGTGCCACTTGGCACTACCTGATCCACTGGAGGAAACCCAATCAATTGTAGAGTCACTTGCCACGTCAACATCCCAGTAAGCCTGCAACGTCAACAGTACAGACTGCTCACTGTGCATAGATGCATTTTCTTACAAATTCACATGTTTGAGAAAATAGACAGAATTGTTTCTAGGAGCATATGGTATTCGTTTCGCATGAAACAATTTGCGTCGGATTCAAGATGATGAGCACTACATGGTCATTTAGTTTCCACACCAATTTGACAACTTTGAATTTGAGAAAATTGTTGATCTCTGGATCATTCACTCTCTCCTCCCTCCTATCTCCTTCCATCTCTCTATATTTCTCTCCCCCCCACTCTCTATCTCTCTATATATGTTTACATAGTTTTATGCGTCTCTCTATGTCTTATTCCCTCCATGTATCTATCTCCCTCCCTTCTCCTTCTATCTCTCTCCCTCACTACCACATTATCTCTCTCCCCCATCCCTCCCTCTCTCTTCTCTCTCACTCTCTATCTCTATCTTCTTCCACTCTCTCTCCCTCTCTTCCTCTCTCTCTCCTCTCTTGATTTCCTTCCCTTCCTTATCTCTCTTCTCCCTCCCTATCTCCTTCTCTTTCTCTCTTTCTCTCCCTCCAAATCTCTATCTCAATATGTCCATTTACATATTTTTCTATGTATCTCTATCTCTATATATTTATCTTCATCCCTCTATCCTTCTATATTTTTATATCTCTTCATCTCTCCTCCATCACCCTCCCTCTTCCTCTCAGTCTCTCTCTTTATCTCTCTCTTATTCCCTCTTTATACCCCCTCCATATTTGTATATTCTCTCTCTCTCTCTCTCTCTCTCTCTATATATATATATATATATATATATATAAACAATGTAAACTATGAAACGGGAACTGATACTGTTACCCGTTTCGTAGAGATAGCTAAAAAGTGACTTGATTTTGAAAATGGGTGATGCAGAACGCACATGTTTTTTCTAGAGCATAGTTTTTGGCACTTTAGTTTTTTTTATGTACATCACGTTTTAGAATGGTAGTGATTTTCATGCTGATTTTAAAAAGTGAGCATTCTTCATCACACTCCTTTCTTAAAAGCCCTGTTTTTTGGCTTTGAATTTTTTAATGTATAAAATGTAAATAATTATTTAGTAAATTTGATAATTTTTGAAGTGGTCGTTTTCTTCACATTTCCTTGTTTTTTATTATAATTTAAAAAAAAAAATTCGTGAGGTTTTTACTGTTTTGCATTTTTAAATTAGAAGGTCGATATTTAGACTTTTCGATATTCTACATATTTATACATCCTTAATTAATTTTTCAATCGACATGAAATAATTGTTTCTAAAAAACAATATTTTTTAACAATGGACATAAAAATAACCATTTTTAACATAAATATAACTAAAAAACTACACGTTTTGATAACTTTTTGTTAGAATTGACATGTCAAAATCACAATTTTTATACGATAATTTTAACTAAAAATGGTTAAATAATAGTTTTTTCTATGAATTTCATGTCAAAAAATAATAAAAATCACTTTTTTTTTCAAAAACTAATGATTAACTTAAAAATCAATGCAAAAATCACATATTACCAATATTGAAGTATAACAACCATAATTGAGTGTTTATTCTTCTCATAAAATGTCAAAGTCAAAACATTGCAAAGCTTGATTTACAAGCATAACTTAAATTTAATCAACAATGTCACGTAATCCAAACTCTTCGTCCTCTAGAGTTTCATCATTGTCCTCTTCCACAATATTTTCTGTTTCATTTTGCTCATTTTCCTCTTCTAATGGGTCTTTGATGTCTGCGAAACTCCCAATGTATGTCTTTCCAAACATTCCATGTAATGGTGGTTGGGGTTCCTTTGCCTTTTTTGCCACACGTGATTCACCAGGCGGGGGCGTGGGCTACCCGGGTGGCGCGGCCGACGCAGGCGCCACCCGGGCGGCCCGCGCCCCCGCCCGACAGGCGGCAGGGCGATTACCAGAATTGCCCTGCCGCTTGTCGGGCCGGGGCGGGGGCCGCCCGGGTGGCGCGGACGAGGCAGGGTGGGTGAGGGCGCCCCCGGGGGGGGGGGGGAGGGTGGGTCACGACGCCCGGGTAAGGGGGCGGGCGGGTCAGGGCGCCGAGCGGGTGAGGTGGGTGAGGCCGTCGGGCGAGCGGGCAGCCGGGTGAGGGCGCCGGGGCGGGCGGGCGGGGGCGCCCGGGCGGGTGAGGCGGGTGAGGGCGTCGGGCGGGCGGGCGAGGGCGCTTGGGCGGGTGATGGCGCGGGGCGGGCGGGCGAGGGCGCCGAGCGGGTGGGTGAGCGAGGGCGGGCGGGCAGGTGAGGCGGGTGAGGGTGCCGGGCGGGCGGGTGGGTGAGGGCGCCCGGGAGGGTGAGGCGGGTGAGGGTGTCGGGCGTGCAAGGGCGCCGGACGGGCGGTCGGACGAGGGCGCCTGGGGGGGCAATGCGGGTGAGGGCGCCGGGCGGGCGGGCGGGTGAGGGCCACCCGGGCGATTGCCGGAATTGCCCTGCCACCTGCCGGGGGGGGTGCGGCCGAGGCAGGGTGGGTGAGGGTGGCCGGGGGGGCCGGCGGGTCAGGGCGCCCGTGCGGGGGGGTGGGCGGGTCAGGGCACCTGGCGGGCAAGCGGGTGAGGGCGCCGGGCGGGCGGGTGAGGGCGTCGGGGCGGGCGGGCGGGCGAGGCTGGTGAGGGCACCGGGCGGGCGGGTGTGGCGAGTAACGCCGGCGGGTGGGCAGGCGACGGCGGGTGGGCGAGGGCGCCGGGCGGGCGAGGGTGGGTGAGGGTGGGCGGACGAGGGCGCCAGGCAGGCGAGGGCGGGCGGGCGAGGCAAGCGGGCGAGGGCGCCGGGCGGGCGAGGGCGGGTGAGGCGAGTGAGGGTGCCGGGTGGGCGGGCGGGCGAGGGCACACGTGCGAGTGAGGAGGGTGAGGGTGCCGGGCGGGCGGGCGAGGGCGCCGGGCGGGCGAGGGCGGGTGAGGAGGGTGAGGGCGCCGAGCGGGCGGGCGGGCGAGGGCACCCGGGAGGGTGAGGTGGGTGAGGGTGCCGGGTGGGCGGGCGAGGGCGCCCGGGCGGGTGAGGTGGGTGAGGGCGCCGGGCGGGCGAGGGTGCCGTGCGGGCAGGCGAGGGTGCCATGCGGGCGGGCGGGTGAGGGCGTCGGGCGGGCGAGGGCGCCGGGTGGGCGAGGGCGCCGGACGGGCGGGTGGGTGAGGGCGCCGGGCGATTCTCGGAATCGCCCGGGCGTCCTCACCGGCCCGCCCGCCCGGCGCCCTCACCCGCCTCACCCGCCTGGCGGGCGAGGGCACGGGCGGGTGAGGCGGGTGAGGGCGCCGGGGGGGCGAGGGCACGGGCGGGCGGGCGGGTGAGGGCGCCCGGGCGATTCCGGGAATCGCCGGGGAGCCCTCACCCGCCCGCCCGCCCGGCGCCCTCACCCGCCCGACCGCCGGGCGGCTGAGGCGGGTGACGGCGCCGGGCGGACGAGGGCACGGGCGGGCGGGCGGCTGAGGGCGCCCTCACCCGCCTCACCCGCCCGGCGCTCTCACCCTCCCGGCGGGCGGGCGGGTGAGGGCGCCTGGGCGATTCCCGGAATCGCCTGGGCGCCCTCACCCGCCCGTCCGCCCGGCGCCCTCACCCGCCTCATCCGCCGGGCGGGCGAGGGCACGGGCCGGTGAGGCGGGTGAGGGCGCCGGGCGGGCGAGGGCACGGGCGGGCGGGCGGGTGAGGGCGCCCGGGCGATTCCGGGAATCGTCCGGGCGCCCTCACCCGCCCGCCCGCCCTTGCCCTCGTCCGCCCGGCGCCCTCACCCGCCTCACCCGCCGGGAATCGCCCGGGCGCCCTCACCCGCCCGCCCGCCCTTGCCCTCGCCCGCCCGACGCCCTCACCCGCCTCACCCGCCGGGAATCGCCCGGGCGCCCTCACCCGCCCGCCCGCCCGTGCCCTCGCCCGCCCGGCGCCCTCACCCGCCTCACCCGCCGGGAATCGCCCGGGCGCCCTCACCCGCCCGCCCGGTCGGGCGAGTGAGGTGGGTGATGGCGCCGGGCGGACGAGGGCACGGGCAGGCGGGCGGGTGAGGGCGCCCGGGCGATTCCGGTGAGGGCGCCGGGCGGGCGGGCGGGTGAGAGCGCCCGGGCGATTCGGGGAATCGCCCTGCCGCCCGGGCGCCCTCACCCGCCCGCCCACCCGGCGCCCTCGCCCGGCGGGTGAGGGCGGCAGGCGGGCAAGGGCGCCGGGCGGGCGGTCGGGTGAGGGCGCCTGGGCGATTCCCGGAATCGCCCTGCCGCCCGGGCGATTCCCGGAATCGCCCTGCCGCCTGGGCGATTCCTGGAATCGCCCAGGCGCCCTCACCCGCCCGCCCGCCCGTGCCCTCGTCCGCCCGGCGCCCTCACCCGCCTCACCCGCACGGCGGGCGGGCGGGTGAGGGCGTCGGGCAGGCGGGCGGGTGAGGGCGCCCAGGCGATTCCCGGAATCGCCCGAGCGGGCGGGTGAGGGCGCCCGGGCGATTCCCGGAATCGCCCAGGCGCACTCACCCGCCCGCCCGTCCGGCGCCCTCACCCGCCTGGCGCCCTCACCCGCCTCACCCGCCGGGCGGGCGAGGGCACGAGCGAGTGAGGAGGGTGAGGGCGCCGGGGGGGCGAGGGCACGGGCGGGCGGGCAGGTGAGGGCGACCGGGCGATTCCGGGAATCGCCCGGGCGGCAGGGCGATTCCGGGAATCGCCCAGGCGCCCTCACCCGCCCGCCCGCCGGGCGGGTGAGGCCGGTGAGGGCGCCGGGCGGGTGAGGCGGGTGAGGGCGCCGGGCGGGCGAGGGCACGGGCGGGCGGGCGGGTGAGGGAGCTCGGGCCATTCCGGGAATCGCCCGGGGGCCCTCACCCGCCCGCTCGCCCATCGCCCTCACCCGCCTGCCCGTGAGGGCGCCGGGCGGGCGGGCGGGTGAGGGCGCCCGGGCGATTCCCGGAATCGACTTGCCGCCCGGGCGATTCCTGGAATCGCCAGGGCGATTCCTGGAATCGCCAGGGCGATTCCGGGAATCGCCCTGGCGCCCTCACCCGCTCGGCGGGTGAGGCGGGTGAGGGAGCCAGGCGGGCGAGGGCGCCGTGCGGGCGGGCGGGTGAGGGCGGGTGAGGTGGGTGAGGGTGCCGGGCGGGCGGGTGAGGCGGGTGAGGGGGCCGGGCGGGTGAGGTGGGTGAGGGTGCCGGGCGGGCGGGTGAGGCGGGTGAGGGCGCCGTGCGGGCGGGCGGGTGAGGGCGCCGGGCGGGCGAGGGCGCCGGGCGAGCGGGCGGGTGAGGGCACCCGGGCGATTCCCAGAATCGCCCTCACCTGCCCGGGCGCCCTCACCCGCCCGTCCGCCCCTGCCCTCGCCCGCCCGGCGCCCTCACCCGCCTCACCAGCCCGGCGGGCGGGCGGGTGACGGCGCCCGAGGGGGCGAGGGCGCCGGGCGGGCCGGCGGGTGAGTGCGCCCGGGCAATTCCCGGAATCTCCCTCACCCGCCCGGGTGCCCTCACCCGCCCGCCCGCCCGTGCCCTCGCCCGCCCGCCCGACACCCTCACCCGACTCACCCACCTGGGTGCCCTCACTCGCCTCACCCTCCCGGCGGGTGGGCGGGTGAGGGCGCCCGGGCGCCCTCACCCGCCTGTCCGCCCGGCGCCCTCACCCGCCTCACCCGCCGGGCGGGCGAGGGCACAGGCGGGTGAGGCGGGTGAGGGTGCCGGGCGGGTGAGGGCACGGGCGGGCGGGCGGGTGAGGGCACCCGGGCGATTCCGGGAATCGCCCGGGCGCCCTCACCCGCCCGCCCGCCCGTGTGACGCCCTTGGGTCTCGGGCAGGCGTGCACGATGGCGAGCGCGTTTTGACACGAGCGGGCAAACCTCCAACACTTGGGTGACCCGTACAGAATGGGCAGGCGACACGGGACGAGCTCGGGTAGACGAGCGCGGACGGGGCAAACACACACGGCGGTCGGGTGGAACGGCGAGCTGGGCAGAAGCGCGCCCACCCACCGGGCGGACACACACGGTAGTCGGGTGGAACGGCGAGCTGGGCAGAAGCGCGCCTACCCACCGGGCGAACACATATGACAGTTGAACGGAACGACGAGTTGGGCAGGAGCGCGCCGGGTAGACACACGATGATTGGGCGACGAGTTGGGCAAAGGCGCGCCCGCCCACCGGGCAGACAGACACGAAGACTGAACGCAGGTTGGGTTATCGGGTGAGGCCGAACAGTTGAACAGTAAGAACAGTTGAACAGTGTGAGCAAAGTAAACAGTTCGAGCACAGTAAACGGTGAGGCGGATCTTGGTCGCAACGACTTGGTTCAGGGCGGCACGTCAAGTGCGCAGGTCAGGTTGGAGGTAGAGCTCGGGCGAGCTACCTCAGGTTGTATCAGTGCACGAAGGCGGAACCAGCAGTACGACATTGGAGACACATTGGCCGGATGTGGCCAAGTGTCGAACGAGATGTAGGAAGCATTATACGAGGCTTATACACATGTAATGGGACAGCCATTAAAATGTAAAGAAGAACGTATGTGAATACGATATGTGGAGCTTATGCAAATAAGCGGAACATATGAATAAAAATAATAACCATTTATACTGGGCTGATATGTATAATGGAATGGCCATTAAAACGTAAGGAAGGACGTATATAATGGGGCCAACATATGTTATATAAAGCCCTGCGTGGAGCGAAGGGTGAAATATAATATATGAAAAAGAAATAAAATATATTATACGTGGCTTATGTGGATATAATGAAGCAGCCATTATATTATAAAAGGAAGTGCGTATATGGATGGTGAATAAAACAAAACAGTCACTTTACACCCAAGGCGTGAGCACTTTACACATGGCAGCAAGAACGTATGGGCGTGGGCTTATATTGATAAATGGAGGGCAACCGACATACTTTATGGAGAGATAATGTATGGAGGTTCATTAAAATAATATAAATTAAAATGATACGTGGGCTTATGTGCGTTAAAAGGAAGTCGGCTTAAAATGGAGCGGCCCCTTGTAAACGCATGAGAGAAGCATATATATATGAGCGTATGAGAGCTCATTTCACTCATCGGCTATTCGCTCAATATCTCTCCTTCGCATAACAGACAAGGAGTGCGAATAAGACTGTAGAATGCGCATGTCTTATGCGCATTAAGTCAAAGGGACTTCGCATATTCTGGGAGGTCGGTTATGTGAAGCGGAGACTCGGTTGAGGAAGTTTTGGACGCGGTTTATGCAGGACTTAAGAGAGGAGTCTTAGTGCGCAGGTTGAGCACGCTCCTACCTTGGAGAAGTCAGCATATACTTCGTATATCTCAGTTCGATCTGGATGATAGATGCTCTCGGTTGTGAGCTGTTTTCTGGACTCGGTTGAGGTTGACACGCAGGATGCAGATTGGCGGCTTTATATAACAGGTCAGTGGGTTGTCGAAGGGCTGTCACGTGGACAGACCAGAGGACAAACACGCGGCGATAGCATATGTAATTTTGTTGGTTTATATGTACACGGGTGTGTTGGGTAAACAACGTAAATAATATATGCGGAAGGTCAGCATATGGGAAGTTCTCACCGGCTTATGGTTAAGCATACGATTGCAGGATTGTGATCCTGGTTTGATACGCAGTATGGTTTCAAAATCTAGATGGTAAATCAGTCATACAACTGCGCAGAAGCATTAGAACGTTGGGGCGACCCGCGTGGGTACCAACCTCGGCGGAAGAGCAGAGAATTGTATGCGGCAGCAGACTGTCAGGTTTTGACAACCTGACTAAGTGGATTATCGAAGGTCGTAGACGTGCACAGGATTATGCAGCCAGACATTTGGGAAGAACGGGAATCTTATGCGGCTGAACAGTTTATACACAAAGGCAGAGGACTGTGTTGTAATATCTAAGTGTGGCCGAAGGTTTGCCGGCACACTTGTTTATATTGTAATTTCTGATATTTGATTATGTGCGGCCGTGATTAAGTCCGGCGCACTGGTTGTAAATATTGAAAGTGGTTTGTAATAAAACAGTTGGGCGAACTCGGTTGGAGTTGCCCTCCCCATATATGTGTTCTTACTGCTGTTCGGTTTATATGAAGATGTTATGATTGCTTATGTAAAGAACAGCGATTAGTTATTCATGTTGGTTTGTGAATATAAAGGGTTTGTATGGTTATGATACAATTAGTAGATGTTATGAAGTTAAATCGGTAAACATATGGTTGTTTCGGTTAAAGGCGTAGTCCATATGCATGATTAGTGAAAATTGGTCGTGCACGGTGGTGCCGCACCCGCCCAATTAGCAAAAAAAAATATTGGGGGCGTGACAGATGGTATCAGAGCCCGAACGGACCCGGGCGTTGTAGCAGTTAGCAGTTGGCAAGTGAAGATACGGTTATGGCGAACGACCAAGGTCTTGTAACCTTGAAGGTCTGTGGCAAAGATGTTCAAGCGTTGGCAGAAACAGGTGGCTCATATAACCTCATATCTTTGCGGTTGGTTGAGGAAGTGGGGCTGACATCTACCATGGAGAACTGGGAGTGGGGCTTGGCAGTGGGCTTGGTTCAAGGTGTGCCTGTACAGTTCGAAGGATGTAGAGGACAGCTGACTTTCGTGGTGATCAATACCGATGGTATTGATGTAATACTTGGGCAAGAGGGACTTCTTCAGATTGATCAGGCAATAGAACCGGATGGAGTTGCAGACCAAGAAGAGGAGGTCACGGGAACCAAGGATGCGAAAGACTTGACTATGATAGAGGATTGGCTTGGAGATAATCAAGCTAAGTCCGAATCGTGCAGTTTGGAGACATGGGTGGACCCTTATGATGATGAACCGATGGAGGTAGCACTTGAAGATGTTCAAGGCGAACCAGGATCGTGTGGCTTATCAACATGGAGGAGTGAGGACACTCACATGGGAGGCAAAGTACAAGGTATGGCAGATTTTGAAGAACGTAAAGGGAACCTCTTGGACATCTTATACAGGTTGGAAAGGATGAAAGGAGGGCATCCCCGAATTCAGGATACACTTGAAGCCTTGGAAAAAGGTGTTAAAAGGGAGCTTCTTCAACTCGGTTGGACAATGGAGCAAGGTTGGGCAAACCCGGAAGAAGAAGCCGTAATAGATGATGTTGTTGCAAACATGATGGAGGATGGACTTGAAGCTGTTCAAGTTGACCCAGGATCGTGTACATGGATGGAGGAGGTCACTCATATGGAGGAACCTCATATTGACAAAGTAAGTATGGATGCTTATGATTATTTGGTAGACAGGTCATGTATAGGAGAGGGCAAGATCAGCTTGCCTAAGTATGGAGACTACCTACCATGGATGACTATGATGGAGCCTTGTATGGAAATACAAGGGTTGTTACCTGCTGAAGGACTTGTTGAGGATGCTTGCTACCTTGAGATGGAAGGGGCAAGACCTCCAGACAAGGGTGGAACTTGGTGATCATTGCAGATGATGGAGTCATACTTTAGCCACATGGCTAAGTGCCCGGTATGGCTCATGGACAGGTTGAAGGGCACACCTTTGGGTAGACTTTTCATAGCCACTCGGTGGAGGAGCTATGATGAAAGGAACCCGTGATGATGACTTCTCATGGCCGAGATCCAGAGATAGTCATGATGGACACCTTGGTGGAGTGTCATGAAGAAGGGATGATGTGGTTGGTGACCGAGTTCACTAAACCGAAGGATGCAGTCTTAGTAGAGAGCTACTAGGATGACATGTTGTCGAGGTCGACAACGACTTCGGGTGGAGGAGAATGTGACGCCCTCGGGTCTCGGGCAGGCGTGCACGATGGGCGGGCGCCCTCGTGCACGACGGCGAGCGCGTTTTGACACGAGCGGGCAGACCTCCGACACTTGGGTGACCCGTACACGACGGGCAGGCGACACGGGACGAGCTCGGGTAGACGAGCGCGGACCGGGCAAACACACACGGCGGTCGGGTGGAACGGCGAGCTGGGCAGAAGCGCGCCCACCCACCGGGCGGACACACACGGCAGTCGGGTGGAACGACGAGCTGGGCAGAAGCGCGCCCACCCACCGGGCGGACACATATGACAGTTGAACGGAACGGCGAGCTGGGCAGGAGCGCGCCGGGTAGACACACGACGATTGGGCGACGAGTTGGGCAAAGGCGCGCCCGCCCACCGAGCAGACAGACACGAAGACTGAACGCAGGTTGGGTTATCGGGTGAGGCCGAACAGTTGAACAGTGCGAGCAAAGTAAACAGTTCGAGCACAGTAAACGGTGAGGCGGATCTTGGTCGCAACGACTTGGTTCAGGGCGGCACGTCAAGTGCGCAGGTCAGGTTGGAGGTAGAGCTCGGGCGAGCTACCTCAGGTTGTATCAGTGCACGAAGGCGGAACCAGCAGTACGACATTGGAGACACATTGGCCGGATGTGGCCAAGTGTCGAACGAGATGTAGGAAGCATTATACGAGGCTTATACACATGTAATGGGACAGCCATTAAAATGTGAAGAAGAACGTATGTAAATACGATATGTGGAGCTTATGCAAATAAGCGGAACATATGAGAATAAAAATAATAACCATTTATACGGGGCTGATATGTATAATGGGATGGCCATTAAAACGTAAGGAAGGACGTATATAATGGAGCCAACATATGTTATATGGAGCCATGCGTGGAGCGAAGGGTGAAATATAATATATGTGAAAAAGAAATAAAATATATTATACGTGGCTTATGTGGATATAATGGAGCAGCCATTATATTATAAAAGGAAGTGCGTATATGAATGGTGAATAAAACAAAACAGTCACTTTACACCCAAGACGTGAGTGCATTACACATGGCAGCAAGAACGTATGGGCGTATGTGATAAAGCGTGGGCTTATATTGATAACCGACATACTTTATGGAGAGATAATGTATGGAGGTTCATTAAAATAATGTAAATTAAAATGATACGTGGGCTTATGTTAAAAGATGGAGTCGGCTTAAAAGAGAGCAACCCCTTTTACGCATGAGAGAAGCGTATATATATGAGCGTATGAGAGCTCATTTGAGTCATCGGCTATTCGCTCAATATCTCTCCTTCGCATAAAAGACAAGGAGTGCGAATAAGGCTTGTAGAATGCGCATGTCTTATGCGCATTAAGTCAAAAGGACTTCGCATATTTTGGGAGGTCGGTTACGTGAAGCAGAGACTTGGTTGAGGAAGTTTTGGACGCGGTTTATACAGGGCTTAAGAGAGGAGTCTTGGTGCGCAGGTCGAGTACGCTCCTATCTTGGAGAAGTCAGTATATACTTCGTATATCTCAGTTCGATCTGGATGACAGGTGCTCTCGGTTGTGAGCTATCTTCTGGACTCGGTTGAGGTTGACACGCAGGCTGCAGATTGGCGGCTTTATATAACATGTCAGTGGGTTGTCGAAGGGCTGTCACATGGACAGACCAGAGGACAAACACGCGGCGATAGCATATGTAATTTCGCTGGTTTATACGTACACGGGTGTGTTGGGTAAACAGCGTAAATAATATATGCGGAAGGTCAGCATATGGGAAGTTCTTACAGGTTTATGGTTAAGCATACGATTGCAGGATTGTGATCCCGGTTTGATACGCAGTATGGTTTCAAAATCTGGACGGTAACTCAGTCATACAACTGCGCAGAAGCATTAGAACGGTTGGGGCGACCCGCGTGGGTACCAACCTCGGTGGAAGAGCAGAGAATTATATGCGGCAGCAGACTGTCGGGTTTTGACAACCTGACTAAGTGGATTACCGAAGGTCGTAGACGTGCACAGGATTATGCAGCCAGACATTTGGGAAGAACGGGAATCTTATGCGGCTGAACAGTTTATACACAAAGGCAGAGGACTGTGTTGTAATATTTAAGTGTGGCCGAAGGTTTGCCGGCACACTTGTTTATATTGTAATTTCTGATATTTGATTCTGTGCGGCCGTGATTAAGTCCGGCGCACTGGTTGTAAACATTGAAAGTGGTTTATAATAAAAACAGTTGGGCGAACTCGGTTGGAGTTGCCCTCCCCATATATGTGTTCTTACTGCTGTTCGGTTTATATGAAGATGTTATGATTGCTTATGTAAAGAACAACGATTAGTTATTCATGTTCGTTTGTGAATATAAAGGGTTTGTATGGTTATGTTATAATTAGTCGATGTTATGTTTAAAGACAAAGTGAAATCGGTAAACATATGGTTGTTTCGGTTGAAGGCGTAGTCCATGTGCGTGATCGGCATAAGTTGGTCGTGCACGGTGGTGCCGCGCGCGCCCAATTAGCAAAAAAAATATTGGGGGCGTGACAGCCCGGCGCCCTCACCCGCCTCACCCGCTGGGAATCGCCCGGGCGCCCTCACCCGCCCGCCTGCCCGTGCCCTCGTCTGCCCGGCGCCCTCACCCGCCTCACCCGCTGGGAATCGCCCGGGCGCCCTCACCCGCCCGCCCGCCCGTGCCCTCGCCCGCCCGGCGCCCTCACCCGCCCGTTCCCTCGCCCTCCCGGCGGGTGAGGCGAGTGAGGGCGCCAGGCGGACGGGCGGGTGAGGGCGCCCGGGCGATTCCGGGAATCGCCCGGGCTCCCTCACCCGCCCACCCGCCCATGCCCTCGTCCGCCCGGCGCCCTCACCCGCCGGGAATCGCCCGGGCGCCCTCACCCGCCCGTCCGCCCGGCTCCCCCACCCGCCTCACCCGCCGGGAGGGCGAGGGCACGGGCGGGTGAGGCGGGTGAGGGCGCCGCGCGGGCGAGGGTACGGGCGGGCGGGCGGGTGAGGGCGCCCGGGCGATTCCGGGAATCGCCCGGGCGCACTCACCCCCCCGCCCGCCCGGCGCCCTCACCCACCCGCCTGCCGGGCGGGTGAGGCGGGTGAGGGCGCCGGGCGGACGAGGGCACGGGCGGGCGGGCGGGTGAGGGCGAGGGTCAGGCGGGCGAGGGCGGGTGAGGAGGGTGAGGGCGCCGAGCGGGCGGGCGGGCGAGGGCGCCCGGGCGGATGAGGTTGGTGAGGGTGCCGGGCGGGCGAGGGCGCCCGGTCGGGTGAGGCGGGTGAGGGCGCCGGGCGGGAGAGGGTGCCGTGCGGGCGGGCGGGTGAGGGCGCCGGGCGGGCGAGGGCGCCGGGCGGGCGGGCGGGTGAGGGCGCCCTCACCCGCCCGCCCGCCCGCCCGCCCGGCGCCCTCACGCGCCCGCCCGCCGGGCGGGCGGGCGGGTGAGGGCGCCGGTCGGGCGGGCGGGTGAGGGCACCCGGGCGATTCCCGGAATCGCCCGAGCGCCCTCACCCGCCCGCCCACCAGGCGCCCTCGCCCGCCCGGCGCCCTCACCCGCCTCACCCGCCGGGCGGGCGAGGGCACGGGCGGGTGAGGCGGGTGAGGGCGCTGGGGGGGCGAGGGCACGGGCGGGCGGGCGGCTGAGGGCGCCCAGGCGATTCCGGGAATCGCCCGGGCGCCCTCACCCGCCCGTCCGCCCAGCGCCCTCACCCGCCTCACCCGCCAGGAATCGCCCGGGCGCCCTCACCCGCCCGTGCCCTCGTCCGCCCGGCGCGGCGAGGGCGCCGGGCGGGCGAGCGGGTGAGGGCGCCCAGGCGATTCCCGAAATCGCCCAGGCGCACTCAACCACCCGTCCGCCCGTGCCCTCGTCCGCTCGGCGCCCTCACCCGCCTCACCCGCACGGCGGGGGGGCGGGTGAGGTCGCCGGGCGGGCGAGGGCTCCGGGCGGGCGGGCGGGTGAGGGCGCTCGGGCGATTCCAGGAATCGCCCGGGTGGGCGGGTGAGGGCGCCCGGGCGATTCCCGGAATCGCCCGCGCGCCCTCACCCGCCCGCCCGCCAGGCGCCCTCGCCCGCCCGGCGCCCTCACCCGCCTCACCCGCCGGGCGAGCGAGGGCATGGGCGGGTGAGGCGGGTGAGGGCGCCGGGGGGGCGAGGGCACGGGCGGGCGGGCGGGTGAGGGCGCCCGGGCGATTCCGGGAATCGCTCGGGCGCCCTCTCCCGCCCGCCCGCCCGGCGCTCTCGCCCGCCCGACGCCCTCACCCGCCTCACCCGCCGGGAATCGCCCGGGCGCCCTCACCCGCCCGCCCGCCCGTGCCCTCGCCCGCCCGGCGCCCTCACCCGCCTCACCAGCCAGGAATCGACCGGGCGCCCTCACCCGCCCGCCCGCCCGTGCCCTCGTCCGCCCAGCCGGGCGGGTGAGGCAGGTGAGGGCGCCGGGCGGACGAGGGAACGGGCATGCGGGCGGGCGGGTGAGAGCGCACGGGCGATTCCAGGAATCGCCCTGCCGCCCGGGCGCCCTCACCCGTCCGCCCGCCCGGCGCCCTCGCCCGCCTGGCGCCCTCACCCGCCCGCCCGCCTGGCGGGCGGGCGGGTGAGGGCGCCGGGAGGGCAAGGGCGCCGGGCAGGCGGGCGGGTGAGGGCGCCCGGGCGATTCCCGGAATCGCCCTGCCGCCCAAGCGATTCCGGTGAGGGCGCCCGGGCGATTCTGGTGAGGGCGCCGGGCGGGTGAGGGCGCCGGGTGGGCGAGGGCGCCGGGCGGGCGGGCGGGTGAGGGCGCCCGGGCGATTCCCGGAATCGCCCGGGCACCCTCACCCGCTCGCCCGCCCGGCGCCCTCACCCGCCTCACCCGCCGTGCGGGCGAGGGCACGGGCGGGTGAGGCGGGTGAGGGCGCCGGGGAGGCGAGGGCACGAGCGGGCGGGCGGGTGAGGGCGACCGGGCGATTCCGGGAATCGCTCGGGCGGCAAGGCTATTATGGGAATCGCCCGGGTGCCCTCACCCGCCCGCCCCCCGGGCGGGTGAGGCGGGTGAGGGCGCCGGGCGGGTGAGGCGGGTGAGGGCGCCGGGCGGGCGAGGGCACGGGCGGGCGGGCGGGTGAGGGAGCCCGGGCGATTCCGGGAATCGCCCGGGGGCCCTCACCCGCCCGCCCGCCCATCACCCTCCGGAATCGCCCGGGGGCCCTCACCCGCCCGCCCGCCCGTGAGGGCGCCGGGCGGGCAGGCTGGTGAGGTCGCCCGGGCGGGCGGGTGAGGTCGCCCGGGCGATTCCCGGGGGGGGGGGGGTTGGGAGGGTTGGGGGGGCGGGGGTTGAGAGGGCGCCCGGGCTGGGCAGGGGGAAGGGTGAGGGCGCTCGGGCAGGCATTGGGTTGGGTTGGTAGGGATTAAAGGGGCCAGGGGTGTGGGTTGTGGGTGAAGGTAGTAAGGGTGTCGAGAGGGGGGTTAGAGGTAGGGGACGAGTCGCGCTGTGGCGCCCACCCTAGCATGTTATGGTTGAAAACATGTTAAATTTATACTTAGGAAAGAAAAATGATATTCTACCAAAAACATTAATGTGTTTTTTTTCCTCATAAACAACTTTGTTTGACACATAAAAAATTGGTTTTATTAGCATTTTTTAAAAATGTTGAAAATTGACCCTAAAAAAAATAAATCATTATTCCAGTATCATCACTTTCATTTTGAAGCTATATTTTGCACGAAAATTTCATAGTAAAGTTCGTAGTTACTGCCATTTTTAAAACATGTTCAAAATTAACGCCTAAAAAATAAAAACATCGTTCTAGTATACACACTTTTCGTTTTTAGCACTGTTTTTGATGTTTTTTTGGGGTTTTTTGGCCAGAGTTCCCGTTTTGAGTTTATAGTTCCCGTTTCATAGTTTACATTGTTTATATATATATATATATATATATATATATATATATATATATATACATATCCCTCTCTCCTCACTCCCTCACTCCATCTTCTCTCTCTCTCTTTCCCTTCCTTTCTAACAATATTCCTCTTTGTTTCCCCTCCACAATATTCATCCCTCTCTCTCCTTATTTATCACTTCTTATGTCAACCTCTCTCTCTTCTTCCATATAAATCTCTCTTTCACCATTCTCTTCCCCAACCCTCTCTTTTTTTTCTATCTCTATCTCTCTCCTCTTTCCTTGTATCCTTCTATCTCTTCATTTCTTATTCACTCTCTATCTCTATCTCCCTCCCTCTCTCCTTCTCTCTCTCCCCCCTCTCCCCTTCTCTCTCTCCCTCACTCCCTCCCTATATCTCTTCTTCTCTTCCCCATCACACACACACACACACTACCTCTCACTCCCTCTCTTTATCTCCCATTAACTCTCTATCTCGCTATTTCTATTTACATATTTTTATGTGCCTCTCTATCTATTCTTTCCTCTTTGTCTCTATGTCCCTCCCTCTCTCACTCACTCACTCAATAACTCTATGCCTCTCTTTCTCTCTCTCTCCCCTCCATATTTCTCTATGACTCCCTCCATGTCTCTCCCTTGCCTTCCCTCACTATCTATATACATCCCTGGGCCCATCACTCTCTCTCTCTCTCTCTCTCCCCCGCGCTCTCTCTTTTTTCCTCTCCATCTCCCTCTCTATCCCTCTTCTCCTCCTCTCTCCCACATATACCTTTATCTATTTTTCCCTCCCAATATTCTTGTTTCTCTCTCTCTCTCTCTCTCGATCCTCCTCTCTCTAATCATTCTTCTCTCTTCCCCCTCCAATCTCTTCATCCCTTCTATCCTTCTCTCTCACTTTCTTTCTCCACTTATCTCTCTCTCTTCTTCCCTCTCTATCTCTCTATTCTTCCACACTCTCTTCTCTCTTGATATCCCTCTTATGCTTCTCTCCTTCCTTTCTCTGTGTCTCCTTCCCTCCTCTTTCTCTAGCCTTGACTCTTTATCTATTTACATATATGTTTTTGTCTCTCTATCTCTTCTTCCGTCTCTATCTCTATCTCCCTCCCTCTCTCCTCTCTCTCTACCTCACTTTTTTACTATCTCTTTCCCTCTCTCCCCCATCACGTACTCTCTCTCTACCTCTTACTCTTTCTATTTGTCTCTTCTTACCTCAATCTCCCCCCACTTCCCCCTCACACTACTTCTCTACCTCTATATTTTCTTCCCTCTCTCCCCCCCCTCCATCTCTATCTCTATCTCCCTCCATGTCTCTCCCTTGAATCCCTATCTCTCTATTTTCATTTACATATTTGAATATGTCTCTTTTTTCTTCCTCTCTCTTTCTCTCTGTATTTGTCTGTCTATGCTTTCCTCTCTCTCTCTCTCTCTCTCTCTCTATTTGTCTATCTTTTCTTTCCTCTCTCTCCCAATCTTTCCCCCTCATTTCACATATCACTCCCTCTCTCTCTCCCATCCATATTTACCTCTATCTCCCTCCATCTCTCTCCCTCTCCCTTACTCCCTCACTGTCTCTATCCTTGTCTCTGCCATCACTCTCTCTCTTCACCTCTCCATCTCTCTCTTTATCTCTCTTTTCCTCGCTCTCCCCCCTTAGCTCTATCTCTTCATTCCTTATTTTCTTGTTCTCTCTCTATTTCTCTCTTGCCCCACCCCACCCTCATATCCCAATATTTCTATTTTTCCCCTACCCTCTCTAGGTGAGCACATGGCGCTGGGTTCCACTTTTTGGTGAGAGAGGGCGTGTTTTGGGTGAAAAACAATAGCTTGATCAAGCCATCTTAAGTGCTTGATCAAGTAATATTTGATCCATCAGTTGAGTTGTTTGAGGGATTAAACAACGTAACCTAAGGTTATCTAGGAGATCGATCGAGCCATGTTTTTTAAATTTCCCGCGAATACAACCTAGGCATGGAATTAAAAAAAAATTCTCGATTGAGCCATAAATCTAGATTGGGCTATAGGGTAGATCGAGTTTTAAAGCTAGAACAATTCTTTATTTAACCACATTAAGGGTTCATTCGAGTGTTTCTTAAACCCTCGATCTAGCTATTTTAATTTCAAAAGCAAGCGCGCGATTAAGCATTTTAAGTGCTCGATCGAGCTTCTTAGGTCCTAAAAATCACAGCTTTAGCACCCCTTGTGCAGATTTCTCTACAACCCCATTTTTTACCCTAGCAGATTTAGGGCAAAATTTGTCCTTAAGTGGCAAAGTTGATCATGTTGGATTCGTGAAAGAATCCTCTATCCAATGGAATATGAGTTTGACATTTTCGAATTCATATGGTATTTTTCATCTAATTTATTTTAAACATAATGCTTGAAATATTTTTGCATAGTTTCAAAGGTGCTAAAAAAAATCGGTAACATACAATATACACAACGGAAGAATTTCAAAAAATACCACTATCTTTGTTTACAAGCCCTCTTCAAAAGGGTACTTTTGGTTTTTCAATTTATTTAAAGAGTTGAAAAAATATTACGTGAACACAAGTGTCTCCAAAATGTGATTGAAATATTACTTTGCCAACTTCAAAAAATAATAAAAAATATAATTTTGCATTAAAAAGAAAATTAATATGAAAAACTTGGTTCTATCCATGTAGATCATGCTTATATATATATATATATATATTAAAAAATACACATTTTAGACTAAGTTATGCTCATGAACACAGGCATACCTTTTAAGATGTGCGAAAATTTGCAAGGACAAGTATTTCATTTAATAGAAAATTGAGAGATTATACAAAACTATTTTTTTTTTGCAAAAAATATCGTTAGGACAACAACATAATTTTCCACATATTGTCTTTTTACTCCAAATCAAAATTCACAATGCTTATATGAATTTTGAGGGCTTCAATTCGGTAAAAGATGAAAAAATTGAAATTTCATTGCCATATTTGGCCCAAAAGTGTAACCCGTGTTCATGCATTCACCTCCCTCTCTCTCTCTCTCTCCATGTATCCTTTCGTTTCTCTTTATCTACCTCTCCCCCCAACTTTCTATCTATCTATTTCCATTTAAATAATTACTTTTTCTCTCAATATGATCTTCCATATTTGTCTCTATATCCCATTCTCTCTCCTTCTCTCTATCTCTCTACCTTAATCCATCACTATCTCTCCCCCCCATCACTCGTTGCCTCTCTTTCTCTCTCTCTTCTTCCCCTTCTCTCCCCAACTCTTCCCCTCACACTTCTTATCTCCCTCCCTCTCTTCTTCTTCATATCTATCCCCTCTATCCTTGTATCTATATCACTCCCTACCTCTTCTTCTCCCTTGCTCCTTCACTATCTCTATCCCTCTCTCCCTTGTCATGGACTCTTTCTCTCCACTTCTCGTTATCTCTTTCTATGTCTCTCCTCCTCCCTCTTTCTCCCCCATCTATCTCTATCTCTATACCTCAATATATTCTTATATTTATCTCTCTCTCTCCCTTATGCTCACCTCTCTCTCTCTTTCTCTCTTTCACTCACTAAATGACTCTCTCTTCCCCATATTTCCCCCTCACTTCCTTCTCTCTCTCTCTCTCTCTCTCTCTCTCTCTCTCTCTCTCTCTCTCTCTCTCTCTCTCTCTCTCTCTAACTTTGCTTCTATCTCCCACCCTTTTCCTTCTCTTGCCCCCCACCTCTCTCATTCCCTCTTCCTCCCTCTTCTACTCTCTTTCTCTCTCTACCTTCCATCTTTTTGTCTATTCTCCCTTCCTTTATTGTCCTTTATCTCTCCATCCCTCCCTCTCTCTCCCTCACTCCCTCCCCTCTAGTTCTATTGCTATCTCCCCATATCTCTCTCTCTCTCTCTCTCTCTCTCTCTCTCTCTCTCTCTATCCATACCTCATCGATCCCCCTTCCTCTATTTTTCTGTCCCTACTTCCCTCACTCAATTCATTCCTCACAATAAACCCCCCTCTCTCTACAACTTTGTCTGTATCTCCCTTCCTTATCTGTCTCTATCTCTCCTGTCCTC
Organism: Pinus tabuliformis; assembly: GCA_031772625.1. NCBI lineage: Eukaryota > Viridiplantae > Streptophyta > Pinopsida > Pinales > Pinaceae > Pinus > Pinus tabuliformis. The sequence goes on from CM062819.1 coordinate 687,094,506, forward strand.
CTGCTCTCTCATTCTCATACCCCTTACATCATCCATCTATTTTCCACTCTTCCTCTCTCATCACCTCCTCCCTCATCTCTCTCTCTATCTACCCGCTTCACAACATCCCCCTCCTACTCCATGTCTTTATTCCTCCCCATGTTCAGAAAAAATATATCCTTCCCTCTCCCTTCCCGACCCTCTTTCCTTATGTCCCTAACTTATTAACTCTCACTCACTCTATCCCCCTCACTCACTAATTCATTCTTTCTCATGCCCCCACCCCCTTCACTCTCTTGTCCCCTTTATCCCTCCCTCTTTCACCCTCTCCTCCCCCTCACCAAAACCAACCTCAACCATTTCCCACCATCTCATTCTTCCCCACACCTCACCCTCTCCCTTTATCTCTCTCTTTCCTTCTCTCTTTCTCTCCCTTGGGCACTCTATCCATCCCTCTCTCACCCTCACCATCCCCCAAACCCACATCAACCATTTCCCATGTGTTAAATTCATTAGTTGTAGGAATAGATTGTTCCTAGCACTAGAAACATGCACATATTTTTCACAGTAGGAATGCACACATGTAGTTGGTACTGAAAATGTGTAGGCACTATGTGTATACTGACTCTGTTACTTTGGATATATGTTAAAGATCACTAGGTTAGTGGTTTTGGCTATAAATACATGAAGACATCAATTTTTGAGAAAGCCAATGTATATCTCTAACTTTAACATTTTTTTTCTATAATTTGAACAAATCCATTATTGATGAAACTACATACTCATATAGAGTACTTATATAGAGAAAGAGAGAGGACTTTGTATGAGTATGCAGTTTCATCAATATATATATATATATATATATATATATATATATATATATATATATATATATATATATATATGAGTTTTTACCATTCTTAATATTTTTTTGTCTTAATAAATATATCAAAATCTTAAAATACATCCCTCATTTATTTCCACTATAAGTTTTTGGGGCCTTAACATTTGGGAAAAAAAATAAGGTGCACCTAAAATCTAAAAAAATGGATTGTTTGATAATGGTAAGACCCTTATAGGTTGCACTAATGGAAGACATCATAATTTCAAGGATACAATGACATTCATAATTTGAAACAAATATATATATATATATATATAAAATTAAGATTATGAATTTTGAAAAAATAGTTGTGCACAAGAACAATATATTCTCTACAACTTGACATATCTTTGCAACAAGGTTCCATCATTTAGATACTGAAAGGTTGCACCAATAGAACTTTATGAATTATATTTTTTAAGGATTAAATTATTATGCTACTATTATGGTTTTAAAAATCATACATATAGAATATAGCCGAATATTCATTAACAAATATGTAATTTACTATAAAAAAATAGTAAAATTTGGGGGATTTTATCATTTTAATCATATATATGTAAAAAATAGTTAATTTTTTAATCAAATTGGTGAATATTTTTTGAGAGAATGTCCAAAAAATATGTAATTTACTATTAAAAATAGCAAAATTTGGGGATAATCAAATATGTGTAAAAAATAGTTAATTTTTTAATCAAATTGGTGAATATTTTTTGAGAGAATGTCCAAAACATAACCGATTGGGAAAAAAATTCCCAAAAAAATCTCCCAATTTATATTTTTCATAAAAAATAATGTTCCAATATCGTGAAACTAAAAATTCACATAGATACATTTTTTACCAGTATAGATATATCTTAACCATGAATCTAGAAAGGGCCAAGAGGGATTAAATTTCTTGATGTGTAAACCTCTTCAAGAGTGAAAAAATTCAAAAAATATTTACACATCAAGTGATTTGACCCCTCATGATGTGTGATATAGCCATGGTCATGATGGATCTATATTGGTTTTCTCTCTCTACACAGACAGTGTTTAATTTTCTATTTTTTAAATTTCATTTTGGAATGCATAAATAGATTGAATTCCTTGAAAATTCCTTTAAACGTTCTGATTATGGATTCAATTAGTATGTTTCTATATAGCATTATATGCCACTATTCTGGTTTGAAAAGTCATACATATAGAATATAGATGAATATTCATTAAAAAAAATGTAATTTACTATTAAAAATAGTAAATTTTTTGAGAGCTTTACCAATTTAATTATATATATGTAAAAATAAATAGTCAAATTTTTAACCACATTAGTGAATAGTCTTTTTCAGAGAATGTCCACAAAATAACCAATTGGGAAACATTTACCCCTAACAAAATCCAAATTCATATTTTGCATAAAAAATGATGTATGAAAACTCAAAATTCACATAGACACAATTTCTACTAATATATATCCTATCAGTCATGGATCTTAAAAGCACCAAGATGGATCAAATTTCTTGATGTTCAAACATCCTTTAGCATTTTTGAATGCATAAATGAATTCAACACCTTGAAAATCCTTATAGATTACACAATTTAAATTTACAATTCCAACAAATCTCTATTGGATTTTAGACAAAAGAAAAACTATATCTAAAAATCAACATATAAAATAATGACGCTTAGACTTAAAATGTTTTAACCATAACAATTTATTTTTTCAATTACATTTTATAACAATAAATAGTTTCTTTTTAACCATATATCATATATATTTTTCATTGAAATATTCTACTTAAAACGAGAATTGAAATATTTCATTATTTTATCTAAAATGAAGATTGAAAAATGTTCCTCATGCATCACATTATCAATATTAAAGTCTTTTTTTGTAATTAATATATTCTTAAATACATATAAATATTGTTTAACCTTACATATCGAAATTTCCTTCTTATTACTCTTTTTTAGTAATTGAAGAATTTTACGTTCAATTACATTATTTTTTTGGACATTGGAATATTTTGTAATATTTTGTGATGGTGAATATTAAACCTTTTTTTTTTATATATTCTCTTTCTATATGTAAAATTGATATTAAAATAAATTAACTCATTTGGATATTCAAATAGTTTATTCAAGTTATATATTGAAATATTTGTAAAAAGTATAGGAGTTATTTATTTTTTTCATAGCCAAAAGTGAAAATATAAGACTTTTTCTATTTTAATTGTCTTATTTCTTTCAAAGTTGATATAAAATTATGTTGCTTCACATGAGAGTGAGAGTGAAATATTTTTACCACAGATCTCCAAAGAGAAAGTAGAATTATTAATGTTTTATATTTCTTTTAATTAAAACTAACCAAATATGCATATTCATTTTTGTTTTTTATTATAGCCGACATTGTTTCTAATTTAGAGAATATTTTGTTTTTAGTTTAAAATGGAAACTTGCCAACTCCACTTTGAGTACTAATGGAATCACACATCCCCTCATACTAGGTCATAGAATGCACTTCTCAAAATAATAAACAAAAATAGATATTAAAATAACCAAATCATTCTCTTACATTTCATTTTTTTATACCATTTTCAAATTCATTATATAAATATTTTTCATCATCCTTTCAAAATTGAGAAATGATTATTTTCCCAAATTTTCATTTCGAGTAACATGCATCACCTTTCACCAATTTCGAAAAACAACCCTTCACCCAATTTCCAGAAACAAGTAGAACTTCGTTTTTTGTTTGTGGACTTGGCTTTCTTTTTGTCAAGCTTGATAGAACTACATGGTGGTTCAAGGTATTATATACACACTTAAAAAACAAACAATGTGAAGTGACGTGACTAATTAATGTTCAAGGTATTATATACACACTTAAAAAACAAGCAATGTGAAGTGACGTGACTAATTAATACACTAGTTTCATTCTGAGCTAATTACTAAACTAGTTTCATTCTGAGAAGTGACTAATCGATACACTAGTTTACATCTTTATGCGATTAGTTTCAATTTTTCCTAAATAGTCTAACTTTGTATGCTTTTTCATAACATAGTTTGAATCATTCAATTGATTATGTTGTTTTTCTATGTTTTACTTGATTATGCTATCCCTTCATGTTTTACTTAGATATAATATATTAAATTAGATAAATGATGTGGCATAGCTAAAATGGTGGAAAATCATGGAGCATAATGTAGTTTAATAAATCTACGACATGGATAGGTAAGATGTTCTGTTTGAAAAATTTAATATAGAATTATTATATGTTATAGATTCATCGATGGTAGGAAGGATTAAATGGTAAACAAAGTAGTAAAGAAAAGGTTTTGAATTGTTTTGAATGTGTGGTTATTTAGGTGCATTGTATAAATTAGAATTATATGCCAAATAAAATAAAAAAAGATTAGATTCTATATATTAAAAAAAATTATTAGATTAGATTGTATATATTAAGAAAAAATTTCAAATAAATTTTGGATTGAAATGAAATTGATTAATGACTTTGATAATTTTATAATTCTTTACTAATTGAAAAAACATTTGTATCTATTTATTTATTTATTTTTTAAATATTTATTTATAATTTTAAATTTCAAAATTATATGTCGATTTATGAACATTTTTACCATCTAGATTATACCAAGTTCATGCTTTGACCTTGGGAAGCAAAATGTATGAAGAGAGTAGTGAAAGGCATTTTATAGGGAAGGTCAAATGGCTTAAACGAAGAAAACTACTTCCAATTACATCTTGGTTATCATAAATAAAAAGTAACCTCATTGCGAATAAAAATTACCTCGTCGCGGTGTTAAAGTATGGTTCATCTAACTAATAATAAAAATGAATAATGACAAATTCAGATGACCGAGGGCAATCAAATGAAAGTCAAAATCAAGTGAAATTCACAACAACACATGACAATATGGTTTGTAAAACTCTAAAAGTACACAAATTTTGAAATATAAAAAATTTGTTACAAATAAATTTGTATTTTTTATTTTCAAAATTATTAATAAAAAAATATTAGAATTTAATATTTCATAAATTATATGATAAATAATTTACGAATCAAAAACATGCCTAACCTTGCTCAAGTATGTCCCATAAAAACGATTTTCAAATCTTTATTTAAATACAATCTCACAGTTTGGAAGCTTTCTAATCTCATGGGGGATCACCGTCAAATTACATCCCCAAAGATTGAGATACTTCATATTTTTAAGTTCTCCTATTCGACATGGCAACGATTTTAGCTTTTTACAACCGTCTAGATACAAGAATTGAAGATCTGAAAGATTACCGATCTCTTTAGAGATATCTACCATGTCAGTGAATGCCAAATGGAGATATTCAAGTCGTCTCAATTGCCAAATTGATGTTGGCAATGATTGTATGGCCGTGCAATGAAAATCCAATACCCTTAATGAGGAAAGGTTGAGTAAATATGCTTCTGGAATTTCTTTCAATCCTTCATTCACTCCCAACTCTAAAGAAACTGGTTTGGGACATCTCAATTCTTTCGCTGGCAAAGACTTTATATCATTTAGCAAAACTGATATTCGCTTGCAATCATCCAAATTTGGAATGTCAGGGAAATGTTGAAGACATTGCTTGCCCTCAATACACAATTCTCTGGGTTCTCACCCATATAAATTGCCATGTCGTGGACAACATTGGGAACTCTAATGACACCCTCTTTGTCACGCCCCTACCCTGGTGGCACTCTTCCAACCGCACGATGGGGTGCGGCACCACCATACACTTTCTTTTTAACAATAATTGTAAGTGTGAACTACGTCTACTTTCTATACTTAGTTTATTTTTCAACTTTACCAAGCACTTATCTTTCGTTAACACAACGGAAATATTCACATTACATTCATCATCATTATCATTATCATTTTAACCATAAAGTGCACAACGGATATAAACCGGGAGGGGCAACTCTCTGCAATATGAGTCTGCCCAAACAATAATGATAATCTTCAATTTTTACAAATTTATAATCAACCTACAAATTTTATACTTTGGACTGCACATCATGCAACCTCACCTTTTCACTGGGCAAAGGCACCCACTGGTCTCCTCCACCATTCCTTCGTTCAACAAGTCGTTCATCGTTTCATCGAACGCCCTCGCTCGCCCTCGGTTCGTTTAATCGAACGCCCTCACTTGCCCTCGGTTCGTTCAACCGAACGCCCTCGGCTCGTTCAGTCGGACGCCCTTGCCCGTTCAACTAAATGCCCTCGGCTCATTCAGCCGAACACCCTCGCTCGTTCACCCAAACGCCTTCGCTCGTTTCAACCGGTGTCTTCACCCGAACACCCGCATCTTGCTTCACCCGGCACCTTCGCCCGTTCAGCCGAACGACCTCAGCTCGTGTCAACCGACGCCTTCCCCCGTTCAACCGAACGCCCTCAGCTCGTGTCAACCAATGCCCTCGCTCGTTCAACTGAATGCTTGCAGCTCGTTTCACCCGGCGCCTTCGCCCGTTTCGCTGAACACCCTCGCATGTCAACCGACGCCTTCGGCTCGTTCAGCCGGACGTCCTCGCCCGTTCAACCGAATGCCCTCATCTCGTGTCAGCGAAAATTTGAAGAACCACCCTAAATTTATATGTATAATAAATGGGCTAATCCCCATGATACATAAGAAAAATGGGAGGCGATTTTATCAATAATATAATATGTATATATATTTTTTTTGGCGAATCTCTCACCAAATTATATTATCTTGTACAGTGATGGAGAATATTTCACTGAATTATAAAATCTTGTAAGATCTTGGCAAATCTTTTACTGAATAATAAAACATTCTGAAGTCTTGGCGAATGTTTTGTTAAAGTATGAAACCATATATGATAATAAGAAAACATATTCATTAAACTGTAATATACTAACATACATGTTTGTAAAAAAGAAAGATAATTTTCTCTTCCTACAAACAATGTTCCAAGTTTCAGTGGTCGTGTTTGTCAAGGTTCTTACAATACACTCTTTCATATCCTTCTATTAGTTTTGATAATATTCCACAACAAAGTTCTTGTAGGTGTTGATATTGACCACGAGTTCTGTCAAGGTAGGAGAGATTAATCTTTTCTCTACAACTTTTGTCAAGCTACCACTTTTTTCAAGTTATCAAATTTCTTTCTTATTCCATAGACTCCAACTGTTAGATAAAAAAAAACACATCAAGTTTGTTTACTCCAACGCGCCAACAAGTAGCAAATCCCAACTATAACATATAAGAAAGTATTAGGTATCCCAAAGGCTTGAAGGGGATCTAATTGAAAGAAGTGACCATTGTGAGAAGCCTTCCAATCAATATATGAATATATAAATGTAGATTTATTATTATTTAATTAGAAATCTTCAATTAAATAATAAAATTTAATTACGTCTCTCCCAATCTAAATTGCTTATTATCATAATTCACTACCCTCATACGTCTCGCATTTTTTAACAGCATTGTAACATGTAGATTAATTTCCTTTTTGGTGAACAATCTCCACCTTTTAGAAAAATATGGTGCAGGGGCTCCAACCCCTACAGATCATTAGGACAAACTAAGAATAACACAGAAGATGAAAGGTTGTACAAACCAGCTTATTTTTCAAACAACTAATCCAACATTAGTACCTAAAATTTTTCATGAAGATATCATATTGAGAATGTTTGAAAAATGGTGGGACATCTTCTGCGAGGGTGATGCAGAAAGAGTGATAAGGTTTCACTGTTTTGAATTTTTTTTGTTAAATCAGAAAAACCAATATTAATGGAGATATTGGTATTTTTTACTAAATTTTGTGATGTGACTAAATGTAGCTTTAACCATTCACCTTAAGATGGTTTTACAATATAATTTCCTAAGTCTATTTAATATCTTCATTATCATAGAAACCAACCTATATCCATCTTAACTCCACATCTACCACTCTTAGAGGGATGAAATCTACTTATCCCTCTAACCACTTGGTAGACCATGGATCTAAGATGATAGAATTTCCCCTTTAAATAGTCTATGCTCACATGAATACCATGGTATTACCATGGGTCAATACAATTTGTGAAGTGACTAAATGTAGTTTTAACCATTCACCTTAAGATGATTTTACAATATAATTTCCTAAGTCTATTTAATATCTTCATTATTATAGAAACCAACCTATATCCATCTTAACTCCACATCTACCACTCTTAGAGGGATGAAATCTATTTAACCTATATCCATCTTAACTCCACATCTACCACTCTTAGAGGGATGAAATCTATTTATCCCTCTAAGCACTTGGTAGACCATGGATCTAAGATGATAGAATTTCCCCTTTAAATAGTCTATGCTCACATGAATACCATGGTATTACCATGGGTCAATACAATGGGTTATCATAAACCTCGAGCTTAAAAATTACTATTAGTAATTTATAGAAATTAATAAATTAATAATTGATTTTTATTTTATTTTTTATTTTAACCAAGTTAAAATGTTTAACATACATTAAATTACAACATCCATTTTTACTCTTGATCCACCAAGCCCCGAGAGGGATCAAATATTTTTTCACTTTTTGCTAGTTTGCATATCACGATAATTGATCCCTCTCGGGCTTAGTAGATCCAGAGTAAATATGGATCTATGCTGGTTTAATTCCCCCCTTTAAATAGGGTACATTCCACGTGAATACCATGGGTCAATACCATGTGCCATTTTTATTTTTATTAACACTAATATTAGGGTTAATAATGTTTTTTTGCATGGTATTAATAATAATCTAGCCCATGGTATTTGGCCCATAGTATTTTGCCCATAGGTTTCACCTAAATATAACACATTTTTTTAGTGTTAGTAAATATAAGTTGACTTATGGAGTAAACATAAAAAAAATGTTTTATTTATTTACCATACCTCTCGTTTATTTATATTTTTATTAATTAACCATACCTCTTTTACAAATATGGTATTTGGCCCATAGGATTCACTTAAATAAAACTTTTTTTTTGAGCTTTCATAAATAGAAAGAGGATTATGGACTCAATATAAAAAGAGGTTTTATTTATTTACCATACCTCCACTTTATTTATATTTTTATTTGTTTACACCCTTGCATGTATATAAGGTGACTTATGGAGTAAATATAAAAAATGTTTTATTTTTTTACCATACCTCTCATTTATTTACATTTTTATTAATTTACCATACCTCTTTTATAAATATGGTATTTGGCCCATAGGATTCACTTAAATAAAACCTATTCTTGAAAATTAGGGCAAATGGAAGGTTGTAACTCCTAATTGCAAGGGCTAAATTTCCCTTTTTTACCCTCTCCCTTAAAACAAGGTGGGCTAACCTCCATACCTAATTTTTTTATAAAATAAATTTGAGGCGATTTGTAAAAATGTACTATGATACAAAATATTCGCCCACTAAAAATTTAAAACCCCTTAATTTCACGTAAAGGCGATAATTCGCCCCTAAAATTTTCCATGTCTCGTGTCAACCGATGCCTTTGCCCATTCAACCGAATGCCCTCAGCTCGTGTCAACCAATGCCTTCGGCTCGTTCAGCCCGACGTTGTTGCCCGACCTGCAGTTCACACTGCTTGCGGCCACCCGAACGCTGCTCCACCGTTTTGCGATTAGGTGCTTCAGCCCCAATGCTCCGCCTGCACCTTCCCCAAAGTTTTAGCTTGCATCCTCTAAGTGAGCTCGCACTTATTGCTTACCAAGACACTTAGAAGAAGTTTCGATGATGTTCTGCCACCATTCCGCCCACTCCTTTATATGGCAGTTGGCCCTCCGGTTGGGGTGTCAACCCACCATGCCAACCCACCGTTTCGTCCAACTCGTCCCCTCCATCGCGTCGGCCCATGGTGGGGGCGCCCATACGTGGAACCACCCATCATATAAGTTTACCACGACTCCTCAACACTTAGTCATTTTTTTCGAATATGACTTTCATGTTTTCCACCATTTAGCCAACTCGTCGCACCGTGCAAGCGCGCCCAACTCATCGGTCACACCTCCAGCTCATCACTCATCCGTCGTGCGCCCTTTTCCAAACGCATCGCATCGCACAATAACCTGGGGGCCTTACATCCTCCCCCACCTCAAGTCATTGTTGACCTCGACAATTCTCCATCCCAACAACCATCCATTGCTAAGGCAATCATCCACACCACTGTATATATGGGTGTTATAGACATTTTTGTGCCTTACAGCATAGAGCATGAAATGTCAATAATCTGAGGGATCCAAAGTCCCTAAACATGTTGTTCTTACCCCTAGAGGAACAAGGTCAACAAAACACAGCTCTGCAAATCAGTTCTCCACTGAAAAACACTCAGAAACAGGCCAATTTGGCATCATGTCAACTGCTCCACTGAGCACCTGCGCTGAATGTCAAAAGCCCTGTGTTGTACCTGCGCTGCATTGCAAGTGCAACAAAGGCCACCTGCGCTGGGCGTACCTTGATATGTGGAGGAATCTTTTCTCAAAGTGCCAGTGCCCAGGAAGCTTCCAAAATGACACTTGGATCAGAAGATTCGCCTAATGATGAGTTAAGAGGTTCTAAAACTCCAAGTGGAAGGTAGAAACTCCGAGTGGACTCAAGGACTGAAGAACAACTGGGGTTGAAGAGGACAACAAGTCACACATCCAGCTGACTTATCTTCACTCCAAAACTCTATATAAGGATCTCATCCCATGGGATCTGGAGGCTGGAATTTAGTGCAAAGAATTGCTGTTGGTTTTCAGTTGTGAGCATTGGGTGATTGCTTGAGGGAGGTGAAGAGGAGATTTCATTCCGTCGGGAAGGTGATGCTGGATTGGACCTCTCATGGTTGTATCACTGCCTGAATCTTATTCCTTATATCAATAAAGAATTTGAGGTTCTTCTATTCGCATGTATTTCAATGGTGTGTTGTCTTACTTGCTTATTCGATTTATGCTAATCCTTGAATCGATTATGAATGCATGCTTCTTGTAGTTTCCTTTTCTTGTCTTGTTTGCAGGATCTCGTGTAGTTGGGCCCGTGAAAAGACTTGGAGCTAGGAGCAAGCGGCGAAAAGAGGAGTTTGGATCGACCATTTGCGCAAGACATTGGTAAGTGGATCCCTTCCTTTCATCTCTTGCATGACATAAAGAAGTTACTTTGAATAGCTTTGCTTCTGCTGTTCTCTAAGGACTGTCACCCTTAGAGTGGGATAGTGTCATTCCGAGTTGGATACTTTTCCCCCGCAACAGACTGGCGACTCCGCTGGGGAGGATCGTGTCTTGTTGGTAGCTTGTGTTTTTGCTATTCTTTTCTTGAACAAAAGAGAGTACCCGATCGAACTGCTTTCGAGTTCTTCGAATGCAAAGTAGAGGGCAGCTACTCTAACTCAGTGTTGAGCATGTTCATGATTTGAAGAGCTGATCCACAAGGACTCTTTTCAACTCTTTGTGATAGTGTTCATCTCCCTTAATCATCCTCTAGTGTATACTTGTCTGATAGCTTCTGATTTGGCCAAAAACTACTGATTTTTGAGCAAACTGTGACCCGGAATCCGAACGAGACGAGAGTTGTCTCATCAGTGCAGCTGCCACAAAGGCTACCTGCACTGCAACGCAGGTCCCGAAGGGGCTACCTGCGCTGCAACGCAGGTCCCGAAGGGGCTACCTGAGCTGCATGTAAAATTGACAGTGCAGTACCTACGCTGATCCAGTTTGCCTTGTGCAACTGGGATTCCCCATTGTCTGTTGCCCAGTTTTCAATATAGTTTTTGCAGCCTGCTGTCTACCTGTATACCCAGCTGAAACCATCTTTTCTTTGCCTTCATTCCGCCTTAGTTGTATGAAGAAACCGTGATTGTTCTTATTGTATTTCTTGTTTTCATTCACAGTTTCCCGTAGCGAAAGTGAACTAGTATAGCTGTGACCTCTTGAATCTAGACCTGTGAGAAAGTGTCGCTGTGATTCTAAGAGCTAGTTTATTGCTGTTCATGGCTGCTTGAGCATTTACTTTCATTATATGTTTCGAATTTCATTATTTCTTGTGTTGAAACGAGTGAATCATAAGGTGTTCTTTTGATTATTGGACCAAAACTTGTTTGCTTTCGCTTGAAATTAAATTCGAAATCGTACAACAACTTTCTTTTTGTCATACACCAACATTAAGGAAGAAGAAAAGAAATACTTGCATTGTGCATGTGCATTTTGACAGTTTGCATGTCGATTTAGGAAAAGTGCATTAGTGTGTGCTCTATGATCTGTTTGAAAAGATGATGTCTTTCTTTTCCTTCAGTAGATAGGATTTTCATTAGTTGAAAGAATTGAGAAAAGCTTGCTTATCATTCTTAGACTGCATTTAGGAGTTGTATCATACATCACGTGGTGATCCATAAAGGCAAACTGCTAAGCAAGATCAACCTAAAACGAACTGAATTTATCTAACAACGCTTTGAAACATAACGAAACACAGTAGAGCTCTAGGTAGAGACGTGAACCGGCGTCGTTAAACATAGTGACCATCGATCTCTACGAAGGTGGGTGATTCCTCCTGAGGGACGATAGCGCTAATACGGATTTGTGCCCCCGCGTACCGTCACGTATATTGGGGGACCCCTATAGGAACAAAGCCATTATCCTTAGGAAGCCGTGTCGGCCGCCCTACTGATCGCGATGCAGTGAACACAGCATTCACGAAGATCGACCACTCGTACCGTAAAACGTATTCTGTGGTTTCGCGAAAGGTTTGGCACACCCTCTGCCTAGAACTCCAGAGTAGTTTCTTTTGGCCTTTTCAAACTCTATAACTGAAAAAGTCCATCCGAGCATTTGTCACTTCGGGCTCGTTAATACATCGAAGGGGACTAGAGTCATCTTTAGCTTTTTCTCGACTCTTAAAAAGTGAAAAAGAAAGTTGTGTCTAAAAGCGTCGTCATAATAAAATTCATTTTAAACGGAACATAATCACCTCCTATTCCTGCGTTGATCTTCGAAGTTAGTCTTTTGGCATCGTAAGTTCTTGTAGAATCGCTAAAATCTTTTGTATAGACTCAAAATGTCTGAACAACCGTCAACATCTAGGATTGTGTCGTCCGACACAGCAACAGCAGAGCCTCCCGCTGCTACTCCAACGATGTTTGCTGGTATACCATCTGTCCCGGCAAATTGTCAACAACAAGCCGGAGTCCCATCAGGGACGACAATATGGTTAGTTCCTATTTCTTCATCCGGATTATCATCTGGTACTTCTTATGTTGAAACTCAACAAATTGATCCAATGTGTCTTCAAAGGCCAAATTACCCTTTAAGTACTGGATTTCCACCATGTGGAGGGCAGTATGCTCCTTCATTGTTCCCTCCCGGAGAACAACCATATGGGAGTTTACAACAAAGTTCAGGTCAAACTGGAATCACATCTAGCGGTTGGGTACCAATACTGCCTCAACAACCAGGAGTTGTATATCCAATGCAACCAGTACGCCCTGTGTCGAACATTACCACCACTCCTGCTATGGTGAATGCGTTGCATCAATCACAATCTCAGGGTAGTCCCTCCTTATATGGAGCGACTCAGGCTCAAACAAGTACTGTGACTTCTCATCTTGGTCAATCATCCAGTATTGGTCAACAGCAAATGGTCCAACAACCAGAGCTGGTTCAATCTCAACAACCGTCATTCCAGCAATCATATCAAGGACCTGAGCAACAAGTCTTTGTAAGTAATGGGCAACCATGCTATAATGGGTACGCCCATCAACCTTGTCAAAGTTGTCAGCATTATGCTGGTCTGCAAAGACCCATTGCTCAGGCGATACCATCTTATCCTGGATATGCTCCGCCTAATCTGAACCATCAGTTGCCTTTTGTAGCAACTCTAGAATTACCAGATCTAAACCGGCTGACGAATGATCCAATTGCTTATGCCCCTTGGTGGCCAGCGATTCCGCATAAACTTCCATCGGACATTCCTAAATTCAATGGAAATCCAGGTGAAGACCCGTCGAATCACGTCATGACTTTTCATCTGTGGTGTTCATCGAACACTCTAAACGATGATTCGATAAGACTTCGCCTCTTCCAGAGGACATTGACAGGTCCAGCGGCTAAATGGTATATTGAATTGCCAAGAGCCTCTTTCGACAATTTCAGCTCCTTAGCCACGACTTTCTTAACCCATTTTCAATTACCAATCAGGTATGAAACAGGAACCGAAGTACTGACCAACTTCAAACAAACGACAGCTACTCACATATCTGATCATATACATGAGTGGCGACGTCGTCGTAGGATGGTAAAAACATACGTTCCCGATCAGCTATTAGCTGAATGGTTTATAAAGTCGTTACTTCCGGCTATAACGGAAGATGTGGCCAAGGGAGGAGTCGTAACAGAGGAGCAAGTCATTGCTCGCGCTCAATATTTAGACTTAGTATATACTCAGTCTGGCACACTCTACGACAAAATACCTAACGCCCCTAGACCTGAATTTTCAATTCCTCCTCCTCCTAAATCAAACCATGACACTCACGCTGGCAATGGCGTATTTGGCAAACACAAAATTTCTAGTCAAAATGCAAATGAAGAATTTCTTGCCTCAGAAGTAAATGCCATGTCGACTGACAAGGGCAAACAACTGAAGCAACCAAGGGGCAAGAAGAAAAGGAAAGGGAAACCCCCGACAGGGTGTCATATATGCGATGAGGATCATTGGACGAAAGATTGTCCACATATATCTGAAGTTAAGAAACTCTTCAAAGGTTCAAAAACCCCAGCAGTATTGACTGATTCGTTTCCTAATCCAGGTCAAAATCTGGTTGCTAATCCGAATGCTTCCTGATCCCAAGTGCTTATGTGTCTACCTCAAAGCAGCAAAATAATGCTTTGACAAGGAATAAAGATCACAGGAATCCAAAGCAGTTGAACAACAAGGCAAATAAACAACCAAGTAGTTCAACAACAACTTTCACCAAAGTTGTGCCACCCATTGTTCCTAAACCAATGATAAAGTCGCCAAAGGGAGTAGTACACAAATCGACATTTAATCCTTGTGAAAAAATAACGCAGGATTATAATGTAATAGAGGACCTCGCCCAATCGTCGTCTGCTATGTCGACACTTGAGGTAGCACAAAATTGCACCTCCCAAGAGCAAGCTTTATTATCAGCCATAGGTGGGAATGGCCCAATGGATTCCAATCTTGTGGCCTTTGATCATAAAGGATATGACCCTCAGTTACCAGCTCAATAAGCTTTCCTTATTCAAGTGAAAGCCCTCAACAAAACTGTTCATCGAACAATTATTGATGAGGGGGCATCTACATGTCTTATGTCGATGAGTTGCTGGAAAAATTTAGGCTCACCACCCTTGTCAAAATCGTCAACGACATTAAAAGCATTTGATGGACGATCATACACTCCATACGGGATTTTAAGTAACTTGCACGTTGAACTGGGGGGCAAAACAGTAGAAGTTGATGTTGAAGTAATCGACGGAAACCTCAATTACAACATCCTACTGGGAAGGCCTTGGATATATGCCATGGCTGCAGTTGTGTCGACCTACTTCAAGAGGATTGTATTTCCTTTTCAAGGAAAAATTACAATGGTCGACCAACAAACATTTCTCCCCAAAAGTTCTCAGGTTACGGGAAGCAGCACAATGATCCATGAAAGTAATCAATCGCTCCAAAATATCGGAGTAGGTCTCCTAAAAGACCCTGCCTTAATGGGTACTTTTGCCCTACCGCCAGCAAGTAATCTGGCGGAAGTAGCCACAGTGGAAACCTACAATATGAAATCTTCTATATCTAACGGATTCGGAAGATTCCTAAATATTTTGTCAGCATGGATCATCGCCCTAATGGAAATACTATAAATACAGTGGGCTCCGAGGACGGTTCTTATCTCGTGTCAACCTCGTTAAAAAATGAAACAAGGAGTCATGAGGATAGTTCTTTCACTATGTCAACCTCATTAAAAAATGAAACAAATCCCCTTTTAAAAATTCAAAGGTAAACCTTCATTCCAACCACCAAGTTGAATGCAATGAAGCTTGGGGGGCACCCTCCTTTGACATGCGTTATTATGATGCTGGGGGCATGCAAGAAAAACAAGCATTTTTGGCAAAGTTCATGCTCGTTAAAAAATAAATGTTAAGCAAGTGAGCAAAATTTCCCCCAGAGTTCAAGCTCATTCAGAAAAATGAACCAGTAAATAACCATTTGAGACCATGAAATCATCAGCCATAAAAGCCCTGGTCGTGTTTGTGCACCGTCACCTCCATGTTCGTTTGGCCGATCATTCACATCCACTTGATTGTTTACCTATTTTGAGGAACAGCTGCGAAGAGTGATTCCGCCTAGCCATCCTTGTGACACTGCCGTGATTGGAAAATTCCAACCTGTACCTGGAATCTGCTGCTATCCCTGTTAATCACTCGTTCCTCAAAAGACGAGTCTTCTTTGAGCTCTTTTCACTGACTCGTAAAATATGAAAAGTTTGTCGAGTTTTGGCCTTCCGACTCGTAAAAAAGGACAGGAAGAGCTATCCCTCCTCTAGATTTTAATATTTTTGGACCTGAGGGATTATTACACAAAAAGATCGAGCGCTTGTCTAGTTCGGCTTGATAAAGATATCGAACATTCATCCCTTCTGTATTGTTTTATACTTTTTCGGACTTAAGGGATTAGATGACGAAAAAGGACCCCTGGAGTCAACTTTATGTACCCTTTTCAGACTCTCTAAAAATGAAAAGGACCGAGTTGTCTTTCTCACTAAACTCGTTAAAAATATATTAGATAGCGACAAACTTGTCTTTAGACGAGAACGAGTTTCCCTATCGCTAGGCTCGTTAAAACATAGCGATGGGCTTGCCCGAAGGGCAGGTTATAGAACAAGCATATGTTATCCTCCTCAGAGCTTGACAAAAATAAAGAGGTACTGGTCAGAAATGACTGGGGAAAAATTGGGAGAACCTCAAAGCTTAATGGTAGCAGGTCACTCTTGAACATGACACTTTTGCCTCCGTAAATATCGGGTTGGGTTAGTTCCATTCACCGGTCCCTTCACCATGGTCTCGCCATACCGTCCATACATGGGGTAATGCTACCGATCCATCACATCAGTGTCGTTATATGTTCAAGAGAAGTCATTCAGAAAGTGTCAACCGGGTCCCATCCACTACCATACATCATCTTTCATCCTTCCATGACCGCCACCCTGAATCATATCTCACAGATCGTTTTCACCATCATCACTAGCTCCGTTCCGTGTCACTGATGTGGGATTCATTAAGGCCCTCCTTTGACGGGTCACTTCTTGTCGACATCAGCTCACTATCCAAGAAGTTGATCTAGGAACACCCCCTCAGTACTTTGAAGCTTGCATGCCTCAATGGCAAGTTTCTCACTTCTGGCGATAGGTATACATTAATGACCTTCGACCGGGAGACTTTGCGTGGTGTTCGACGTCAGGTCCTATATTCACGCCACGTGAATTGTGCTGAAGTACCTTGAGGGTCATCATCATTATCGGTGATTCCTCTCGCGCTTGTTAATGGTTTACATTAATGACTGGTAATCAAGCGATGTCTTTCCATGTTCGACTCCAAGAAATTCTCACATGGATCGACTTGTACTTAGAGTGAAGATCGGAAGTTTGAAGACCCCGGATCTAGTTTCATCCATCCGGGCTGCGATATATATTCAGGAGATAAAGACATAGACATGTGCAGCAGATGATCATCCTACTAAAAGGATGATAATTAAAAGCAGAGAATTATCAGTCTACTATCAGACGATCATCTGTTTATGTACAACAAATGTATTTATAAAGCTGAGCATGGGAAATGCCCGTATCAACTAGATCATGAAAAGAAAGAATGAAAAAATAATGTATTGTATTGTATTTTGTTACAGGTCACCTCCCGACGATTGAATGAACTTCGGATCCTCCTAATAAAGCATTTCACCCGATAAACGACCTCATACTTTAGGAGGCAACTGTTATAGACATTTTTGTGCCTTACAGCATAGAGCATGAAATTTCAATAATCTGAGGGATCCAAAGTCCCTAAACATGTTGTTCTTACCCCTAGAGGAACAAGGTCAGCAAACCACAGCTCTGCAAATCAGTTCTCCACTGAAAAACACTCAGAAACAGGCCAATTTTGCATCATGTCAACTGCTCCACTGAGCACCTGTGCTGAATGTCAAAAGCCATGTGTTGTACCTGCGCTGCATTGCAAGTGCAACAAAGGCCACCTGCGCTGGGCGTACCTTGACATGTGGAGGAATCTTTTCTCAAAGTGCCAGTGCCCAGGAAGCTTCCAAAATGACACTTGGATAAGAAGATTCGCCTAATGATGAGTTAAGAGGTTCTAAAACTCCAAGTGGAAGGTAGAAACTCCGAGTGGACTCAAGGACTGAAGAACAACTGGGGTTGAAGAGGACAACAAGTCACACATCCAGCTGACTTATCTTCACTCCAAAACTCTATATAAGGATCTCATCCCATGGGCTCTGGAGGCCGGAATTTAGTGCAAAGAATTGCTGTTGGTTTTCAGTTGTGAGCATTGGGTGATTGCTTGAGGGAGGTGAAGAGGAGATTTCATTCCGTCGGGAAGGTGATGCTGGATTGGACCTCTCATGGTTGTATCACTGCCTGAACCTTATTCCTTATATCAATAAAGCATTTGAGGTTCTTCTATTCGCATGTATTTCAATGGTGTGTTGTCTTACTTGCTTATTCGATTTATGCTAATCCTTGAATCGATTATGAATGCATGCTTCTTGTAGTTTCCTTTTCTTGTCTTGTTTGCAGGATCTCGTGTAGCTAGGCCCTTGAAAAGACTTGGAGCTGGGAGCAAGCGGCGAAAAGAGGAGTTTGGATCGACCATTTGCGCAAGACATCGGTAAGTGGATCCCTTCCTTTCATCTCTTGCATGACATAAAGAAGTTACTTTGAATAGCTTTGCTTCTGCTGTTGTCTAAGGACTGTCACCCTTAGAGTGGGATAGTGTCATTCCGAGTTGGATACTTTTCCCCCGCAACAATGGGTAATCTAGATGTCCACCACTCGGCCTGCTTCACGCCATAGATATGTCATTTCTTAGCAAGGAATCATGTGCTGGTACCCCTCATGTCAGTGATTAGTTGGGTAGCTAATGCAACCATGCATCACCTCCATAAGAACTCATGCCCCTACATCATCATGACTGTCCACTGCATGCTACCTGTCAATCTGTGTCATCTCACCCCTAGATGCCTACTCAAAATGTTGGAGACTCACTGCCATGAGTAGCTAACAATGAGCCTCATCCCCATGATAGTCTAAGAAGATGAGGAGGGAGCAGAGCCTGAAGGCTCTCCCTCACTGATTAACTCAATCCACTTATTTGGATCCCCCACTTCTAATCTTTGCAGGTATGCTTCCTGATCCTCCATTTGAACATTCGACCTCACACACTCTTCGTCATCATCATCCTCCACTGCCTCCAGCCTCCAAGATAGATCCAAGATGCTATCCGACAATGTCCTAATAACCCGTGACTGCTCCATAAGCTTTGCTTCTGCAACATACAACCACTTATAGACCTCTTCATCTCATTTCCCATTCTCCATATTCATCGCTATCAATTTACATTTGGGCTTAGTTACTCCTACAGTCAAAACACCGATAGGTACATCCTCTTGTCCGTCGTAAATGTACAGTTTCTTCAAATGGAGAACAATCATCGCTTCAAATTACTTCATAAACTCCATGCCTAGTACAGCCTCATAGTCATCTATCCGCACTATAGTGAAGTCAACTCTACCAATCCACTCACCAAGTGTCACATCCACCTTTTTAGCTACACCAATCACAGAATCCGGAGGAGAATTCATTGCCTTCATTTGTGCCTGCACCGGTACAAACTTCAGTCCAATCCTTCTTGCAGTATCCTCGCTCATAAAGTTGTGAATTGCCCCACTATCCATCATAGTGAGTACAACAGCACTCCCAACCTTCATTTTGACATACTCCAACCTGTTTCTTTCCGGGTCTCTCCTTGAAACAGTTTTCTTAGCCACTGCAACTCCCAAAATTTGCATAACTCCTATAGAAGTTTCTTCTTTCTTCTTCATATTAGCTTGTGCTAAGGCAACCACTTTTGGTCTTGAAGGAAAATTCTTCACCATATGTGGTTCCTCACAAATCCAACGCTTCAACAGTTTCTTCGTCTTCGACTTATCATACAATCTCAGAGTCTCCTCTTTCGTAGGTTTCTCTTTCGGTTTGTCATTCCTTTTCTTCTTCTCATCAGAACCCTCATCATAGTGTTCTACCAAACGATCCACATCAGCAAATGCCTCCTCAAGTGTCTTTATCGTTTGCCTCTTCACTTGATTCCGTGCCCAAGGTTTTAACCCTATGATAAAGTTGAACACCTTGTCCCTTTCTGCCATGTCTGGAAGCTCCAAAACTGCACTTGAGAACTCTCGCTGATATGCCTGCAGTCTCGTTTGCTTTATGTATTTTATCTTCATCCTTGCATCCCATGTTTCGTCTTGTGGACTAAAATGAGTTTGCAAAGCCTTCTTCATGTCATCCCATGAAGTTATGTCTTCAGCATTGCCATTGGCAATCTGATCCATCCTCCTTCGCCACCACATCTTAGCATCCTTCATCAAGAATTGAGCAGCTACCTTCACTTTGGTTTCCTCATCGGATATCCCCAAGCGTTCCAAGTACTGTTAAATATCCCATAGAAAGTTACCAAGAGTTCTTGCACTCCTCGTCCCATCATAAGCATCCGGCTCTTTGACTTTCACATGAGCCACACCTCCACCTGAGTTGTGCCCAACAACCCTCTTCAAAACCATGATCTCATTCCGAGCATCATCAAGAGCTTGCTACAATTTCAAAATTTCAGCCAAACCTTGATCTCTTGCTTCACCAATCTTCTTGAGTTCTTCTTCTGTTTGTGCATACTGCCATTCAGTATACTTGTATCAAACCTCGAGGTCCTCGAGCTCCCCTTTCAGCCTCACATAACCTTCCTGAACTTGTATGTTCTCGGCCTTCATCGAAGCCATCTCAGAAACAAATTCCTCCATACGATCCAATACCCTGTCAAAGAAAGCTTCACCTACATCCTTGCTAGATTCACCTGTCACAACATGAGGCTCCTCCACCATTTCTACCATTTTCCTTCTTTGTGATCTTGTATAGACCATCCACCAAAGTCACCTGCAAACTTGAACTACCTACCAAGTCTTCAAACTTCTTTTCCTCGTATCAGCGCCTCTGATACCAACTGTCACGTTAGTGCAGTTTGTATCATCTTCTTCTTCAAATCTAAATCACCAAAGCCCACAAAATACGGACCTCTGATACCACTTGTCACGCCCCTACCCTGGCAGTACTCTTCCAACCACACGATGGGGGGTGCGACACCACCACCCACTTTCTTTTTAACAATACTGGTAAGTGTGGACTACGCCTACTTTCTATACTTAGTTTAGTTTTCAACTTTACCAAGTACTTATCTTTCGTTAACATAGCGGAAACATTCACATTACATTCATCATCATCATCATTATCATTTTAACCATAAAGTGCACAACGGATATAAACCGGGAGGGGAAACTCTGTCCAATATGAATCTGCCCAAACAGTAATGATAATCTTCAAATTTTACAAATTTACAATCAACTTGCAAATTTTACACTTTGGACTGCACACCGTGCAGCCTCACCTTTTCACCAAGCAGAGGCACCCACCAATCGCCTCCACCATTCTTTCATTCAGCAAGTCATTCATCATTTCACCAAACGCCCTCACTTGCCCTTGGTTCATTCAACTGAACGCCCTCGGCTCGTTCAGCCGGACGCCCTCGCCCATTCAACTTAACGGCTTCGGCTCGTTCAACTGGATGCCCTCGCTTGTTCACCCGAATGCCTTCACTCATTTCAATTGGTGCCTTCGCCCGTTCACCCGAACGTCTGCAGCTTTCTTCACCTGGCGCCTTCGCCCGTTCAGCCGAATGCCCTCAGCGCGTGTCAATTAACGCTTTCGCCCGTTCAACAGAACACCCTCAGCTCGTTGGATGACTTATTGGATGATTGGAACAAAAATAACGCTGCTAATAGTGTTACCTGCGGTTCCCATTACAATATCCATTGCTTGTACCAACAGCAAGTGAGATCAGAGTGGCGTAGCAGATGAAATTAGAGTAGAATATAATAGAGTATGGATTAAAAAAAACAAACACAAAACAAAACAGGCTGACAGATTGTGAATATAAGAAGAAGCTGCAAACATTAACAAAAAGAGATGTCTATCCGACTTGAAGGCTCTCACCAGTTATTCAACGTGAGATGCTAAATTTCATTTAATATGGAAGACTCACCTAAGAGGATGATGTTAGGTCACTTGAAGTCCAACTGTAAACTTAATAATGGACTTTGATGTTGGGTTAGGGTCCAGCTGTAAAGTTAAAAAATCAATTGTTGATTTTGTTATTCAGAGTTTTCTAGATGAATTAAAGATGACCATACAAAATGGAATCAATTAAAATGACCTTATCCTTAAAATCACGGGTCCTTTGTGTTCAATGATACAACGAGCAAAGGAAATGTCTCACATTTCAACTGTAAATTTTTTAGAGTCGGCTAGAGCGAGCAATTGAAACTTCTCACCTTTCAATTATTTAAAAAGTCTAGACACGAGAGTTGGAAAGTAAGACGTCTAAACACGAGAGTTGAAAATACAAGAGGCTTGAGAGAGATGTACGAATTACAATTATTTCAAAAGTCTAATTGGAAAACCAATGTAATCGAAGATAGTCAGGCACATAATACAAAATCTTCGATAGGTTAGAGACGCCTTTTTCTCCCATATTATTAACATAAAAATGAAATTAGAAATGGCTAGTAATATTTATATAGTAAAATATAAATTAGTAATTATATCAATTAAATTATTTGTATGGTTTGTAAAGGTGGATAGGAATTAATAACTAGTGGAGTGATATAAATTAAAATGTCTATAAGTATTAATATGCAATAAATATCTCTTTAATGGGATGACCTTGGTGTTAAGTGAAGGACATGGAGGGCATTTAATCCCAATGCATGCGACATGAGATGACATGAAGTGTGTTGAACACACCTGAGACGATGCGTGGGAATGGATGGTTTTTGAAAGGTGTTGTGGTATATGTGATATGTGAGATCTCTTTGACAGACATTGGATTTGCATGGTAATGGGCAGAGGGAAACTAGTTGGAAATGTCTTTGTTGGAGTGCAGGGTCACTCATTATCCTTGTCATCCCTGGCTTCCCAACTTGTAATAGTTCGAACAAACACCATCTAAAACCTTGGACGGTCATCCCCTGTCGTGGTAGCAACTCCACATAGAATGACTTAGGACCTGAGTTTGTGGTGGTCTACACAGACAGCTAGTAGGAGTAGGGAATTGGGGAGAAGCACTTAATAGTTGGAGCTGACATTATGGCGACTCTATGTGCGGCCATTTCATTTCCAAGCTCACTAGTTAACTTCTCCCACATAGCCTTTAGGTTTTTTCATATTTTTTCTCCTGTTCGAACTGTAAATTTGTAGGGTGGAAAGGTTACTTTTCCTCAGGAAGTCATGGATGCTTTACATTTGTTGGGGGTAAGTCCCTCCTGGTCTCTATCGTGTGTTCATTACTCACAGTCAATTGGGGAGGTAATGGTGTTGTTTATGGGGTTCCTCCTCTTTATGTTGGGACTGAGAACCATTTATGGTTCTGCTTTTGGTTAGTGTCAGAAGTGACAATATGACAAATCCATTCCAGTGTGTAGTTCTATAACACTTCTTGGTCTCCTTGTCCTCGAATGGTGGGTGTCAGTTTCTCTAAGCATAGGGCGTGGGATTGATGGCCTTTAGATGACTTTCCATGACCCATGCAACACTAGTGAGGTCATGCTCATAGAGTTATAGGGCCTCGTGGCCATGGAGTAGACCTTTGGGCAAAGATTCAAGACTTTAAGGAGGAAGTAGACCAATAGCCACCTTCATCCCCTGGTGGTATCAATTTTCCACCTCCATTTGATTCATTCGAAAACCAAATTCAAGAAGTCACCACCATCTTGGAGCAACAACACGTGATCGACATCATGATCGAAATGAAATCATTTCTTTCATGAATGATCTTTAGCATAACCAATGACACATGATGGATAGACTAGTATCCTTGCATTGAGGACAGAGAAGGGTCACAGACAGAGAAGGATCCAGGTGAGGGTGGATGAATTGGAGGGAATATTGGCATATATGGAAGCACACATTAATGATGGACTTCGCCCCCCTCCATCTCCAACAAATGGACCAAACATTCTAAGAGCCAGGTAATCTTATTGATTTATGATGAATATTGGATCTATTTCGGTTTTGGGGTTTTTTTGGCTTTTTGTGGGCAATTTGCATATGGTCTTTATGTGTGTTGCAATTATTGTCAATGTGTTTTTGTCATTATCTTCTAGACAACAAGACTGGTGGTTATGGTACGACGAGTAGACCAGTACCAAGTTTCTCACGTTGTACTCTTTTTCATATGAATTAGAAATGTTTCCATTCACAAAAAAAAACATCAAAACATTTAAAATACATTTCATATTGCCTATATTAAAAAAAAAGTCATAAAAAATATTAAAATTATAACTTTAATTTAAATTATTGATGATGCAAAGAAGTAGTATATGAGTTAAACAATATTTTTAATCATCGAGATTCATCCCCACTTTGCCATGAGAATTCTTAAATTGCAAATAGCTTTTGTTACAATACCATGAACCAATACTATGGCTTATCAATATTACGTACCGAATATGACACATGTTGATATGACATATTTTTTTAATTAATTAATTTGAGATAATTTGATTAAAGGAGTAAAACTAACTTGGAGATAAATCTTAACCCTTGATCTGTGTATTGTGTATAATTATGAGGGATGAAATCTTTTTTCACTCTAAAAGAGGTTCGCACCTTAAGAGATTTGATGCCTCTTGGCACTTAGTAGATTAACCTCTAGGAGCTATGACTTGTCCTCCTCTCTCTTGGTAGATTCAGAGATAAGATTGATTAACCTCTAGGAGCTAAGACTTGCCCTCCTCTCTGTAAACCACGTCACAATCTAAGGGATTTGAACCTTGGATCTCTTTAATTTTCTCATGACTCACATTATTTTGATCACCAAATGAGTTACCCCTAGGACTAGGCCGGTTTACTTACTAATTATAATTATAATTATAATTATAATTTTTTTTAATATTAATTTTTTTTTTCTAAGTAAGGTTAATCTATTAATATGATACAAAAAATGGTAGTTACAGTGAGTCTTGGCCACAAAGGAACCCAGCCTCAATCAACACACATCCATGATAATTGTTTGTGACTGCCCCAACAGAGGGGAAACCAGTCCAAAAATATGTCCAAAATATATCCAAAAAATAACCCACACAGGGGTGGCAAATTTAAACAGATCATTACCAAGACCAACAGTTTATCCTGACCAGACCAACAGACCAACAGTTTATCCTGAGGACACATAAGACTGGACATAAACTAAACCAAGAACAAGATAGAAATTCCACCTGGCAGGCACGACACATGGCGCTTAGTCTTCTGGAGTGGGCTCCTCCACAATTGGACACGCCCAGTCATCTGGGTTGTCCGACTTGCCACGTCCCAGCACCTGATGGCCTTCCTCCATGCTGCAAGCCTCAACACGCGGGCCTAATGTGTCACCCAGATGGCTATCCGAGGCCTACGTGTAACTATGTATGCCCGTCTCAACATGCTGACTACCAGCAATGGCTTTGCCATGCCTTCTGTTCCGACCTTCATCAGCTTCCTGCTCGTCATTGTTGCCCCTATTCCTGCTGCTTGGGCCAGCTCTGTTCGCCTCCTCCATAGAATTATCCAGGGGAACATGCTGCTCGGTCTCTTTTGTGATGGTAATTGAGACAGTAGCTACTATAACCGGGCGGTTCAAAGAGCTGTGAAACCGAAACTGCGTGGTGTGAGGAGCAGGATGCGGAGGCAGGGGAAAGGTTGCAGTGCGAATAGCTGCAGCTTCACGGCTTGAGCTATGGAGGCCGGCTCTGCCTTTGCCACTTCTTGTATCTGGGTACCGGCCTTCAAAACTGTGTTGGTGGGGATTTTCGGCAGAGGAGGCAGGGGAAGCAGAATCAGGGCTAGGCAGAGCAGGGGAACGAGAACTTCCGCCTCGCGTGCCTCCACGTTGACTGCGCATACGATGGCGGACCATGGTGGATATGGGAACAGGGAGAATGTCAGCAGGAACAGAGGAGGAATTGACAGAAGAGCTATGCGAGGAAATTACAGAGGGATGGAGGTTGTGAGCCGAATTGCAGAGGTTGGTGTGGGAATGGTGGAAGCCATTACCCAAATCAATGTAGCTCACAAGCCAACATCTGTGGCTAGTGTTGGTGCATTCATTCGGCTCTCTCGCCTATGGAGGGCAGACATAGTGAATCAGGGGCAGAATAACAGGAAAGTTCTCTGGCTCCATGGTTATGTGGGTAATGGCCCTGCCTTGACTAGTGCAGGCATTAAATGGCTCCTGCGAGGTGCCATGAATGCCATTCAAGGTGGCATTGGAAAAGTTGCAGAGGGCCATGTGGCCGCCCCGTCCGCCGCCACTCCGTCTAATCAAATTAACTGCTGTAGTTAACACCCGCATCCAGGATTTTTAATATTAATTATTAATTATAACTATTTATTTTATTTTATTTTATTTTATTTTACTAAATCAAAATATTTTACAAGTGTAAGTGTAATATGCAGTGTTGCTACTTAGTACCTGCCTCTCATGTAAAAAATAATTAATAATGATAAATAAGAATAATAATTTTATTGATGCAAGTATAAAAAGTGAGTTGGATTTTAAGTTAGAGTTCATTTCAAAAAATGGTTTGCTTAAAAGGGATTGAAGCTTTAGAAGAGAAGTCCCAAATAATACTTGAAAGTGAGAAAAAAACAAGAGATGATGACTTCAAACCAACTTGAAGAAGTTAGTTGTGAGAGACAGATAGACATTTAGAAAATTGATGTTATATAAAATCGAGGTGAAATAATGTATGGAAGAGAAGTCTAAATAGAATCATTGACTTATGAAGTTAAATAAAATTAAGAGACTTAAGCAGAATTATTAATATGAAATATTGGAAAAAAAATGTATTAATAATATATTAAACTTCTTAAGTATAATGACTAGATCACTTTTACTTTCTAATTTATATTTACACTATTCTATCTAAATTAATTTTAAATTCATTCCAAAAAATAATGTTATTAGATAATATCATTTTGTTTTTTTTTTAATCAATTTTTTCTATGAATCTATTTTAAAATTAAATACAAAAATATTTATAAATTTAAGTTTATTTAAAAATAAATCAAAATAACTCATCTTTATAATTAAACAGTAATATCACCCAAAAATAAATGCTCATGTTACCAAATATTAAATAATATGTAAAATTACTTATAATATGAGTGAGTTCAGGTTTGAAGATTATCTTTATATTCACTTATACTTGCATATGACCCGGTTATGCTTCTATTTGATCCAATTCTAGTTGGATTTGCCAAAAATACACCGTAGGATGGCTTTGAAGTTTCTATCAATTTACTCTTTTTAGTTCACGTGGGAACATTTGTAATGCTTTGAGAAATGCATCAATACCATCGCATCAAATTCCTGAAACTATAAGTCTAAGTTTTATTTTAAAATATAGATTTTCTAATTTACATGTGAAAAGAAAAAGACATTCAAATAATAATGTTAATATTATTAATGGCATTCAAAGTAAGAAAGAAACATTTAGATTTCTAAAGAAATATATTAAAATATTACAATTATTAATATATGATATAACACCTAGAAACATTATATATATGATAGTTTTATAATTATTTTTATATTAATCAAACCCTATAGCCCACAATTGATCAAATCATATAAATCAAGACTATATATAAATTTGTATCCCCGCTATAGTGGATATTTACAAAACTATATAGTCAAACTTATTTCATTAACTAAACATATATAATAATTTAATTAAAATATAAATTTACAATATATAATTAATAAAGTCAATTTACATACTAATATATATTAATTAAAATATATGTGTTTATAAAATAATAATATCATATCATAATATAATTTTACCTCTCATCAAATTCAATTGGCAGCGATCTGGACTATCTCTTAAGTAAAAAATCGCTTGAATTTGAACCCTTAACTATACATAAGCCGGGGAAGCCATCCTCTCCTCATATAAGTCTGAATTCTGCAAAAAACATTACGGTGAGAAGGAAAAACAACAGGGGTAGTAGACATTTCAGGGGAAGAGATGATGTTGCTGGCAGAGGAGTTCGGAATCTTTCCCTTATAGATGTTCCCATAATTGATATGTCAGAAGAAGGGCCTCTTAGAGCAAGTATGGCCGAAAAGACTCCTAAATGACTTTCATCATATCCATGAACATAAGGGGTCTGGGGGCAGGCCGAAATTTTTTGGAACTAAAGAATATTTTCTATTCAGAACAACCAAAAATCATTTTAATCCAAGAAACCATGCATAACTCTCATGTATCTATTTCCTATTTCAGGAAAATGTTCCCCTCTTGGCATATGTCTGCTTTGAATGCAAATGGCCTCTCTGGGGGCCTGGCGGTCTTATGGAATCCTGATTGGATCAGAGCAAAAGCCTACAGATGTTTTGCGGGCATTCTCATATCGGCATCAATTAGAGGGAAAGATTGCCCAATCAACATTCTAAACATTTATGCTCCTTACAAAAACAGAATACCATTTTGGGAAAAACTTTTTTGCATCAGAAATTTTAGAAATTGAGTTTCTGATGATTGCAGGAGATCTAAATGCTACTTTAAATACTGATGAATCTTGGGGAATCAGCAGGAAAAAAGATCCTCTAGCAGACCGCATAAGATTTGAATTATTACACAGGAATCTTGTTGACATAAGACCTCCCAAAATGCTCCCGACATGGGACAATGGAAGGATTGACGGGGCATATATAGCAAAAAGACTTGATAGGTTCATTCTACATGTCAGCATAATAGATAGACTGGGCATGCCATTCTCAACAATTGGAAATGTGTTTATCTCAGACCATAGGCCGATTCTATTAAGCTGGAGAGAAAAGGGTTTTAGAAAGGGGTACTCTTTCAAATTTAATAGGTCATGGCTAGAAGAATCAGAGTTCAATGATGTTGTGAAAAGAACTTGGAAGGAGCTATCTGCAACAGATAATAGACCCCCGTTTTTGACCTTCAGGGAAAAACTTTCTCATATGCAAAAGGTTGTTAAAGAATGGCAGATAAAAAAAAAAGATTCAAAATAGAATAAATCTTAAAGAGATTCAAAGGGAGCTGGACAACACTTCTGAAGAGATGGCTACGCATTTACTTCCTTTCAATACAAGATGCCGCATAAGGGAGCTTAAAAGACAAAAACAAAAAATTCTGGAGCAGGAAGAAGCTTTTTGGAGATTAAAGAGCAGGGCTATCTGGTTAAAGGAAGGAGACAAGAATACAAAATTTTTCCACAGGTTTGCAAGCTCAAGACGTGAAAAAAACTCAATATGGAAGATCAGTGATGGCAAAGGGGGTTATCTATGCTCTCAACAAGACATTTCAGATGAGGCTGTGAAACACTTTCAAAATCAATATAAGAGATCAGAGGATTGCAGAATTCAGGACATCTTATGGGGCATCGAATTATTTCCAAAAATGTTTGATGATGAAAAAAATGAGCATCTCTTTCAGCCAATCATGGAGGAAGAACTGTTAGAAACAATGAAATCTTTCAAGAGGGATAAATCTCCAGGCCCAGATGGCTAGACGATTGAGTTCTTCATCCACTTTTTTGATCTCATAAAACACGATTTGCTAAGGATGGTAGAAGGTACCAGAATATCAGGAAGCATTCACCAGAAAATCTCCTCAACTCTAATTGCCCTCATCCCAAAAAAAGGGGAAGCAGAATCTTTTCAAGATTTCAGGCCGATATCCCTCTGTAACATTTCTTTCAAAATCATCTCGAAAATTATTGCTGAAAGAATCAAGGTAACTTTATCAAATTTTTTAACAAAGGATCAACATGGGTTTTTAAAAGGAAGAAATATCTTGGATGATGTTGCAAACACACAAGAAAGCTTGTTTTCCATGCATTCTAAAAAAAGTGAAGCAGTTATCCTCAAAATTGATCTCCGAAAGGCATACGATTGCCTGGATTGGGGCTTCATCAGATGTTTACTTGCAAAGATTGGTCTGAGTGCTAATATAATAGAGTGGATCATGGCATGTGTTGAGAAGGTGAACTATGCAGTCATTATAAATGGGATTCCATCCTCTTATTTTCCAGCTGAAAGGGGACTGCGTCAAGGCTGCCCACTATCCCCTCTACTGTTCATCTTGGCAATGAATGCTCTTAGCCTCCACATAAACAAGGCAGTTAGTGATAACAGGTGCCGGCCACTGAAGATCTGTAGAAACAATTATATCTCACACAACTTATTTGTGGATGATATACTTATTTTTGGAATGTTATGCAGACTCACCTGGACATGCTTATATGACATCTTAAGACATTTTCAAAAGGCCACAGGGATGCAAATTAATGAACACAAGTCAGTTTTTCTCCATAATGATGTCAGCATGGATTTAGTAGAATGGTTATCTTCACTATTTGGAATAGAGGCGCACTCCATAAAGCATGGAATAAAATATTTAGGATTCCAGTTAAAAGCAAAGGGTTATTCTAAAATGGACTGGCAATGGTTAATAGATAGGTACTACAAAAAGATATCGTTATGGGAATTTAAATGCCTATCAATGGCTAGAAGAGTTGTTTTACCTCAGTCAGTTCTAACTCAACTAGCTATATATTGGGCCCATTTATTCTTTCTTCCTACAAGCATTATCAAGAAGATGAACAAGTTAACTGCTAACTTCATATGGGGCGGCCAATCAGAAAAAAAGAAAATTTCATCTATCTAAATTGTCTGATATCTCATGGCTGAAGAATTTAGGTGGATGGGGCCTGTTGGATCTGCGAAGTTTTGGTAAGGCACTGCTATGCAAATCACTATGGAGAGGGATTTATGGAGAGGGTCCCTGGAGCAACACAATAAAAAAGAAATATATGGGAAGCAAAGATATCTCTTACTGGTACAAGTTGGGAAGGATCGGATCCAATTATGGATCAACAATATGGTTGAGTTTTTGCAAGGTTGAGAAGTATTTTTTAAAGAACTTAGCTTGGAGTTTTCAATCTGGTAGCCGGATTCTCATTGGAATTGATTCTTTCCTGGGTGGGCAGGAGGAAATCATTCTGCCAGAATCTCTCCTAAATTTTTTCCATAGAAAAGGATTTTTCACTTGGGACAAGCTGATAGCTGAATGGCAGGGCCCTTTCCCTCTTTGGAAAGAGGCGGACAGTATGGGGATGTCGGATCTCTTAGCTCGGCAATGGAAGAATCTCAGAATTTCTTTGAGAAACTGTGGCATATACCGTTCTTGGGAAGCTGATGTTCTTATTTGGAAGGATTTAAAAGGAAACTCCCTGATTCGTGTTAAGGACATATATCAAAATCTGATAAAGGGAAGCTGATGTTCTTATGTGGAAGGATTTAAAAGGAAACTCCCTAATTCGTGTTAAGGACATATATCAAAATCTGATAGGGTTAAAGATTGCTCCACCCAGCCCGATTTTCCCAACAGTCTTTTGGAAATCGGGATGTCCTTCCAAGGCAATTCTATTCTCCTGGCTGGTCTTCCACAATAAAAATTTATCATGGGAGAATCTGAAAAAGAGGTGTTGGCATGGACCGGGTCTCTGTTTAATATGTAAGTCCGATGAGGAAAGTAATTTCCACATGTTCTTCAATTGCCATATAACTCAACAACTATGGAAAGATCTGGCAAAGCTATATAAATTTCCTCATATCTCTCATGCTTCTACTAAAGAAGCTTTCCTTTGGTGGAATGGGCAAAAGGAGTCCTGGAGGCCTCTAATTATCATTACTCTATGGTGTATATGGAAATGGAGAAACAAAATTATCTTTAAGGACAGTAAAGAGCCTTTCATGGAAACTCTTCAAAACATTATTGCTCTTTATGACTCCTTACCAGAAAAATCACAAAAGCAAAAAAAGTGTAATCACAAGGAGCAAGCACAAAATCACTCAATGCTTCCAAGAGCGTATTTCGATGGTGCTGCTCAAAATGGCTCATGTGGTTGTGGCATTCACATCATCATGAATGAAAATGATCAATATCTCATTGCCTGGAATGGAGGAAAGGGCACGAATAGTAAAGCTGAGGCGATGGCTCTTGCAGGCCTTTTATCCATTTGCCTTTTCTTTAACATTCAGTTTGTGTCAATTTTTGGAGATTCAAAAGTCATGGTCGATTTTGTAGCAGGAAAGAGCCATATCAACAGCCCTCACCTTGCAGGTTGGTTGGACAGAATCAGGTTCCTTTGGAGGAAGTTGGAAGGGTGCACAATCCAGCACATTTACAGATCACAGAACCAGCAAGCATATATCTTATCAAAGGAGGGTCTCCTATTGGTACCAGGTATATGGAACATGAAGGTAAAATCTGGCGAGGAAATTTTCTCTATCCAGGACTTTTCCTTACCAGGCTCTTAATTTCAAATCTTTTTGTTTTTATTTTTGCATCTGCCTTTAGTATTTTCGTCTTTTTCTTCCTTCCAGCTCTGATTATGGCTGAAGCAAATTTGGAATCTCTTGAACAAGTTTTTGAATACTGTTTCTCTCTTTGGAGAGATCTTTATGCTCCTATTTCAGTGATGTATCTGTTTATCATGCATTTTTGTCAGCAACTTTTGTCAGCTCAACGGGCTGGTCAAATCTTGAAAATTCTATCTCTAGACTAAAATAGCCCTTATGAAAATCTTTCTGTCAAATGTATCTATTTCTTTATATATCTTATATAATATATCATACTTTTCCGTTCTAGAAAAAAATATTTAAAAAAATCAATATTTAATCAAATTAAACATTACTTTAAAAACAATCAATTTTAAAATTCTAATTATAATGATATATAAATTTGTTACCTATTAAAATGTATAATTTGTTATCTATTTATTATTTAGTAACACCCCTCAGCCTCACACCCAATCAATTCAATTGAAGGAGCTTGACCTCGACGTCTCATCACAAAGGGCCAACGACCTGAGAAGGTTGGTCTTTCGACCAACCAAGAAACCCATCCAAGTTTCTTTATTTATAATAATAAATAATTTGTTATTTATTTAAACGTATAATTTCTAACTTATTTAGAAAAAGAAATTCTTATTTAAAAGTATTGTTTAAGTGTATATAGATATATATATTTTATATTTCAGTGGGCGTCACGGCGTCATATGTACAAAATTACAACACGACTTGCTGGTTGGGAAAGGCAGTCGCTACTTATGCAGATCTCAATTCGGTTCGGTTGCCTATCCAAGATTGGGTTGGTTTGAAATGAAAACCTACGATTTGAGAGTTTTTGATATCAAATTGAAATAGAAAAACAGTTCTAAATCTTTAATGTCATCCCTTATATCATGTATAGGCTTATATTATGTAGGGGAAAAAAATATTAGTATAAATTTAAGTTATCAATTTTTTATTAAATCGAGAGGTTTATTTTACAATTTAATATAAGGGGATGTGTACATTTCTCTGTTTACAATTTAATATGAGGGGATGTGTAAGTCTTCTGTCCATCTGTTCTTTTTTAAAATAAAATTAAAAAATTAAAAATTATGTTCTAAATTGAAAAATAATGTCTATAATAAAAAAAATGAATATGTTGTAAAGTAATTAGTAAAAAAATGTGTGAGTAAAATGTTTAAATTTTATATTTTTCAAAAATATTTAAATATTTATGTCCATAACAACTTCATACATATATATAAATTTGTTAAAATAAAATATTTTAATGTGATATAAGAAAATTATTCAATGTTGATTATCAAAAAATATTTTAATACGAATTAATATTCACATATACTTAAAAATATATTAATAATAAAAAAACCATTTTAATTTGCATGATAAAATGTCTCAATGTACAAGTTATGTAAAATATTTCAATGTTGATTACATATATATTATATATCATTTAAAAAAATATGTATATATTACAAAAAAAAAAAAAGTTTTATAGTTAAAATATTTATTTGGTCGTATATATACTATATTTAGCATTCAAAAATACAATTTAAACAATGAAAAATAACACATTATATTTTGCACTTTAAAGAAATTTACACGTGAAAAAATTTGATTGATTCTTCTCGGCTCATGTTAGATCCGTACTTAAAATAAATCTATGCTGCTTATTTTAAAATAAAAATAATGAAAATCTTATTTCTAGATAGACCATACTTATCCCCGTAATAATGTATCAAAATAAAATAAAATAAAATTTATATACCAATATATTAAAGAATACGGATGTTAAATCAATTACCAAATCTTAAAAATGGAGGAAAAATTGTATGATAGTGAATTGATGAAAATAAAAAAGGGGATGGGTTAATGTGAAATATGTAAAAGTTTAGTAATGGTGGTGTGTATGGTGAGTTTTCTAAATAACATAGAAGGTTATGTTTTTCCTATGGGTGATTTTATTATGGTAAGATAAACAAAAATATATATAGTTGGGGAAGTATTTATGACATTGCTATATTATTTGATAACATTAGTATCAAAGTTAGTGAGATCATCCATAAAATTTTATGAACTTTGAGATAGCAATATGAAAAAAAATTGTAAAATTTTTTGTTAGCATATCAAGTAAGAAAGACATTTATGACATTGCTACAGAACTTGAAAACACTAGTATTAGTGTGATGGTGCATTTTATATTAGGGTGATTTGTAAAATTTTATGAGTCTTGGGTTAGCAATATAAGAAAATTATTTTTGTGAGTTTTCTTTTAAATGTGGTGCATATTGAGAAAGAGCAACATGAAAGTGAAACATGTCTAGTTCTTATTTCTTATAAAAGTTTTCAATGAACTATAAATATTTTTAAATAAACAATAAAAATTACCATAAATTTCGAAAATATATCTTAAAATAATATGTTCAATCATCTTAACTCAAAACTTAAATATCATATAATAAATAATAACATTAAATCAAACTTTGTATTCTTTCAATCCCCACAAATAAACATAGTATATTATACCCTTATTGAATGAATCCAAAAACCATGAAAAAATTAAAAATTAAGTTACATTAATTAGTTTGTGGGTTAAAATATATAAGATAACTAAAACAAAAAAAATACCCCATATGCTACATCATAATTATTAAGAAAAAAAAATTATTGTAAGACTTCATTATACTACCACTCATAATTAGATTTTTGTACTTAAACATTGCTATGAACTATTAGATTGAGCATTCACTAACTTATAAATTAATTGATATATGTGGTTTGAGGGTGCACATTGTCCATGCATTTCAAATTCTCAATTCCCTAACAAAGCCATATAATATATTGTTTACATTAACTCATACGAATTTTTAAATGAATTTATTAATTTATCGATAGAAATAGAATTAAAAAGAAGGGGATGTAAGGCAACAAACCCTTAAGTGGTATTTTGAAGCTATTGACATATAGAGAGTGTGACTTTGGAGAAGATTGTTTGCTTAACTCATGTTTATGGTTTATGTTCATGAGTACAACTTGGCTATAAGTTGTAAAGTGCATGTTCATGAATGTACCAAATGTAAGCTACAAAGTAAATTTTCTATGTAGGTTAATGATTATTGTTCTTTTTAATGGGTTCTTGAGTAAAGAAATCATTTAAGGAAGACTTAGATTTACATATTTATGCTTCTTGAATAAAGTTAATAGTTGGTTCATAATCTGATAGTGATTTTAGCCAAGTATTCATAATGGAAAAATCCCTGGTATTTCCAATAATACTTTGAGAGAGAAATCTATATTCATGATAGATACTTCAGTAATTTTTCAATTTCAGATTGTTTTCAGTAAAATATGTTATTTTCGTCCAAGGGCAATAACTAAAATGGTAGATATCATATTTAATTCTCCCTCCACTTGGGTTTTATTCTCTACAAACACATTAGCCATTGTGGCAAAAATTTGAACAAGTTGAAAATTGTGATAAGTAATTCCTATAACCCTGAGGAGATAAGAATGTTGGAATATATTGATATTGAGGTGAATAGTGGTAATCATTATGATTTGATGATGGTTCTTTCCTATAACATTCCTTTGAAGTTATTGATTCACTAGTTATTATGAAAAAAAATTATTTTTCCCCCACATTGGGTGGGAAATAAACACATGCTATCCCATGTGATCCTAGGTGACAAATGGTCAAGATGTCCCTCAACATGATTTAGGTTTGGATCTAGAAAGTGCTTTCAGTCATTTTATTGTAGAGAAATTCATGTGGAGTTTGATTTGTAAGGAGGGCCATATGGCCTCCATGGGTATTGATTATGTTAATTGCAAGTGAGGTTTGTGGTTCATTAATGAGGAAGGATGTCCCTCTCATAGAAAATAATTGTCATAATGGTTTTGATCATAGTGGTGATGGTGTCAATATGCTTAAAATAACAAGGAATAACTTTTGCATACTATTTGGTGTGTGAATTCCTTGAAAATTGGAAATATGTGATAGGAAAGCAAGTTCCCATATCACAACAGTCCCTATGTGAGTAAGTCTTCTGTCATTGTTAGTTTGAATTTGGGTCTTCTTAGTCTCTGGAAGGGTCATCTAATTTTATGGTTAATGACCCACTAGCTTCTTTCATTGGGAGAACAATGTTATGATACTAGTTGAGTTTTCCATTTTTGTCTTGTACCAATTGGTGCTTCATGTTTTGAGATCTTTAGCTCATTTTTATTTTGTTTATCTTTGGTTATCTCCTAGTTGTTTTAATTGGTGGTCAATTTACTACATCCCTAAAGCTTGGATCCAGTATTGACACCTCAAGTGAGTGACTCTCACCTCCCATGTTAATAGTGTTACAATTGACTCAATACCTATATTATCCAAATTAGAGTTATCTAGGCACAAGTTGAATTCTTTAACCTAGTCTTCAACAAGTGCAAGAGGCCACAACTCTCCTTGTTTGCATCACCCAATTCTTAGTCACTAATTCCTCTCTAGTGTAGTATGGTTTTGGGTCAATTATACCTTTTTTCAACACCACAATGTCATAGTTGTTGAAGTGCATTTTCCAAGTTCCCTTAGTGTATGTAAACCATCTATAGTTTTTGTAACACCCTCCTCCCAAATTTACCTATGCTAATCAATCCACTAGGGTAAACATGCAACAAAGGGTTACTATGATATGATTCAACTCCCCAAGTATAGTTAAGTAAGTGGAACCAATAAACCAAAACCAAACTCACCTTCATCGGCAGCCTACAGGAACTCCAAAGTCTAACCAACCACTCTGGGTACCTAACTCCTCATTTAACTTTCCTTTTGACTAAACTATACCCCTAGTGGCTCCGATGACAAGCCCTCCATGTGACTGTAACCCTCCAATCTCTCCCACAACAAGGCTTCCATGTGACTACAATATTTTCCAACCAAGGCTTCCAGAACTAGTGACTCAACCCAAGCTGTTACAGGGCTTCTAGAGCATTTGTCCAACCAAGGCTCCAATAACTAATAACTCAACCCA
The DNA here is from genome assembly GCA_031772625.1 of Pinus tabuliformis. Taxonomy (NCBI): domain Eukaryota; kingdom Viridiplantae; phylum Streptophyta; class Pinopsida; order Pinales; family Pinaceae; genus Pinus; species Pinus tabuliformis. Next base: position 687,132,132 of record CM062819.1, read on the forward strand.
CAACCATAAGGAACATGACCACTAACCAGAAAAAAAAAGGTAAAACCCACAACACCATCGCTATCCAGGAAATGGAAAATCTAGGAAAAACCACTATCAATCCAGACAATCCTCAATGCTAATGACAGATCATAACCAAGAAACCACATGCATGCTAAAACTAATAAGGAAATCATACATGCAACTCGGTACCTGCAAGAAAAACCTGTTGCAGTTGTTGATATCGTTTTCCTATTGTCCTTTCCTGCTTTTCCTTTTCCTTCTTGCTCCAAATCCCGAGTATGCCACGCTCCTCCAAGAGTGCTCCAAGAAAACTCTAGGTGTCCAGAGAGAGAGAATAGAATGCAGGTGCTAAAGAATGAACTGACAAAAGCTAACAATGACCAAAGTTGTGTAGAGATCCTCCTAAGCCTTTTTATTAATGAGGCCTCTATTTTCTTCATTTTCCATTATTTTTGTTCAATTTCCCCCTCACATGCAACTTGTGACCTTTCACCTTCTTTTTCTCCTATTTTCCATTTATTTTCATAAATAAAATGCCAATAAATGCCTCATGCCTTTACAAAGCCTTTCCCATTGCCTTTGCCAATTTCCATATCCATTAATTAATCACAAGTCATCCTCGTCACTATGTTTTTTCCCAACATTCAACTTGGAATGTGTCCCATGACCTTGGTTATTATTTTTCCTTTATTAACATTATTACATGGATTTTTAACCCAAGCCTGTTACAGACCCCTCCCCCTTAGGGGAACACCGTCCTCGGTGTTTAATGAAACCTACAACTAACAAGACCATTGAAAAGAAAAACATACTTCCCATGGAGCGTTATAACTTAGCTTGTTGTAGTATTTACAATGAACAACCTATTGAATAGAAAACCATCATGACAAACATAACAACATGACAACCATATTGCATATTTCCTAGGTAACCTTAAGGAAATGAAGTCGACAAAACAAGACCTTACAGACCTCCCTGAAGTGCTTTAGGACCCCTGGGAGCTAATCCACCACTCCAGGTGCAAAACCCCTGAGTTAGCCTATCATTTCAATGAATTATACCCACAGTCGCTCACATGACAAGGCATGCATGCGACTGTAACCCTATACTCGCTCCCACAATGCATGCAAGGGATAGACTAAAGTCCTTTTCAGCCAGTTCTGTGCTAGAGACTACGCGATTTAAGCCACTTTTCAGGGCTAGTCTCTAAACCAATGCCTAGAAATTGATGAGACTTTCCAAGACAATAAATAACACCAAGGCAAAGCCTCTAACACAAAACTTGATCAAGGGCTTGACCTAACCAAGACTAACCGTGACACACATTTTTTCAAACACTTAGTAAATATGCAACCTACAGGTGTAAATAATCAGATCTGAGCATAGGGGTCTCATATTTATATGAGATTCGCTATGAAGCATTATTTCCTTATCACTTTAATGACCATTCCATCCATTATGTCATAGATACATTGTTCATTCATTTACAAGTAAAAACATAATGAGAGCCATACATAGTTGTTGTCATAAAACATATACATAACCAATATAATGGGGATAATAATATCAATGAAATCACAACCATATACACCTCATGTAATCCATCATAATACTCCTAGAAATACAAGGATAAATAACCTCTTATTGATGATGAAAATTCCAAACCTAGGATGGGACTTCCACATTCCACCCGGCTGTAGAATGGCTGAGCCAAATATCTCTTCAGCCATTCACCCCATGCCATATTCCAAACATGAATGTGGGATCTCATAGAACACATTAATCAAAACTCATCCAGTGCTTCTAGAGGCCATCCATATCAACCCATCAAACATTGATTCCACCTCGCAGTCGGACATCACCAAACCATCATCAGATCGGTGTCTATCCCAGCCATCCAGGGCTCTGGAGCATTTGTTCCAACCAAGGCTCTAGGAAGAGTAACTCAACCCACAACTATTGTCAGGCTCCAGAGCATTTGTTCAACCGAGGCTCCAAGACTAGTAACTCAACCCACCAAGGGCTTTAGAGTGTTTGTCCAACCAAGGCTATGGGACTAGTAACTTAACCCAAGTTGTTACAGGGCTCTAGAGCGTTTGTCCAACCAAGGCTATAGGAACTAGTAACTCAAACCAAGCTAAGGAAACATGAGAACCAACCAAAAACAAAACAAGGAAATAAGCCCACAAACTCCATGGCTATCCATGAAATGGTTAGGCTAGGAAATCCACTACCAATCCAGGCAATCCTCCATGCTAATGATAGATCATAACCAAGAAACCACATGCATGTATAAACTAGTGAGGAAAACATACATGCAACTCGGTACTGGCAAACAAATCCCATTGTAGCTGCTGATCCCAATATCCTGTTGCGCTTTCCTTCTCTTGTTTCTCCTTCTTTCTCCAAGAATCCAAGTATGCCACACCCTCCAAGAGTGCTCCAAGGAAACACTAAGTCTCCAAGAATATGACAGAGAGAGAATAGAAGAAAGCTCCACCAAAACTTGTCAAAATATTACCAACTAACCCTCAGAAGCCTTTTTATGAATGAGGCCTCTATTTTCTTCATTTTCCATTATTTTCCTCCTCACATGAAACCCATGACCTTTCACCTCCTTTTTCTCCTAATTTCCATTATTTTCCTAAGTAAATTCAATTTAATGCCTCATGCCTTTCCAAAACCTTAGCCATTTCCTCTTCTAATACCCTTAGCCATAATAAACTGAATCAACACCCACTAGGATGTTTCTCGCACCATTCAACTTGGAATACGTGTCCCATCCACTGTGGCCTTATATGTTTTTTACATGGAATTTTCACCAGGGCTATGAAAAAACCCTCCCCCTTGGGGGAACACCATCCTTAGTGTTCAATGACACCTATAACCAACAAGACTATTGAAAACAAAACATATTGTCCATGGATATTTATAACACAACTTGTTGCAGTATTTACAATGACCACTGCTGAAACATGAGAACCATACCGATTACTGGAGATTTATAACACAACTCATTACAATTTTTAAACTAACCACATATACACATTTTCTTCAACCAACAAATAACCATACTATCTGTGGAGATTTATAAGCCAGCTCAATACAATATTTACAATAATACACACATATACACATATGCACATTTTCTCAAACAACAAATAAAAAGATATGATGCCTGCATCTGCAACAAGGGAATCTAGAGGCTCACACCTCCACCCTCAAAGTAATACTAGGATTCACCTCTTTCCTAGGAAATCCATAATCCACTTCAAAGGAAAATCTCCATCCAATTTCTAGCACTATAATCTCGCACCACTTGTCCTCTCAGTGAAAATTTACCGGCTCATTATTTGAGGGCACACTCCAAATGTGCATCTGATTCCATCTGGAAATTATAATGACCAAAACAGATCCATCTATGACCTTCCCTTCTCTTCTATACAGTCCCTCGACCAATCCAGTGATCCCCTTATGTGCAGTCACTCACCTTCCAAGTTCCATTGGCACCCCCATCTTGGGTAGTCCATCCCTTTGCAAGGCTTCCTTGCATTGGAAGATACAAAGCCAAGGAATATACCTACCTCAAACCATCATACCATTCATAACATGCTCATGGAAATAAATGGACACTATTGGGTACTAGTGTCCCACAATGGCCCTGCTCCTAAACTTCTTTACCAACCAACTGCTGCATTTTCCAATTCCTTTTGCTGATGCTGCTAATTCTTGTAGTCGATTTCAACCACCTAACTAGGCATGTTCATGCATTCCTATACCAAGCACATAATTTCCATTAGATTAAAAAAAAATTGAAATAACTTCAAATCATACCTCATTGGTAGCTTGTCAATAAGGTACATTTGCAATTCTATTCGCTTCCTTTCACAACAAGTCAAAATAACATCTTTAAGAAAATCATCATGTATAACATATCACATTAAGTTAGCTCAAAACACAACCGTCATAGATCAAAATCATAAATCACACGTAACCATCATAAACCAGAATCATAGATCACATGTAATCATCATAGACTAGAATCATAAATAACATGCATAATAAAACTAAAATAAAACACTGATACTTATCCTTTAATCAATCCTTGGCTTCGACCTTTTTCCTTATTCCATATGCACTCCAGATCAGTTTCCGCACCCGACAAACACCTAGTGCCTTCTCCTCAACCATGTGCACACACACATAGTGTACATCCCACACATACAACCACACACAACATACCACACCATGAAATACATGCATCTACACCTGACATACAACATATACACCTAGTGTACAACACAACGCAATACAAAACACATGACGTATACGTAGATAATGTACATCACAAGAAATGCATCCACACATAACATGTGACACCACAAATGCATACACATACACTCGATAGACAACACAAATCACACATCTATACCCGATGTACAATACCAAAAAATACATGTATGTACACTTGGCATACAACACAACAAAATACATGTACTACACAGAGTACAACACAACTAGTACACATGTCACGATACCACATCTACACAATACACATACATAGTACCACTTGTACACAATACAACATGTACCACACACACACAATACCATATGTACACATGTACCATTTGTACAACACGTACATAGTACCACTTGTACAAAGCACCACCTACACAACGTGTGTATAACATCACATGTACATGACACTACCTGCACAGCATGTGCACAATGCCACATGTACACTACACCACCTGTACAATGTGTACACAATACCACATGTACACCATAACACATGCACGACATGTACATGACACTAAATGTACACAGTACCACATGCATGACATGTACACAACACTACCTGCACATAGTGCCACTTGTACAACATGTACACAACACCACATGCACACAACACCACTTGTATAATCATGCAAAAAATACCATATGTACATAGCACCACATGTACAACATGCACGCAACAACACATGTACATAGCACTACATATCCAACATGTACATAGCATCATATGTACACAACACTGCTATCCAACATGCGCAGAGAAACATATGCACACAACACTATCTGTACCACCTTGTACATAATCATTGCATAACAACATGTACACACGCTATATACATACATCACTACATGCGCACAACATCACAAATGCAAAATATACAACATATGCACAACAATAGTACCTCACATCCAAAAGCTCATTGTCTCTACCAAGAAACCTTGCTTCCAGTGCCTTATCCACGCTTGTCCCAACATGTCGTATACCACACTGCTTTCATTTAACTGATGCATCCCTCAAGGTTACCTATCATAACATAAGCATAGGCATAATACAATCATATAATATAAATTCATATCCACAAGATACTAACCTCATATATTTGTCATGACTACTCTTCCCAATTTATTCCTTGTAAGACCAGGAACCTCTTCATGTCATTTTCTTGCTTAAGAAATCATTCCTCCATAAGAATGATTCTTGATGACCCTGTTAGATAGTGACACAGATATATATATACATACACACATACAAGAATTAGCATAAACAACGATGACCTTGTCAGAAAACTATATGCATACATACACATAAACATCAACATAAAATAATAATGATCTATTCAGTCAACGACATACAAATATACATGTATACACATATAGACATCAACATAATCATGATCCCAACATAATTACATAAGGTCAAGCTGAAGAGAAATTAATTATTTGTGCATAGCATGCACAACATTTAGAACAATCGTTCCCAACATAGCCAAGGCACCTGACACCTCAGATCCATTTACTTTACCCTTCCCGGTTACCTTTCTAATGATTGTCCTATCATCATCTATTTACCACAATGGACCCAATCAATCCAACCGATTGTCATAGTCTTACCTTCTGTTGCACTTACTCATGCACAGAGCTTCATCTGAGTCTTACATTAACTGTTGGGTGCACACACATCACTCCCCAAGCTCCATTAAATTTCCTCCTTCCCCAAATAATTCCAAAGATACTCAAAACAATAAAGGAAAGACCAAGAAGAAAACGAGAAGAAAACCAAGGAAAATAAACAACAATACGACACCACAAACAAAGTGGCATAGCTATGCACTAGACACAATCAAAATTGCCATTCAAGTGCAACAATCACAAAAGACAAAAAGCACAATACTAACAACAAACATCATGTCGCAATCCCCATGGTTCCCAAGGAAAGCTCAACCCGAGCCTTCTTCAGAATTCCATAGCAGTTTCCTTACCATGCAATCCCTTGCATCATATTGCCATAAACACATAACTGTTAGTGCATAATTAAACATAATGACATACTAGTTACCTTACCTTGTTGTACCAAACATGTTGCTTGCAACTGAACACATCCACACCATCTCTCAAGGGACTCCAATTCCCTTGACATATCCACTTGCAACTAGAGATTCACTAATATACTTGTCAAGTACATGTTCATGACTATAGAACATATCAACATAATTTCAGACAAAATCAAGGTTAAGAAGACTTCCTGTCATGCGAGGCAGTCATTCGTTTGGAATTAGGGTTTCCAAACATAGCCAAAACAATTCTTGTCCAATTCCTTTATTTTACCCTTTTTACCTTGTTGCAACCAAGGATTACTATGTATTGTCACATCACCCAATTGTTAGTTATATAAACATATAAACTATTACTTTTCATACTAATACCAAACATGTTTGTTGCAATTGTTTACCCATGTCAATCACATGTTCCAAATATCAAGGCAATCATATATATCAATTTGAAATCAACCTTTACAAACAATCATGTCATAATCCATAGTCAACTTATAGTCATTAGACATAATTCTACCACTGTCACCTACTATATTCAAGTACATATCAACTATCTCAACACATATGTGTTAGTACAATCATCTCAAAACAACATCATTGGATTACATACTCGTATTATGCCACTCATCAAACATTCAACCAATTTGCAAACATACCATGTTAAATAAATCAACTAGATGACATGATATACACCAAACACTATACATCAAATAGATGGCATAATCAAGAATAAAGCACCAAGTATACTACATATGAAAACTCGTACCTTAGTGTAGCTCAGGGGGGAATATCTTTGTTTGCATAAAGAATCTAGTTAGAAATATATAGCTTTAGAACATGTCAACTAAAACATAAATATGATCATGATATCCATAACAGTGACTAACTAACATGTTGACATCATAAACTCATAATCATTTATCGTTCATACATAACAACTATTAGAACTCCATAATTTCTTAAGGTTGTGAAAGAAATTGCAAAGGTAACCGCATAACCACTTTTAAGTTTAGAAGATAGCCCTTCTAAACTCAGAGAGGGATCTCTCTCTCTGATTTAGCTTTGTTTTCTTTGGGATTTTAGGCTAGATGTGAAAGTTCAGAGTTTGGTTTTTGAATTGGTTTGGTTGGAACAACAAAGAAATGCCATTGGGAAATGGAGTCAGAAGGGTTTAAAATGATCACCTACAAAACAATTAAGCTTAAGTGAAACAGGGAAAGGTAGGCATACCACTGGATCTTTGTAGTTTGTGAAATGGAGAAGGAGGAATAGATTAAGATTCACTTTAAATATAGAGAATTGTTACCTGAATTCTATATTTAAACTTCAGTGGAAAACATTGACATTGTTTTAAGCCAAAATAGAGTGTTATGAAACAAATTCTGAACTTAATTTTCTTTAAAAAAATAGAGGAAAGAAACACATATGAAAACAGATAAGTAACAAAATAACAGTAAGAAGCACTTCACCAATAGATATGACACATGAATCCTGGAACAACTTTCTTGTATTAATGCAAATGGTCACTTAATATCAGTGATCAAATTTACAGTAAAATGGTAGTATTTCTCAGTACAAGTCCCAACACTAATACTTCGAAATCTGAAGTATTTATAAAAATTATTACAAAATATCTTCTTTAGAAAATATCTAGAATTGTTTGCAAAAATATCTCAAACTTATTACAAAAATAGAACTTAAGTCTAGGAAATCTGAAATTGTTGGAGCTGCTGGCACTATTTTCCTAGGTTGTTGGTGATGATTGGATTTGAAAAATAGAGGCTTTGTTGTTGATTTCCTTATGGAGGCTTGATGATGTTTACTTTAGTAACTCACACAATTTTGCCCACTTCTCCTCATGTGGAAGTTTAAACTTATTTAACTTTCGATAAGTCATATCTACCTCTGTGTATTTTTCGAAGGTAGGATTGCCAAGAAATAAATGAAGGATTTCATGTTTAATTAGCAGGTCATAATTGAGGCCTTCCATGGATTCCTTTCCTGTAATGGTACCCTCAACCTTAGCAAATTTTGACTTGTCTCTAGCAATGGAGCACAATTTCTACTGATAATCTTCAAGCTTGACCAAGGTATCTCCCATCCCTTCTAGACCAGGGAGACCTTTTTGATGCAATATATTAAATTCCTTATGAAACCTTTGTATAATAGTCTCCAAACCGTTGCATTTTCTCTCTAATTGGAGCATCAAGTTTCTCTTGGTGAGAACCTTTCTCACTTCCAGCATCGTGTCTGTTCTATCCTCTATATCTAGATCGTCCAATTCATCTATGGATTTTGAATTCAAAAACCTTATCAGAGCAGTGGCATCACTCGGTTTGGTGCCAAGGTCCCTTTTCACATCTTTTAAGAGCCTCTTTGATTTTTGCACCAAATCATTTTGTTCGAAGATGATGTCAATGGATGGCCATATATTTGTGATGGCCTCATTTATCTCCAGCCATATGTTCTCTTTAGCTTGTGCCATAGTGTCATCCATAATGGATTGGGTTTCTAGATATTCTATCCTTTGTGTGAGCTTGTGTGTTTTCTATAATTCTCCTAGATAGATAATATCCACTTTAATTTTTTTTTCTTGCAAAATTTTCAGTTTTGCAGTCAACTTCTCAAACTCTTGGTCTTTAATGGACATGTTTTCCATTTCTTTGGCTAGGTCTAATGGTGTGTTGTTGGACTGTACTTCTTCTATTGTAACTGTTGTTGAAGTTTTTGCTGATGTTGATGCTTATGCTATCGATGTACCTGTCACTGGTATCACAGCCAAAGGAATGACAGACATTGAAACTGTTTGTTGTTCTTTTTCCTTTAGGAGTATTTCCATTTATTTCTCCATCTTAGCAATTTGATTGTTATGTTTAATAATAATTTTGAACATATTCTCTTTTTTCTTTTCTTGTTCTCCATACTCCTTGGTTTGTGGATCTTCAGTGGAGGGGAGCTTAAGCTATTTTCTCAATGTTTTCATATCTTGATTTTTATTCTTTATAATCTCCTCAGATGTTGTTATATTGTTGAGATCATATCCAAATTTAATGATCACATCTTCCAAAGGCTTTATCTTTGTGTCATTGGCTAGAGAAGAAATCCTTTCTAGTTTTAAGTGTGCTTGAATGTTGTTTATAGAGACTTGGAGCTTCGCTGCAACCATAGATGAATTGTTGATAGTGTCGTAAATCATCTTTCCAGGTTGTTTATGGAAGTCCATTTTGTCTATAGGATGTATCATATCTGTATTAAAAGAAAATATGGACTGCTTGTAGTCATCTGCTGATCTAGGCTAAGAAAATTTGGGCTCTAGGAAAGAAACTTGCATTTTTATCTTCTCAGCATCAAAGGCCGAAAGAAGCCTATGCTAGGTGGTGGTTGTTTTCTTCCAAAATTGCGAAAATGTAGTAGCCTTGAGTGCTTGATTTTTTGCTTTGATTTCTTTGTAGATGGCAAAAATATTCTTATCTTTATTGCTCTATTCCATTTATCATGTTGGTGATGAAACAGATGTCTCTATTATTAGTGAGGTCATCAACAATATAGGAATGGTCTCCTCTCTATTTGACACTAAAGGTGTACCTGAGCCTGTTAAGATAATATGTTGTTCTTGTTCTGCACTCTGTTGCTATGTCTCTCCTACATCCATGGTCTTCTGCCTCTTATTGTACACTATGAAATACTTTACTGAAATATCTGCCACTAAAGGTGAAATGGTTTCACTTGGTATTTTTTCAACCTTTTCCTGTGGTACTGGTGCTTATGAAGTTGATAAAACTTGTTCTTTGGTCCCCTGTAATGTATTATCTTTCCATTCTTCTTGGTTCATGAATTTCTCTTTCTATTGTCTAAAAGTATGGGCATAAGGAGCATACCTCTGTTCTACCCTCAACTTAGAAATTATACCAAAATGGTCATAGGACCATGTAAAACTGTGCTTGAAGTTCATCTACTTCAAAATGGCACTTGCTTCTTGTCCAACTAATATTGCATTGCATGTGAAGGGACCAATTTGTGGCTTTTTTTTTAATTGTGCTTTCTTCTTGGCTGCCAGGAAGTGTATCTGCTCCATGTTGATCATTTTCCTGATAAATTCTAAGGCAAAAATGCGAATTGGCACAAAATTAGGGAGTTTATTAGGGGGAAATTCACACCGATATACCCTGATCTCTGTATAACTCTGGCATAAATACCAGTCTCATTTCTTGGTCTGGTCACTTAGGTGCAAAATTCTATTGATCTCTCAATGTATTCTTGGTTCTGCATCACTATTTAACAAACTAGCTGCCATATGCAAAAATTGATCTACAAAATCACTGAATGTGAATTTAGTGCTGTTATTTCTGACGAGGTAGGTCCAATGAATAATTGATTAGGAGTTCCATTGACTGTCTAACTTCTGTAGATGAAAAGAAAACCTATCTGATTGATAATAAAGAAACAAATACACCAAGACAAATGCATACTTGAAGACTCCTTCAGTTGAAAATTTCATGAATTGTTCATGAATGCTCTCGGCTAAAAAATCACTATAACAGAAAATGGTAGGATGCTTCTCACCTTTGGAAGACAAAGAAAGAAAGGCTAGGATGATTTCATTGACCGATTGGTCAAAATGGCATCCTAATAAGCATGCAAATATTGAAACTATTTGTTTGGTCATCTCAAGCAAGATAGAAGCAGGATAAGGAGGGTTTGTTTTGGGCAATTGGCCATTTTCTAGTAATAAAATCTCAAATATCTTGGCTCTTTGTGGGAAATCTAGCTTATTGTACATTTCCATGAGGAAATATGGGCGAAAAGGTTGTATATTATCAGGATTTTGGATTTGGATCATATCTGAGATTGACTGAACATTAATGGAAAAAAGGATTTCACCATTTTGGGCCACTACTGTTCTCTCGATCAAAATGTATCGAAATTGACACCAAGTTACAAATTCTAGGAAATAACAGGTCCAAGGAAAAATAAATTGGAGTAGGAGGGAGTCCCACAGTCCCAAATTATCATTGAAGTCAAGAAAATTCTATTTGAGGCAACTGTGAAGTTCTTAAAGATCGAACTCACAATTGGTCTCTACAACTTGGTATAAATGATCGACTAAGGGTTGATGGTCCAAATCAATAGGTGGAGGCAACATTGGGTTTTCATTACATGCATTTTCCATTAGGTGTCATACTGAAACTGGAAAAATGAGACAGGAAAGATAATGGTTACCCGGGAAAGACAAATTGGTCACTGTGTATTTTTCTGCTATGATAGGTACTTGATCGGAGAAGTGTTGTATAGATTCTGCAATAGCTGACTAGATAGCTAGGTAGGAGATGATGGTAGTCGAGTCATGCAGCAGATATTTATCGTGAACAAGAAAAGAAAGGGGGCACACCTGAGCACATTTCTTGTTTTTATAGAGCAACTGTGTTTTCCGCTACGTTCGGCTCGTTATGGAGCGGGTATGTTTAATATAGGAACGTTCCTATTAGGAACAGTTGGATTTCAATGGAAAGAATCAATAGACGGGAGTGGGGAGGACAGGTGGCAGAATGGGAGTGGTTCATGGCAAGATAGGATGACGGGAGGCAATTATGTGGCGGGGTATGATTAGATGGGAGGTGATTAGGTGGCGTGGTATGGTGGAGCGGATGGAAATGGTTGGGTGGGCGGTCAACGGTAGTGGAAAGCGGATTAGTGGGGAGCTCGGAGGGGGTTAGTGGCGGTAACTAATTTTGGAGGGGGGAAGTGGAGTAGATGAGTGGATTCCACATAGAAAAAGTGGGTTAGTAGAGATCACTTACCCGGATCCCCCCCTGTTGGAGGCACCCAGGGGGGGAGGGTGTCAGAAACGATCCCCCACCGTTGATCCGAGTGGGGTAGATCGTAGCCATTGAAATGCACCCAAATTATTACAAACGAAAAAATTGTTGCATCCAATCCAAAATTTTATTACAACTTATGATAATCATGATTAAATATTGTGATTAATTAGTCTAACTATGCTTTATTAATTTTAAGGGAACCTTTTGACTTGCAAGCCCCTTTTTCATTTTTTCTAACGTTTTAATCCTTTTTTCCTCATTTGTTTATCAAATAACCAAGCTTAAACAATTTTGTTAATCCATTTATTCTACCTAATCAAATTCAACCATGATTACACTATGTGGTTGATTTATTTACTATCCTAACCTAATTTTTAATTGATTCAGTTTAATCATGTTTAAATAATATGATCAAACTAAGTAATCTACTTCTAACTTTGACGTGGCATTTAAACAAGCTACACAGTTCATTGAAAATCTCTAAAGTATTATTGATGCATTTTTTATTTTTCTTGTAGTGCCATTTAGACTTGCTCACTTTCATACCTACTTTTTATGGCGTTTCTTCATTCTTTTTCTTTTATTTTCTTATTTTCTTATTTTTATTCTTTTCTTTTTTCTGATATATATATATATATATATATATATATAGATATACCCTCTTTTGCCTTTTTTTCTATTTTTTCTTTTTCTTTGGAAATAAATTTGCAAGATGGAAGATTATTTACAATCATCTAATATACAAAATGACAACTGCAATCAAGTCATCCTATGAAATATATGACCCCAATAGTAGCTCCAATGGGGATGACACCTCCTTGTGGGGTGTCAAAAATGTTGTAGATGAGTAAACTTGATCCATTGGGCATACTGCCTTTATTCTGCAACTGAATTTGATCCATCTGATGTTATTTTCCAATATGGGAAACACATCACTAGAAGATTAAGGCCTTCTCTCCGAGCTTCAACTTCTGATGTGAGCCACCCTCACTCTTTCAATAGAATAGTAAAATGAGATATACACAATGGCTCTTAAAATGAAACTGATTTAACTTTGAAGAAAATAGTGTTTTATAAGTTTGCCATTGACAGGTCCACCAGGTAGTTCTTGTTCGCTCAAGTCCTTCAAGAAAAATGCATTATTGTCTTTGAAAGCTTCAATTTTATATGGCCCTTTCCACAAGTTGTCAAACTTACCATGTTTTCCCTTGTCATCATTCCTTGAATCCCACTTTAACACCAGGTCACCTAACTGGAAGTCATCTACTTTTGTTCTTCTATCATAGATCTTTTTGATGTTGTCTTGAATAAGCTGAGTTTTGTTATAAACTTCTTCCCTAGACTTCTGCAATTTATAGTCTGGTTGATTCTTCTTTGTAGAACATTGGTTTCCACTTGTGACTCCTGTAACAATTTCAACACAGGTACTCCTAGAGAAACAGGAAAAATAAAATCAACTCCATATACTATTTGGAATGGAGACATTCCAATAGAATTTTTAGTGCTTATTTGATTAGCCCACCGAGCATTGATTAACTTTTTATGACAGGAATTTTTATTCTCTTGCAGAAGCTTTTTAATGATATTGACCAAACTTTTGTTGGAGGACTCACCCAACCCATTTCCTTGTGGGTAATAGCAATTTGAGTGACCCAATATGATATGGTATTTATTGCAAAAGTCAATCATTTTCTTGGAATTAAAGGCAACAACATTGTCAACAATAATTTTATGGGGACATCCAAACCTAGACAGAATGTGGTCTTCTAAGAATTGGATAATGACAATGTCTATGGCTTACCTAGTTGGGACCACTTCAATCCACTTGGTAAAATAATCAATGGTTGTTAATATCCATCTATGTTGGCTTGAGGAGCTGGGATGAATTTCACCAATGAAATCTAGACCCCACTGTTGAAAAGGAGTTTCGACTGAGATTGGTTTTAAGGGTAAAGGCAACAACTTTCTTTTACCTTCAAATATTTGACACTGTTGGCAAGTGGTGACTTTTTTATGCACATCCGGGAACATGTTTGGCCAATAAAAACCAACCTTCAATATTTTTTTGGCAGTAATTTTCCAATACAAATGGCCTCCACTATCAACTTCATCTTGCAATAAAAAATTTAGTAAAATACCTCCAGAATATTTCCAATACAAATTTTGATCTAAAATAAAAAAAAAAATCATATCTTTCAGTTCAAGAAACCTAGCTTTTGTTTTGGTTAAACCAGGAGGAGCTTGTAATTTTTGTAGTAAAAAGATAATGTATACATACCATGTTGAGGTAGCAAAGGCTTCTGATACCTGTGGAGTCGTCGACTCTTCCTGTTCATCCAATGCAACAATATAATTGATATCCAGTGCATGAAAGTTGGATTCAACCATTAGTTTCACTAGCCCCTGACCTTTCATGAGCTTAGTTGGTTTGATTTCAATATCATACTCTAGGATCACAACAATACATTCCCCCTTCTGCCATCTGGGTCAGTCTGTGTTAGAATATCTTTTACCACATCACTTGGGACAAATGCAATTATATGTGAATGTAGGATGTATGCTCTAAAAACTTTTAATGCCTTCACCAAAGAAAAGGCTTGTTTCTCCATGATGTTGTGCTTCAGAGATGCATCCCTTATAGATCTACTGAAAAAAGTTATGGGTTGTTTATGGCATTCACTGTTTTTCTACAATAAAACAGCTGTAATAGTATGCTCAGATGCAAAAGAAAAAATCATAAAATCCTTAGTAAAGTTAGGGCTTATCAAAACTATGTAGTAGTTAAAGCTAACTTTACATCATTGAAGGATTTATTGGCTTCAGTATTCCATTTTATATCCATGTATTTTTTTAGCATATTTGTAATTGATCTTAAAATTTTAGCCAAGTTAGGAATAAACCTCCTGAGGAAATTTATTCTCCCAATGAAGGATTGAACTTCTTTCTTATTTTTAAGTTGGTGAATTTTGAGAATGGCTTCGACTCTGCTAGGATCTATTCTAATACCTTCTTTAGAAATGATATGACTTAGAAGATTTACCTCCTCCAAACCAAACAATGTTTTCTAAGGGTTCAGAGAGATGCCATATTTCTTGCATTTTTCAAAGACTCTCCTTAAATGCAGCAAGTGTTCTTCATTTTTCTTCGAAAACAAAGTTATATCATCTAGGTAAATCACAATAAATATTTCAATTTCATCAGCAAAGGCTATGTCCATTCCTCTTTGGAAGGATGCCCCAGTATTAATAAGGTCAAAAGGAATTTTTAAGTACATAAATGTGCCCCAAGGTGTAGTGAATGTTGTTTTGTTTTGGTCATCAAGATGAATTAGAACCTGGTTGTATCCTATGAAACCATCCAGCAATGAGAATTTGTTGGAGCCAACTACCCTTTGTACGATATGGTTCATTTTAGGAAGGGGATAATTATCTTTTAGAGAAACCTTGTTAAGATTTCTAAAATCTACACAAATCCTAATATCACCTACTTTCTTCCTAGTAGGTACAAGATTTGAGACCCATTTTGAAAATCTAAGAGGTACAATGATCTTTGCATCGAAAAGTTTCTTGAATTCCTTTTCTATCAAAGGCAGTAAAACTAGGTTCATTCTTCTCAATTTATGTTTAAAAGGCTTTTGATCTTCCCCGATGTGAATGATGTATTGAATGATACTTGTATCATAAGATTTTAAGTCTTCATAGCTCCAGGCAAACACATTAGTGAATTCTTTAAAAATCACAATGTATTATTGTTTTTCTTTAGGAAGTAGGGACTTGGAAAGTTTGACAATTTTGGGGTCCTCTACAACTCCTATATTACAGTCCTCTACATCAACTCCTATAGGTTCTATTTTTGGCTTCTAGGCTACATTATCAGAGTAAAAAATGTCTTCCAATGCTACTAATCCTCTTGGTAACACATTGACCTTTAATTGCAGAACCTCGCATTCTTCTTAATTATCATCAATTTCATTAACCACTATTTCTTTTTCATTTTCATTTTCATCTATATCATTTTCTATATCAATATTTACAAACTCAAATTCATCTTTCATTTGTAAAAAGTTTTTTGTTTGCTTATCAATATCGAAAACCTGCCAATATCTTACATTATCAAGAACAAATGGCCATGTTTCACTTCCACCACATATTTCCTATTGGAATGAAAATGCATTTTGCAAGTGCTGGCTGAAACAGCCAATGCATCAACTAAAATATTTTGGCCTCTAGGGATGACAACCAAATCATATTCATAAAAACATTGCAAAAAACCCAAAACTGCATTTCTCTAGGCTCTTAGTCTAGGGTGTTTAGCAGTATATTCACCCTTAATTTGATTGATTATTAGCTTAGAATCCCCATGCACAAAAATTCATTTTTCCCCTAATCTATTTAAAATTTGAAGCTCTAGGATCAATGCTTCATATTCAGCTATGTTATTAGTGTACTGAAAATTTATTTTGTAACCATGGCCCTTATCCATATTTGTGGATGAGTTTACAATAAAAACACCTACCCCTACCCCATCCTTACTTACAACCCCATCAAAACTCATTTTCAAAAGAGCCTCTCCCTCTACATCTTTCCTCAGAATCCAATTTTATTTCCTGTGTATCATTGCTTTCAGCTTCTAAAGGTGAAACTTCATTTTCTACACATTCATTATTGTACAAAATAAATGAATCCATGTTTGAATGTACTGAATACAGGGGGAAATTGTTGGGTTTGTCTTGACTACTAACCATGTACTTCATTAGGGTTTCCCTATATAATCTTCTTGTCTGACTGAACACTGGAATTGTAGCATAAGTCATATCCATTTGCAAATTGCCTTGTAATTTTTCTCCCCAGGATCTAGAGAGAAACATTCCATACTTAGGAGGTATGTCTGCTACCACAATGTCCATTACCAAGCTCTTTGCTGGTATTTAGACTAGAGTAACACATAAATATTTAATTAATCCTAAGCATCTGAATTTACAAGAATCAAATGAATATAATTCTTTGTAAGGCCTAGCTATGTCTAAGTCTAGTTTCTCCGTAATAGCTCTAGGCATTAGATTATGTGAGGCTCCGGAATCAAGCATAGCATTGTGCAAAATTTTATCATGAATGTTTAAGCTAATGTAGAAAGGGGGTACACTGCCATCCTGAGATTTTCCTTCGACCTCAGGTCCAAACTATAACTCACGTCGGTCATCAGCCAAATTGACTGTATCAATACCTTCCCCTATATTCAAGGCTTTTATAACTTGTGTGATATGTATGCATTTTTATTGATTAATTTAGTGAGAGGAATGGAAATTTTTACTTTATCTACTTCATTTTCAAGGGTAAAATATGTATGAGGGTTTTCTATTTCTTTAGTTCCTACATCCTGTTTCTTAGAAGTTTCCTTCTAAGAATCATCTTTAGGCTAGCTAGTAGAAGGGGTATCATTTTGGGTCCTTTTGGGAGGAGTTTCAGGGGTCTTTTTGGGAGGAGTTTCAACAGTATTTTTACTCCTCAATTTATATTGTCTATGTATGATATAATTTAGAATATTAGATTGTTGTGCTAAGATCCTCCTCAGATTAGAAACAAAATGCTTTCATTGTGCTTAAGGATTCATGAATTTTTGCAAGTGAAATGATGAGTTTTTATGTTAATTTTATGAGCAATTTAACATAAATAAGAGACTGAACAACAACATAAACATGTACATAACATCATAAAAAAAATTACAACAGGAACATGATAAAGGAGTTCACCCCTCCTGGGCTACATCTCCTTGGTCCAGCTTCCAATGGCTTGGACCTCTCTATTATGCTCAAAAGTGTAAAAATATGTGTTTACAATGATCAAATGCTTCTGAAACCTACTCCAATGAGTCCATAATGTCCAAAAATGGCTATCTAGACTCTTTTTGCATCCAATTTGGTGGAAAATTGAAGAAATTATGACCTCTGCTATTTTTCCCAATATTCGCTCCACAAATTTCACCGTTTCCGGCATGATCCTACAAATTCACTCCAAAAAGCGCTAACTGGGTGAAAATTTCGCCGCGCGATGGCCATAAGCTATCAGCACCAACAACTCCATCACAAATCACAATCAGTGAGTATCAACAGGTTTTATGGTTTGTGAACACAGTGTAGGCGATATGCGATTGCGATAAACGACAAACCCGATGGAACTATCAACTGTAGTATATCCAAAATATATATTGCAATAGGTGGAGCGAGGGTAATACATATAACAGAACTTTGAACTGAGCAGTATGTGATTACGATATCGAAATCACAACCTGATCTTGTCGGGGCCGATTTTGTAACACTTCCCTTCTGCGATGTGTGATTGTGATTATTGCATCGCACCCTAGGTTGTTCTGGGGCCGATTCTTTAACGCAAACTAGCCTGCGATATGCAATTTGCGAAATGAGGGGCTAATGGTGGCCTGCCACTTAGCGCTTCATCATTCGCTGAAGAGTCCTGCCACTTCATCTTCTCCTGCCATCTGTCGAGGTCAAACCTGAGCTTTGACTTGCTCTAACTTCTTCATATGAGCTCAGATTCGAGTGTCATTCACACCGTCAGAATCAAGATGATGAGCACTTCTATATGAAGATAATTTTATTGAGATTCTTCCACTTTGATTTTTGAACCTAATTTTGAGCACCTGATGACTCCTCCCCATTGGAAGCCTTTTGGACCCCAAAAGATCACTTTCAATTGTCCAGTAGGTGAGGGTACTGTTCCCTCACCTTTACAACCTCTATCCATTTGGATTTTAAAGGATTTGTACCCTTGAGACCCACTCGAAGATAATCGACAGTTTCCCTTTTTGATATCCTTGTTCTTCTATCAAGTATAGTGTCTTGTTGAAGCTCATCAAGGATTTCTAAAGAAAATTCTTCAATAAATGGAATTTGAATATTCTCTCCTTGATCTTGAATTAAAGGAGGCTCATACAACCTTAAATTCTCAACATTAACAACATCATAAATTTTCATATACGAAGGCAAATCTAACCTGAAGGCATTGTTAACAATCTTTTCCAAAATTCTGAATGGACCATATCTAATTGTTTTTAGCTTTTTACCTTCTCCTTGGAGCCTCTCTTTGTTAATGTGAAGCCAAACTTCATCACCAAATTGGAACTTGTGATCTTGATGATGTTTGTCATGCCTTGCTTTGTACTTGCCTTGGCTTTTCTCAAGCTGTTATTGAACCTTTTGGTGTACTAATTGGATTTGTTCAATGAACTTTCTTGCTTTGTCTATGTCGCTATGACCTTCAATGGAAACATCTTTGCCAAAAATAAAATCCAAAGGAGATTTAGGCAAGTATCCCAATCATGCCTCAAATGGCGAATTTTGAGTTGAAGAGTGCTTGACTCGATTGTAAGAATGTTGAATATAGTGCAAATGTTCATCCCACAACTTAGGATGCTTGCTGCAATACCCACGAAGAAAATGCATCACTGTTATGTTCACCACTTCTGTTTGACCATCTGTTTGTGGATGAAAAGTTGTACTCTTTTTCAATTTAGTATCCATGAATCCCCATAAACTTGACCAAAAATTCCTAACAAAGTGAGAATCTCGATCACTAACAATGGATGTGGGCAATCCAAAATGCACTCAAACATTTTGAAAGAATAACTGAGCAGTTTTTTCAGCTGTAACTTTCTTTTTACTTGGCATCATAATACACATTTTGATGAACCCATCCATAACTATATACAAATAATCATGACCTCTTTTTGACAATGGAAGACCTCCTACAAAATCCATATAAACACTCTCCCACAGTCGTGAAGGAACCGAAAGTGATTTGTACAATCCTAACTTCCTATTGCTAGGCTTACTGATTGCACATAATGAACATCCTTAAATAAACGAGACACACTTTCAAGCATACAAGGCCAATAAAAATACCTTTGTAGATGTGCCACCGTCTTACTTACATTGAAATGACCAGCAATAAGAGAAGTATGTGCCTCTTATGATGTTAACTCTTTCTCCCTGTGGAATACAGATCTTGCCAAGATGGTACAACAAGTTATCATCCAAATGATAATCCAATTCCTCTACTTGGTTATCTTGACTCAAGCTTGCATAAACATTTTGAAAGTCATTATATAATTCATATTGCTCAATATAACATTCATGTAAAATAGAATTATGATTGAGTAAAGTAGCCGCACTGACAATAGGCCTAGAATGCATATCAACAATTTTATTGTAGATACCTTTCTTATACCTGATTGCCAAGTGGAATTGTTGAATGAAACCCATTCATCGGAAGTGAATTTATTGTTGCAACTTTGATTATGATTGCAACTATTGTAATGGTTGATGATCAATGTGAATGACTATTTCCTTACCCATCAAGTAGTGTTTCCATTTTTTCACACTTTGCACCAATGCATACAATTCCTTGTCATATGTAGAATAGTTAATCATTGCACCATTAAAATTTTCCGAATGAAAACATATAGGCTTACCATGTTGCATGAGGATTCCACCCATGGCATAGTCACTAACATCAGTCTGAATCTCAAATGACTGTCTCAAGTTTGGAAGTGCAAGTACTGGAGCTGTACTGATCTTTTCCTTCAATGCATCAAAGGCATTTTGTTGTTTTCCTCCCCACTGAAAAACCTTTTTCACACTTGTCAACGCATGCAAAGGAGTGGCTATAAGACTCGGTTCAATTCCGGGGCCTTACCAACTAGATGTTGATATTCTCACCTCTGGATCCACTTTCATCGTTGTTGAACCAACAACATAGCAAGTGTAATAATCGCTTTTAGGCACCAGTGAATCAGTAATAGTAGCTATGGTATATGGACTCCCAGCAGATGTAGGGAAAAATAAAGCATAAAAATTTGTACCTAATATGGTAGAGACTGTATGTTTTAACCCCGTACAGAAATTACCTGCATACGAATTCTAACAACAGAAAATAAACAATGCGAGAGCATAACACATAAAACACATATACACAGAGATTTTCCCCTGGATCCCAAAACCGGGACTACCAGCTTGATTTTTCATTATATTTCTTTCAATGTTACAATACATATTTATACATGCGGAAGCATCCAATACCATGGACCGAAAACCATCGCGTCCAAAACCATGTGCGAAAACCATGCACAAAACCATAGGTAGGTTCACCCAACCTAATATAGGGTCCAATTTTTTTTTCCCCAAGGTGCTGCCTCGGACCCCATAGAGGGGGGCTAATCACCGCCCACTGTGCAGTCGATGCAATGAAGGGGGGCTCTGCCCTCCCTCTAACCCCCCAGTAAACTAGGTGAGCTAGTCGTGGAAAGAATATAACTCAACCCAACATTCTCCCACTTGTTGTTTTCTTTCCGCAGGGGGGCACAAGAGAGCTTAGTCATTTATCCAGCCTTGAAACGCCCATTATTTCTCTACACCAAGAGAACTTCTTAGAGCTCACAAATTTTTTCAATGCATCTGCAGTATTCTTCAAAGTGTCCACCTTTACCAGCAACACCTTTTTGTCTTCTATCATATCCCTCACAAAGTGATACTAAACATCAATGTGCTTTGTATTTGAATGATAAGCAGGGTTCTTTGCCAAGAAAATTGCACTTTGGCTGTCACAGTCTATCCTTATAGATCCCTATAATAACTCCATACTTGAACACAATCTCTACAACCAAACTAATTCCTTGCTTGCAGGAGTGGTTGCCATGTATTCTGCCGCTGTAGTTCATAGTCCCACTACAAATTGTTTCTTACTCATCGAACTGACTGCACCTCCAAATAGGTTAAACACATACCCACTTGTAGATCTTCTTTGATCTAGATCTCCAGCCTAGTCTACATCAACAAAGCCACGAATATCCAACGCTCTTTCCAATCCTATTCTTCCTTGGTAGCACAAACCATAATCACTAGTGCCATGCAAATACCTGAAAACCTGCTTCACTGCTGTCCAGTGCTCCTTCCCTGGTTTTGACATAAACCTGCTCAATACTCCCACTACATATGCAATGTCTGGTCTAATACAGACCATTTCATACATCAGGCTACCGACTGCACTTGCATATGGAACATGGGACATGTCCTCTTCCTCTTCTTGTGTCTTGGGACACTGTTCGGCAGATAACTTTACACCTGCAGGAATAGGAACCTTCACCAGTTTACTATCCTGCAAATTAAACCTCTGCAGTATTGTCTCGACATACTTCCTCTTGTTTAAACAAAGCTTCCTCTTTGCCTGATCTCTTTTAATTTCCATGCCTAAAATATAGTTTGCAGCACCAAGATCTTTCATGTCAAATTTGGAGGACAATTGGGTCTTCAAATCCTAGATAATTTCTTTGTCATTTCCATCCAACAACATATCATCCACATACAAGAACAAATAAATAACACAGTTACCAATTAATTTAAAATACACACAATGATATGCTTTGCTTCTGGTGAAGCCAAGTCCCCGTATAAATGTATCAAATTTTTTATACCACATCCTTGGTGATTGTTTTAACCCATACAGAGACTTCTTTAACTTGCATACCCGTTCTTTCTTACCCTTCACCAAAAAACCTTTAGGTTGCTTCATGTAGATCTCCCCTCCTATATCCTTGTGAAGAAATGATGCCTTCACATCCATCTATTCTACCTCAAAATCAAAAGCAGCAGCAACAGATAAAAGTAATCTAATAGAAGCTACCTTGGCAACAAGAGAAAAAATATCACCAAAATCAATTCCCGGCACCTGGGAATAACCTTTTGCAACCAATTGAACTTTGTATTTCTCCACCTTTCCTTCCACATTTGTCTTCTTCTTAAACACCCATTTGTTTCCAGTGGGTTTCCTTCTAGTGGGCAACTCCACCAGATCCCAAGCCTCATTTTTGTGCAAAGATGCCATTTCATCAACCATGGCCTCTTTCCAGAGTTTGCCATCCTCTGAATCTACTGCTTCCTTCACAGTTCTAGGATCATCATCAGTAACAGATAAAGCAAAATTTGAACAGAAAGTAGATGGACTATATCTTTCTAGCTGCCTTCTTTCTCGAACAAATCTTCTCACACCCAAAGTTTGTGGCTCTTCATATTCTGATTCCTCCTCTACTATAGAGTCTGATTCTTCTTCCTTAAGCTCAAACTCTATCTTCTCAGGTTCCTTTGGTTGGACTTCAGGTTTAATAACATCTTTCACCTTTCTGAACACCACATCTCGGTTGTACACAACCTTCCTTGTTACTGGGTTCCGAATCTTATAGCCCTTTAAACCATCCTTATACCCAACAAAGATGCACTTTTCATATTTACTATCCAAATTGGTTCTTTTCTCCTTTGGAACATGTACATATGCATCACATCCAAATACCCTCAGATGTGAAAGAGAGGGTTTCTTACCAGTCCATACCTCTTGTGGAGTCTTATCCTCCAACACTGATGAAGGTGATCTGTTGACTAGGTAACATGTAGTCTCTTCCGCCTCTGCCCAGAATTCATGTCCTAACTCGACACCACTGAGCACGCTTCTTGCCCTTTCCATCAACGTCTTGTTCATTCTTTCTGCAACTCCATTTCGCTCAAGTGTGTATGGAGTAGCATTTTCCCATGCTATACCACACTTCTTACAGAATTCTTCAAATTCCTTGCTACAAAACTCTCCACCATTATCTGACCTCAACACCTTTATCTTCTTCTCTATCTGGTTTTCCACCAGAGCCTTAAATTCTTTAAACTTGTCAAATACTTCATATTTTTTCTTAAGGAAATATATCTATGTATTC
Source organism: Pinus tabuliformis (assembly GCA_031772625.1). Lineage (NCBI taxonomy): Eukaryota > Viridiplantae > Streptophyta > Pinopsida > Pinales > Pinaceae > Pinus > Pinus tabuliformis. The sequence goes on from CM062819.1 coordinate 687,156,070, forward strand.
CTTGAGAAGTAATCTATAAATGATACATAGTACACAGACTTACCCGGTGATGGAACCTTCACAGGTCCAAACACATCACTGTGCACAAGCTCTAATATATGTTTCGCCCTCTTACCACCAGAGGGGAAACTCACCCGATTCTTCTTCCCATATACACAATTTTCATAGAAATCAAAATCCATAGAGCTATTACTCATACCTTCTACCATACCTTTACCATGAAGTATTCGAAGGCCCTTCTCTCCAATATGTCCAAGCCTTTGATGCCACAACATGGTCTTCTCTCCAGAGACCACTAGATTTTCTGCTCCACTTTTAGGAACCACAGAATTGTTGCACCCATCAACAACAATGCTACCTTGCAGCTTATACAAAGTTCCAATCCAAACTCCCCTCATCAATACCAGTGCTCCCCAAACCATCTTGCAGGTATCCTTCTAGAACACTATTTTTACACCTGCATCATCCAACTTGCTTACAAAAATCAGATTTCTGGCTAATGTAGAAATATGCAGAACACACGGAAGTGGTCTAACCCTTCCACCTTGCAACTTCAACTTTACTTTTCCGTCACCAATGATTCTAGGATTCCTATCATCCCATAAGAAGACATAACCACCATTGTATTTCTCATACTCGCAGAGCCACTCTCTATGGGGAGTGAAATGAAAAGGTGCACCTGAGTCAATCAACCATGCCTCATGATCTACATGTGTACTTGAAGAAGCCAAGTACACATCTCCACCTTCATCTGAGGTGGTTTTTGCCTCTGCAGAAGGAGCATCATCAGATCCCTTTCCTTTGTCAAGAGCTTTAGATTTACAGTCCCTTTTGTAGTGCCCTTCCTTTCCACATTTCCAGCAAACCACCTTTATAGGTTTTCCTGGAGATTTAGATCTCCCACTCGATGAATTATTTTTGTTTCTGTTCTAGGACCATCCTCGTACAGACAAGGAATCACCATTCTGGCTCTCCATATTTTTTCATCTCATCTCCTTCGTCAACAAAGATGAGACTATTTCATCAAACTGCAAGGTAGTTGCATTGCTACCTACTGCAATAACTAGACTATCCCACAAATATGGTAGAGAACACAACAAATTGATGTACTTATCTTCATCTAAAATTTTAATATCAATAGATAATAACTGACTTACCACAGTATTAAATGTATTCATATGCTCTGTCATCGAGTCTCCATCTTTCATCCTCAGGTTATACAACTTTTTCCATAGGAACATTTTATTCACTAGATACTTAGATTGGTACAAAGTCCCTAACATGTCCCACAAAGCCTTAACTATAGCTTCCCCTGATACATTCAGCAATACTGAATCTAAGACACACAATCGTATTGTGCTCTTTGCCTTCCGATCCAACTTCTTCCATTCTTCATCGGACACTCCCATTGATTTAGTACCCAGATCTACTGCGATCCACTGATATTTATCCACCAATAGATCCTCCATCTTGAGTTTCCAAAAATCAAAACTCTGACCATTAAATTTATCGATCTCTATCTTTCCATTGTTCGCCATCTTCTTTCACCACCAAAATTGATCCCGCAAATCTCCCACTGAGTAGGGTCTACCACAGGCCTGAGTGAAACCCCTCAGCAACAAACATGCCCCCTTGAAGCCAAAACCACTCCGATACCAAATGTAGGTTTTAACCACGTACATAAATTACTTGCATACGAATTCTAACAATATAAAATAAACAATGCGAGAGCATAACACAGAAACACATATACACAGAGATTTTTCCGTGGATCCCAAAACCGGGACTACCAGCTTGATTTTTTATTATATTCCTTTCAATGTTACAATACATATTTATACATGCTGAAACATCCAATACCATGGACCGAAAAACCATCGCGTCCAAAAACATGTGTGAAAACCATGCACAAAACCATAGGTATGTTTGCCCAACCTAATATAGGGTCCAAAAGAAATTTTCCCCAGGGTGCTGCCCCAGACCCTGTAGAGGGGGGCTAATTGCCCCCTCAAACCCTCGCTCTGCAACCAACGCAACAAAGGGTGGGCTCTGCTGCCCCTCTAACCCCCTGGTTAACTAGGTGAGATAGTCGTGGAAAGAATATAAGAAAACCCAATAGAGACGTAGACAGAGGTTTCATTTCCAGTTGCAGATGCTCTCAAAAAAATTCTTACCTCAGTAACTGTATTGGGCCTTGGCCAATTCACAATGACATCAACCTTGGAGGGTTCTATTTTCAACTCACCTCCTCCAATAATATGACCCAAGTAAACTAAAGAAGTTTTTCCAAACTCACACTTTGACATCCTAAGATACAACTGTTTTTTTTTCAAGACATCAAGTACTTTTCTTACATGCCTGACATGTTCATCACGATATTTATTGAAAATTAAGATGTCATCTAAGTATACTATGACAAACTCATCAAGACATGGCCTCAACACATCATTCATCACACACATGAATGTAGCGGAAGCATTACATAAACCAAACAACATAACTAGCCATTCAAACAAACCTTGTTTTGTTTTGAATGCTATCTTCCAAATGTATGCTTCAGCTACTCTAATTTGATGGTAGCCACTTCTTAACTCCAGATTAGTAAATTGCTTTGCATCTTTCAATTGATCAAGTAAATAATATATTCTAGGTAGTGGATAATGGTTCTTTACCGTAATTTTGTTCAATGCACGAAAGTCGACACACATGTGCCATGTTCCATCCTTCTTTGGCACCAAGACAATAGGTGAACCACATGGCGAGGAAGATGGTATGATGATCCCTTTATTCAACAAATCTTTAATTTTCTTCTTAATTTCTGTGCTTTCCATCATTGACATCCTATACATGACAATGTTATGAAGAGGACAATCTTGCTGCAACTGTATCTCATGTTGGATTCCTCTCTTGGGAGGTAATCCCTTTCATTCCTAAAACATCTAATCATATTGGTTAACTACGTCAACCAATTCAGATTGAAAATTTGAATCACAACCTTTAAAAGCTTCATTATCAACATCATTCTTGGTTTTGATCATTAGAAGCACAAAATTCTTGCTCGAATTCAGTAGTCTTTTCATCTGCCCTACATTAACAAGCGAAAGATTTATTTTCTTGCTATGAACTCTCACAATATATTCTACTCCATCTTTGAATAAATGATATTTGTTTTCATGTATATGGAAGATATCTTTTTTTTCATAAAGGTATGGGCTACCCAAAACTATGCCACAGATATCTAACGGCACAACATCAAACTCCACTTCATCTATGAAATTTGCAGTAATGGCGAATTTCAATTTACACTTTCTAGTAACCTGCAATTGCACATTGTCACACACCCATCCAAGTGGATATGGTTTATGATGTGGAATGGTTTCCAAGTTTAAAATTTTGACAATGTTTTCAAAGATAAGATTGGCTTGAGAGCCACTATCAGAAAGCGTATAAATCTTGTTATGTTTTGAGATCACCCTTATGTGAAAAAGTTCTATTCTCCTCTTTTCGTTTGGAATTTCATTTTGAGAGTTTGAAGAACTAGAGCTCGCAATGGATTCTTTTCCTTTTAGCCCCATAGTTGTGATTTTATTTTCATCACCTGAATCGGATCCCAAATCCTATTGAGTGGTTGCAATTGTCTTTTGTTTTCCCTTGTTGTTGTTTCTCTTTGGTCTCATTGTTGAGGGACAAAGTCCCCTAGGGTCTTGGGTCAATACCCTAGCAGAGCGGGGGTTATCTACAATGAAAAACAAGCATTCCATACAGCCATGATACTAATATAAGCAAACTACGCGAAGAGAGGTGCACCTGGGGTTCCTTCGTTTAGGTAGATCCAGCCAGGGTCCAAACCTTCTTGGAGTTCCTTTTGATCCTTCAACCTGCAAAACAATCAATTCAAGGAAGCATAGTAATATATGGACCAAGAATCATAAGGAAATCAACTTCATAGCATATTGAAAGGTAGTTATTTATACAATTGAAACAACTATTCATATGTAAATCACAACATTAATATCATAAGCATGAAGAAGATTAATATCAGGAACAAGACAAGTGTTTCTTTTATTGTAGATAACTAAAATAAAAACAAGGAATAATATCACCTGAATCTTCCTCTCGCATGCTCCAAGCGGAACCGTCCTCCGGATTCGTCCAATCCCAAGTCTTCAACAAGCTCCTTCCATGACTCAGTCAAGTATATCTCAACTAATGGAAAGACATCATAACTCAAGGAAACAAGGGTTTCCTGTAATGGGGGAAGTGTTGGAAGCACAAGGATCTTCAGACTTGATCAGGGAAAATCTTAGCAGAGTGATTTTTCTCTCTATTCTCTCCTCCTTTAGGCCTTCCCATTGAAGCCTTTTTATACTTCTCCCAAAGTATTTTTTTAGTTGGGAATTCGTTGGGAACAGTTGGGCCACATGCACTAATAGGTAATCAACAGGTAAAACCCGTGATCTCCACCCAAAATTAAGGAGATTTAAATTTTTTTAAGTGTTTTAAGACATATACGCGGGTTGGCTATACACATACCCACGTACACACATGTTTAGCTCATTGAAATGTTGTGTATAGGGAGTAAAACACTGATTTTTAAGTATTTGGACCAGGTCTGGAAGGAGGGGTTGCCCTAGGCCATGAGTGCAGCATCACAAAAATCAAGAGTGAGATTTGGAGCTATAACAGATGCCCCCTAATATATGAGGTTAGAAGGGGTACATGATGGCCGAAATGTATTAAGTACGTGCATGGAAAGGAAACCTGTCAAAAAACTAAGAAGGACTTCACCAGAGTTCAGCCTGCCAAGCCACAAAAGGAGATTAGAAAGAAACACTGTCTGAGGTGGGCATACCCATGCTCAAAGAAAGTAAAGCATGTCTGCATATCAAGTACAAGTGGATCCACTAAGTATACAAGTATAGAAGACTGGAAAATACATAATGGATCATTTGATCATGATCGAACAAGTACATGTCTGAATATCACATATAAGAACGTCAATGATGCTGAAAGATGAAGCTGATCACTAATATCAAAGACTGATCCCAAAAGTACCAAATGAACATGATGGAGTAATATGGTACTACAATGAAAACTCAGGTGCCAACATATAGAATGTTACCATGAATGACTGCAACATATAAGGTGGAGTGGTATCAACTAGCAGCAACAGGAGCAACTGTCAAGTGAACCAATGAATGTTGATGCAACCTGAGGTCTTCACCGACCGCCGTGGTACATTTCTACACCATGCGAATAAATGATTTGAATTCGACCATGTGAGAAATCGTTTGATTACTGGTCATTGATGTATACTGTTAACAAATGCGAGACTACTCACCGATAATGATAATGAGCGTCAAGGTACCCAGTGCAATCTAACAAGTGTGAATAGATGAGCTGGAGTCGAACACCTGTAAGAATCTATCAATGAGGATACAATGATGGTTTCCCATTGTCGATAGCAAAGGATCTACCACTAATGACTGCAAACCCCAAGGTACTGCTAAATGGACTCTAGATCTTTGCCTCAGAGCAATGAGTTGTAGTCGATAGGGAAAGATCAGCTAGAAGGAAGGCATTAAGGAATCCTTCATCAATCTAGTGTGAGTGTAACCCGTAGGCCAATAATGTGGAAGGAATCAGATGAAAAAGATGTAGTAACCTGACCGAAGCACGTTTCCGGTGTACACAAGATGTGGCTAGTGCACGACAGAAACCCTCTGAACCAACCAATAATGAAAGCTGACACAGAGGCGAGGTATCCACCAATAGGGTCAAATGGAAACCAAGGTACTACACGAATCCCAATGTGTGATAGTGTAAGATGATGTCGAACACAAGGGAAACCACTCAGTCAAAGACCCATGATACTGATTGATGCTGAGCACAAGATGACCTATCAATAATGAAAATAGGCCAGGGTGTGGCTCTAGGCTTGTCCTTAGAGAAAGATGTCATCGTTGATAAGGACAAGACCCGCCAGAAAGAAGTCAATGAAGACCTTCTCAAACCGGCACGAGTAAAGGACCAATATAAATGATGTGATGATAGACAAGACACTGACAACCAGGGATGGCCGACTGAAAAACGAGTCAAGAGACACCGCAGAGAGGCTGACTTAGGCTAACTTCCCTTGAACAAAAGCACGACTCAATGTGACTATGTGGCAGCATATGATGACTCTGTATAAGTTTGTCATGCAAGAGGCACGAACAAACCCTCCATATGATTGGAAGAGATAACCAATCGGGGGAGAACTGACTCAATAACAAGGTTAAGGCATACCTAAGTCAAACTAAATCCTGCCGAAATGGAGGAGACTTTGTTTTGAGTGCCTTGTTCAAGGGCGACATGACTGACTCTAGCTGCCAACAATAAGTGGAAATATTGTCCCATTGCCGCTCTTTTTGGAATATATAATTTTTTTGTCTTTTTCTTTAAGCTGGAAAAAGAATAAAAGAATTCTATAGTACAGTGGAAAGAATGAGTGTCAGTGAAACAAATGATCTAGTTCCTGGGATTGGAACAATCCTATGCTTAATGCAGGGAGGTGAAAACTGGTCAAAGACACTCAAAGGTGTGTTCCTTCCACGGGTCAAGGTGTGTCAAGTTGCAGAAGTCAAGGGAATGGGATTGGAACAATCCTATGCTTAATGCAGGGAGGTGAAAACTGGTCAAAGACACTCAAAGATGTGTTCCTTCCACGGGTCAAGGTGTGTCAAGTTGCAGAAGTCAAGGGAATGCAAGTTTGATTTTGCGGTCATCATGGTCAAAAGTTGGCTTAAACATGAGTCCAAGTGAAGCTGACTCAAGGCCAAAAGGTGAAAATGGTCAAAATACAATGCAATAGTAAAACTCAACATGAAGGAGCCTCTAGGGTATAAGGCCAGAATGAAGTGAAGAAGCAAATATGAATGAGTATTCATCACATAAGTCATGGAGGGACTACAGAGGACTCCCGAGCCTACTCAAATCGAAGCAGCATGGGCAACAAATTTCAGTGAGGTGCTAACTACGATGCCCATGAAAAGGATGGCTCTACCATCGTGTCATGATTCAAAAATTGGCGAGTGAAGATGGTTTACAAACCATAACACGATGGGATCGACCCTATGGCAAGTGTCTCGACAAATGGAGGCTAGTATGCATAATGCAACAGAAAAAATGGCTTCCCTAACCTATATGCTAGTGATAAAATGATACCTACCATGACGGGTCAGCAGTCATGGAACCGTCTCGAAACTGTCGAAAAAGCATCCAAAATGTCCTGAAAATCAAACCATTCTCGACATTCCAAGCTCCCAAGTTAAAAGTTACATGAGACAAAACAAAATCAAGTTTTGAAAAATTTTGACATTTTCAAAGCTTATAAAATAGTTTTTCGACTCACCATTATCACCGTTTGATTTGAGAGCAAAGGAGTGAAGCAAAAGGAGCAAGCATTGCCATTCGCCAAATTCAACCATTCAAATCTTCCCAAAATCACTAGGTAACCCTTAAAATTATCTTGCATTCAATTGTGATTGGTTTTAGAATTTTTAATTCAAGTTTCACCATTGAATTATTGTCAAAAAATTTGTCGCAGCATATATGCGGGTTGGCTATGTGCAACCCACATATACATAGGCCCTAGACGCGACTGTGTATGAAACGGACCCGCGTATACGCCGCGAAAACTTCAAAACAAAAATCTAATGGTCCATATTTGTTTTTTCTTCAGGATTCCAGTCACTTGGAGGGAAAGAGAGCATGCCTTAGTGGATGATGAGGTTATGAATGATCCTAATGCTTTGGATGCCTTAAGAGGATGCGGTTTACTAAAGTTCTTTAAAATGCCAAACATGAAAGCAAACACCCGCCTGCTCGAAATGCTCATTCACTACTGGAGCATTGAGGATGACTCATTTATGATTGATCAAATGCCACTCAAGATAGAGGTTGAGGATATTTATTTCATCACAGGCCTTTCCCGGAGGGGAGAGGTAGTACATTCCACAGGCAGATCATGAGGTAGTCTCTCTATTGAGGACTACGTGCATATATATTTCTCGGGTCATCCAGAACAGGTTGGAAGTCAAATTCCAATCAAGCACGTGGAGATATTATCATTGAGGATCATCTTATTCACTATAGCCAGAGTGAACGGATCAGCTTTCTTACACCAGGCTTCACGGCTAGCCATGAGCTTGGTGGTAGAACTTCTGACCATAGTATTTGATTGGTGTACTCCTCTTCTCACCAACCTGAAGAGCCAGCTAACATCTATCAAGAAGGGGCAGACCAAAAACTTCGGGTATGGAACTATTTTGTGCTATTTCTTCTTTGAGAAGGTCCTAGCACTCCATCCTAGAGTATCAGTTTCGATCAGCACCCCACGAGATCCACGAATGGGCAGGTGGGCTGACTTGATGAAACGACTATGAGGTGGGGACATTCCATGAACTGCTTTCGACAATGACTTCTTCTCCTAGTGGGAGCAGCAGATCATTGCCATAGATTACTACCCCTATGCTGGGTTGGACTTCTGAGGAGATCCTGATCTAGCTTTACCACCAACCGCAGCATGGGGCGATATAGGTAACAAACATTTTTGATTTTATGATTTTGAATATAATGAATTTTGAAAAAAATATTTTTTGATAGGATTCAAATGACTAATATGATGATCATGTTCAAGATATTGGGCCAGTATGACCAGATGGGTTCCCAAGTGCCGAAGAGGTGGCTGCAGACACAGAGTGACTTCTACACACAGTTCAGCGGCACTTGGTGAGACTAACTCACTGAGTACCAATGGAGGTTGTAGAGGATATTCCTATAGACATATAACGTCATGTGGTTGGCATGCCACGAGACTGGGTTCGCACTCTTAGGCGTGTGGCCAAAGCAGTAGTTGCATACTTAGCCGCTCATCCTAAGTCGGGGAATTAGATGTACTGGACATGATTATGGGCATTTGAGTCCCAATTTTTGTATATTATTTTGGACACACTTAGGTACACTCGAGATATTTTATGATATATATATATACAGTTTCGACTTTTTGATGCTTGATTTTATTGTGATGAATGAATGATGTGCCAGTCTAATGCTTTATTAGCAATAGAATCAGCTAACCAATTATGAGATCTTGGAATGTGCAAATAATTAATGTAAGTAAATGATCTTAGCAACAACCTCACCCTTAAATACTGGCGATATAAACTTGGATCCCTTACCCGATAAATGTTATTCAATTGTGACACTATCAATTGTGAATCAAGATAGACTACCAAAGAATCGATTTCATAATAAATTTCTTCGGATAGTAAATTAATGATGGAAGTATACTCAGCCATATTATTTGAAGCGGGACCAATGCATACTCCCCTTGACACCATCAACTGACCAGTTGGATAGTAGATTACCCAAGCTACGGAAGCAAGGTTTCGAGTGTGCCGACTAGCACCATCGGCGAACCCAAAATAGACCAATTCATCCATCAACACCTTCCACAGCAGACCAAAAAGTGTTGATATCAAAAACTCTCGATGAGATATGTACAAACATACAAAATGTACAAAGAAGCCATTGCCTAGCTGCTACTTAAGCAAAGTACTTCTTGAGGTAGAGTGTTATGAAACCAGCTGACAAAAAGATAGAAAAGAGAGATCCACGCCTTAGAATTCAGCCTCTTCGAGGGGGCAACCTCCTTTACATTACATAAATGAACAATTCTTGGATGATACAAATGAAAAGACCTCCTTTCTATATATAGGAGTCTAAGGGCTCATAACATAATGAGAGCCTACATAACAATAATAATGTAAGGGCACAATAATAACAATAGTGGGCTTCTATGGGGTGCCATAGTAACAATATGGGCATTACATGGGTACATCAATATAATAAGTGGGTTCTACTAATAAAATAAGGGGTTATATTAATAATATAGGGGCCTAACATGCCCCTCTCCTTCAGAAAGCGTTGTCCTCAACGCTTGAGTAGTTCTTGATGCTTCTGTACAAAATTCTTGTCCTCCCATGTGGAATCTTCAATAGCTAAGTTCTTCCACTTGATGAGATACTCTGAAGTTGATTGATTTCGTAGCTGTCGGGTTCTTATTTCTGTGACTGCTCCAGGTTCCAATATGATTTTTCCTTCCTCTTCAATTTCTGGAAATATTGGGATCTTTTGCAACTTTTGAATAAGTGGCCATACTTCTTCATCCTTCTTCCATTTATCCTTTGCTTTTTTTATCCAATCTGGTGGGATAATAGAAATAGCACAAAACAATGCTTTGATATCCTCATCCTTGAAGAGTCTTCCCAGTCGGTAAGGTCGCCAATTTTTAAGTGAATGTAGTATTGCCAACATTTCCTTCTCGTAAATAGCTTGCTTGAGATGTAGCAGTAAAAATACCCAATCAAGACATTTTTCACTACAATGTTGATCTACCTGTTGTTTCATTTGATTTTGCATTGAAGTGTCGTTATCCTTTAAAATTTGGAGAACTTGTTGTTGATGCTTGATGTGATCTTTCACTGCTTGAACCTTTTTTTTCTTGATATGTCCTTCTATCTCTAGAGTTTGAGGAGTGGTAATTTCTTCCAATCCTTTACAAGATATGGTCGGATTCATTTCTTGATGCTCGATGTGATCTTTCACTTCTTGAACATTTCTCTTTTTGATATGTCCTTCTATCTTGATAGTTTGAGGAGTAGTAATTTTGACCAATGAATTACAAGATATGGTTGGATTCATTTCTTCTTTCTCGATGTGATCTTTCACTTCTTGCACCCTTTTCTTCTTGATATGTCCTTCTATCTTGAAAGTTTGAGGAGTGGTAATTCTTGCCAATGCTTCACAAGATATGGTCTGATTCATTGCTTCTTTCTCTGTAGTGGGGTCCTGGTGTATATCTTCTTCTTTTGATGTTTCTTGATCCTTTTCTTCCTCCTCTTCATATTCTATGTAAAATAATTTCTTCTCAACACACTTATGACCCTTAGTGCATTTGCTATCACAATTGTAACAAAGCCCTTTTTCTCTTTTTTCTTCCAATTGTTGTGGCGTAACCCTTGTAGGTTGTGGAAGGCTAGGAGAAACAACACTTCCATCTTTATAGTTGTGAGGGGTAGACTTCCTTGTTGCCATAATTTTACTTTCCAATCTGTCACAAAGCCCTTTTACTATTTCCAATTGTTGTGGTGTTGCTCTAAAGAAGGTGTTGTTCTTTGTATCCTCATAATGTGTTATCATTTCCTCCGTGAGAATTGACCACGTAACAAGTTTTTTACGAGAACAAAGCCCTTTATACCATAAAAATTGATCTGGTTCTAAATATGAAGAAGCAATACATACCTTTTGTAATAGTGGTACACCATGTAAATCAAAATATTGCTCCATCTGAAGTATCCAATTTACCGGATCCTTGCCGTCAAACTTCCTCATCTTGCTTTTTCTTGATTTTAGGACCTCGATCTTGAAACAACTGTTACTCTGTAATTTTGGATATTTAAGTTCTGAAATTTCTACCTGTAGTAGCTCTCTGTGTCCTCTTTCCAATGCCACCAGTCTGACCCAATTTGGATTCTCCAAGGAAGAGTTATGTGAAATCTCCCACAATGACTTTCTTTTAGACTAATTCAGTAGAGCGAACTTGTATGAAGTGCCACGTGTCACTGTTTCAACCTTTGACTCTGAAACATATATAAACAAAAACTACAGCCCGTCCTCTTTCTGTACCTTCTTACGAAATTTCAATCCGATGCTTAGAAAGAAAGTTATGACGATTTTCCCCAGGTCACCTGTTTTGCGTGTAATTCAGGAGTCTACAAAACGACCAACTTCCTCAGATCATATCTCCGAAACTATCACGTAAAAATATCTGAAATTCGGACCCAAGGTTCAGCGTCAATTCTTCTAAAATGGATTTTTTCTGCGACTTCTGAAACGTCACAGAAAAAAAGTTATATCGAAAATTCCACGATGACCAGTTTGGAGCAGCGAAACCCTAGAATCCAAAGCTCTGATACCAAATGTTATGAAACCAGCTCACAAAAAGATAGAAAAGAGAGATCCACACCTTATAATTCAGCCTCTTCGAGGGGGCAACCTCCTTTACATTACATAAATGAACAATTCTTGGATGATACAAATGAAAAGACCTCCTTTCTATATATAGGAGTCTAAGGGCTCATAACATAATGAGAGCCTACATAACAATAATAATGTAAGGGCACAATAATAACAATAGTGGGCTTCTATGGGGTGCCATAGTAACAATATGGGCATTACATGGGTACATCAATATAATAAGTGGGTTCTACTAATAAAATAAGGGGTTATATTAATAATATAGGGGCCTAACATAGAGCCCGTTTCGGGGCTCCACCAACTTGTTTCCTTCAAAATCGGTTAACTCATACGCCCCTTTTTCTAAAACTCGTTTAATTATAAAGAGACCGTACCACATAGCGTTAAACTTGCCTACCCCCAAGGCGTCCTTATCTTGGTCATAGACCAAGACAAGGTTGCCTTCAGAAAAGACTCGAGGATGGACAACTTTATCATACTGAGTTTTAACCCTTTTCTTATGAGCCTCATTGATTGTGGCGGCATCTCGACACTGCTCATTGAGATGTTCCAAATGAAGGAGGTGCTCTTCGAGACTAGAGGTCTCTGGAAGGAGCTCAATAGCTAACTTAAGAGATGGAATTTCACATTCAACAGGAAAGATAGATTCCATCCCATAAACTAACTGAAAAGGTGTAAAACCTGTAGCAGTCTTTACGGAGGTTCGGTATGCCCAAAGAGTCGGATACAACATAAGATGCCAATTGGACCGATTTTTGTCGATCGTCCTTTGCAGGATCATCTTAAGGGTTTTGTTCACTGCCTCGACCTGTCCATTGGCCTGAGGATAATATGGAGATGAGTGCTCCTGCTGGAAACCCAATTTAAGAGCCAATTTAGACATTAGTTGGTTCTGGAAATGACTGCCATGGTCAGTGACATTCTCTCTCGAGATATCGAACCTTGAGATAATATGATTAAAAAGGAACAATGCCGTTGTTTCACTATCGTTTTTATAAGTGGGCATGGCCTCAGCCCACTTCGTGAAGTAGTCTACGACCACAATAATGTACTTATGATTCATTACTGAAGGCGGATTACAAGTTGTAAAATCAATACCCCACTTAGTAAAAGGACCGACAGTGACAATGGGGAAAAGAGGAGCTGGATGTGCGCGCATCTTTTGAGTATAAACTTGACACGGGTGACAGCGCTTGACCACTTCAACACAATCTTTGAAGAGCGACGGCCAAAAATAGATGACACGCAAGATACACTGGGCTACAGCAAGCCTTGAAAGATGACCACCACAAGCTCCACTGTGGCAATCATTGAGCACTGACTCTGCTTCCTCTAAGGTTAAACAACGCCGAAGGATTGAATCAACCCCTTGACGATATAATGTATCACCAATGATGACATAGTTCTTAGCCAGGTGACGTAATTTTCAGCGTTCATCCTTAGAGAAAGTAGAGGGAAACTTCGAAGTCTGGAGATAGACAATGATATCTCCATACCAAGGGTCAAGTGAAGAGATGAGGAATAAATGTTCGTTGGGAAAAATTTCCTCATAAACAGTATCCTCTCCACAAGGCAGCTCAGAAATTAACTCCGCAAAAACCATAGATTTCTTAGACTTGGCAGACAAGAACTCGAGATCGAATTCTTGTAAAATGACTATCCATCGATTATATTTGCCCCCAATCACTCGCCTACTGAGGACAAATTGGAATGGATTGACCATCGCTAAGACAAAAGTTTTGCGTAGCAAGATATAATGGCGGAGCCGCTGGACAACATGACAGTTTTCAAAGCCAACTTCTCAATAGGAGAATAGTGAAGTTCAGGACCTATCAAGCCTCGGCTCAAATAATAAATCACATGCTCCATGAGAGCATCATCTTCCTGAACGAGAACCATACCTATGGTTGATTCTACCGCAGCGAGATATAAAAGGAAATCCCTACCATAATCCGGTGGAATCAAAAGCGGGGCAGAGACTAATGCCTTTTTCAAGGCATCGAACAATCGCTGTGAAAAGTCGTCCTACACATATGGAACTCCTTTTCATAGCAAATGCATAAACCCTTTAGTGATCTTGGCATAATTCGCTATAAACCTTCTTAAGAAATTAGCCTTCCCTTGAAGACTTTGAATTTGTCGAGTCGAGGACGGGGGAGGCAACTGAATTATTGCCTCTACCTTGAAGGGATCAACTTGAATCCCTTCAGTTGACACAATGAACCCTAATAACTGACCAGATGTAACCGCGAAAATGCACTTACTGGGATTCATCCGGATCTTGTAAAATCGACATCACTCAAAAACCAATTGAAGGTGACTAGGATGATCAGTTCTCTTCCAAGAACGAGTAGCTAGATCGTCTAAGTATGCTTCGATGATATGTTTAATGTTGTGGAAAGTGTATGACATGGCCCGCTAGAAGGTAGCTCCAGTGTTTTTAAGACCAAAAGGCATCTTTCCATATGAAAAGGTACCCCAGGGACATATAAAAGTTGTTTTATGCTGATCTTTAGGATGGATAGAGATCTGATTATAACCGGAAAAACCATCCATGAAGGAGAAAATTTCATTACCCGCACACTCATCAATAATCTGATCAATAAATGGTGTGGGGTAATTATCTTTGGGACAAGCTTTGTTTAGGTCCCTAAAGTCAATGCATACTTGGATTGTTCCTTTCTTTTTATCCATAGGGACTAGATTAGAAACCCAATCCGTAAGAGGAACATGGTATATAAAACCTGCATTGAGCAACTTCTCTACTTCAGCTTTAATGGCTGCTGCTTTCCTAGGATTAACCGGCTGAAGCTTTTGACAAATCAGCTTGGCGTTTTCATACATATTGATCTCATGTTGAACTATGGATGGATCAATGCCAAGAATTTCTTCATAAGACCAAGCGAATACATCTCGAAACTCCTTAAAAAGATCGATGTAAATTTGAATTTCTCTAGGGGAACTTTCGGCTTCGATGAAGAGATTCTTGATCACGTTAGGGTTCCTAGAGATTTTTATAGATATCATTTTTGAAATAACCGACATATTACCTTCGGCACAAAAGTGTGCTGGAGCCAAAGGATTTGATACCATACAAACATCACTAGTAAATAGCTCGGAGAACCTAGATTCTACTTCTTGCAACGGAGGACGAAAATATGAACGATAGTGTAAGTCTTCCTAAGGTCGATCTACACCCATCATTACTTCTAGGATTGCTTCTTCGGATGGTAAAACTGTATCTAAGCAGTCCATAGCAGAGGTAGAATCAAGGGTCCAAGCCAGGGCCACATCACCATCTAGCTCCTCCTCAGAGAAAGGAGTAGAATGGTTGTCTGCAGAGTTGACGATGGACTGATATCTAAGCTCTGCTGCAGACATAGGAAATTCAATTCCACCAACTTGTCCTTCAGCTAATGTGGTCTTAGGTGAAGGCAAGGTCGAAGGGTCTAAAAAATAATGAGTTCGGAAGAACTCTTGCCGTGAAGACTCCTTGGATGATGAAACGACATTGATTCTAGCGATAGGAGAGGGAAAATCAAATGTACCCATCAAAAAAGAATACATCCCAACTCCTAGATTTTCAGTAGGTGGACGAGGGTTATCCACTAAAGGAACAGTAGAATCCGAAGTTGCTCGAGGATCAACTGGAGAATAATCCAATTGATCAACCTTGACAATTTTCCCCTCATGAGGAAAGAAAATGACACGAAAGAGAGTCGAAACAACGACATCCATTTCGTATACCTAGTTCCTTCTTAAGAGGGGATTGTAATCTAGGTTAGCATCAATGACTTCTACTTCGATACTGATGACCTCCCCCCCAACACATATGGAAAAGGCAGGGATAATCCCATGCAGCTTATGAGAATGCCCATCAAATGCAGTCACGAGTGTAGGTGAAGGAACAATCGAAGGCGATCCAATGGCCTTCTAGCATGACACCGAAATGATACACTTGGAAGCTCCTTCATCAATAATGGTACGAAAAATGTTAATTTTATGGTATGTAGACTTTATTTGAGCTGGACATGACTGGAGAACCTCTAAAGCGGACATAGCACATGGAATCTGAGCCAGATCCTCAACAATGGAGTAATTATGGGCGGCCCTAGCATTAGGATTGATAGTCACGCATTTAGCGGAACCTTTCAGTATCCATGGTATAGTCTCGACAGGGGGTCGCTCAATATGAAGGTCGGTATTTCCAGGAGCAGTTTTGTCCTTGGATGTTTCATTTTCACCGTAATCATGAGACCAAGTGGCCACATGGACGTTAGAACTCATCATGAAACCATTTGATCATTTCTCCCCTTCCCGGTTGCCCCCTGTAGAGGTACCAAGATTTGAACTCGCACCAACAAGCATTTGCTGCCCTTGGGGAAAAGGGTTGGTTAACATAGCTTGAGAGCTAGAAGTCCATTGCTACCCTAACAAGTGCTGAGCGTCTTGAATCTTTGGGCATAGATGAGTTAAATGGTCTCCACTGCATAGCTTGCATGGAAACTTGACTTTCATTGTAGACTCATTTCCACCACCACCAACATTATTGCCAGGTTTATTTGCGTCAGTCTTCCCATCTTGACTCTTTTTCTTACCTCGTCCTTTCTTTTTCCCATTGGAATTTTTATACTTCTCCCAAAGTATTTTTTTAGTTGGGAATTCATTGGGCGCAGTTGGGCCACAGGCACTAATAGGTAATCAACAGGTAAAACTCGTGATCTCCACCCGAAATTAAGCAGATTTAAATTTTTTTAAGTGTTTTAAGACATATGTGTATACACATGCGTTTAGCTCAGGGAAATGTCACGTATAGGGAGTAAAACATTGTTTTTTAAGTATTTGGACCAGTTCTAGAAGGATGGATTGCCCTAGGCCATGAGTGCAGCATCACAAACATCTAGAGTGAGATTTGGAGCTATAACACTCATTTTGGGATGAAGCTTCCAATAAGGAGCTTCATCTTGACCCTCCCTAGTGTTAGAGCCTAAATCTGCCTTAGGATGAAGGAAGGAAAAATTCAGGATAACCACGAACCATGCTCAGCCTCGTAGCTAGCCCTACGAGGACAAGATAGGGCTCTCTCCGGGTCAATCTCAGTGAAAATAAGCAATAGGGTCTGAGATGACTCAAAATGAATGCTAATTTTAGGCTAGTAAATAGATATGAAAAAGAGGTAATTGATTGAATGACTAAATTTTCTGGGATGTATGGGACAAAGGACAGCCTGAGCTAAGAAATTAAATCAAAGACACAGAGTGTTTCATGAGGCAAGGTAGGCAGGAAGTTTAGCAATCAAATTGTAGTAATATGGAGTGGAAAGACTGTTGAGAGGCTGAAAAGGGCATGTATAATGAATCCTTTTCAGACAGAAGAAGACACATAGAGGATGAATGCTTTCCAAGGCAGAGCAATAAATTGGATTCTACCTTTCTAACTTAAAAGCATTCAGTTGGAGATGATTATGAATGAACTGTAAAACATAACAGGATACATATGAAACAAAAAGAAAAAACAAATGCTAAACTCATACCATAGGAATCTCATGAATCAGAACTGTATCATTTCATTAATTCTCTGCCAAAACTGTACAATGAAAGCGCTCGGTTTTTCCTCCACACTACTCCCAGAATTCCAACCCCTTAAAAACGATTTTCAATACAATAAATAGACTCAATCTGTGGGAAAACAGATCGACACAAATGGGGAGTTGTTTAATCATTAACTAATAGAAGTTGGAAAGCCAACCACCTATTCTGAAAAAGAGCAGCGTTACATCTTGTTTTTCTCTGGTGACCAATTAAAAGGCAAAAAATGTAACGTGGATCCCATGAAATCGTGATTGAGGACAAAAATAGGCATTTCGTTCCTATCTTTCTGCTATGGTAGATATTTTCGCCTTAAATTTAGACTTCAGTAGGTGTCAATGTCTCTCAATGCATTTCTTTTCTGGAAAATGCTTAAAACGTTCCTGGCATTATTCCTTGTCTGCATATTGTTCAAAGGTGATGCCATTCGAAGGTCATATAGAACAATACTGCGGTCACTGGCAGTTGTCACAAATATATCTTTCTCTGCAGGATCTATGTCAATATGAACAATGCTGGCACGGCTTGCAAATGACTCCAATTTACCAGTTACTCTATCATCAAAGCAAACACCAAAAGCAAGCAACAGATCAGCTTTATCCACTGCATAATTGGCATAGACAGTCCCATGCATGCCCAACATCCCCAAGCTTTTCTCATGAGAAGATGAAAAAGATCCCAAGCCCATTAGAGTACTGGCCACCGGAATGCCTGTATGAGTTACAAACTCTCTGAGTTCCTTGCTAGCATTGAGGCAACCCCCACCAACGTAAAGGACAGGTTTATTAGAGTTAAACACAAGGCGCAGGATCTGTTCTAACTGAGAAATCTGTGGGGCTTTTGGGATTCTTTCAATATAACCATGAAGTTTTATTGCCTTGTTCCAATCTGGAACAACAACCAAAGGAATGTTGTCAAGCAATGCATCAGCAAGACCACTACCAAGTTGGTGGCACCAGGACCAGAAGTCGCAATGCAAACAACGACCTTTCCTGTAGACCTGGCATAACCCTCTGCTGCAAATATTTCTCCTTGTTCATGGCGACAAAGGACATTTTTTATGGTTTTGGATCGAGTAAGTGCCTGATGAATTTCCATAGATGCACCTCCAGGGTAGGCGAAGACATGCTCAACACCCTCTCGCTCTAAAGACTCTACAATGACATCCGCACCCTTTCTGGGCTCACTATCTGCATAACGTGACGTAAATGAACTTGGAAAACTCTTTGACAGATGTTTGTGACGGGTTCTTCAGTTCCGCTGCAGATTCACTCCAATCTTGTAATGTGTTCTCAACAGTTGGAGCTGTAGTTTTTTCGGCCAGATATCGAAGGCCCCTTTTTTGCACGAATTTTTCCCTCCTGACTGACCTTTACTGGCAACAAAACCTTTTGAAAGGATGGGTTGTTCTTTGCAGGCATGCAATGAGATCCCGAGATTATTTGACTTAATTTCAAATTAGCCATTGCCATGGCCAGATATATGCCAAAAGACTTGAGGCCTTGCTTCAGAATTCAATTCCCAGAAAATGTGCTCAAACAGCTAGATTTAGATCAGGCCTTGCTTCAGAACTCAACTCTTGACTGTAGCCGAGTTTGCCTCGAGTATCCTGGGCAGAGCGAGATCTTAGAGTTTGGAAGGAACACGTTCTTCCTCTCTAATCGGAAATCTGGTATCAAAAAAACTCAGTTTTGTTTGGATTTCTTCTTCCCTGGAGCGAAGGAGGCCGAATTGATTGGAATTTGAGAGAGAAGGCAAGCAATTCTATGCTTTCAGCCTTGTGCACCGCGCGCAAAACCCTGTGTGCCGCGACCCTTATATGCGTCGCGCACGTGTAATTTTGCACTACGAATAGCGTCTCTATGCATCGCGACCTCCCGGTGCGTCGCGACCTTCACCCAATGCGCCGCGCAGCTCTGTTTCAACACAACTTCGTCCTCCAAAAACTGAATTTGCTTCTCCACGTTTTTGCTTCGGTTCTCTGATGTTATTTGGCGTGCAAATGAAATGTTGGAACATAAAAATGTCTCTTATGAGAGGAATTTGAGTTTTGACTTGTGCGCACCCACTTTCTGAACTTTGGCACTTTTGCATTTAATACAACTTTGTCTTTTGGTTTCCTCACTGATTTTCTGAGCTTGAATGATGAAATTGTTCTTGATTTTTTGCAGGGATGGTGGCATTTGGATTTTGGCAAAGGATGACCAGAGGCTGCATTTGAAGTACTCCATGGTGGAAAACTTTCACAAAAAACAAATTTGACGATTTCTTCTTCAAAACAGAGTTTTGAAGAAGAAATATCCTTGAGCATTATTGACGATGACAATCCTGAAATGAAAACTTATTGAAGACATCCTCATGGCCTGCGGGCATTATTCGACATTCTGAAGACCAAACCCTAGACCTAGTGACTAAAATAACTCTTTTGCTGACCTAGACATCAAACAGGACTGTAAATGACCTGAAAATTGATTCGACCAACAGACCTAAGCCAACAGGATAAAGCATGAGGGGAATGAATAACAAGGTCCTTCCGTCAGATTATGGCATGCCCCTAGCGAAATGCAACTGAGTGAATTGAGCGAGACACCTAAAAATGAATTGCAAAAAGAGAAATGATCTCTGACAGAGGACTGACAAGACCGACTCTAACACCTGGAACAATGTTTGCATGTAACTTTCTCTCCTTCATTTTTGATAGACACATTTTTCTTTGCCTTCCCTTTGAAAGCCTTTTCCTTTAATTTACTCTTAAATGGATTTTTACTACCTTCTTCTCGGGTGTTTTTCCCTCTTGCCTCAAGATGAGTGGCTTGCACACACACATCATCTAGATTATTGGGATTAAACATTAAGATACTATGCCTAAGGTAACTGTGTAAACCCCCTATGTACTTGAGCAAAGTGTCCTGTGATTGCAAAACTACACCTAACATCAAAGACCTTTTTCTGAATTCTTGGGTGTAATCTTACACATTTTGACCTTTAAGTTGTCTAAAGTTCTGCCAATTCATGATGGCTTTCTACATATAAGCTAGAGGGTATAATTCTCTTTTGATTTCAGCAATGAAATCATTCCAAGAAATTGAGATCTTACCATGTTTTTTAATGTCCTCTTGGGTCTCTGATTCCCACCATACTAGTGTTGCACCCTCCGTTCTCAAGGAAGCTAATTGAATATTTATGTCATATTCTTGAAGGTTTTGAATCCTGCAATAGAACTCCAACTGATGAATCCAATTATCAAGTTTCTCTGCATTCACTTCACCATTATACATTCATAGCTCAAATTTAACATCAAGTTTTAAAAAAGGTGATTTACCTGTTCCTTTTGAAGTATGAAGATGAGTATGAGTAAGGGTTGTGTTAGTGGATGAGGGTGAAGAGGCTTCTGAAGAAGAAGATGAAGAAGATGGTGGAGAGGGTGGAGGTTTGTCTCCATTTCCATTACCTCATTTTCCATTACCTCCTCCTGAAGTAGCTTCTCCTTTGGGAGGTTTGGAACTTTCCCCCTGTAACCTAGTATTCGTCTCTTCATAGAGGACCTTTACCATCTCTGTCATATCAAAGAAAGCCTTTCTGAAGGTCTTCTCATCTTCTGTCATGTTTGTAGGTTCTCCTTCATGAGACATGATCTCTAGAGTCTCAACGAACTGGCATTGGAGATTGTGGAAACCTTGCTCTCCTTCCCCTTGACCCAACCTCGGGGATTCCAACTAGCTTCCCTTCTCCTCTTTTGATTTTTAACCTTGTAAGCATGACATAAAATTGCAAACAATTAAATCCTTCTTTCACAAAGCAAACCTAGAGCTCCAATGCCAAAAATGATCTGATTTAGAATATTACATTGATGTTCTAAGATCCTCCTCATATTAGAAACAAAATACTTTCATTGTGCTTAAGGATTCATGAATTTTTGCAAGTGAAATGATGAGTTTTTATGTTAATTTTATGAGAAATTTAACATAAATAAGAGACTAAATAATAGAATAAATATGTACAAAACATCATAAAAAACACATTACAACATTAACATGATAAATGAGTTCACCCCTCCTGGGCTACTTCTCCTTGGTCTAGCTTCCAATGGTTTGAGCCTCTCTATTATGTTCAAAAGTGTAAAAAGATGTATTTACAATGCTTAAATTCTTTTAAAACCTGCTCCAATGACTCAAAAATGTCCAAAAATGGCTATCTAGCCTATTTTTGCATCCAATTTGGTGGAAAACTGAAGAAGTTATGACCTCTCCTAGTTTTCCCAATATCCGTTCCATAAATTGCACCATTTCCGGCATGATCCTACAATTTCTCCCCAAAAAGCGCTATCTGGGTGAAAATTTCACTGTGCAGCAGCCATAAGCTATCAACATCAACAACTCCATCACATATCGCAATTGGCAAGTAATGGCGGGTTTTATGGTTTGTGAACACTGTGTGGGTGATATGCGATTGCGATAAACGACGAACCCGATGGAAATATCAACTGCAGTATATCTGGAATATATATCACAATCGACGAAGCCAGGGAAATACATATAACAGAACTTTGAATTGTGGGATATGCGATTTTGATATTGCAATCATAACCTGATCCTGTTGGGGCCGATTCTATAACACTTCCCTTCTGCGATGTGCTATAACGATTATCATGTTACACCCTGGCTTGTACTAGGGCTGATTATTTAACACTGACCTCCCTGCAATATTCAATTTGTGAAATGTAGGGCCAATGGTGGCCTGCCACTTGGTGCTTCCCCATTCTCTGAGGAGTCCTGCCACATCATCTTCTCCTACCATATGTCCAAGTCAAACCTGAACTTTGACTTGCTCTAACTTCTTAATATGAGCTCGGATTCAAGTGTTGTTCACACCGTTGGAATTAGGATGATGAGCACTTCGAACTGAAGCTAAGTTTATCGATATTCTTCCACTTTGAGTTTTGAGCCTAATTTTGAGCACCTGATCAATGTACTTCCATAATTGCATTCTGATATATTAGTTTGTAGTCTTCATAGTCTAATGGAATGGTTTTTGGTTGTGGGAGTAGGAAAATGTCTTCTCTTCCTTAGTCAGGAAAATGTGGTCAACTTTGGCTTCCTCAAACAAATTTATTTGATTTTCCTCAGGATATTCAAGTATGTTAGCTTCCTCATCTGCATAGTTTTCTTGAAATGGAGGTCTAATCTGTTGTTGATCATTTTGGCCTCTTTTCTCTCTTTGTTTAATCTGAGACTCGTTTTTTGTGAAATTTGGATTTCTAATCTAGGAACCACCTTGGTTTTCCCTTGAAGGGGTCCTATCAGCTATATAAATTCTCTCCATTACCTTCTCCATTGTTATTACTAAAGTGTCCAACTTAACATCAAAGGAAGAAGAAGCTTGTTCCTGTTTTATAGTAACTCTCCTTTCTGTAGGTTTTAACCCCGTACAGAAATTACTTGCATACGAATTCTAAAAAAATAAAAATAAACAATGCGAGAGCATAACACATAAAACACATATGCACAGAGATTTTCCCCTGGATCCCAAAACCAGGACTACCAGCTTGATTTTTCATTTATGTTCCTTTCAATGTTACAATACATATTTATACATGCCGAAGCATCCAATACCATGGACCGAAAAACCATCACATCCAAAACCATGGACCGAAAACCATAGGTAGGTTTGCCCAACCTAATATAGGGTCCAAAAACAATTTTCCAGAGGCTCTGCCCCAGACCCCGTAGAGGGGGGCTACCCACCCCCCTTAAATCCCCCTGCGACCCCCCCACTGCGCAATCGGCGCAATGAAGGGGGGGCTCCGACCCGCCTCTAACCCTCTGATTCACTACGTAGATTAGTCGTGGAAAGAATATAACACAACCCAACAATCTCCCACTTGTTGTTTTCTTTCCACAGGGGGCCACAGGAGAGCTTAGTCATTTTTCCAGCCCTGAAATGCCCATTGTTTCTCTACACCAAGAGAACTTCTCAGAGCTCATAGATTTTGTCAATGCATCTACAATATTCTTCAAAGTGTCCGCCTTTACCAGCAACACCTTTTTTTCTTCTATCATATCCCTCACAAAGTGATATTGAACATCAATGTGCTTTGTCTTTGAACGGTAAGAAAGGTTCTTTGCCAAGAAAATTGCACTTTGGCTATCATATTCTATCCTTATAGCTCCTTGTAATAACCCCATACTTGAACACAATCTCTGCAACCAAACTGCTTCCTTGCTTGCATGAGTGGTTGCCATGTATTCTGCCTCTGTAGTTGATAGTGCCACTACAGATTGTTTCTTACTCATCCAACTGACTGCACCTCCAAATAGGTTAAACACATACCCACTTGTAGATCTTCTCTAATCCAGATCTCCAGCCCAGTCTGCATCAACAAAGCCATGAATATCCAACACTCTGTCCAATCCTGGTCTTCCTTGGTAGCACAAACCATAATCACTAGTGACATGCAAATACCTGAAAACCCACTTCACTGTTGTCCAGTGATCCTTCCTTGGTTTTGACATAAACTTGCTCAATACTGCCACTACATGTGCAATGTCTAGTCTAGTACAGACCATTGCATACATCAGGCTACCGACTGCACTTGCATATGGAATGCGGGACATATCCTCTTCTTCTTCTTGTGTCTTGGGACACTGTTCAGTAGATAGCTTTACACCTACAGGAATAGAAACCTTCACCGGTTTACTATCCTACATATTAAATCTCTGCAGTATTGTCTCGACATAATTCCTCTAGTTTAACCATAGCTTCCTCTTTGCCCGATCTCTTTTAATTTCCATGCCCAAAATATATTTTGCAACACCAAGATCTTTCATGTCGAATTTGGAGGACAATTGGGTCTTCAAATCCTGGATAATTTCTTTATCATTTCCAACCAGCAACATATCATCAACATACAAGACTAGATAAATAACACGGTCACCAATTAATTTAAAATACACACAGTGATTTGCTTTGCTTCTGGTGAAGCCATGTCCCCGTATAAATGTATCAAATTTCTGATACCACATCCTTGGTGACTGTTTTAACCCATACAGAGACTTCTTTAACTTGCATACCAGTTCTTTCTTACCCTTCACCGCAAATCCTTTAGGTTGCTTCATGTAGATCTAATCTTCCAGATCCCCGTGAAGAAATTCTGTCTTCACCTCCATTTGTTCTACCTCAAAATCAAAAGCAGTTGCAACAGATAAAAGTAACCTAATAGAAGTTACCTTGGCAACAGGAGAAAAAATATCACCAAAATCAATTCTCGGCACCTAGGAATAACCTTTTGCTACCAACCGAGCTTTGTATTTCTCCACCTTTCCTTCTGCATTTGTCTTATTCTTGAACACCCATTTGCTGCCAATGGGTTTCCTTCCAACCGGCAACTCCACCAGATCCCAAGCCTCATTTTTGTGCAAAGATGCCATTTCATCAACCATGGCCTCTTTCCAGAGTTTTCCATCCTCTGAATCTACTGCTTCCTTCATAGTTCTGGGATCATCTTCAGTAATAGATAAAGCAAAATTTGAACAGAAAGTAGATGGACTATACCTTTCTAGCTGCCTTCTTTCACGAACTGATCTTCTCACAGCTGGAGTTTGTGGCTCTTCATCTTTTGATTCCTCCTCTGTTGTAGAGTCTGATTCTTCCTCCTTAAGCTCAAACTCTATCTTCTTAGGTTCCTTTGGTTGGACTTCATGTTTAATAACATCTTTCACCTCTCTGAACACCACATCTCGGCTGTACACAACCTTCCTTGTTGCTCGGTTCCAAAGCTTATACCCCTTTAAACCATCCTTATACCCAATAAAGATGCACTTTTCAGATTTACTATCGAACTTGGTTCGTTTCTCCTTTGGAACATGTACATATGCATCACATCCAAATACCCTCAAATGTGAAAGAGAGGGTTTCTTACCAGTCCATACCTCTTATGGAGTCTTATCCTCCAACGTTGATGAAGGTGATCTGTTGACCAGATAGCATGCTGTCTCCACCGCCTTTGCCCAAAATTCCTATCCTAACCCGGCACAACTGAGCATGCTTCTTGCCCTTTCCATCAACGTCTTGTTCATTCTTCTGCAACTCCATTTTGCTGAGGTGTATATGGAGTAGTCTTATGTCGTGCTATACCACACTTCTTACATAATTCTTCAAATTCCTTACTGCAAAACTCTCCACCGTTATCTGTCCTCAGCACCTTTATCTTCTTCTCTATCTGGTTTTCCACGAGAGCCTTAAATTCTTTAAACCTGTCAAAGACTTCAGATTTCTTCTTAAGGAAATATATCCATGTATTCCTTGAGAAGTCATCTATAAATGATACATAGTACATAGACTTACCCAGTGATGGAACCTTCACAGGTCCAAACACATCACTGTTCACAAGCTCTAATATATGTTTCGCCCTCTTACCAGCAGAGGGGAAACTCACCCGATTCTGCTTCCCATATACACAATTTTCATAGAAATCAAAGTCTAGAGAGTTATTACTCATACCTTTATCATGAAGTATTCGAAGGCCCTTCTCTCCAATATGTCCAAGCCTTTGATGCCACAGCATGGTCTTCTCTCCAGAGACCACTAGATTTTCAGCTCCACTTTCAGGAACCACAGAACTGTTGCACCCATCAACAACAGTGCTACCTTGCAGTTTGTACAGAGTTCCAATTCGAACTCCCCGCATCAATACCAGTTCTCCCCAAACTATCTTGTAGGTATCCTTCTTGAACACTGTTTTTACACCAGCATCATCCAACTTGCTTACAGAAATCAGATTTCTGGCTAATGCAGGAATATGCAGAACACCCGGAAGTGTTCTAACCCTTCCACCTTGCAACTTCAACTTTACTTTTCTGTGACCAACGATTCTAGCCTTCCTATCATCCCCTAAGAAGACATCACCACCATCGTATTTCTCATACTCGCAAAACCACTCTCTATGGGGAGTGAAGTGAAAGGATGCACCTGAGTCAATCAACCATGTCTCATGATCTACATGTGTACTTGAAGAAGCCAAGTACACATCCCCACCTTCATCTGAGGTGGTTTTCGCCTCTACAGAAGGAGCATCATCAGATCCCTTTCCTTTATCAGGAGTTTTATATTTACAGTCCCTTTTGAAGTGCCCTTCCTTTCCACATTTCCAGCACACCACCTTTACAGGTTTTCCTGGAGATTTAGATCTCCCTCTAGATTTATATCTCCCACTCGATGACTTATTTTTGTTTCTGTTCTGGGACCATCCTCGTACAGACAAGGCATCACCATTTTGGCTCTCCATATTTTTCCGTCTCATCTCCTCTGTCAGCAAGGCTGAGACTATTTCATCAAATTGCAAGGCAGTTGCATTGCTACCTATTGCAATAACCAGACCATCCCACGAATCTGGTAGAGAACACAACAAACTAATGCACTTATCTTCATCTAAAATTTTGATATCAATAGATGATAACTGACTTACCACAGTATTAAACGCATTCAGTTGCTCTGTCACCAAGTCACCATCTTTCATCCTCAGGTTATACAGCTTTTTCCGCAGGAACATTTTATTCACCAGAGACTTAGATTGGTACAAAGTCCCTAACTTGTCCCATAAAGCCTTCGCCGTAGCTTCCCCAGATACATTCAGCAATACTGAATCTGAGACACACAATCATATTGTGCTCTTTGCCTTCTGATCCAACTTCTTCCATTCTTCATCGGACACTCCCATTAGTTTAGTACCCAGATCTACCGCGATCCATTGATCTTTATCCACCAACAGATCCTCCATCTTGAGTTTCCACAACTCAAAACTCTGACCATTAAATTTCTCGATCTCTATCTTTCCACTGCTCGCCATCTTCTTTCACCACCAGAATTGATCTCGCAGATCTCCCACTGAACAGGGTCTACCATAGGCCCGAGCGAAACCCCTCAGCAACAAAGGCGTCCCCTTGAAGCCAAAACAACTTTGATACCAAATGTAGGTTTTAACCCCATACAAAAATTACCTGCATACGAATTCTAAAACACAGAAAATAAACAATGCGAGATCATAACACATAAAACACATATGCACAGAGATTTTCCCCTGGATCCCAAAACTGGGACTACCAGCTTGATTTTTCATTTATGTTCCTTTCAATGTTACATTACGTATTTATACATGCCAAAGCATCCAATACCATGGACCGAAAAACCATCGCGTCCAAAACCGTGGACCGAAAACCATAGGTAGGTTCGCCCAACCTAATATAGGGTCCAAAAAATATTTTCCCAGGGCGCTGTCCCGGTCCTCATAGAGGGGGGCTACCCGCCCCCCTCAAACCCCCTGTGACCCCCCCACTGCGTAATCGACGCAACGAAGGGGGGGCTCCGCCCCCCTCTAACCCCCTATTTCACTACGTAGGTTAGTCAAGGAAAGAATATAACACAACCCAACACTTTCAAATTTCATTCTAGATCTCTTTACTAACAGATTGTCTTCAACACTAACTGCATTTCTCTGCATTTCCTCTAGAGTTGCAAGGCTTCTTTCTCTTCATTGGTAAGACATATCAGGGTCAAAACCATCTCGGAATTTAATTAAGGCCAGCCTCAAAGGATGCCATATTTCCGTAGGGATAGAGTTATATTATTAAATCTGGTACAATAGTCTTGGACTGACTCACCTAGGGCTCTTTTGATACTTTCATATTCTGCCAAAATTTGTAGAGGGTTCTTTTTCACTTCCCATCTTCTGAGGAAAGTGTCATGAAATTGAGTAAGGTCTATGATAGAGTTAGATGGTAACCCTTTAAACAATTTTTTAACCTCACTAGTGAGACTTTGAGCAAATAATCTCATTTTCACATCGACGTCATCTATCTCTTGGAGGTCTAAGTAGTCATTCATTTTATCAATATGTTGTTGGGTAGTTATGGGCCCAGTGCTATCAAATTGAGGAATCCTACTCTAGTAATCTTGAGGCATTGCATTGAGTTGTGGAGGAAGGACCAAGGGGGCATATCGACCTGCCATGATTGATGTTTGAGATGTAGATGGGATTACAATAGGTGTTTGATATGAAGATGGGATTACAATAGGTGTTTGATATGAAGATGGGATTACAATAGGTGTGGATATATAAGGTATGAAAGGGGGTTTAATTACACTTTGTTGCATTGATGTAGAAGTAGTAGTGGTTGAAGATGAAATAGATGTAGTGAAAATGGGGGTGGTTATTAGAGGGGTAGTAGAAATAGAAGGAATTTGTACAGGAATAGAAACAACAGGAAATTCTAAAGGGACTAAAATAACAAGAATATAAGGAATTGTATGAACAACTAGTATTTCAAACGGAACAGAAAAACTAGGTGGAATTATTGGTGGAGTTGGGGATGAAGTAGTGGAAGAAAAATGTGGTGATTTAGATGATTCAAGATATTTCTATACTGATTGATCTAGTTCAAACACTAACACTTCAAGTTTGTTAAATTTTTTAATGACATCATCTTCGGAGTTTGATTTCAGAGTTCTACGTTTTGAAGTTAAGGTTTTAAAATGTTTTTGTCAAAAATAGTTTCATCTACAAAATTGTCAGATTTAGTTTAGGCATAGAATTAACCATAGGGAGAGGATTATTACTTGTCTGAATCTTAGCTAAAATTTTCTTTCTAAGGATTTTTTCTGAATTATCTACAGTTTTCAGTGTATTGGAATCTGGATTAGCTCTAATATAAATTATTTTAGGAGCCAAATCTACTATTAACTATTCACATATAAGATATATGTAGCTTGTGAAGTGGAACACAATCTTAAATCAAAATCAATTTCTGAGCCACTTTCTAAAATACAAATCAGATTTGTTCGGGTCCCCAGTATGGTCACCAGGATGTTAGCACTCCATAATTTCTTAAGGTTGTGAAAGAAATTGCAAAGGTAACCATAGAATCACTTTAATGTTTAGAAGCTAGCACTTCTAAACTCAGAGAGGGATCTCTCTGTCAGATTTAGCTTTGTTTGCTTTGGGATTTTAGGCTAGATGTGAAAGTTGAGAGTTTGGTTTTTGAATTGGTTTGGTTGAACAACAAAGGAAGGCCATTGGGAAATGGAGTCATAAGGGTTTAAAATGATCACCTGCAGAAATAATAAAGCTTAAGTGAAATATTGCAAGGTAGGCATATTATTGGATCTTTGTAGTTTGTGAAATGGAGGAGGAACAGATTAAGATTCACTTTAAATATATAACATTGTTGCCTGAATTCTATATTTAAACTTCAGTGGAAAACATTGATATTTTTTTAAATTTAGAACATAGTGTTATGAAACAAGTTCTGAAATTAATTTTCTTTAAAAAAATAGAGGAAAGAAACATATGAAAATAGATAAGTAATAAAATAACCATAAGAATCACTTCACCAATACATATGACACATGAATCATGGAACAACTTTATTGTATTAATACAAATGGTCACTTAATCTCAGTGATCAACTTTATAGTAAAATGTTAGTCTTTCTCAGTACAAGTCCCAACACTAATACTTTCAAATCTGAAGTATTTATAAAAATTATTACAAAATATCTTCTTTGAAAAATATCTAGAATTGTTTGCAAAAATATCTCAAACTTATTACAAGAATAGAACTTAAGTATAGGAAATATCAAAACCGTTGGATCTGTTGGCACTATTTTTCTGGGTTGTTCCTGATGATTGGATTTGGTAATAGAGGCTTTACTATTGATTTCATTCTGGAGGCTCGATGATTGTTTACTCTAGTAACTCACACCATTTTGTACATTTCTCATCATCTGGAAGTTTAAACTTAATTAAATTTCGATAAGTCTCATCTACCTCTCTATATTTTTCGAAGGCAGGCTTGCCAAGAAACAAATGATTGATTTCATGTTTAATTAGCAAGTCATAACTAAGGCATTCCATGAATTCTTTTCCTGTAATGGTACCCTTAACCTTATAAAATTTTGACTTGTCTCTGGCAATGGAGCACAGTTTCTACTGATATTCTTCAAGCTTGACCAAAGTATCTCCCATCCCTTCTAGATCACGAAGACCTTTATGATGCAATATAGTAAATTTCTTATTAAACCTTTGTATAATAGTCTCCAGACCATTTCATTTGTCCTCTAATTGAAGCATCAAGCTTCTCTTAGTGAGAACCTTTCTCACTTGCAGGATGGTGTCTATTCTGTCCTCTATATCTAGCTCTTCCAATTCTTCTCTGGATTTTGAATTCAAGAACCTTATCAGAGTAGTGGCATCACTGGTTCTGGTGCCAAGGTCCCTTTTCACATATGTTAAGAGTCTCTTTGATTTCTACACCAATTCATTTTGTTCAAAGATGATCTCAATGGATGGCCATATCTTTGTGATGGCCTCATTTATCTCTAGCCAGATGTTCTCTTTAGCTTGTGCCATGGTGTCAGCCATAATGGATTGGTTTTCTAGATATTCTATCCTTTGTGTGAGCTTGTGTGTTTTCTGTAATTCTACCAGATAGACAGTATCCACTTTAATTTTTTGTTCTTGCAAATTGTTCAGTTTTGCAATCAACTTCTCAATCTCTTGGTCTTTAATGGACATGTTTTCCATTGCTTTGGATAAGTCTAATGGTGTGTTTCTGGACTGTCCTTCTATTTTTGTAACTACTTCTGAAGTTGTTGCTAATGTTGATGCCTGTGCTGTCGATGTACCTATCACTGGAATCAAAACCAAATAAATGGCCCGCATTGAAACTCCTTGTTGTCCTTTTTCTTTTAGGAGTATTTCCATTTCTTTATCCGTCTTAGCAATTCTATTGTTCTGTTCGATAATAATTTTGAACAGATTCTCTTTTTAATTTTCCTGTTCTCCATACTCATTATGTGGATCTTTAGTGGAGGGGAGCTTAAGCTGTTTTATCAATGCCGCTATATCTGCATTTTTATTCTTTATAATCTCCTCAGTTGTTGTTAGATTGTTGGGATCATATCCCAATTTAATGATTAGATATTCCAAAGGCTTTATCTTTGTGTCTTTGGCTAGAGAAGAAATCCTTTTCAGTTTTAATTGTGCTTGAATTCTATTTACAGAGACTTAGAGCTTAGTTGCAGCCATAGCTAAATTGGTGATAGTGTTGTAAAGCATCTCACTAGACTATTTATGAAAGTCCATTTGGTCTATAGGATGGATCACATTTGTATCAAAAGAAAAAATGGACTGCTTGTAGTCATCTGCTGATTGAGGCTGAGCAACTTTGGGCTCCAGAAAAGAAACTTGCAATTTTCTCTTCTCAGTATCAAAGGCCGAAAGAAGCCTATGCACGGTGCTGGTTGTTTACTTCCAAAACTGTGAAAATGTAGTAGCCTTGAGTGCTTCATTTTTTTCTTTGATTTCTTTGTAGATGGAAAAAATATTCTTATCTTTCTTGATATGCTCCATCTCTCCTATTGGTGATAAAACAAGTGTATCTATTGTTAGTGTGGTCATCAGATATATAGGAATGGTCTCCTCTCTATTTGACAGTGAAGGTATACCTCAGATTGTTAAGATAATAGGCTATTCTTATTCTACACTCTGTTGTTGTGTGTCTCCTACATCCATGGTCTTCTGCCTCTTATTGTACACTATGAAATCCTTCATTGAAGGGGAAATGGTTTCCCTTGGTATTTTTTCAACCTTTTCCTATGGTAGTGGTGTTTGTGAAGTTGATAGCACATGTTCTTCAGCCTCCTATAATGTATTCTCTTGCCATTCTTCTTGGTTGATGAATTTCTCTATCTCTGGTCTAGAAGTATGGTCATAATGAGCATACCTCTGTTCTACCCTCAACTTAGAAATTATACCAAAAGAGTCATGGGACCATGTAAAACTATGCTTGAAGTTCTTCCGATTCAAAATGGCATCTGCTCCTTGTCCTGTTGATCTTGAATTGCATGTGAAAGGACCAATTTGTGTTTTTATTTTGAATTTTTCTTTCTTCTTTGTTGCCAAGAAGTATAGCTGGTCCATGTTGATCATTTGCTTGATAAATTCTAAGGAAAAAATGTGAATTGGCACAAACTTAGAGAGTTTATAAGGGGGCAATTCACACCCATATATATTAATCTCTATATAACTCAGGTATAAATACCAGTCTCCTTTCTTGGTCTGGCCACTTAGGTGTAAATACTGATGGTCTTTAGATGTATTCTTGGTTCCACATCACTTTTTAACAAACTAGTTTCTGTTGGACACCTAATCCTCTATGGGTTGGTGTAGCATGTGAACAACCATGAGAGTCCAAGAGACCTTGGGATGTGAAACACAACAGTCACACGAATGTACAGTAAATGTATATCATTGTCAATAATAAAAGCATACTCATGTTTATCTTTCATCTTCTGTTGCTACCATGTATGTGTCTAACACTGTATCAGAGGTGTAGGCGTATTCCTACCCTACATAAATTTGAGCCACTGGTTTTTGTGGTCTTTCTTTATCTATCAATTTTGCTGCATTTCTGGTCATCTTGCTACCCTGCCTATTTTATTGCTACGTGACTCTGACATTATATCCATGAATTTTATGCTACTAGTGCTACAATTGTGAATGTCATCTCAGCTAAACTCAAGCTGAATTCTCTGCGCCACTCTGATTGATAACATAGCTGAATAGTTTTGGGGAGTTGAAGAGCGATTTGGTGGTTTCTAAAAAAGAAGCTCCCATAACGCCTATACTCTGCCATAAAATATAACACCTATGTTATAACGTATTACTTGACCGTTGATTTCCTAGGATGTGCACCAACATTCAGGGAACATCTCTGAAATAAATATTTTGCAAAAAAAGCCACTTTGTCATTCATTAACCTCTAGATGATCTGTGTGTATCGGCTCCATTTGCATCGCTCCTCCTCCCGGAAAGGAGCTCTGTAACTTCACCCCTCATCTCTGATTTTATTGCCATTACAACTGCAATCTTTACGCTCCAGGAACAACCAGCGCATGAGGCATGAGGCTATTCAATTGAAATGATAACATCAAAGTTTATGAAAAAGAAATGTGTGCACTCACTATATAGATATATGCTTCGCCATCCTCCCTCACTTCAATCTGTCTGCATATTGTTTAGCGTGCGAGACTACCATTTAAATACACCAGTTTTCCCACTTGCGCAAATTCCGCCCCAATTGCCATTGGTTTGGTAAAAAATATAGAGTTCCCCAGAGACCTATTTCATCAAACTGGTTACGCTGAAGGTGTTATTTTAATGGGAGGTTCCTCTAGAGCCCTTCGTCATATTTACAGAACCTATGAGTGAGTGAGTGCACATATTTGTATGTGTTTTCGACTCCTTGTGCCCGCTATGATCGATGGCTCCACCTGTTGCAACAACCATTGTATGGTATCCCCATCGGATTTATGCCCGAGTTCAATACATAGCTGAAATATTCTAGCTGCACAGGTCACTAGCATTCCAGGATTAGAACCTGGATTTCTAAGATTCAAACCGAGTAAAGGTGCAGAAGGTGACTCCGCAAGAGGAACACCCATGCTTGTTGTCGGTGGATTTATAGTTGGAGAAGGTCCAGGAGATGGAAGAGTGCCTGCAGGACTCAAATCTGTAGGAGAAGTGACAGGAGGGTTAACAGTAACATCCACGCTAGTTGGATCTCCAACCC
This sequence comes from Pinus tabuliformis, assembly GCA_031772625.1. Classification (NCBI taxonomy): domain Eukaryota; kingdom Viridiplantae; phylum Streptophyta; class Pinopsida; order Pinales; family Pinaceae; genus Pinus; species Pinus tabuliformis. Next base: position 687,190,363 of record CM062819.1, read on the forward strand.
GGATCCCTCTAGCTGCGCTGGGTGAGTCTGTCAATCTTTTAAGAAAGTCAGAGCACGAAGAAAGGTTGTTAACTGAATTTTTACAGCCTATGGAGGCTGATGGTGTCTACACCAACACATTGAGGCCCATTATGAGCTCCAAGACTAGGAAGAAAACAGAAATTAATGGCATTCCTACCATTGTAAAAGAAAAAGTTACTCTATTACGATGAAGAAGATAAAGATAATTGTACTGCAATGTGGGTTTTCAGAAGGAGATTAAATATGTTTTAGAGGTCAGGATTTCTGAAACTCTTAAAATGATCTTTGAAAATGAAATTCTAAACAAAATTTCTCTAAATTGACGTTCACCAACCATGGATGTTTGTACACATCTGTGACGTTTGTTAAAAGTGTGAAGTGGCTACGAAGATGATATCATTTTGGTAAAAGCCATAATGATCAATCAGTGTGCCTCACATCCTCAGTGCGCCTTGAATGCATCGACTTAACTTATATATTACTGGTAAAATAATCCTACTGAGCAAGATTGATTAGGGATAGTTGAAGATCCTCTACGCAGTTTCCATAGTGTCTATTTTCATTGAAGAGGGAGATCCAATGGGATTGGCGACTGAAAGGCTCTTATTCACAACAAGGAAAACTATTTTAAGAACATTCAAATGAATTGGAGCTACCTTATGACACATGCTTTAGCGTGCACAGTAAGGGGTTGATTTCTCTCATAGGAATTGGTTAAAGGCATATGTTTTTTTGGTATAATACAGCCATCATGCAGAGATATCTGATTTAAGGATTATATGGTAGATTTTTTTGATAATTTAGTACTTGTATATTTGTAGAGGAGTCCAAAGATTATAGCATGAGATTTATGTAATGCTGCTATAATGACCACAAGCATGGATGTGTGAATCAGTATAAAACGTTAAAGTGTTTCTCTTGTTGTCTGACACATTGATGTGCATAGATCCATCTTAATCCAAGGACAAACCTCTCATAGTTCTTGTAGCAGCTTGTTTGGAGTGCCAAGTTGGGTTCAAACAGCCCCAGATCAGCACATTCAATCTTTGTCCATTGGGATAAATTACCATCTCTGCATCTGAATACAATGTTAAATAGTTCTTCTGCAATGGATATATGTTGTAATTTTGAAAAATGTGCATGATTGGAAGGCTCTTGAAAGGTCGTGCTATGTTGAAGTTGAAACAGTCAGTGCGCGGTAAAATATGGAGGGGCATTTCGAGAAGGCTTAAAGTTTGTATACTTGTGGTATTTTTCAATTAACATAATTTTGTGGCGCTTGTGTGTCATGTGAAATACAAGCAACATGTAGATTTGGAGGTCGAAGGGATACAAACATTTTTTTTTCTTGTTAATTAACACAATCTACATATATATGCATTGATTCCTTGTTACTTCGACTGCTGCATAAGAGTTTGGTGGGTTGTATGAAGGAAATGATTGTTTTGGAAATTAAAAATAGTCTTTTGTGGAGGAAAGTTTAGTCATTTGTATTGTCAGAACATATTTCATTCTATATGCTAGTCATGAGTGAACTCTTATTCTTATGTAATGGATTATGAATGCATTACCATAATTGGTGCTTGTTGGTTGCACACTGGTGATTTGGCACACATTTATAGAGGATATTGCTATGTCTTTGTACTGTGAGTGGGTGTTACATTTCCGCATTGGGTCATAGTTGTGATCATTTTTTAAAAGGTGTAATTTTGACAATGGAGAATATGGCTCAAATTAATGAAGTATTAGAATTATTGAAAACTTTGATGCATTCTACTGATCATGATATAGTGAAAATCAACAAGAACACTCTCTGTGATATTAAAACCTATCTGTAGTATACACAAGAATAGGTAGAATTTTTGGAGCTTGAATCTCAGCTTCAACAAGAAGAATTAAAACAGAGGAGTCATCATTCTAAACCTTCTGTTCAAAACATTGAAACAGAATCCCATAAGCAGCAAGTTGATTCAGATCTAGTGCCCAATGAAGTAGCAGAATTGCATGCATACGCAGAAATTCAGCTAACACTTCCCAAGCCAATCATCAGACCTTGGGAAGAGCTTGTCCATAAGAAGCACATAACAGGTCTTGGATATGAGAAGGATGTATCCTTTCATATTCCAGATTACTCAAAGCCCATCCAGTTTCAGAGTGCTGGATTACTTCATGACAGCTCACCTTCAGCTGTTCCAGATTTTGCAGCTCTTCCACAACAACAAAAACTGATTGTGAAATGCCAACACTGTGACAGAGTTGGCCATATGAAAGATCATTGCTTTGATATTCATACATGTAAGCACTTTCATAAAACCAGTCATTCTTCAAACATATGCTTCAAAAACAAACATCCTGCAAGAAAAATGATTCATCTTGGATGGATCGCTTCTTGGAAATGGGCTTCAACAACCAAGAAGATATTTCGCTCATACAACAGGATTTGTTCTCGAATATTGAAAATTCTTACAGTTGAGATCTCTTCATCTTCTCGCCTTGTATCTAACAGGGGGGAAATGATGGTCATCTACAAGCTTCAAAGCCACATCAAACGAGCTTGAGCCACAACTTGCCATACCAGATTCAGAGTTGTAGCCAAAGACAAAGATGCCCCTGAGCATAACTTCAATCAGTGATACCTCTTCAAAGAATTGGCGACACTTCCTCTAGCAAAATATTTCAACTTCTTTCCAGTTTCGGAAGAGTTCCGGGAATTGCATTAAGAATTCCAGAGTTGTTGGTCATCCTTAAACCATCACAGGTTGATACCTCCCTTTTCATGTTGAGGTTCTCCCTTTTATGCGGGGTGAGACCTCCCTCTATTGGTTGAAGGTTTCCCTCTTCAAAAAATCAGGAGCACTTCCTCTAGTAGAAGAACTGAGCTTCATGACAGACTTGGAAGAGTTCTGGGAACTACACTAAGCATTCCAGTGTTGGTGGTCATCCTCAAAACACCACCCTTTATACCAACATTTCAAAGAGCACATTCAGCCTAGTGTTGCCATGCATTTTTGCACATTTTGTATTAGAGCTCTCTTCTTGGACTCATACATAACCCTTCGGATTAAGGGGGGGAATGTTGAACACCTAATCCTCTATGGGTTGGTGTAGAATGTGAATAGACATGAGAGTCCAAGAGACCTTGGGATGTGGAACCCAACGGTCACACGAATGTACTATAAATGTATATCATTGTCAGTAATAAAAGCATACTCATGTTTATCTTTCATCTTCTATTGCTGCCATGTATGTGTCTAACAATTTCCATATGCAAAATTTGATCCACAAAATCACTAAATGTGAATTTATTGTTGTTCTTTCTGGGCAGGGAGGTTTAGTGAATAACTGATTGGGAGTTCCCTTAACTGTATAACTTCTATAGATGAAAATAAAATATGTTTGATTGATAATAAAGAAAAAAATACACCAAGACATATGCATACTTCAAGACTCCTTCAGTTGAAAATTTCATGAATTGTTCATGAATGCTCTCGGTTAAAAACTCACTATAATAGAAAATGGTAGGAGGCTTCTCACCTTTGAAAAACATAGAAATAAAGGCTAGGATGATTTCATCGATCCATTGGTCATAATGGTATCCTAATAGGAATGAAACTATTGAAACTATCTGTTTGTTCATCTCAGGGAACATAGAAGCAAGATAAGGAGGGTTTGTTTTGGGAAATTGGGCATTTTTTGGTAAGAAAGTCTCAAATATGTTGGCTCTCTAGGGGAAATCTAGCTTATTGTACATTTCCATTAGGAAATATGGGTGAAAAGGCTCCATATGATCAGGATTTTTTATTTGGAGCATCTCTGAGATTAAATGACCATTAATGGCAAAAAGGATTTCACCATTTTGGGCCACTATTGTTCTCTGGCTAGGAATGTATTGAAATTGAAACCGGGTTACAAATTCTGAGAAATAATAGGTTCGGGGAAAGATAAATTTGGGCAGGAAGGATTCCCACAGTCCCAAATCATCATTGAGGTCAAGATAATTCTGTTTGAGCCAACTAATAGTTTGTAAAGATCGAACTCACAATTGGTCTCTGCAACTTGGTATAAATGATCGATTAAGGGTTGATGGTCCAAATCAATGGTTGGAGGCAACATTGGGTTTTCATTGGATGGTTTTTATTTTCCCTTAGGTGCCATACTAAAAAAAAAAAATGAGACAAGAAAGATAATTGTTACCTGAGAAAAACAAACTAGTCACTGTGTATTTTGCTACTATGATAGGTACTTGACCAGAGAAGTGTTGTATGGATTCTGTAGTAGCTGACTAGATATCTAGGTACGAGGAGATGGTAGTTGAGTCATGCAATAGATATTTATCATGAACAATAAAATAAAAGTGGGCCACCTAAGCACATTTCTTGTTTTTATAGAGCAACATTGTTTTCCATTGCATTTGGCCCGTTATGGATCAGGTCCATAGCATATAGGAACATTCCTATTAGGAACATTCCTATTAGGAACAATTGGATTTCAATGAAAGAATCAACAGACGGGAGTGGGGAGGACAGGTGGCAGAATGGGTGTGGTTCGTGGCGAGATAGGATGATGGGAAGAAATTATGTGGCAGGGTATGATTAGAAAGGAGGTGATTAGGTGGCGGGGTATGGTGGAGCGGTGAGAAATGGTCCTGTGGGCAGTTAACAGTAGGAGAAAGAGGATTAGGGGGGAGCCGGGGGGGGTAGCGGCGGTAACTAGTTTTGGAGGGGGGGGTCAGCGGAGTAGATGAGGGGATGCCACGTAGCAAAAGTTGGTTAGAGGAGACCTCTTACCCAGACCCCCCTTTTGGATAGCCTTCGAAAGCGCTGGGGGGGAGGTTGGGGGGGGGTGAACGATCCCCCATCGTTGATCGAGGTGGGGTAGATCATGGCCATTGAAAAATGCGACCGACTTATTACAAACAAAAAATTTGTCGCATCCAATCCAAAACTTTATTAAAACTTATGATAATCGTGATTAAATACTGTGATTAAGTAATCTAACTATGCTTTATTAATTTTAAGGGCGTGTTTTGACTTGCAAGCCCCTTTTTCATTTTTTCTAAGCTTTTTAATATTTTTCCCTCATTTGTGTATCAACTAACCAAGCTTAAACAATTTGGTTAATCCATTTATTCTACCTAATCAAATTCAACCACGATTACATTGTGGTGTTGATTTATTTACTATCCTAACCTAGTTTTTATTTGATTTAGTTTAATAATGTTTAAACAATATGATAAAACTAAGTAATCTACTTCTAACTTTGATGTGGCATTTAAACAAGCTGCACACTTCATTGAAAATCTATAAAGTATTATTGATGCATTTTTTATTTTGCTTGGAGTGGCATTTAGACTTGCTCACTTTCATACATATTTTTTGGGGGTTTCTTCATTCTTTTTCTTTTATTTTATGATATTTTTTATTTTTTTTCTTTTCTCATATATATATATATATATATATATATATATATATATATTATATATATATATTATATATATATATATATATATATATATATATATATATATATATATATATATATATATATATATATATATATATATATATACCCTCTTTTGTCTTTTTTTCTATTTTTTCTTTTTCTTTGGAAATAAATTTGCAGGATGGAAGATTATTTACAATCATCTAATATACAAAATTACAGTTGCAATCAAGTCATCCTATTAAATATAGGACCCTAACAACAACCACGTGTGAAAATTCATCACAAATACGTTGGCTCATACCTCAATATCGTAACCATAATCATCTGCAAAGTCCAATCCAATTTAGCATGACACATATAACATCAATATATCAATGTTATAACTCTAATTGTCAAGTTAACTAACATATAACAACAATTAGTTAACATATAACATGCTCATCAACAAAATATGACCTAATCATCGAGCTAACCATCATATAACAACAACAAGTTAACCTATATCATGCTCATCAGCAACATATAACATGATCATCAAGTTATCTAACATAAAACAAAAATAGAAACGCATACAACCACAAGTTACTATCATTCATGACACATGTGCATGTGACTATACTAATCAAATATCATCTATCATGTATGTAACCATAACATCAAAAAGATGTACATAAACCTAATGTATATAAACCTAATGCATATGATAATCCTTAACTTACAAACGTGCATGCCAAACATACAATATATGTATGTCGATCTGCTCTTGCCTCGAGGTCTAATGCTCCAACTTCACTTTAATGATATGCATATCATATTCTATCTCAGCCAACAGATTAGCATCATAACAACCAATAGCACCATGATGACCTAAATTTGCATACAATGACTTCACAAGGCATTTTTGATCTATTATTCATGCATAATTATAACCAAGACTATACATGCATAACAACTACATATAGACATATAACACATGAGCGAAAAACCATATACACACCATTCCAGCTAGAGTCCAGTAATCAATGCATGACCATATAAACTACGCAAACCATGACCTCATGAATGACAACAATAACCACCTCATGTGCACTTGAAAACATGTGAACATTGACGTGTATAAAAAATTAATATACAACCATACACACATGAAGACATACTTCACGACAACACCTTCAAACTTCACATGGCGAGATCCCTACAACCATGCTCAACACCATGCATATGCAAAAAGAGTTCAAGGATGACCGACACATGTACAATTGACATAAATGCATGACAAACACCTTCACCCAAGGAGAGCGCAACCACGCTCTAATACCACTCCGTAACACCCTCCTCCCACATCTACCTAAGAAACCCGTCAGTTAGGGTAAACATGTGATGAGAGGCCACTATGATAAGAGTCAACCTCCTAGGTAAACTTAAGGAAATGGAATTAACAAAATAAGACTTTACAGACCTCCCATAGGTGCTTTAGGACCCCGAGGAGCTAATCCACCACTCCAAGTACCCAACCCCTAAGTTAAACTAGCATTTCAATGAATTAAACCCACATTCGCTCCCATGACAAGGCATGCATGCAACTGGAACCCTATAGTCACTCCCACAATGCCTACAAGGGATAGCTGCAGTCTTTTTCATCTAGTTCTGTACCAAAGACTACGAGATTTAAGCCACCTTTTAGGGCTAGTCTCCAAACCAATTCCTAGAACTTGATGAGACAGTCAAAGACAATAAATGACACCAAGTTAAAGCCTCTAACACAAAACTTGATCGAGGGCTTGACCTAACCAAGCCTAACCATGACAGACATTTTGTCAAACAATTAGTAAATATGCAACCTACAAGTGTAAGTAAATAGATATGAGCATAGGGGTATCAAACTTATCTGAGATTCACCATGAAGCATTGTTTCCTTATCATTTTAACTTCCATTCCATCCATTAGGTCATAGATACAATTTTCATTCATTTACAAGTAAAAACATAATGAGAGTCATACATAGTTGTTTTCATAAAACATATACATAACCAACATAATGGGGAAAAAATATCAATGAAATCATAGCCATATACCCCCCTTTATATAATCCATCATAATACTCATATAAATAAAATGAGAAATAACCTCTTATTTATGATGCAAAATCCAAACCTGAGATCGGACTTCCACATTCCACCCAAATTCAGAATGGCTATGCCAAATCGCTCTTCAGTCATTCATCCCCATGCCATATTCCAAGCATGAATATAGGATCTCATAGAACACATCAACCAAAACTCATCTAGGGCTTCTAGAGGCCATCCACCTCAACTCATCAAACAATAATTACACCTCACAGTCAAACATCACCAAACCATCATCAAATTGGTCTATATCCTAGTCACCTAGGGCTCCAGAGCATTTGTTTCAACTGAGGCTCCAGGACTAGTAACTCAACCCACTACTGCCACCGGGATCTAGAGCATTTGTCCAACAAAGGCTCCAAGACTAGTAACTCAAACCACCAAGGTCTCCATAGTGTTTTTCCAACCAAGGCTATGAGACTAGTAGCTCAACCCAAGATGTTACAGGGCTCCAGAGCATTTGTCAAACCAAGGCTCCTGGAACTAGTAACTTAACCCAATCTAAAGAAACATGAGAAACAACCAAAAACATAAGAGGGAAATAAACCCACAAACTCCATGGCTATCTAGGAAATGGAAAGGTTATGAAATCCACTATCAATCCAGGAAATCCTCCATGCCAATGACAGATCGTAACCAATAAACCACATGCATGTGAAATGCATGTCGAAACTAGTGAGGAAAACATACATGCAACTTGGTACCTTCAATCAAATCCTGATGTAGCTGCTGATCCCAATGTCCTCTTGTGCTTTCCTGCTCTTCCTTTTCCTTCTTGCTTCAAGAATCCAAGTATGCCACACCCTCCAAGAGTGCTCCAAGGAAACTCTAAGTCTCCAAGAATATGAGAGAGAGGGAATAAAAGAGAGCTCCACCAAAACCTGTCAAAAGCTTACCAATTGATCCTCATAAGCCTTTCTATGAATGAGGCCTCTATTTTCTTCATTTTCCATTATTTTCCTTCATTTTACTCACATGTAACCTGTGACATTTCACCTCCTTTTTCTCCTAATTTCCATTATTTTCCTAAATAAATTCCAATTAATGCCTTAGGCCTTTCCAAAAACTTAGCCATTTCCTTTGCCAATTATCTTAGCCATAATAAACTGAATCAACACCCACTAGGATGTTTCTCCCACCATTCAGCTTGGAATACAAGTCCCATCGACCGTGGCCTTACATATTTTTTACATGGAATTTTCACTAGGGATATTACATCCACTTGCAATACAAACCAATCAATAACATGATCAACATATTTCAAGTATATTTTAAGCAATGAAACATGGAAAACATCATGTACTTTCACTGTTAGCAGAAATGTAAGTTGATAGGCCATTGGTCCAATCCTCTCAAGGATCTCAAAAGGCTCGCAATACCGAGGTGACATCTTCCCACATGACCCAATCCTCAAGGAGTTCTTATTGGGCTTGATGTGCAAGTACACATGTTCCCCAACCCGAAACTCCTTAAACAACATGTGTTGATCTGCATAAATTTTCTTCCTATCCAGTGATGCCTATAAATTCTTCTTGATTACCTGCATTTCCTATTCCATATCTACCAACATGTCTGGTCCTATCAGTACCATGTTCACTAGATCACTCCAACTGATGGGAGTATTAGAGCTATACCCAAAGAGTGCCTCAAATGGACTCATCCTCAGTGAATCCTAATACCCAATGTTGTAAGAAACCTCTATCTATGGAAGATACTCTTCCCACTTCCATTGTTGATGCATCACATACATCCTCAAAAATTTCCTCTAGAATTTTGTTGACCCTCTATGTCTATCCACCTATCTATGGATGATAAGTTGTGTTGAAGGCCAACTCTATACCCAAACCTATAAATAATGCCTTCCAAAACTTGAAAGTGAACTCAACATCCTTGTATGACAAAATCTTCTTCAGAACACCATGAAATCTTACTAAATCTCTGATGAATACATGTGCTACATCATTAGCTAAATAAGTAGACTTCATTAGAATGAAGTGCACTACCTTTGTCAATATGTCCACCACAAGCATGATCAGATCATGTTGTCTAGATGTCATCGAAAAACCTGTAATGAAATCCATGGAAATGACCTTTGATTTCCACTCTAAAATCAAGATTGACTATATTAATCCACTTAATTGCATACACTCTGCTTTTACATGTTGACAATCCAAGCACCTAGCCACAAACTCTGCCACTTCCTTCTTCAAATTTGGACAATAATAGAACTTCTTCACCATTTTCAATGACTTCTGATATCCTAGGTGACCTGAATATGTCTTAGCATGAAATTACCTCAAGATAATATTCTTGAGCTCATTGTTGTCTGGCACATAGATCCTGTCCTTAAATCTCACCAATGTTGGCATTATGTTTCAGGAATGGCTATATGTTACAGATGTTGTACTTGATGGCAACTCCCATGACAAGGCTCTCAATTTATTGAAAAATTAAGAAGGACGCAGGAAATCAGTTCAGAAGGTGCGTACCCGCAGGTACACCATGCAGGGACCGCGTCCAGAGACACAGGCCAGCCGTTCAGGAGGTGCGTCCACCTAGTGCACACATTTCAAGGCAGAGAAAAGCACACGTGGGGGTTTCTTGTGTTTTACTCTTGGTATCTAGCCGACGGTATTGTGTTATTATGGTGTCGGCTTGTGGTATTGTTCCATGATTTGAGGAGGAGCTTGCTTATATAAAGCAAAGGAGATCACTTGGGTAAGCATATTTTGCATTTGAATATCTTTAGATCTGAAATATTGGGTTATGGTCTTAAAAGCTTTATCTATATGAAAAGGAAGTTGAAGGCGAATCTGTAAAGGGTGATCTCTCGAGCGCATGATCAGATCTGAGTATCTGTACCACTCTAGTGGACTTTCTATTCAGCCCTAATCAGAAGGTCGCAGGTGTTTATCAGAAAAGCTGCGTGGGGACGCAGTGCAGTAATAGGAGACCTGCGTGGGGACGCAGGGCAGATTAAGTTCAGGTGCGTCCAGGACGCAGTACAGTAACAGGAGACCTGCGTGGGGACGCAGAGCGACTAAGGTTCAGGTGCGTCCCTGAAGCAAAAGGACGCGACACGATAGCATTTCTGGGTGCGTCCCTGCAGCAAAAAGACGCGGCGCGATAGTGTTTTTGGGTGCGTCCCTGCAGCAACAGGACGCAGAGCAGTTGAAGGAACAGTGCGTGGGCACGCAGCGCAGCAGAAGGATCTCTGCGGGTAGACGCAGGAGAGCAGAAGGTGAACTGCGTCTTGACGCAGGCCACAAAAGGGAAAATTGCGTCTCTGTCTTAAGATGTTCTGTTGATTGAATTTCTCTGTTGATAAAGTGTTCTGGGTTAGTTCTGTTATTACTGATCTGATAACTGTAGTGGACTGTAACTGTTATGTACTTGATGATCATTTGATGCTTTATGAAAAGAAGTAGGGGGTTGTAGCTCCCTTCCAGGAGTAGATTGGAAAATGAGAGAGATAGAGAGTTGTAGCTCTTTGCAGGTTGCAGCCTGCGTACTGGTAAAGGACTGCACCAGTACAAAATCATTGTAAAAGGAGTTTCTAATTTGAAAGAAGATAGAGACATATTGCAGCAGGTGGTTTTCACCCACATTGGGTTTCCACCTTACATCTTGTGTTCTTTGGTGTGACTATCTGTTTTTCTTTGTTCATGCTCATTATTTTTATGGTACTGACATGCAAAAATAATTCAAAGATCAAATAAGGAAGATTTATTAAAAGAGTTAGATAATACTGATTCACCCCCCCTCTCAGTATTATTTCCAATAATTGGTATCAGAGCAGGTCCTTCAGAGAAGCTTGATCGCTTGAAGGTAGATCGTTCATCATGAGCAACTACGAGAGAGAAGCATCAATCAGGCCACCAGTTTTTGATGGGAAAAACTTCAATTATTGGAAGGTAAGAGTTACTGTGTATCTTCAATCTCTTGGTACAGAAGTTTGGGACATTGTAGAAACAGGCTACACTTTTCCTTCAGCTACTCCTACAGATGCAGCTGAGAAGAAGAAGTATGAAACAAATGCAAAAGCAGTTAATACTTTATTAGGCTGTATATCCCAAACGGAATTCATGAAGGTAATGCACTACAAATCCGCAAAGGAGATATGGGACAAAATTGTCACGAGCTATGAAGGAGATGAACAGGTAAAGCGTGCTAAACTTCAAACTCTCAGGATTCAGTATGAGACTCTCAAGATGTATAATGATGAAAGTGTGGCTAATTATTTTCTTCGGGTAGATGAGATTGTTAATTGTATGAAAAATTTGGGTGAAGAAATAAAAGAGGCTATAGTGGTTGAAAAGGTTCTAAGATCATTGTCCCCCAAGTTTGAATCTAAAGTATCTGCAATAGAAGAAAAGGAAAATCTACGAATTCTCACTATGTCTCAGCTACATGGAATTCTAACGGCTTATGAAATGAGAAAGGGAGGTCCATCAGACAGAAGAGAAGCTGCTTTCAAGGCATCAGGTAAAGAAGATTATTATGAAGCAAGCCACGTCCCAGAAGAAGAGGAAGAAGAATCAAATTTTGTCAGAAATCTTCAAAGGGGTGCTGGAAGATTCAGAGGTAAGTTACCCATTAAATGCTTTGCTTGTGGAAGAGTAGGTCATTATGCTGCAAAATGTCCTTATAAGGATAAAGGAAAGGAACCTGCTAGATGGAACAAGAAACAAAGTGCAAATAAGAAAAGCTACTACACCCATGAAGATAGTGATCGTCTATCGAACAGTGATGAAGATGAACGAGGTAATGAATATAAGTTGTTAATGGCATTTGAAGATGATGATTATATGGATGCTGTAGATGTGGATAACCTTTATGAGGAAATTACTAGACTCAAGAGATGTATAGAAGAAAAGAATGTGATCATTGATACTCTACAATTTCAAATTGATGAAAAGGAAAAACATCTTGAAAAACTAGAAGGTGAAATTGTTGGTCTTAGAAAAGAGATTGAGAAAACAAAAGCTATTAATCTTAAGTTTGTCAAAGGATCTGAAACTTTGGATGAGATTATCAATGTGCAGCGGTCTCCTCTAAACAAGACAGGTCTGGGCTATAATGGAGAAACCTCTCAAGCATCCACCTCAAAGAGTTATCTTGATGCGGCAAGAAGAAATGGGCAAAAGAACAATGAAGATCATCAGGTAAAGCAGGGACGAATTACAAACAGAAACTATCAGGGGCAATCCATCTTAAGGGTGAACAAAAGCTACAACCAGCCACAGGTAAAATCTTCTCAATTTGGTTCAAGAATAGATGAAAATAGAAATTACAATCAGTTGGCTGGTAGATTCGATAACAGAAGAAGTTTCTTCAATGGACAATGCTTTTCTTGCCATAACTTTGGACACAAATCAGCTCAATGTGTTGCATATAAAACAATCATGAATAGGGAAGCTCAAAAACAAAGAAGTATGACAGGGATTACAAAAAGGACCTATAACAACTTTTCGGTTCTTGAAAATGAAGTAGAATGTTCTATTTGCAATAACTTTGGTCATGAAGACTTTGAATGCAGGAGCAGGTTTCAGCAGAAAAAGGAACAAGTCTCAAGCACCAAAACATGGAGAATAAAGGAACCTCAAACAGAAAGATGCGGGATAGCATTTTATGCAGAGGGACAGGAAAATCTATGGTACATTGACAGTGGATGCTCGAAGCATATGACAGGTGATAAAGAAAAACTTGAATCTTATTCTGCTCTAGAAAAGGGAAAGAAAGTCTCTTTTGGAAATGATACTCCTGCAACTATAAAAGGAAAGGGCATTGCTCAGTTAAAAGAAAAGGTCAAGGCTGGAAATGTTTTGTGTGTTGATGGATTGAAGCATAATCTTCTAAGTGTCAGCCAGATGTGTGATCAAAGAACCGAGGTTATATTCAGATCAAATGGATGTCTTGTTCGTGATCTTGATACAGGTAAAACAGTGCTCAAAGGCAAAAGAACTCCAAATAATCTGTACATATTTGAAGAAGGACAACAACAATGATATCTGAGCAAGGATGAAGAGCACTGGTTATGGCATCGAAGGTTGGGACATCTAAGCTTCTCACAAATAAGGAAAGCATGCAAATATCAGGCAGTTCGCGATCTTCCAGATATCAAAATTCCTGACAACACCATATGCAAATCATGTCAGTTTGGAAAACAAACCAGAACTAACTTTCCAGAGAAAGAAGGATCGGCTAGCATGCCTCTTGAGCTAGTTCATACAGATACATGTGGTCCCTTCAGAAAAATAACACCTCGAGGAGAAGAATACTTGATATTATTCATTGACGATTTCTCCAGGTTTGTCTGGTTAGGACTTATGAAGCACAAAGATGAAGCATTCGAAAAATTCAAATCCTTCAAAGCCTTGGTTGAAAATGAATCAGGTCACAAAATTAAGTGCCTCAGATCCGACAGAGGTGGGGAATTTACTTCAAATGAATTTTTCTATTTCTGTGAAGAACATGGGATAAGAAGAGAATTCTCTACAACAAGAACTCCCCAGCAAAATGGAGTTGTGGAAAGAATGAACAGAACATTCCAACAAATGGCTCGTGCTATGCTTGATGAATCAGGAACTCCCGCAACTTTCTGGGGTGAAGCTGCACATGCTACGGTTGGTATTCTCAACAAAACAAATGTCCGGGTGAACATCACTCAAACTCCTCATGAGCTTTGGAGTGGTAGGACTCCTTCAGTAAAGCACTTCAAAATCTTTGGGAGCAAATGCTATATCAAGAATACTGATGAGCAACTTGGCAAACTTGAACCTAGAGCAGATTAAGGCATTCTTCTTGGTTACTCTCCATATAGCGAAGCATACAAATGCTACAATAAAAGACTTGGCAGAATTGTTGACAGCATTGATGTAGTGGTTGATGAGAAGGGATACATTCCTAGGCAAGTACATCGTGAAGACATCGAAGAAGATGAAGGCTACCCTCAAAGACAGAATGATGAAGAAGAAGAACCTCAAGAAGAACCAGAGGAGCAAACAAGAATAGAAGAAAAGACTCCATCCAGATATGTTCAGAAGAACCATCCAGAATCTCAGATTATGGGACAGAAAGAAGCAGGTGTATAAACTAGAAGAACAGTTGCAGAAGCTTCAAGCTATTTAGCATTACTCTCCTCGACTGAACCACAAAATGTGAAAGAGGCATGCAAAGATGAATGTTGGGTGAAAGCAATGGATGAAGAACTTGAGCAGATCGAAAAGAACAACACTTGGGAGCTGGTTCCTAGACCAAAAGATAAGAATGTTATCGGGACAAAATGGGTCTTCAAAAACAAATTGAATGAAAATGGAGAAGTAATTAGAAACAAAGCCAGACTTGTTTGTAAAGGGTATGCGCAGCAAGAAGGAATAGACTTTGAAGAAACCTTTGCTCTTGTTGCAAGACTTGAGGCCATCCGAATGTTTCTTGCTCTCTCAAGTTTTCAAAACTTCAAAGTATTTCAAATGGACGTGAAATCAGCCTTTCTAAATGGAGACTTGGAAGAAGAAGTATACATTGAACAGCCAGATGGGTTCATTCTTGGAAATGATCCAAACCTTGTATGCAGATTGAAAAAGGCCCTCTATGGTCTCAAACAAGCTCCAAGGGCTTGGTACTACCGCTTGGACAAATATCTTCATCAACAAGGTTTTTCAAAAGGTTCAGCAAATAGCAATCTTTATATAAAAGTTGAAAATGACAAATTGCTAATACTTGTTGTGTATGTAGATGACATTATTTTTGGCAGCAATGAAGAAGCTATGAGTCAAAGCTTTGCCTTGGTCATGCAGAAAGAATTTGAAATGTACTTTCTAGGAGAACTGACATGTTTCCTTGGTTTGCAAATCCAACAAAAGGAAGGAGGAATCTTTTTATCTCAAACCAAGTATCTCAAACAGATTTTGAAGAAATATGGCATGGAAGATGCAAAACCAGTATGTACACCCATGGTCACAGGATGTAGTCTCAGTGCAAATGATGAATCTGCAGCAGTACATCAACCAACCTACAGATCTATGATTGGAAGTTTGCTTTATTTGACAGGTACCCGACCGGACATCATGCATGCAGTTGGAATAGTTGGAAGATTTCAGGCAAATCCGAAGGAGACTCATCTTCATGCAGTGAAGAGAATTTTCAAATATCTTCAAGGGACTCAAAATTATGGCTTATGGTATCCTAGAGATACAGATCTTACTCTTCATGCTTATACAGATGCAGATTGGGCCAGAAGCGTGGATGACAGGAAAAGCACAAGTGGTGGTGCGCTCTTTATGGGTTCCAGACTGGTATCTTGGTTCAGCAAGAAACAGAGTTCAATTGCCTTGTCTACAGCTGAAGCAGAATATGTTGCTGCTGCATCTTGTTTCACCCAACTCCTTTGGATGATGCAGACTTTGCAGGATTTTCAAATCACTTGTACACCACCAATATCCATCTTATGTGATAACACAAGTGCAATCAGCATCTCAAAGAATCCTGTTATGCATTCAAAAACCAAGCATATACCAATCAAGTACCATTTTCTCCAGGAACAAGTACTTGAACAAAAGGTCAAGTTGGAGTATGTTCCTTCTAAGGAACAAGTTGCTGATATTCTCACCAAGCCATTGCCCAGGGACACTTTTGAATACCTCAGGAAAAAGCTGGGGGTTGTTGATGCATCATCTTATTGTTGAACCTTTTCTGATTGATGGTACAGGTTCAGGGGGAGCATATAATGCATTGTTGGCATTATGGAGGATGTTCAGAAGGAGATCTTGGAAATAACTGCAATATGTCTCTATCTCTTTCATGGTGGATTATGGTTCTTTGTTACAGAACTGGTTCTTTTTCAAGGGGAGCATGATCTTAGGGGGAGCATACCCCTTTGCCCTTGATGTCAAAGGGGGAGAATGAAGCTGAAGTTTGTGAGGTTGCCATCAAGTCCAAAGGGGGAGATTGTTGGCATTATGTTTTAGGAATGGCTATATGTTACAGATGTTGTACTTGATGGCAACTCCCATGACAAGGCTCTCAATTTATTGAAAAATTAAGAAGGATGCAGGAAATCAGTTCAGAAGGTGCGTACCCGCAGGTACACCATGCAAGGACCGCGTCCAGAGACGTAGGCCAGCCGTTCAGGAGGTGCGTCCACCTAGTGCACACATTTCAAGGCAGAGAAAAGCACACGTGGGGGTTTCTTGTGTTTTACTCTTGGTATCTAGCCGACGGTATTGTGTTATTATGGTGTCGGCTCGTGGTATTGTTCCATGATTTGAGGAGGAGCTTGCCTATATAAAGCAAAGGAGATCACTTGGCTAAGCATCTTTTGCATTTGAATATCTTTAGATCTGAAATATTGGGTTATGGTCTTAAAAGCTTGATCTATATGAAAAGGAAGTTGAAGGCGAATCTGTGAAGGGTGATCTCTCGAGCGCATGATCAGATCTGAGTATCTGTACCACTCTAGTGGACTGTCTATTCAGCCCTAATCAGAAGGTCGCAGGTGTTTATCAGAAAAGCTGCGTGGGGACGCAGTGCAGTAACAGGAGACCTGCGTGGGGACGCAGGGCAGATTAAGTTCAGGTGCGTCCGGGACACAGTACAGTAACAGGAGACCTGCGTGGGGACGCAGAGCGACTAAGGTTCAGGTGCGTCCCTGAAGCAAAAGGACGCGGCGCGATAGCATTTCTGGGTGCGTCCCTGCAGCAAAAAGACGCGGCACGATAGTGTTTCTGGGTGCGTCCCTGCAGCAACAGGACGCAGAGAAGTTGAAGGAACAGTGCGTGGGCACGCAGCGCAGCAGAAGGATCTCTGCGGGTGGACGCAGGAGAGCAGAAGGTGAACTGCGTCTTGACGCAGGCCACAGAAGGGAAAATTGCGTCTCTGTCTTAAGATGTTCTGTTGATTGAATTTCTCTGTTGATAAAGTGTTCTGGGTTAGTTCTGTTATTACTGATCTGATAACTGTAGTGGGCTGTAACTGTTATGTACTTGATGATGATTTGATGCTTTATGAAAAGAAGTAGGGGGTTGTATCTCCCTTCCAGGAGTAGACTGGAAAACGAGAGAGAGAGAGAGTTGTAGCTCTCTGCAGGTTGCAGCCTGCATACTGGTAAAGGACTGCACCAGTACAAAATCATTGTAAAAGGAGTTTCTAATTTGAAAGAAGATAGAGACATATTGCAGCAGGTGGTTTTCACCTACATTGGGTTTCCACCTTACATCTTGTGTTCTTTGGTGTGACTATCTATTTTTCTTTGTTCATGCTCATTATTTTTATGGTACTGACATGCAAAAATAATTCAAAGATCAAATAAAGAAGATTTATTAAAAGAGTTAGATAATACTGATTCACCCCCCCTCTCAGTATTATTTCCAACAACCAAACCATCTGTTCTGAGACGATAGTCCACATATTAATCACCTTTATCCTGTTGTAATATGTTCCTAAGATCCCTATACCTGTCATCTTTCTGATCTGCCTATAAGATCCCATCCTGTAAATCCATCCCATATGAACTCATAGTTGTTGTATGATTCATCTTCATTCTTTTGCTAAGAACATCTACTACCTTGTTCTCTTTCCCTTTAATGTACTTGACCCCAAAGTTAAATTCACTAATCGTGGCCAAACATCTAGCTTGCCTGGAATTCAAATTCAATTGTTAAAACAAGTATCTCAATCCATTGTGATCACCAATCAATACAAACCTCCTACCAAGAATATAGTTCCTCCATATATTCAATGCATGGATGATCGTTTCCAACTCAAGATCATGTGTAACATAATTCTACTCATGCTCATTCAGTTTCCTTGATTCATAACATACCACATGTTCATCCTGCATCACGACTCCAAGTCCTCTTTCAAGAATATGTACACTCCATGAACTCTTTATTTGGATCTGCAATCTTTATAAATGGAGCATTTGTTAACAACTATTTAAACTACTCAAAACTAGTTGCACATTCTTTTGCCCATTCAAATTTCTTACCTTTCTTTTGCAATGATGTAATAAAATAAACAATCTATGAAAATTTTCATATGAACCTCCTATAATAACCTATTGACCCCATAAATGGCCTAACCTCATCCACATTCCTATGAGCTTCCCATTCCATGATATCTTTTATCTCTTCTAGATCCACTGTTATGTCTTCCATGGAAGCTACATGCCCCAAGTAATGTACCTATTTCCAAAAGAAATTGCATTTACTAAGCTTGGAATACAACTAATGTTCCCTGAGAAATATCAACACTGCCACTAAGTGTTCGACATGCTCTTCATCATTATTAGAATATATTAATATATCAGCAATGAACACAATAACAAACTTTTCCAGATAAAGACACAACATAGTATTCATCAAGCACATAAAAGTAGCTAGAGCATTAGTCAAACGAAAAGGAACTACAACAAACTCATAATGCCCATACCTAGTTTGGAAAAAAACCTTGTAGATGTCCTCTTCTTTAATGTGTACCTGATGGTATCTTGATCTAAAATCAATCTTTAAGAACGCGACTGCTCCCTTCAAATGGTAAAATAAGTCATCAATCCTCAGCAACAAATACCTATTCTTGATGGTTACCTTGTTCAACTAGTTGTAATAAATGCATAACCTAAGAGTACCATCGTTCTTCTTCGTAAACAACATTGGTGCACCCCAAGGCGATACACTTGGCTTGATGTTTCCCTTGTCAATCATTTCTTAAATTGCAACTTCAACTCTACTAACTTTGGTGTGCTCATCCTATATGGTGCCTTTCATGCTTGTGTTGCCCCTAGTACTAACTCAATAGAAAATTCCACTTCCTTGTGAGGCGGTAACTATGGAATATTTGTAGAAAATACATCCTAAAACTACAATAGGACTGGATACCTCCTCAATACTTTTGCATCCTCAACATCCTTACATTTATCATTGGAAATATGTACTGCAAATAACACACACACTTTCCCATGTCTACGCTTTGCTTGCATAGTTGTCACCACTCTAACTATACACTTGGCCTGATATATCCCTTGTCAAGAATTTCCTTCAACTACAAATTCAACTCTACTAACTCTGGTGTGCTAATCCTGTATGGTTCCTTTTATGTCGTTGTTGCCCTTAGTACTAACTTAATAGAAAATTCCACTTCCCTGTGAGGTGGTAACTATGGAATATTTGTAGGAAATACATCCTGAAACTACTGTAGAACTGAATACCTCCTCAAAACTTCCGCATCATGAACACCCACCTCCTCAAAAATTTCACATCCTGAACATACTTACCTTTATCACTGGAAATATGTACTACAAATAACACGCACAATTTCCTGCGACTGTGCTTTTCTTGCATAGTTGTCACCATTCCAACTGATGTTACCTTCTTCTTACCCTGCAAGATCCTATGTTCTCCCTTGCCATCTAGGAACTCAATAGACTTGTCATAACAATCTAATTTGGTCTTACGAAGATACAACCAATACATACCCAACAACATACTATATGATCTCAATGGAATCTCATTGAACTGCACCAATGTAGGCATACCATTCAACTCAAATGCACAAGATATTACCCAATGATGAACTCTCTTCTTAGTATTTTTAGCCGACTACACTAACCAAGACTCTGCATGAAATTCATTATTTAAACCACACTTATCCACAAGTGTTACAGGTATATTTGGGAACATCATTCTCGACATTCAGATTAGTATAATTAGGTTTCATCAAACCCTAATTTAGTTCTTACATGCCCTAGACAAGTCATCTCATTGAATGCTTCCATCCAAGAAAGTTTCCTGGCCTGAAGCCTCGCTGAAATGCCTCCTTGGGACACCAGCGCAGCCTTGGTCAATGGTAACTATGCTGCAAAGCAGGCAAGCCCATTTTCGCCTGCACTACAGTGCACTTGGGCCCTCTTTGACCCGCACTCAGCGAGATTGAGCAAACTTTGCATAGGGTTCTAGGAATATTCCTTGATTCTAGATGATTCTAGAAGGATCCCATCTCTTATCCCCTCCTATGAGCTCGAAATTGGATAGGCTAAGGATCTATTAACCTCCTATCCTCTCATCCCTTGCTCCATGGAAACTAAATCCAAGTTTTGAAGGCCATTCAATACCCTCATTTATGACAAAACCACCTCCATTTCCTATAAATTGAGCACTCATCATAGTGATCAAGGGGCTAGAATCTGAAGTTTGTAAGGAAATTATATTGGTTTGAGAATTGAGTTCATGTCAAGCAATGTTATGCTGCTAGATTGGTGTGCTTTTGATGTGGCGAGGGTTGGACTGAAGCTGGAGGAGTGGCACAGGATCGAACTATATTGGGTGAAACTCTTCCTTCTACATTAATAAAGAGTTTATTCCTTTTCTCATATTCTTGTTCATATCTATGATGATTATGTGTTTCAATGTCTTCGATTCCATTGGTTTATAGTAGATAGATCATGTATGCTTTGATCATTTGTTGTTTCGGTTTCTGTTGATACAGGTACCAATTGAATGGGTTTAGTTCAAGTGGGAGCGACAAGAGAAATTCAAAGGGGATTAAGGAAGCGAAAGACTACAAGTAAGTTCCTTCATCTCATCTATCTACTATAGGAAAAGGTTAAACTACTTTCTTTCTGTTGTTCTAGGTGTAGCTACCCACCTAGGGAAAATGTGTTTATCTGTAGATGAAAATTCCATATAACAAATTGGCGTCTCCATTGGGGAACAACTGTCATTCCTGGTGGCTTACCCTCATCATGTCACACCCTAGTAGACTTTTCTTGATTTCATTGATCTTATTTCAGTCTTTTTGAAGTGTTTTTGGTCAAAATTTGTGCTTGAATGTCTCCTGATTTGACTCTCTGGCACTAGTGTAGTGTTGGTCTTGACACAGTGTGTTGTAGAGCAGCCCTAGCTTAGAGACAATGCACTGCAGTGCACTGTCTCCCACTCTGGCCTGTGCTGATCCCTCTTAGGCTAAAAAACCCACCTTTGGTTTGATTTTTCCAAAGTTGCTTCTGTTGTTGTTTGTTGAAAGATCAATGTTTCTTATGGTTCTGAAATCAAGTTGTATTTATCCTCCTAGCCCTACTTTGGCCTTGATTGTTTAGTGTTTCTTAAATGATTTCTTTATCACTATCAATTCATTGTCAAAGTTAGCTTATAGTTTATTAATCTTTTCTGAAAAGGAAGTGTCGTAAAGTCTTCGTTTCTTGCAAAAAGTATTGAATGATTGTTTGTGCATTTAGTTTCCTTTTGTTCATCTAAACGTTAAGGGAAATCAAAAGAAAAACTTGCACTATGCATTTATAGGTTTGTGTGTGCTTGTAGGAATAGTATAGGGAAAGTTGCATTACATGTGCTCTATGTTTTTTGATTAAACATTCCAATTTCTCTATTCCTTGTAGTTAAGGATTTCATTGTTCAAAATCAAATGAAAAGAATGTTTCTCATCATAGTTGCATTCTAGGAATTTCAAAGACATCATGCGGTGAACCTGAAAGACAAACTCTTAAAAAAGATCAACTTAAAAGTTATCTCAATTAACCTAATGGAACATTGTAACTTAACGCATAACGTTTAGAGGTTCTAGGCCAGAAACGTGTTCCTACATCGTAAAATGTAGTAGATGTCGTTAAGTTTCTATGATACATTCCGAGTGTGATACCTCATTCCACATACATAAGTATATCATAGCTCGTCCACGTACCTTTGAGTATATAGGGCGGTGTTATAGTACGCAAAGTATAAAGGAATGCTCTCACTGTGCGGTTTCGCATTAGACAGTGCTAACACGGATTAGGCCTCTAGGTACTTTTGGGTATATATGGGAGGAATACATTAGTTTTCTATCCATCCATAGGTAACCGAGTCAGTCGACTTGTATACTGTGACACACTGAAAAAAAAAATAAAAAAAATAATAATAATAATTCAGGGAGATTACCTGCACGTATGTTAAGTCCTTGGTTTACTGAGGCAGTATATTGCAGTTCACAGTTACTTGGTAATCCTTTTGGCCTAGATTATACCTCTTTTGGTTTGTTATGTTATTTTGATTAAAATAAAATTAATTGACCATGGATAACATCCTCCACATCACTCCTTAGTTGATGTTAGGTTGAGACATATGGCAACAACTCTGGAGTCCATCGATCAAGGAATTCCTTTTCATGGGAATCCTAGTCCTTTTCCTCTGTTCGGAAATATTAGTGCTCCTTATATGGCTACATTATCCCTTTCGAGACATACCATCGGCTTTCTAGTATGGTTGTTCTCAACGTCCTTGGCCCCGCAACTAAATATTCCTTCAACTGGACAAAATCAACCTCTAGTTGATCCTAAATTTGACCATTTACCTTCTTCGTCGGTTGTTTCTTCCCCCTCTTCTTCCTCTTCGCCTGGTGAAAGTATTGACACTAGTAACCAGGTGAATAATAAGAATAATAAAGGGAAGAAGAAGAAGAAGAAGAAGAAAATTTAGCAGGGGGGCAACCAAGTAACCATTGCTTCGAATTCAAATTCTGATGAGAAACCGTCCGATAAGCCTCACAAACTTCTATATCCTTGCAAACTTTGTACGGGAGACCATCTTCTTCGAAATTGTTTTGGTATTCCACATATATTAGAAGAATGGTCTTCTCATTCACATCATCCTATGTCATCAGCTTCTGAAGATCATGCTGGTGACACACCATCAACTAGTGGTAGTAAAGTTCATGGAAATAAGGGTAAAGTTAAGTTTCCTTGTAGGTTATGTGAAGGGAATCACCCCATTCACCTTTGTCCCTATTTGGATGAAGCCTAAAAAGTGTTGGATAACCATCCTACTTCTCTGCAACGACTTCCATCTGGTTACAAGAGACTCTCCTTTAATCCTTCACTAGTTGATGAAGTGACTGACCCAAATCAACCGTCGGTCAAACCCACTCTCTCTGAATGTGAATCCCATGAGTCTATACCCGACCAATCATAGATTGAGGAAATAGTTGACCTAATTTCACCTTCAATTAATCATACCTTTCCCATAGAGTGTGAGTATTGTACCACTTAGGTTCTTTTTGTTTCTTTAGATTCTAATCAAATTAGAGGAAATCCTCCTGTTTCATCAAGACAGGTGGAAAATCCTCCCGTTCTCCTAACTCAAGGGGGTAATTCTCTCATTCTTACGATACCCCCTCCAAGTAGTCTAGTCACTTACTTTGATTGGAATCAACTGGCAGGATGTCATCTTCCTTCTTATGTGCCTTTCCAGATCATAGTACATGTTTATAATATGATTGTATTTCACACTATTATAGATGAAGGTGCATCAGTGAGTATCCTTTCCTCCACTGCTTGGCAGGCTCTCGGTTCGTTGCCACTTCTATCTGTTACCTAGAATCTATTAGCTTTCAATAGAGGAACTAGTCAACCATTAGGGATCCTTCCTCAGTTGATTATTACTTTGGGAGGAAAGATTGTTTATCTCAATGTGATGGTAGTCCCAGGCCCTTTAGATTACAATTTAATTCTTGGGCGTGATTATGTTTAAGACATGGGAGCTATTATTTCAACACTCTTTCGAGTGATGTGTTTCCCGCATGAAGGCAGAATTATCGACATTGACTAGCTTTCATTTCCCGGTCCAAATATGACTTCCAATCAACCATCTTCCCTAAATGGTCCTTTTGTCCCAATGGTATCTTTCCCACCACGGGTCAATTATGTGGCAACCCATTCCATGCCTACATCAACTGACGATCAATTCCGTGATGTTGTGCATTATGTACTGGGGGCATTGGAACCAGATCTCTCTAATGGATTCCTTGCTATGTATCCCTTCCAAAGAATTTTTCTCCCATCTAATGAGAACCTCTTGGAAGTCATAACCTCTTATGGGTCGAGATCAAGGAATATGAGCATAGTTCCTTGTCTTATGTCAGGATCGTTGAAAAATGAAACAAGGAATATGAGGATAGTTATTTTACTGTGTCAACCTCATTAAAAAAAAAATGAAACAGGTCCCAGAGCATAGTTCCTTGTCTTGTGTAAAGATCATTAAAAAATGAAATAAGGAATCAAAGCATAATTCCTTGTCTTGTGTCAAGCTCATTAAAAAATGAAACAAGGAATCAGAGCATAGTTCCTTGTCTTGTGTCAAACTCGTTAAAAAATGAAACAAGGAATCAGAGCATAGTTCCTTGTCTTGTGTCAAGCTCGTTAAAAAATGAAACAAGGAATCAGAGCATAGTTCCTTGTCTTGTTTCAAGCTCATTAAAAAATGAAATAAGGAATCTGAGACGATTTCCTTGTCTTGTGTCAAGTTCATTGAAAAAATCAAACAAGGTCCCCTAGAGAAAAGTTCCAATTCGAGTCTTTGATTAGATCTCGTAAAATCCCCGTCGAGTATTTCACTTGATCTCGTAAACGAACCTTCATTCCATCCACCTGATAGCCACGAGTAGTCTACTTAGGTGAATGCAATGAATCTTGGGGGGCATGCACCTAGAATCGAGTCATCATGCTGGGGGCATGTAAACCAATCTCAAGCATAGTTTTTCCTGTTTCAAGCTTGTGTAAAAATGAAACTAAATCCAAGCATAGTTTTTCATTTCAAGCTTGTGTAAACATGAAACTAAATCCAAGCATAGTTCCCTATGGTTCAAGCTTGTGTAAAAATGAACCCATCTCCATTTTAACCCTCGTGATTTCCATTCTATCAGCCTCTTCCGTTAGATGAGCTTTGTTTTTTTCCTTCCATCGTCACTATCTACTTGGTCGATCATATGCTTTCACTTGGTTGTTTTACCCTTTTTGAGGAACAGTTGCAATGAGTGGTCTTATTAGCCAACCTCTTCACATAAATCAACATGTTTTGAGAAGTTCCAACATCACCGGAACCAGTTTCTATCCTAGACACCACTCGTTCCTCTAAGTGGAGTCCTCTTTATGCTCTTTTCAGACACTTGAAATATGAAAAGATTGTTGAGCGCTTGTCCTTTTCAGCTCGTTAACGGATTGGAAACAACATCTAATCAGTATAAGTTTAACCCTTTTTCGGACTGAGATAGATTATTTACGAAAAAGGAATACGCTGATCGAACATGGTCAATAGGTTCTCTCTTTTATTATTTTATGCTTTTTCGGACTTGAGAGACAAATTTATGAAAAAGAACTTGTGGAGTTTTCTTTTTGTCCCTTTTCAAACTCTCTAAACATGAAAAGGACCGAGTTCTCATTGTTGTTAAACTCATTAAAATATAAAATAGCGACAAACTTGTCCATCATGACAAGACTAAGTTTCACCTTTGCTAGACTCGTTAAAACATCACATAGAGATGGATTCACCCGAAGGGTGGAATTATACTACAAGCATATGTTATCCTCCTCAAGCTTTTTAAAAAAAATAAAGAGGTACTAGTTAGAAATGACTGGGGAAAATGGGAAAAGGGGTAAATCACTTTATGGTAGCAAGTCGCTCTTGAACATGACACTTTCACTTCATCTCTATGACTATTTGGGTTGGGTTATCTGCTTGATGGTTATTGTTGTAGCATTTTTTTGTTTTGATAAGTTAGAATAAATTAGACAAAAAATGAAAATGTATTTACAAAATGTTAAGATAGGATATTGACAAAAAGAATATTGCATAAAAAATGTTAGGAAAATATTTTGATAAATATTTCTATATCAAAGAAAATGTTAGGGTAGATGCCCTAAAAAATGAAGGCAAAATAAAATGTTAGGCTAGACAGAAAAAAAGAAATCAACTCTGAAAGTGTTGCAAATCTAAATGGCACTACTTTGTTCTAAATTCAGTTTGAAAAATAATAGTTGTGTGCAGTTTGTTTAGATGCCACACTAGGTTATTTTATCAAATTATACAGTTGCATCATAATTGGATTTGTTTTAAATTCATTCTCATAGCTAGAAAATAAATTGGCTCAACAGTTTAATCTGAGCTAATGGAAGAAATAAGGTATAGAGATAGATTTTTAATAAAAAGAAAATATTGGGTTGCTAGTTCAAATGTACTTTGGAAGGATAAGCAAATTAGGAATAGAAGGGTAGGTATAAATGTGAGAGATTGAGATGCTAAAATGGTTATTTCCTAAAGATCAAAACATTGATGGCAGCTAAGCATCGTGCAAGTTCCCTGTGTGATACTGCTGTCAACCATTGGATGACTGTTGATTGCTGATCGTGGGATCAATATCACATTGCATCATTCATGAGTGAATGAACCTTGGGCGGAAGAAAGTATGATTTTCGATTTCACTACCGACCGTTAGATTTGGAGAGAGGAGATCAAGGACGTAGAGTCAACTGTTGTTTAGTTGTTGTTCAATTGTTATTCAGTTGTTGTTCAATTGTTGTTCAATTGACCTCCTGCATCATTTTTTGAATAACCAAAGTTTGGACTTTCTGTTATTTCATTCATATGCTATCACTTCATTCATTAAAACACCCGGACCCACAGTCGCCATGTCTACCTATCATATCACGACCCAACATTTATTCCCTTCTCACACGTTAAACTCCCTCCACCTCACCTCTCATCCCGCACACTCCTCTGCAATCATATGGCTACACTCCCTTTCGGCCCTCATTCACCGATCAAAGTTTATTGGCAGGGTGGGGCGAAATGGGCAGCCTTTAATACCGCCTATATAAACCACAAAAGTACCTTTTAGTATTTTGGGACTAAAAATCCCAAAACCACAAACCGCTCTGTTTTACCCTCGAACGCGATATCCTTCATAGCCGTTACCACCACCCCACGTCACCTCCACATCCCGTTCACTTCATATTTCCCGTCCAATCATCTGTCGCCTATCCATTGCCCATTCATTTCCGCTACTGCACATTTATAACCAAATGTCCATTAATTAACCCGTTGGATAATTAATGAACTTTCAAATGTTTGGCGCCAACTTCCCACTCCAATTTTTTCTTTATAAACATTGTGTCATGCATTTCAAAGGTTACACAATTAACTTCTACAACCAAGAGTATTTTTCAAGCCCACCTATTCAACAGCTTAGCCAGAGTATTTTTCAAGCCCACATGTTCCACTTGTCAATTACCTGTCTCCACTCTAGTAACTCCTTCACCATTTTGTCATTTACAGTCTGCAGTTTTGTTTGACAATATGCCTCCCAAGGGAAAAGAAATTGCAGAAGTTTCAAATCCTCTAATTCAACCACAGATTGATTTCCACCATACTCCATTAGTTGACAAGGATTGAAAAATCATTGAGAATTATTCTCAATTTGATTTATTTGAAATTTATTGTTGGTGGGAAGAACATCTAATTGACCAGAGTGATGAAATTGGGCTCTGGGAATCCTAATTACCTCACTATATTTTTCCACAAATACACAAAGCTCCAGAGTTCATGAGAAAATGCCATGAATCCTATGATCCCAACGAGAGAGCCATTATCTCACCTACTGGAGAAATCCTTTGTCCTATTAACACTGATTCAATTGAGAAAATGTTGCATGCCCCTACCACTACACCAACTCATCCTTTTTCTCATGAAAACTTGATAGAACCTTATAACAAATTGGACTTTACCAAGAGATCCCAGACCTTGGAACTATTTTAAGCAATTGGTAGTCCTTTACCAAAGAGAAATCCCCCTTATGATTCATCTATGTTTCTTGATAAAACCAAACATATTACTACTATCCTGTCCTATTTTCTTGGTTTAATGAAGCCATCCTTGGTTTCTTATCCATGTTTTCTTCTGATTCTACGCCTACTGTTATTTATGATTTCAGTCATTTCATAGTTGAAACCATACATGAGTAGTTTCTCAAATTTAACACTGAGGAAGTATTCAAGTACGCTTTAGTACTTGTGTATCTGTTTATATATTTTCAGGGGAACAAATTCCCATTTACTTTGCGGAAACTTGATGAAGAAGGATCACCACAGTCAGTGATTTTCTGGACTTCAATGGGGATGAAGGAGAAAGAAGAATTCACCTATAAGTAGTTCATAGAACTGTTTATTCATCCAGCCCTCAGCCTTATGAGCAACACTCCGTTACCAAGGATTAGTGAAGAGATTGTTAAAGAACTTCAGTTCATAGATCAAGCTGCAACAGGAGATTGGTATTGCTAGCAGAACTACATAGAAATATGGGTTTTTGGCTGTGAGCTTCCACCCTACAAACTTCCAAAGTACCTCCCTGTTAGAATCTTTTCACTGGAGTACTTGAGGTAAAGATTGAATGCAGATGAAGCACATTTTGTAGCTGCTAAAAGGAAATCACAATTTAAGCTCAAAGTTCAAGTTGGTCCCTTCATTTGTAATACTAGGGCAACAAGGGAGGAAGCTGATAAGCTGCTAAAGGAAATGAAATCTGCTCTTAGCTTCTCTTGGTCATATGACCCATTGGGAGTCATCTCCAAACTCAGGGTGGAAAATAAGTTCACACCATATCATCATACAGCTAGGCCTAAGATAGAACAGTTCAAGAATTAGTTGGAATGGATAGAGAATACCCTCCAAGAGGCTGAGGAGCAGGTAGTCTCTACATCTAATATGCAAACTCCAATTGCACAGGAAAACATAGCCAAGAGAGGGAGGGAAGAATAATCTTCACCTGCAACGGAGGCAACAAGCCAAGACTTCAAGGTTTTTCACAGGAAAAAGAAAAAAAGAGTCTCTATGAATGTCAATTAACAGTCTAGTGAACAGTATATACAATCTCCAACTCAGTCTACCACTTCTCATGAACAACAAATAGTTCAAACTGCTGGAGTCATTCCAGAGAATAAAGAAGAATACATCTTCCATGTCTTTAGTGAAATAAAAAAAAAAGAATGAAGAATTGAAGTTGAATACTTACACCCAGTTCTGGAAGCATTCTTCTAGCTCTCAAGCAAGGCTTCTTTCAGTGTTTGACTCTGAGAAGGGGAAAATGCAAATGGATTTCTTGCATGCCCAAGTTCCTTAGCCTAGGACTACATCACAATACCAGAAACACACTTCTTTTGAGTTTAATGTTAAGGATGTGCATCCAATAGATAAAATTGAGATGCACAAACAAACTGGACAGATGATTGCTTCAACCTTGACAAAAACTGCTATGATTTTGTCAAAGATGCAGGTTACATTGGCCAACATTCAGTCACAATTAAAGTTGGAGAAGGTCTCCTCATTAGCAAAAGATACCAAGATTCAGCCTTTGGAAAATCTAGTGCTAAGGATGGGATATGATCCCTCAAAAATAAATGCTGCGGAGGACATCATTAAGAAAAAGAACACTGAGGTTGCAGCACTAACGAAACAACTGAAACTACCAGCATCTGAGGATCCAATGGCCAAAGAAATCGAGAAGACAGAGACCCAAGAGTTAGAGATGATGAAAGTCATCATAGAATAGAATTTGCAAATAAAACAAATGGAGGAGCAGATGGAGAAATTGGTTAAGGAGAAGGAGGAAGCTATCAAGAACATTCAAACTTCAGTGGATGTAGTCTCTCTTGCAGCAGTTCCCATCACTACAGTTTCTACTACAGCCACTACATCAGAAACAGGTATAGCAGAAGGAGTTGAACAACTTATTGAAGTTGTTCAGAACCTGTCTATCCAGATGAGAGAAATCAATAAACTAAAGGATGAACTCAAATAGTTACAGCTTATGAAGTCTATATCAGACAGTTCACACACAACTAAAACAAAAAGACTCAAAGGACAAGTGGAAATGTTGAAGAAAGAACTCACATATTCTTTCATTGGAAACAAATTGGGTTTAGCAAAAGAAATTCCGTGGGAAGAAATCACAGAGGCAATCAAGGAGATTTGGCCCTCCATTAAGATAACATTCAATCAAAAATATCTCTTAGAGAAAGCTCAGGAAGCAGTGGAATCCATAACTAGGCAACTGAAGGATATGCCAGAGACTGCCTCTGATATAATCAAATTTATGAATTCCAAGGATGACTATGAGCTTGAGGAGTTAAGTATAAGTGATAGAAATGCAACAATATTAGAAGTAAAGAAGATTATCCCTAAGAGAAATCTCAACTTTCAGCTACATGAAAAGTGCAACAATGTTAACAACATGGTTAAGAGATTCTTCAACAAAATTGAACCTTTCATCAGCAAAGGTTTACCTTCTATGATGGTCATTAATGACAAATTGATGCCAATTGAGGATTATGTCAAAAACTTAACAGAGGTGGGCACCCTTGCAGCTTCAGTAGCCAATATCAAAGGATAAACAACACCAGCTCTCATAATAAAAATGCTCAGGGATTCTTTCTTCATCCTTGATGAAATCAAGCATATATTTTTGGTAAAACCCACTTTTACTAAATATACTAAGATGGATGAAATATACAGGAGGGTAAAAAATGTTTCTATCCCAGATAAGAAATTCTGGGAAGAATTAACATATTTACTTGATTAAGGATTATTGAACAACATTCAGTTTTTGAGGGAGTAGTCAGCTGGCTTGAACCACTTTTCAACTTTTTCAGTGATAGTCATAAAACAACGCAGCACCAAAGTAGTTCCAGATCATTAGACAGTTTTATTTTTGATTGTGTAAATAACCTATTTTTGTAAAAGAAGTTTAGGATATTTTTCGTCCTACTATTATATAAATAACTCTCTTCACAAGTTATTAAGGGTTGCACCCTTGAATAAGCATTTCTAGACATCTGATGTAATTAATCTTTCTGGATCATTAATACGAAGCAAAGGATTTTGAATTCTATTTTGCACAGTTTGTGTTACCTGTAAGTGTTTCCAATGTCATTCATTATGTTTTTCTTCATATACTTGTGTCTTGCAGAGGTAACTAGGTAGGAGTAATTGTATTTCAATATATTCCTATAAGATTTCTGAAGTGATAATCTATAAAGAGAATGAATTAATGGACTGTTTGTTTAATTAATTCACTCAAAATTAATAAATCATCAGCATCTTTTGTAAGATCATGTGTATTTTCTCAAACCTGTAAACATAGTTTAAAGGTTTTCATACTTATGATTATCTAGCTTTCAATTTGAAAACTGTGGCAATCATATTACTTTTCTGTTTTTGCTCATCATCATAAAAGCTATTTCACTGTGTAAATATTTATAGCAGTCCTCTGCTAAGATATTGATATTATTCAAGAGGTTAGGCACATCAGTTCTATATCTGTTTCATCCATTGGTCTCCCAAATTAAAACAAAACCCCCAAAACAATTATCTTAGATGCTCTGGCATAATAGCTGACCATTATTATCTCAGAGGTACAACATCAAACTGGCGTCGTTGTTGGGGACTCAAATTTCATTAAGTTTTCCTGGGGAACGATATGTATTATATTCCTTTAAGGTGATTAAAGGTCTAGAATGGTTAAAATCCTTCACCTAGCGACTCCACTCTCCCAAACTGGCACCTTTTAAGCACACCAGATCTCGTTTAGAGGCTAACTTAGTTGATCCTCTGTCAGACCCTGAAAAAATTCTGAGAAAAGCCAATTCTAAAAGGGGACATCAACCCTCTTCTTCTTCTTCTTCTTCAGTCATGCAGTCTGAAGATTTAGCATCATTTGATTCTTATAGTAACATTCAATCCAATCTAGATTACTCCCACCTATCACCTAGGGTTGTTGAACTCTTAAACAGGGGAGTTGGTTTTAAATTAGCATTCCTCATTCATTCATTTGAATCTCATCCAGAACCCTCACTACCACCAGGATCACCTAAAACTGAGTCTGACTTGGGTGTTAATTTACCAGAATACAAACCAACAGATTTCATATCCCCTACCACTTATTCATTTCCTCCCACTTTTAGACAACCTGAAGCTTCTACTTCTAAACAACCCAAAGATACCTTCTCTGTGTATTCAAATCCACTCTTTGAAACAAAGGAAGGTATTCATCCACAGGTCTAGAAGTTAGTTCTTAAGACTCCTTTGAAATCATTTAGGAGATCCCCTCCTTCTTCACCTCCAACTAGTTCTTCACCCCCTCAATCACCTTCTTCGACCCCTTCTTCATCTTCTTCATCCACAAAAACACCTCATACACCACCTCCCACTATGGCTTTCTAACCTATTGTATAGGCTAGATATGCAACTTTAGTATTACCTCCTAATCTTGATGCATTCCTAGTTGGATACTTGAAATACCTTCCCAGGTATAATGGAGAAATTGGTCCCTCTGTTGAAGACCATCTTCAAGCCTTTTTAGTCCTTGAAAATAACATGAATATTGAACAAGAAAACATTTACATGAGGTTGTTTGTACGATCACTTGAAGGAAATGTAAGAATTTGGTTTAGGCAGTTACCTGCAAATTCCATTAGAAATTGGGAAGAACTTACAAATATATTTAAAAATCAGTGGGGTGTGAAAAAAGATCCTCTTTACTTTCTCACTGAGTTTGATGAACTTAAAAGAAATTTTGGTGAACCTGTATCAGACTTTATCAAAATATTCAATAAGCTTTATCATAAAATGCCCCCTGATTGTAAACCCCCTGTAGCAACAACAAATTCTAGATTTTATAAGGCCTTTGATGATGATTTTGTTGTTATGTTGAGAGAGAGAACTTAAAGAACTCTTGAAGATATGCAAACAAATGCTATTGAGGTAGAAGAAAATAGGGATGCTTCAACTTCTTTGAAAGCTAAAGAGTAAAAGGCCCAAAGAAAACTCAAATCGACACCAGAGGCTTCTAGTTCCTCTAAGACTAAAATTGAAGATTCTAAAATAGATGAAATAAATTCTCTTCTTAGAAATCTATCTAATAGAATTTCCAAGATTGAGACTCAACCTAGGACAACTCAACAAACAATTTCCGGACCCCAAAATCAAAATCAAGGTCAGTGTTTGGTCTAAAATGCGGATGCAAATTAGAGTTTCATGTACTATCAATACGGGTAAGTAAACTTCAAGGATCATCCAATATATATGGACTTAGAGACAAACTAAAATAAGATAGGTGAAGAAATGCCAAAGCTCCCTTACAGGAGGTCTTTCATTGGGATCTCCAACACCTATTTAGTCATTTAACAAAATGAAATCTAAAGACATTGTGACAAGTGTAAGAAATATTAAAGCTCCCTTACAGGAGACTGCTCATTAATATTTCTAATCATCTTAATCAACAAACTATTTAAACTAATGAAATTAAACATTAAATAAAAAATCAGATTCATTGAAAGAAACATTAATACTTTCTTACGAAAGGTCATTCATTAATATTTCAAACATATGAACCTAATGAAATTTACAAACAAACATAAAATGAAAGCTTACCAAAACAAAAGTGTACTTGCTAGACAATGGAGGCCCTTCCAATGATTCAAAAGAACATCAAAAGAGAAGTCAAATGTAGAAGATCAAAGAAGCTGCATTTTATTTATCTTCAATTGCAATTTGCAATTACAAGTTCTACATCCCAAGAGGTTCTAAAATCTCCATTACAATGATTCCAAATTCTAACTTCTCATTATAACTTATAAGATTCTAAGGTTATAAATTCTAACTTCTAAATTCTAAATTTTAAATTCCAAAGTTACAAATGAAGGAGACAACACTCCTATTTATACAAATGTTATGATAAAAAACTCATAAATGTGGATCCACTATTCCCTCTTCAAATCCACATATCTTCCAACCAATGGTGACACATAACCCTATCCTCCATGATCTTCTCCATGAGGTCCATGATCTCCTCAAATTCGAATTTGAACATAGAGTGCCACATCAAGGTGCCTTAGAAGCTTCCTTTGTACCTACACATGTCAACCAACTCATTCTAATTGTTAGGTATAAGTATATGGATATTATTTTCTAAAGTTTAACCAAAAATTCTCTTAAAAATACTAAGAATTAATAATATTTTGGAAAACACAAAGGTAACCTATTTAATGATGAAAGTGAAGCTAATGTGATGACATGGTGGTGGAATAGAGGTGAGAAAATGTGTGAATGGAGTGAAATTGGATGTATTTTGAGGATAATTCTTAGGCCCAACATACCCCCAAACTGAAGGTATTGCATGTCCTCATGCAATCTATTTCATTCCATTTTGATACTTGATCTTTGGCTTAAACTTTGCATGATATCATTTACTTAACTTTTGCAAAGTGTTTTTGATGAATTGCAACTTGGTTGGTTCTTGTGTTTCAACCATATTTTGTTTGTTGCATTCAATTTTAATGTATGAACTTTTCATAATGATAATTTGATTTTTATTGCAAAGTATTTTGTTGGAATGCATCATGGTTGGTTCTTGTGTAACAACCATGATTGTGTTGCATCCAATTAGCTTTTACATACTTTTTACAAAGCCATTTATATGCTCATGTAATAGTGAATATATTTTGACAGTATGTGGGTTTTAGAATGTGATATATGAATGTGAAAAAGTATGAATGTAAATGTATCCCCCCCCCCCCAAACTGATGGTTTTGGAAATTTTGTGAAATGAGGAAAGGAAGTTTTTTTTCCAAAAATTATCATTCTAGCTTTCAAGGAATTAAATGGTTAAAAGTTAGAAAATATCATACCTCAACTTACCCTTTCAAAAATGGATGATATTTGTGCATGTGTGGCTGAAAAATCCTGATCATAGTCTTCTTTACTTGGTTGTGAAAATGGTGGATGAAGTCGAAAAAATGAATCTTTTATTGTTGTTGCATCTGCTGCTAAATATGCTGCTAGATCTTCTGTTGAATGTTCGAAATCTATTGCTGAATGTGGCTGGAAATGTATAAGGCTTGGAAGGTATACAAAATTAGAATTTACACTTCCCCCGCAGCCTTATTTATTGACTTGTCCTCAAGTAATTTACATTAAAAACTGAAAATTAATGAAAGTAAATCTTCTTCCTCTCCTTCAAAATGATTGGTCTTCAAGTCTTCAACGCTCATTGGCACAATTCTTGTCATGTGAATAAATGTTTCGGTGTCGAACATAACAAGAAATTGTTAACTTAGTGGCCATTGATGGATGCCACTAGTCAACACGAGATCTCCCATCTTTGATGTGGATGAGAGTCAAGATGCCCCGAACACATCTTTCTAAGTATGAATGAATTTGTTGTTGTCAAATACTTAGAAGATCCAATGAACAAGGGACATTGATGTATTCCCTTTGTTTATCAGCATGATAGCTTGCCCTTAAGGCATGCAACCTTCAAGGTATTTTTAGAAAAATATTTAGACTCAAGGACTATGGACTCAATGGTTTATGGAAGCAAGGTTTTATTTGCAAGTGTAGGAAAAAGGAAACTGCCAATGAATATGTAAAGTGGAACAAAAATCTTGTAAATGAGCTTCGTTGCTTTTATTGGTGGGTTAAGATTGATGAAAATGTAACGAAGTGTATGTGGATGTGAGGAATGGATAATGACTCTTGCTGGGAAAAAGTGAATTATGGCATGAAAAATCTCAAAAATAGCAATTCTGCTCCTTAATTCTAGACTTCCTACTAAAATAGCTGAGTTTGACCAGCGTTGACCAGCCACCTGTTGACATCGAATTCAAGTGTGGATAGGTATTTCACCATCCTTGTACATTTAGGAACAAACCCCATCTCTTCGAATTTGTTAATCTGTCATTCAACATGTCAAACCATTAAGCTATTACAGGAAGATGCAAGAACTTGTAATTTTTTGGAAATTTCGTTTATGTTCATGGACTTGTTCTTTAGAATTTCTCATGAAATCAGTATTTTGAAGACCAATTGTGTGCACAATTAGTTTCCTTAATGATCAGTTGATCATCTGAAATCTGCAAAAAAAAAAATGGCATAAAGAACATAAGTATGTTAAAAAAGAAATGGCCAATTCCTTAATGATTCTTACGCAAAAATTAATGCCAAATGAAACAGTTTAAGGAGACTCAAAAGCGTAATTTTAGTCTAATTCCTGATGTTGATAATAGTCCATTTTTAATAAATACCCCTGAAATACAAATTACTTACTTGTGTCAGATGGTTCATGGAATGTGCATGAAAAAAAGCTTGGCATTATAGTTTTGTTGTGTCCTACAGATTAGTACATTACATAAAAGCATACAACAAGAATACAAGCATAGTTTTTAATGCCATCTATAATTTTCTAAATTTTCTATAAATGAATCCTCCTAATTTTCTTTCAAGTGTGTTACCATCTATGTGTCCAACTGTGAATGTACTGAATCACTTTGGCTTGTTGTTCAATTATAACGCAGAGCACTTATCAACAATTCATTGTAGCCGATCGACGTGCCATTCTCAACATTTTTATTGCATGCCAATGTACTAAATGTTAGACTGCTTATTTGACTAACTGAGCGATTGTCCAATCTTATTTCATTTCTTCCTCAATTTTTTTTTTTTAAGAATATTATATTTTTTAAATTCTGCAAAAATCTACATTGTAAAGGAATTAGAAGAATATAGGAGCTATGAGCTATTCCAGTTATGACTCTTTGAAATTTCAATGAATCAATTCTTTTTCATATATAGATTATTATATTTATATGTGTATTCACAAAATTTCCAATACATAGTACCTCCCATTATTACCCTTTATGTATACCATCGTTACTGAAGAAATCAAAATGTAGGTGATTTTTCAATCATTATTGCATAGAAATTTTAATGCGTGCTTACCTCCGACTACAATTGATTCTGGAGTGACGTATATGTGAAGCAAATCATTTCCATACCGTCCTCTCATGCTAGCTTGTTCTCCTCGTGTAAATGTTTTTCTATGATTATTCTCCATGAAGTTGATAATAGTGCAAGGTTTCTATCCAATAGATCATATATGGGTGATCAATGTTAGATCATACCTGATTCGATGATATTTTTTCACAATTGATGGAAAATTACCATTGATATGCCAAGTTATTGGCACAATCCATGTAACAACACATGAAAATTGGTAACATTGACCACATTTGGTGGAGTTTTAAGATGAAGACACCGGTGCATTAACCAACAAAACTGCCAGCAAATCTATTTCACTGCAAGCAAAACCCGTAATTGTCTGTGCATTAATTTTATAAACCGTTTTTTCTTCACGTAGTTAACAAAAAAGGGTCCCGAATAACCACAATTTCCTCTCAAACCGATAGGAATTCAAGCAAACGATTTCTAGATTATGTAACTCATTTTGTTTAGGAGAAAACCCATGTCTTTGTTTTTCCATATTTGTTTTCGTTTGATCATAGAACATGTTTCAAAACGACGTGTCAAAACTACTGCATCTTTTGTTCGAGTTTCCAGTTAGAAAGGATGTCGAAATCATACCCAGCTCAAGGGCCAAGTTGCTGCTCATTCTCTCACCAAGTTTGACTATTGTACAGGGTCAAAACACCAAGGAAATAAGCTTGAGTTTCTCTATTGCATTTTTGTTGGAGTCTAGGCTAGTGTCTTTTGCTGGTACAAGTTGGACTGGGCTAGTGCATTTTCAGTTTTATGTTGTGTGAGGATTTTTAGTTTTATGGCTGCACATGTTGCTTGAGGGAGTATCTCCTATGCAGAGGGTTTTAGTGGTCTAGCTAACGCTCAATTTCTATGAGGTGGAAGATATGCTACATTAAATCCCATAGAAAATTATGCATGCTCATCATGCGATTGACAAATGGAATCATGCATACAATAGTTCAGATGGCAAGATGGGATGGTGTGATTTGTGTCAACAGATCCATATCCGTTAACAGATCCATATTTCACCAAAGGAATAAATGTGAATGATCGCAACATAGAATCTCATTGCGATATCTTTGAGTTTTATTAACTTTGTCTACACTTACGCACTTCTCAAAGATCTCCTTTTGGATTTTCGATGGCTTCTGGTTTGGGAGAGAGGTTCGAGTTTGCAAAGATACATCTCTGTAAACCATCTCCTCGCTGTGGCCATATAGCTTGAATATGGGATCGACCCAACTAATCCAGCAAAAGCCAAAGAGATATGAAACTAAAAGAATAACCAGGAAAACTTTAAACTTGGACTTGGATTTCTTAATGTCCAACAATCTAGAGTATATTAATCCTCTGTTTCTGGGAGAATCACGAGTTGTCTCCCCTGTTCCCTTATGATCTAGCCCTGGGGAATTAATTCGATTGGATGATTTTTGGGTGATTTGAATGTCCCAACTCTGATGGGAAGGATAATGAAGAATGAGTTTAGTTTGGATAAGCAAAAACAGAAGCAGAACCAAGGCTGTGGAGGATGAAGAAAGCAGAGTGGAATGAAAAGGCTACAGGACAACCTAAATAAACATGGGAAGTTTTAACACATTGATCAAATCACTAGGCTACAGATTAAATTTTGAAATCGAAAATAAACAAATTTTTAAAAAATGATTTTGATTTCTTATAATGTTGTAGTTTTAATCATTTGCGCAAAGTCCTAATAAGAGATTGTTATTTAATTATGAAAGTAAATCAATAGCATGGATGAAGTGGCTCTTATTGTGCTACTGAATTTATTCATGAAAAATGATAATGATTTTTTATTATTATTTTATTATTTTTTGAAAACAGGGCTAAAAGAAAACCATATGAGATCTCATTTTATTTTTCTAATCTATTCTACCTTAACTTGAAAGTCTTTTTTTTTTATTTCCTAGGTAAAAGAATGCTTCCAATGAAGCCATCTACGGACTAAAAATTCGAAAATGCTCACATCAAGATTTAAAATTTTTACCTTATGATTTGCAAGCATGTGAGTAACCTATCTTATTCTTGGAGTTGGCGCAGGGTTCTTCTGAAACCAATCTTCAATATTGTTCTTGCTCTCCAAGAAGTACTTGTTCAACATTTTCAAGTTTCTCATCCATCGATGAATTAGTAAGAAATGGGGGGTTTAAAAACACTGAATTTGAAACTAAGTACGAAAATAAAAAAAAATGCTCAAACTTGAACTCCATTATGAAGATCCTACTGTCACCAGGTTTCACAAGTTAGTCCATAAAAAGAAATTGCAATAAAAATAACTTCCTAAGTCTATCTCCAAATGATCCTCCCTGGCAATGGCGCCAAAATGTTTGGTCTAAAATGCGGATGCAAATTAGAGTTTCATTTACTATCAATCCGAGTAAGTAAACTTCAAGGATCATCCAATATATATGGACTTAGAGACAAACTAAACTAAGCTAGGTGAAGAAATGCCAAAGCTCCCTTACAGGAGGTCTTTCATTGGGATCTCCAACACCTATTTAGTCATTTAACAAAATGAAATCTAAAGACATTGTGACAAGTGTAAGAAATATTAAAGCTCCCTTACAGGAGACTGCTCATTAATATTTCTAATCATCTTAATAAACAAACTATTTAAACTAATGAAATTAAACATTAAATAACAAATCAGATTCATTGAAAGAAACATTAATACTTTCTTACGAAAGGTCATTCATTAATATTTCAAACATATGAACCTAATGAAATTTACAAACAAACATAAAATGAAATCTTACCAGAACAAAAGTGTACTTTCTAGACAATAGGGGCCCTTCCAAGGATTCACAAGCACATCAAAAGAGAAGTCAAATGTAGAAGATCAAAGAAGCTCCATTTTATTTATCTTCAATTGCAATTTTCAATTACAAGTTGTACATCCCAAGAGGTTCTAAAATCTCCATTACAATGATTCCAAATTCTAACTTCTCATTACAACTTATAAGATCCTAAGGTTTTGAATTCTAACTTCTCAATTCTAAATTCTAAATTCCAAAGTTACAAATGAAGGAGATAACACTCCTATTTATACAAAAGTTATGATAACAAACTCATAAATGTGGATCCACTATTCCCTCTTCAAATCCACATATCTCTCAACCAATGGTGACACATAACCCTATCCTCCATGATCTTCTCCATGAGGTCCATGATCTCCTCAAATTCAAATTTGAACATAGAGTGCCACATAAGGGTGCCTTAGAAGCTTCCTTTGTACCTACACATGTCAAAAACTCATTCTAATTGTTAGGTATAAGTATATGGATATTATTTTCTAAAGTTTAACCACAAATTCTCTTAAAAATACTAAGAATTAATAATATTTTGGAAAACACAATGGTAACCCATTTAATGATGAAAGTGAAGCTAATGTGATGACATGGTGGTGGAATAGAGGTGAGAAAATGTGTGAATGTAATGAAATTGCATGTATTTTAAGGATAATTCTTAGGCCCAACAGTCAGTATAAAAGAAATCCACAATTACAAATTCTTCAGAGACCTAGTAATGATCAACAGATTCCCACTCCTTTGTTGATAGATGATCAACAACCTGATGATAATACTATGACCATCACTGAAGATATAAATAATATGGATACTTCCTTTGATCAAATAGTTATTATTCCCCTTACACAACAAAATCAAGTTCAAGAAGATCAAGAATCTTCACAGGTTTCTAAATACCATGCCTTCTCTGAATTTTTAATTGCAGAGTTGAACAAAAGATATGACCTTAGGCCTAGGCCTGGCCCTGGAAGACCTCCTAAGGAAACTCCAGTAATTGAACCTCGTGCCAAAATTGCTCAAACTCAAACGAATTTTATTCGACCATTAGATCAGTCAATTGATACTCCTCAAAATGACAAAAATGCATTGACTACATTTAATGTTGAAAAAGAGTTAGAAAGAGTTAAAATCCCAATTCCTCTTTCAAAATTTTCTAAAAACCCTGGGTATAAAAATCAGGTCTTCAAATGGATACAAAATACCTTTGTTGATGCTAAAGGTGATATCATCATTCTGCAAGATGAAAAACCAGCAATTGTTTTTGGCCCAAGCTCAAATATCATAGATGAAATAGTGTCTCCTTTCTATGTAACTCTTAAGACAAATGATTCCATGTTGTATAGTTGTATGCTTGATTCTAGAGCATCACATAACCTTATGCCAAAAACTATCATGGATCATTTGAAACTTGACATAACTAGATCCTATCATGACTTGTACACCTTTGATTCTAAAAGGGTGCCTTGCTTAGGATTGATTAAGGATTTAGTAGTCACCCTTGCCCAAGTTCCAGTGAAAAGTGTAGTACTTGATATGGTTGTCATAGATATCCCTCCCAAATTTGGAATGCTCCTTTCAAGGTCTTGTTGTACCAAATTAGGGGGAACTCTTCAGATGGATATGTCTTATGCTACTATTCCAGTTTATGGTGGAGAACAACTAATATTATATAGGGAGGTGAGATCTGTGCACACTGTTTGTAAAATAGACCAGCCAAGGAACCATCCCATTTATGCAATTGACCAAGATTTTGGTTGCTTTCAACTCTCTTCAAACCAAGTGCATGAAACTCAAGTTAAAATTGAAGATGTAATTGAAAGTCCACTACAAAATCATACTGATATATAGAAACTATTCTTTGATGGCTCCTGTAAAAAATATGGATCAGGAGTTGGAGTAGTTTTAATATCACCAGAAAAAAGAAAACATTACCTAATCATGTAAGCTCGACTTCGAAGTTACAATAATGTGGCTGAATATGAAGCTTTCCTTTTGGGATTGCAATTAGCCAAAATCTTAAAGGTTCAAAACTTAAGTGTTTTTACTGATTCAGAACTTATTGTCAAACAAGTGAGAAATATTTTCCAGACTAAACACCCTAAACTTAGGTCTTACCGAAATGAAGTATGGGATTCAGTTGAAAACTTCTTTGATGCTTTTAATTTGACTTATATTCCAATAGATCAGAGTATTCATGCAGATGCCTTAGCTGTTTCTACTAGTTCATTTAAAATTCTTGATCAGACTAATTTACTCTACCAAATACAAGTCAAGTATAGACCATCTATCCCAAACAATCTAAAACACTGGCAGATATTTGAAGATGATGAACACTTGAAATATTTTCTGCAAGTTGTAGATCAATTTTTTGTTCTACAAATTGATGAATATAGATCCAAAATAAATGAAAATACAAGTGAGAATGTGTTGTGGTCACCAACAACCCCCCTCTTTGTTTGGTATTAGCAATAACACCAAGCAAATGGGGACCCTTAACAAAAAATCCAAAAAACACTTTATCAAATTTTTTTGTATTTTTAACTCCCTAAAGCTATATCGCATCGCGAGAAGAGAGTCAAGCATTTTCCTATGCGCATAATAAGCTGCGAAGAAGCGACGCGAAATTTATCGCATTGCATATATTGTGAAGCGCTCTTAAATGAAAAATTAAGGAATCGTCGACAGCCGATATGCGACGTCGCATATCGCAACATTGCATAAGCGGCACACAATGATTGGTTGACTAAAATCGATTTGTGATTTGCGATCTGCGATGTTGCGATCTGCAATCTTGCGATCTGCGATGAATGCGACCATCAATTCCTGCGATGACACATCTTGACATCGCAATCCTCGATACTGCGATACGAGTCGCAGAAATCACTCATCGCAAAATTTCCTCGACATAGTGTTCAAGGAAAGCTGTCTGTAGACTAAAATTGGGCGCGCGCCTTAAAAGAAATTAATGATTGTACGCCAAAGTATCCAAGAAGGATTGTGTTGTATTTTTCAAAGAGTCAATTCATTATGAGTGTCATGATTATGCA
This sequence comes from Pinus tabuliformis, assembly GCA_031772625.1. Classification (NCBI taxonomy): domain Eukaryota; kingdom Viridiplantae; phylum Streptophyta; class Pinopsida; order Pinales; family Pinaceae; genus Pinus; species Pinus tabuliformis. Next base: position 687,233,450 of record CM062819.1, read on the forward strand.
TTCATTAGAGCTTAAAGCTTTCATGTCAATCTTTTCATCGTTACTCTTTTCCTTTGCGTAAACTGTAAGACAGCAACTAATATAAATCAATGTGCAGGAAACATCTAAGGAAAAGGGGAAAGCGTCAATACTCGGAGAACAGAGAAGAGATGCCTTCGCAAACGGATGTCGCATGCAACAGGACCGCGGATTCCAGAGTATCACTCAACAGATACTTATGGAAATAGACTATCCAAGACTCAGAGTCAACGGCGCACAAAAGCAGCATGTTTACAAAAGATCCTGAAGCTTAGACTGGGTAAAGCAAAAAGAAAAACGCTAAAGAGGGAAAACGCTCCAGAAAAGCCTGGAACAAAGAACGGAAGCAGTTTTCAATACAGAAAATTGTTCAGAGAGCAAAGTCCCTAACTTATTCAGTCATTCGCACGGCCGGAAGCCGAAATAGCAACAGCACAATCAGTTTGAAAGAAATTTGGGTTATACCAAGTATACACACAGTGAATACACCAAGCCAGAGGAAGATTTTCGAAAATATATTCTAGTTTGTCAGAAAGCGGTGCCAGCTCTTGTTATTTCTATTTTCATAGCTCAAACGAAAGGAGAAGACAACCAGCCGACTCTTCCCAGGCGAATGTTGCATCACTTACAGCACTAAGGAGCAAATACAGAAACGGTTAGAAATTAGATTTAATTTTTAGAAATAAATTTGCTTTAGTAGAAGGGCGGTCATTTGAAACCGTGTCCTAAATTTATGTAATTAAGATTAATTAGTTAGCAGTATTTAAACCCTTCTCAGGTATTTGGAGAAGGGTCCGGAAATTTGTCAAAAAACTTGTCCTCAGAACATGCACTTTTGCACCCTCGCAGGGGGTTTTTGATGAATGGATGGATCGAGATTTATCAATGTTTTCATTTAATGTTTGCTACTGATGTTGCACTTTTGTACTCTTAGTAGATGTTAGAACAAGTAGAGATAAATCGTTATTGCTTGAAGCTTATGAGTGGAACCAGTCATAAATGGTACTTTTATCTCTTGACCAATTTCTACTTATATTCTTAAAGTGATATGCAATTTTTAGTTGTTTATATGTTAATGCATGAATGTATGGGTTACCATTTGGAACTTCTGTAAGGTGGAGTCATTTATTTGTGCTTGAAATATGAATAACTTATCATACGATATGCTGTTCACAACTGTTTTGCTTAACTTTTTATGCAGAGTGGTTTATCTTAATTGATTTCTATTCTTATGATAGCTGAATGATCTTTATTACCAGTTATTGTTCGAAATCTCTTTAGATCGCATAATAGAAGAAATAAACCCCAAGTTAGCGTAGATTAGATGTGTTGTTTCTTATTAGATTATTAGTTTAGAAGTTTGAATTAAATTAGCTTAAAATACTCCTAGATCAGCATCATCCAACTCTACACACACACACACCCCTTAGATTGGGAAACTGGTCCCATTATCCCCAGTCGGACCCGCTATACCAAATGGATAAGGAGCTGCCAACCAAGGTCCGAACCGGGTGGGTATCCCCCTTGTTGTCAACCCGATTTTCGGGGCCTTCAACATATTTGGCGCTAGAAGGAGGGCCCGAACTATGAATGGCACCTAAGTCAAAATCTAAATACCATTCTGAGAGTAAATCGCCCTCATCAACTCCCCCGACTTCCCCAATACGTTTAAATCTAGAGTCAGAAGTCGCTCGAGTATCAACCGCTGCTACATACCCTAATATTTCAGACCAATTTACGATTGAACCCCCTGAAGTTCAAACTCTGATTCGTAAACTCCAGGGATTCTCTATTTTTACTCAGAGGTCTGATAAATCTCAAAGCAGCGTGACTTCACAGTACAATCCTGCTCATCCCCTGACCAGATTAAAGAGCAAAAAATTTGGCATCCAGCCGACTGAATTCCCTCTCCCCACCAGGAAAAGAGCAAGGAAAACACCGCTAGAGTCTGACAATGAGACTCTTTCATCTACGTCGTCCATTTCAACTCCCTCACCGCGAAGTCAGCCACCCACATCTTCATTCCAAATCACTCATTCATCTTCCACAACCCCTTCTCTTCAATCATCAAAGATCATAATATCTTCATCTTCCCAGCATCAGGGATCATCCTCTGCACTTTCATTTACTAGCAGCTCAATGATGGCCCAGTCTCCATGGAACAATCCTGGGGCGGTTTTAATGCCTCCACCCCTGAGCCCAATACCGGGCCATGCTGAGAAATGGCTACCCAAATTCAACCCAGAAGCAGGCATGCTAGCTGAAGAGCATATTAATATTCATGCTTTCTGTAAATCTCAATGGAGTTACCAACGAGGATGCTGTCGTCCGGATTTTTCCCTACACAATGCAAGGAACAGCCGGGTCATGGTACTTTTCATTACCTTTCGGGTCTATCACAAGTTGGGACATTTTTCTAAGTCAATTCCTTACCATGTTTGGTGATGACAGATCAACGGCGATGTTGATCAATGACCTATCCAATCTTAAAGCCGAGGCTAGAGAACCCATCAAAGATTTCAATTTACGGTTCAATAAAATCCTCAAAAAAATTCCCGTTGCTTCCCAGCCCAGTGAAGAAGTGAGATGTGAATGGTATATTACAGCCTTACCATCAAACTTGGCAATCTTCGTGGATAGGGCAAATAAGACAACCTTAGTTGAAAACTTGACAGAGGCGATAGCAGTAGAGAAACGTGTAGTAGCCCTGGAAAAACGATCTGCGATAGAGGAACGAAAATCTAAGAAAGTCTCCTACAAGGAAGACCCCAAGAAGAAACAAACGAAAGATCCTTTCGATTTGGAAGGATTACAAAAAGTGTTAAAAACTATGTCCAATGAGATGATTGACATAAAAAAACAAGTAGCAGAAACTTCTTCAAAAAAGCCCTATAGAGCTTTTAAAAGAAATCCTTCAATGGATGTGAAACCACCCAACGCTATCTCAAACGTCGAATCCGAAGAAGAGGAAGAAGAAGAGAATACCACTGAAGGGCAGACCGATGACGAAGAAGTTGTGGAACTACAAGGAATGTGGGATTTCATCCTCCCACAAGAAGAAGATCAAGAAGCATTTCCGGTTAGCACACGAAGAAAAAATCAACTTGATCCTCCCCAAACTACCCCTAAGCAGAAGGGCGCAAGCCCTGCAGCAAAAGATAAAGTCGCAACAAAGAAAACAACCGCTAAAGCGACTCAATATAGCCCAGTCCAATCAGATCAAACACCTCCATCAAGAACACTCATTGTGTCGGATGAAATGGAGTACAACATTATCGATGACATGAAAAAGACTAGGGCTAATATCACTCTTTACGAGTTGAGCAAATTGAAACATCAACAGAAGATAATGATGAAAGAATTACATGCCGTGCCTACTACATCTTTGCCTACAGTTGTAGCTTCTCACAACATGGGAAGACCTCCAACCAACATGATCAATAAGATTGACCCAAATGACATCACCTTGATTGGACGAAGATCAAGGTCTCACACTCCCCCTTTTCTTCTCACTTATGAAATTTTCAATAAAAACGGGCACAATTGTTTGGTAGATTCTGGTGCTTCAACGAATATTTTACCCAGATCAATATGTGCCAAGTTGAATGTTCAACCACAAAAATCCACAGTGCACATAGTTCAACTTGATCGATCTCAAGTCGAGGTGATTGGTGAACTTAATCAAGTGACCATAAGATTGTCGTCTAACCCGAAGGTATGTCAGGTTATTGACATTCTAGTAGCTGATATCCCTGAATTCTATGGTTTAATTCTTAGCAGGGATTGGTCCGAAAAACTCCATGGATACTTCTCAACCGACTGGTCGCACATGTGGTTACCCTAAAATGGTAAACCGAATCAAATAAAGGTTGAACGAGAGTTACACAAGAAATACATAGTGACGGAATTGGAGGGAGAAAATGAAGCAATAGCATGCAACAGCAGTATCATAGGCAATTACTCAGTAGATTCTTTCCTCCGCAATTTCAATGCTCATATCTCACCTTACTTAGAAAATTCAGTTTTGTCCCAAGTCGAAAATTTTTCCCAAACTGATAATTCAAAATGTGTTAATTTTTTAGATAACCCTGTAAATACATCTTTGTTTTGGAAATTATATTTTGATGGCTCTAAATCTAACGAGGGAGTAGGAGCAGGATGCGTTCTGATTAGCCCAGACGAAAATAAGACCATGCTTACGTGCAGACTTGAATTCAATTGCACAAACAATACAGCGGAATACGAGGCCTTGGTGCAAGGCCTATACAAAGCAATCGGGTTGAATGTTAAGTACCTTCAAGTCTTCGGAGACTCTGAGATTGTCGTCAAACAGGTACGTAAAACCATACATTGCCTATCAGGGTATTTCAAACACTATCAATCTTTAGTACAAGATCTGACTGCACATTTCATAGCATTCAATATTTCGTCAATCCCAAGACTCCAAAATGCGAGCGCAGATCTGTTACCTAACATAGCCTCTAGACTTATTCCCTCCGAAGATTTTAGTCCAGATAGATTCTCAATAGAATTAATCTTTAGTCCGTCCATCCCTGACAACATTACAAACTGGAGAGTATTCAATGACGATCCTGATATTGTAAATTTCCTCACTTCTGAAGGATCCTACTCAAATCAAATAATTGACGAAGACCATCATGATCACCAAATACAACAAAATAGCACTGATAATGCTATACCTAAATCGGTGGTTAAGTTAGAAGACTTATATGATTTGAAAAGTCGGTTTAAAAGGTCTACCAATTCTAAACTCTACAGTTCGATTCTGAACTACGAATTAGTAAACCTAGGAACTGATGAGAAACCACAAAATGTTAATCTAGGCCACGGCCTAGCCTCTAAAGAAAAATTAGCATATATCCGTCTTTTGAGACAATACAAAAATGTTTTTGCCTGGAATTACGATGAGCTGAAGACATACGACACTTCTATCATTCAACATACTATCCCCATGATTGAAAATGAAAAACTTGTCCAACAGAAACTTAGAAAAATCCACCCCAATTTAGAAAATCAGATAAAAACTGAGCTAAATAAGTTGTTGAGAGCCAGAATAATTTTCCCCGTCAGACATTCCAAATGGGTTTCCAATATGGTACCCGTTAGAAAGAAAAACAGAGATATTAGAATCTGTATAGATTTCCGGAATCTCAACAAAGCCTGTCAAAAAGACAATTTTCCCCTCCCACCTATGGAGCAGATATTACAGGCAATAACAGACTCAGAATTAATGTCTTTTTTGGATGGATTTTCAGGATACAATCAAGTGCTGGTACATCCCGATGATCAGTTAAAAACCACATTCCGAACTAAATGGGGCACATACGCATATCGGAAGATGCCATTTGGTTTGATCAATGCCGGTGCTACATTTGAGAGAGCCATGGACATCGCATTCAAAGGTTTAGTCAATAAAAATGTAGTGATTTACCTGGATGATATAACAGTGTACTCCAAGAAGCGAAGCAACCATCTCAAAGACTTGAAACAAATATTTCAATGATGTTTAAGGTATGGGATTTCACTTAACCCAAAGAAATCTTTTTTCGCATTGAGTGAAGGAAAACTTCTAGGATTCATAGTGTCAAAATCTGGTATTCACATTGAACCTGAAAGAATCAAAGAAATTTCTGAAATATCCATGCCTCATAACAAAAAAGCCATGCAATCTTTCCTTGGTCAAATCAATTTTGTGAAGAGATTTGTCCCAGACTTCTCACGTATTGTTTCTCCTTTGAAAAATATGATTAAAAAGAATTCAAATTTTAAATGGGGTCAAGATGAGCATGAAGCATTCAACTTGATCAAACAAGCTATCATTAACGCTCCATCTTTAGCGACCCCGAATTTTTCAGAATCTTTTATCTTATACACATTTGCCTCAAAGAAATATTATGCCGCGATTCTAACTCAAGCAAATCAAGAGAAAGCGGAAGCTCCAATCGCATTTTTTAGCTCGAACTTACAAGGTGCTAAAATCAACTATTCAGACGTGGAGAAATAGGCATATGCTGTTTTCAAAGCGATCAAATATTTCAGACCTTTCTTACTTAAATCCCATACTAAGGTCGTAGTACTGTTTCCAGCGGTAAGAAACCTTCTGATACAGAAGGATGTGGGCGAAAAAAGAGCAAATTGGATCACCGCTTTACAAGAATACGATCTTGAGACCAAACCAGCAAACATTGTAAGAGGTCAAGGCTTCTGCAAAATGTTGGCTGGAGCATCGCAAATTCCTGAGAACTCATCTGAAGAGGTACATACGTATGAGGTAAGCCTAAACGACGCAGAATCATTATATGCTGACACCATTTACTATCTTAAGAACGGGTATGCTCCATCACACCTGGATCATACCAAGAAAAGAGCTCTGAGATTGAAAGCTAAACAATACCAGCTCATAAATGATGTTCTGTTTAAAAGGAATTACGATTCTGTGCTTCTTAGGTGTCTTGAGAAAACTGAAGCCGAAAAGGTTTTGCAGGAACTCCACAATGGACCAGCAGGCGGACACTATGCTGGAGATGCTACTGCACATAAAATCTTACGTGCAGGATATTATTGGCCCACGCTGTTCAAAGACTCACACAGTTACGTGAGTAAATGCCAAGTCTGCCAGACTGCTGCAGGGAAACAAAAGAAACCGTCCATGCCACTACAACCGATTAACATCGAGCAACCATTCAGTCAGTGGGGCTTGGACATAATAGGTGAGATCGTTCCTCACTCTTCTAAGCAGCATAGGTACATCCTCACGGCAACAGATTATTTTACTAAATGGGTAGAAGCAGTTCCTCTCAAGACAGCTAATTCTGAAAACATTATTGAATTCATAGATCAATTTATAATCACTAGGTTTGGATTGCCAACGGCCTTAATGTTTGATAATGCTTCATACTTTTCTGGAAATACAATGACTGAGTTTGCACTTAAAAGAGGATTCAAACTGAAATATTCAACCAACTACTATCCGCAAGGTAATGGATTGGCTGAATCAACAAACAAAAACCTGATCAGGATTATTAAAAGAACAATCGACCAAAACCAAAAGAATTGGCACCAAGCGTTGGTAAATGCTTTATGGGCAGATAGAATAACGAAGAAAGCTTCAATCGGCACTTCTCCCTTTAATTTAGTTTATGGGAAAGAAGTGGTTCTTCCAACTCACTTAGTCATCCCCTCTTTGTCTTTAGTACAACACATTGATGAGGTATCTACCTCCTCCATACAACTAAGACAAATGGAAATAATTAAATTAGAAGAACAACGAGAACAAGCTAAGAAAACCCATGCCCATCACCAAGCGCTGATAAAATCCTCTTTTGACTCAAGCATAATGACCAGAAAGAATTTTCAAATGGGAGATTTAGTTTTGAAATGGGATAAGGCTCATGAAGAAAAGGGCAAACATACGAAATTTCAGAAACTGTGGCTTGGTCCTTATCAGATTATAGAAGTCATAGGCCCATCGACGTTTGTGTTGCAGGATTTGGCAGGTAGAAGAGATTCTTTGCCTATTAATGGACATATTCTTAAAATGTATTTTTGATAGAAGATCACTCTTCTATTTTTGTAGGATAGTTTTAGTTTTTATTGGTTTTTCTTTTTCTTATAAATAAAACCAGTTGTATATGGTCACTAAAAGGGCTCATGAAAAAGACACCAATTCTCTATCAGATTTTGAGCTTTTTGCTTGTACAAGTAGCAAAAAATTTCGAAAAATCTGATTTTTATTATTGACAGGTAGAGTTAACTTTAGCCTAGACATGATACTAGTTTCAACTTCAAAAAAATTGATGAAAGCAACCTTTGGTAAGAAATTGTTTTATATCAGCACAATGAAAGATATCAATAATAAAATAAATATTCTCTGTAAAGCTGCTATTTTCAAATTCTATTATTGTCGTCCAGAGCTTTCTTAAGGAAAAACAATGACTTCCTCCCTGCTAAAGGAAATCCCAGCATTCAGAGGAACAATCCGAGAAAACACTATATCTCAAAGAATAAGAGGTCTCATCACGAGCCAGCTTATCATGATCACAGATATTATAACTTGCTGACTTTGCCAATACTGTCTACCAAAACAGGGCAATGACTCAAGATTGTTGCAATCAAAATACAAGGGGTCTCATCACGAGCCAACTTGTTTAGCAAAAGTGTAAATCAAGTGAATGACTGTGTCATAATTTGGCCACCAAACCAAGACATTGTTCTTTAGAGAATAAAAAGGAAGAAGTGTCAAAAAGGGTTTTTCTCTGAAATGTTGTAAATAACCTCAAGCAGGATAAAGGATCATTGCTGGATAACAGGTAACCCTGTCGAGGCTATGGACGCTTGCGGGTAGCAGAGGCTCTACCTACGACAAATGAGCATATTTTAAAATCCAGCACGCAGAGAAGACCTTATTTTATCTTTAAAAAAAGACCAAGTAATGTCTGGTGTGAATACAAGAACTAAGCCTGAGGAAACAAACAATTGGAATATGAAAAGGTTGAGACAAAGTATCATTGATAGGATAAGGCATAATATACTCTATCTATCCATAACAAAATTTAGACATATGAAATTTTTTCTGCTTCGGAAGTTGAAATTCAATAGAAAAGCAGAGATAACTGGTTCTTCACAGTGAATCGCCATTGTTGTGGTCACCAAAAACCCCCCTCTTTGTTTGGTATTAGCAATAACACCAAGCAAATGGGGACCCTTAACAAAAAATCCAAAAAACATTTTATCAAAATTTTTTGTATTTTTAACTCCCTAAAGCTGTATCGCATAGCGAGAAGAGAGTCAAGCATTTTCCTATGCGCATAATAAGCTGCGAAGAAGCGACGCGAAATTTATCGCATCGCATATATTGTGAATCGCTCTTAAATGAAAAATTAAGGAATCGCCGACGGCTGATATGCGACGTCGCATATCACAACATCGCATAAGCGGCACACAATGATTGGATGACTAAAAGCGATTTGCGATTTGCGATCTGCGATGTTGCGATCTGCGATGAATGTGACCATCAATTCCTGCGATGACACATCTTGACATCGCAATCCTCGATACTGTGATACGAGTCACAGAAATCACTCATCGCAAAATTTCCTCAACATAGTGTTCAAGGAAAGCTGTCTGTAGACCAAAATTGGGTGTGCGCCTTAAAAGAAATTAATGATTGTACGCCGAAGTATCCAAGAAGGATTTTGTTGTGTTTTTCGAAGAGTCAGTTCATTATGAGTGTCATGATTATGCATTCATTAGAGCTTAAAGCTTTCATGTCAATCTTTTCGTCATTACTCTTTTCCTTTGTGTAAACTGTAAGACAACAACTAATATAAATCAATGTGCAGGAAACATCTAAGGAAAAGGGGAAAGCGTCAATACTCGGAGAACAGAGAAGAGATGCCTTCGCAAACGGATGCCGCATGCAGCAAGACTGCGGATTCCAGAGTATCACTCAACAGATACTGATGGAAATAGACTATACAAGACTCAGAGTCAAAGGCGCACAAAAGCAGCATGTTTACAAAAGATCCTGAAGCTTACACTGGGTAAAGAAAAAAGAAAAACGCTAAAGAGGGAAAACGCTCAAGAAAAGACTGGAACAAAGAACGGAAGCAGTTTTCAATACAGAAAATTGTTTAGAGAGCAAAGTCCCTAAATTATTCAGTCATTCGCACGGCCGGAAGCCGAAATAGCAACAGCACAATCAGTTTGAAAGAAATTTGGGTTATACCAAGTATACACACAGTGAATACACCAAGACAGAGGAAGATTTTCGAAAATATCTTCTAGTTTGTCAGAAAGCGGTGCCAGCTCTTGTTATTTCTATTTTCATAGCTCAAACGAAAGGAGAAGACAACTAGCCGACTCTTCCCAGGCGAATGTTGCATCACTTACAGCACTAAGGAGAAAATACAGAAACGGTTAGAAATTAGATTTAATTTTTAGAAATAAATTTGCTTTAGTAGAAGGGCGGTCATTTGAAACTGTGTCCTAAATTTATGTAATTAAGATTAATTAGTTAGCAGTATTTAAACCCTTCTCAAGCATTTGGAGAAGGGTCCGAAAATTTGTCAAAAAACTTGTCCTCAGAACATGCACTTTTGCACCCTCGGAGGGGGTTTTTGATGAATGGATGGATCAAGATTTATCAATGTTTTCATTTAATGTCTGCTACTGATGTTGCACATTTGTACTCTTAGTAGATGTTAGAACAAGTAGAGATAAATCGTTATTGCTTGAAGCTTATGAGTGGAACCAGTCATAAATGGTACTTTTATCTCTTGACCAATTTCTACTTATATTCTTAAAGTGATATGCAGTTTTCAGTTGTTTATATGTTAATGCATGAATGTATGGGTTACCATTTGGCACTTTTGTACGGTGGAGTCATTTATTTGTGCTTGACATATGAATAACTTATTATGCGATATGTTGTTCACAACTGTTTTGTTTAACTTTTTATGCAAAGTGGTTTATCTTAATTGATTTCTATTCTTATGATAGCTGAATGATCTTTATTACCAGTTATTGTTCGAAATCTCTTTAGATCGCATAATAGAAGAAATACACCCCGGGTTAGCGTAGATTAGATGTGTTGTTTCTTATTAGATTACAGTATCATAGAGTTATTTTAGAAGTTTGAATTAAATTAGCTTAAAATACTCCTAGATCAGCATCATCCAACTCTACACACACACACCCCTTAGATTGGGAAACTGGTTCCATTATCCCCAATCGGACCCGCTATACCAAACGGATAAGGAGCTGCCAACCAAGGTCCGGACCGGGTGGGTATCCCCCTTGTTGTCGACCCGATTTTTGGTGCCTTCAAGAGAATGATACTTCAGATTTCAGTTCAAAAATTTTTGATCATGATATTATTCAATTGTCTAACAATTTTATTCCCAAAGGCTTGATACCTTTAGAAAAATTGTTTGATCAAAATGATGTCCTCTGAAATTCTCAGTCCATTTCTTCGGAAGAGGACATAGAAGAAATTAACATTGGAACAAATGATGATGTCAAAAGCATCAAAATTTTTGCATCTCTAGATCCTAATATTAAAACTCAATATCTTAAGTTACTTCAAAATTATAAGGATGTGTTTGCTTGGACCTATGTTGATCTTGTTGGACACCTAATCCTCTATGGGTTGGTGTAGAATGTGAACAACCGTGAGAGTCCAAGAGAACTTGGGATGTGGAACCCAACGGTCACACGAATGTACTATAAATGTATATCATTGTCAATAATAAACACAATCTCATGTTTATCTTTCCTATTTTGTCTCTGCCATCTGTGTTTAACATGGTATCAGAGCTGCCGTTAGGACTGGGCATTTTCAGAGATTTTCAGCGCTGCATTTTGGTTCTTTCCAGAATTTTTCTACCATTTCCCTATTTATAGAAATATACTAATGCTGCTATGCTACACCTAGGCGCTCTAGCAAACCATTTCATTTTGTGAATGTATATGCATTAATCTCTTTCTGTTATGTGCACTAGTTCATATGCTGAATGTATATGCATTGTATTCATGTCTGTATTCAAGGTTGTTTCTCTGTCTATCGGTTGCTCCTGCTTTGTCAGAATTCTTCTATTCTAAGCCCTGTCAAAATTCTGTTATTGAGCGTTGGTTGAATTTTTCTTTGGCATGCATTGGTCAAGGAATACAAAACATCTGCTCATTAATTTTCCGTAACTCCAGTCAATTCTGGTAGTGTGGAATCTAAAGGTTCCTTTTCGTCAATTCCTTTAGCAATATCGCCATGATAAGAGGGTCGATCTTCATGAATATTATACTATGAGCAATGAATCATTGAGGGTCAAATAAAAAAACATTTCTTCGAAGCCTCGAGATTCTCCAAAGGCTTCTAGAGACATCCAAAGGCTCACATGACGTTCATAGATAAGAACGATTATGGAGTCCTATAATAATATATAAGGCTATTACATTTCACTGCTTGGCAGCGAAAACCAATAGAAGTACACATTCACAAAGTTTTATGTGAAAGATTGATATCCGCGGAGTTTTTGATATATCTTATAAGAGATTTATACATTTTCTCTAGGTTTTTAGGGATCTGAAAGTCTTGAATACTTGTCCGGTTCACTGTTCTATTCTATTTTGATTCGTTGCAATTCCAATTCCAATGGCGCCCACCATGGGGATCGCTAGCACCTTATCTTCCTCTACTTTCAGATTATTCCGCTGAACAGGGAGAGTATTATGTGATTCAATGTGCATTGAAATCCATGGTCATGGGTCGTATTTAAAAGAGACTGTGTTTATTCTTGTTATATGGTGGTGATCCAAATATATCTGCTGCAAGAACAAAGTTGCATTGTTGCTTTCTATACAAACTGCATTGATGCCACTCTGCTTTGGCTCAGGGAGAGGCAGTCGAATAATAGTGATAATATAAATTCCGATCTCCTGCAAGCTTATTCCAATAGAGCGGAGATGTGGTTGCAAATGAAGGAATTTAGGAAGGCACTGGAAGAGTCTTGATGGTCATCTCAATATGTGCTGGAATCAAGCTAGTGTGCAGGTTCGAGGTGTTGGCTATTGGAGGTGAATTAAACTCTGGTGTCGTTGTTGAACACCATGAACATTGTTGATATGCCTTTCCCATGGCCTCCTCTATCACTTCAATATAACATTGTCTGTCATATCACATCTTAAAAACGTCGCTCCTCACACCACCCGTTTCTGTCTCCCACTCCCACCGAACTACCATAACATTGCTCTGGCATACTCTGCCACACCAACAATCAATACCACCATATCAATTGTAATATATAAATGTAGTATTATATGTGCGTTGATAACTCCTGTCTCATTTCAATCGTAATTTCGTGTTGGTTCAAAGCATGACTGTGTACGTTGAATATGTGTTGGAATGTGGTGGTGTGCTGTGCGTTTGAAGGTTAAGAAGGTGCATTGGTGTGTTTACAATTCTGTGAGTATTGGTGTCATCCAAACTTCGTTTGCTGCATTTCTTGGAAGGCAAAGAAGAGGCCGACCAATGAAGAAGGAACTAGTCCGCTTTGATGTGCCTAGATAGAGCCTCGACATAATTGAAGGCTCGAACAATGGAGTAGTTTTCTCTTCAGTCGTACATTGAATGCATTGGAAACTATGATTAAAGTTGTTTTCTCTTAAAGCTCTGTGTTGTTCAAAATTGAAATCCTAACCGTTGTTGGTCTCTGCAGAATCTTTTGTAACAAAGATTGTAACAAAGAATATTGTCAATGAGGCTATCGGTATCTGAAAGCTTCCTATTTTTTTGCGCATATGGGAAGCTTGATCCATTAACGAATGATCGGCGAGAGTCGTTGAATTTAGAACTATTTAAATTTTTGAATTTGGTCTTATAGATTGCAACCTAAGATATTAAGTGTAAGCCAATGAGCTTGGCTTGGTTTTGATGCACTGAATACATTTTACTGTACCGAGAATTGTGGAAAGTTTTAGAGTGATCATTGGTTATATTTGCCAAATTTGAGTGTATTTTGGCCATTGTGTAAAACTATCTTTGTGCATTTTTTCCAATAGGGTATATTGTTTTATTGTTGCAACCATTTTAGCCATATAATTCGAGAGACTTACCTAATTTGTTCAATGAAAATGACCAAAATTAATGCAATATTGGAGTTCTTGAAAACTCTAATACTACCTACTTCTGATGACACATTCCAAATTAGCAAAGGCTCTCTCTTAGAAATTAAGACTTGTCTACAATATGCACAAGAACAGATTGCTTTTTTGCAGCTTGAATCTTAGCTACAGCAGGAAGAATTACAACAATGGAGTCATCATTCTAAACCTGTTTTTGTTTAGGAGATTGAAACAGACTCCCATAAACAACAAGACAATAATTTTACAGTTGATTCAGATCCAATGCCCAATAAAGGAGCAGAGTTACATGCAGATGCAGAAGTTCAGTTTGCACTTCTCAAGCCCATCATCAGACCTTGGGAAGAGCTTGTCAGCAACAAGCATAGAACAGGTCTTCGATATGACAAGGAGGTTTCCTTTCATATTCCAGATTACTCAAAGCCCATTCAGTTTCAAAGTGCTGGGCTCCTTCATGACAGTTCACCTTTAGCTGTTCTAGATTCTGCTCCTCTTCCATAGCAACAACAACAAATTGTGAAATTCCAACACGGTGACCGAGTTGGCCATGTGAAAGATCACTGTTTTGATCTTCACCCATGTAAACATTGTCATAAAACCAATCATTCTTCCAACAAATGCTTTAGAAAGAAACCTCTTGCAAGAACAAATATTCATCTTGGATGGATCACTTCTTGGCAATGGGCTTCAATAGCCAAGAAGACATTTCACTCATACAAAAGGATTTGTTTACGAATATTGAATAGTCTTGCAGTTGAATTTTCTCCATCATCTCACCTTGTATCTGACAGGGGGAGAAATCATGGCCATCTACAAGCTTCAAAGCCACATCAAGCGAGCTTGAGCCACAACCTACCATACCAAATTCAGAGTTGTAGCCAGAGACAAAGATGCCACTGAGCATGCCTTCAGTTGATGATACCTCTTCAAAGAATTGGGGACACTTCCTCTAGCATAAGACTTCAGCTTCTTGCCAGTTTTGGAAGAGTTCCAGGAATTGCATTAAGCATTCCAAAGTTGGTGGTAATCCTTAAACTATCACAGATTGAGACCTTCCTTTATTGGTTGAAGGTTTCCCTCTTCAAAACATCAGGAGAACTTCCTCTAGCAGAAGACCTGAGCTTCATGCCAGACTTGGAAGAGTTCTGGGAACTACACTAAGCGTTCCAGTGTTGGTGGTCATCCTTAAACCACTGCCCTTTATACCAACATTTCAGAGAGCACATTCAGCCTAGTTCTGCCATGCATTTTTTCACAATTTGTATTACAGCTCTCTTCTTGGACTCATACATAACCCTTCTAATTAAGGGGGGGAATGTTGTGTTATCACTCAGTTTGTAATAAAGGGATACGACCGAGGTAACCACAGACAAACTTTGGACTACAGGTTATATCCCACCTGCAATCAGAGAGGGCTCTCTCTTTATGATTTAGCTTTGTTTAAAAGGATTTTAGGCTAGCTATTGATTTCAGGGGTTTTTGTTTTGATTTTGGTGGGAAGTTTGATGTTTTCAAGTAGAGAGGCAAAGCATAGTCTGAGAAATTTCAAACCATTGGGCATGGAGTTGAGGAGTAGGACTGTTGGTGTGTTTTCTTGGTCACAAGAGGAATGAGCAAGGTAGCTACACATGGAACAATTCTTCAGGTTAAAAGGATGGAAAGAGTGCCAAGGAAGGAGAGGCAATTAAGAATCTCTTAATCAGCTTAACAGAGAAGGGTGAATGGGCTCTATCTAGGGGTAGTAAAGAATCCCTAGATAAGTGTCAAACACATGTGAATTAGGGTAAATATGAGCCACAGGGAATTCATATTCATGTCCAATTCAATTTAGATGAAACAACATAAAGAAACAACAGAAATTAAGCCTAGAGTGCGGTTAAACAAGTTCTAAGCTAATCTTTCTTTCTGCTATTTAGATGGTGAAATGATGAAAACAAAGGTAAGAGCACTTATTGAGTCATGTTGCAGCACAAGAATTCCACATTCACTTCTTCAGATCATTAGACACAGAGCAGACAGCTATTCCTCCAAATCTCTTCAGCAATCTTTGATTAAGTAAAACATATCAGGTATACAGTGCGAGTCTCTAGTGAAAGTTATTAATCGACCAACCCTTGAAACAATGCAGAGGGTGGTATATATAGGAAAAAACTCTCCTAATTTGTTTATTTACAGCTGTGACCTAAACAAGTCTGAAAGCAAATGATTACTTTAACCTAAACCTATCAGAAATAAATGCAAGAAAATATCTATGGGCTGCGCTGAGGGCAGCCGTATCAAAACTGAATTAATGCGTTGTCCTCGGTGGCTTGGTGCAGTGCTTCTGCAATAATTGTGCATGGACTTTTGCTCCATTGTAGTTCGGTGGCTTTAAATGCTTTAACTGTGATTTGAGAGCTGGGATAGGCTTACACCACCTGATTTGACTTTGTTGGCTGCCATTCAATGTAACCTTCTTTGGGATTTGAAGATTTCCATTAAAAAATTCATCTCATACTCTGTGCTGCTTCTCTTTCCTCTGATACTCTTTGACAAATGAATTGGGTTGCTTCTCTCCTTCACTATGGGTCAAATAAAAACTTAATGGCTGTTGTTCGGCCCCCTGATACTCTTTAGAACTCTCTTTTTCTCCTTTCTGCATGCTTTGCGAAGAAAAATAGGTCATTCTGCGCCTTTCGGGCTTGCTGGGGACAGTGCGATGAGGGGCTTTTCATTTTGGCCCTTCCCGTAGCTAGGCGCTAATCGCGCATGAAAAACTACCTTAGAAACTGATTTCGGGCTTCCTAAGCACGATTTTCGCCTTTCGCTCCAAAAACTGATGATGACGTCAACATGACGTAAGCGGGCGGGACCTGGTACGGTGGATGATGTCAGCATGACGTAAGCATGATGACATCAGCATGTACGATGGATGACGTGGCAGGGACATGGTGATAGTGATGTGGCAAGGGTGACTCGGCAAGAGGCCAACGTGTGCAGATGATGTGGCGAGGTCCTGGCACAGTCATCAGGGGGGGGGACAGAAGCGATTTGTGGTTTTCATCGGACTGCCTTTGGTACAGGGGTGGTTTCTTTCAGAGCGGCTCCGACACAATAGAAAGCGGATAGGTGTCTTCTGTACGGGGAGAAAACTGCTGCAATATCGGAGACTATCGTCCGGACGTAGGGGGCGCTCCGAAATCGGCGAGAGCTGTCGGATGGGGAGGGGGCAGATCAGAGGGCTGACGGGACGGTTATCTGGCAGGTGGTTAAAGGACGGGGCCCGCCCAAATATTTAATGAAAAATACGATGCGATGGGGGGTTTGAACTTAGGAAAGTGGGTTTTGGGGTTTTTTTTATATAAGGTTCGAGCAGGTTAAATGCTTTAACTAATGTTTAATAAAGCTTTTAAACATTAATTTTTGAGAAATGATTGTAGAGGGGAAAGATAGAAGGTTTTGATGGGTAAAGGGGTGAATGAGGAAGGTTATTAGCCTAACCAAATGTTAGACTAATCCCAGGACAGGGAAGGCTAATGCTGGGTCCCAGATGAACTCAGCATTTCCAAGACTTTGATAAATATGGCTATAATGCCAAGGGATGGGAATATATACATAGGGGAGTTATATAGTGCTTTTAGTGAGGGGAAGGGGCAATGATGTAGGGAGTTAAATAGTATAGTTAGGAATTAATATGAATTTGTGAGATGAAGTGTGGGGGAGAGCCTAAGTTTGTGAACTGAACTTAGACATAGGGAGTGGATGAAAATGTGAAGAAATGATTTTTACACAAGAGATGTGGCTTCTTTACACCAAGGAAAGCCAAAAATTGACTTAATTTTTCACCAAAATGAAAAGATGACAGGACTGTTGGGCAAATCCCAAGGTTCTCAATGGGATGTTAGTGAGTGATTTGAGGGAATAAGAAGAATGGGGGGTTAGACATGCCTCGCTTGAGCTCCTTCATATAAAATGCCTGACATATGCGACCTGAATAGATGTAACACTTGAAAATAGGAAATGGATCACATGGCTTGATTCTGCAACCACAAAAAGTACCTACCCAGCCTACTTACCTAACATTTTTTGCTTCTTTTGGTTTGGGTGCACTTGAAATTGCAGACCCAGATTTACAATTTTTCTTTTGATTTCCTTCCTATCTAAATCTACACTTATTTCTGCCAAGGGCCCAGATTAAGCAATTGGGCTCCTTTGATTCTCTACCTATCTACAAATCTGCCAAGATTAAACTGTTTGGACAGATATCATTCTCTATATTCTAAAACAGGAAATTGAAACCTAGGGAGACCAAGATTAAACAGTTTGGCCTTCCCTTAACTTAATGAATTCTTCAAAAGTGGAGCAACTCATCAAAATTGGAATACAGCAGTAGCATTTGGACTAGCACACTTCATGGCATCTTGTGGAAATATGGAACACTGCATCCTGCAAAGTATGACATATTTGGCATGTAAAAATGTCAATCATGAAAAATGAACACCTGTTGCAACAGGAGGCTAACAGTGGCTCCACTTGGGGATGGATTTTCCTTGTGAAAAGCCAAGAACAGCAAGTCAGAATGCCTTGATCTTTTATGGTTGTTGTGGATTGAAGAAACTTCTTGGTGCTGGCTGTTAGATAATTGAAACTTTGTAATATGAACAATCTCCTCCTCAACTGAAATACTGTGAACTGCATAGCACTGCCTGCTTTCTTCTGCGTGCTTGCTATTATGTAGAATGTTGCTTGAGTATTGTCTTTGAAACATTCTCAAAACATGGATCAAAACTGATGTGTTTGCTTTACTTTTTCTTTGACCAAGGGTGTTGATATGAAACTGAAACACTCCTCTGTTTTGATATTTTAGACTAAAGACTGCAAACAGCTTCCCTTTACCATGAATTGCCGTGATGTGACTGTGCCACTCTTGCTGCTTTGTTGAAATTAGTACAGAGACAGAGCTTTTAAAACTGGAACACTTGTATTGGCTGTGTCTTCACAAGATTTATTGTTGCTCCTCTAACATTCAGAAAAATAAAACAAAACGTTGATATATACAAATATTACTGTACAAAAGATATATACAAAGCTGTATTGTATCTCTTAAAAGGGGTCATGGTAATGTTTGAGCATACGGCCATTCACAGGGCCTTCTTCAGCAGAACTATCCTCTACAGATTTAAGAAAATAAGTGTTATTTCCCTGAACAGCAGAAATAACGAATGGTCCTTTCCATAAAAAATCAAACTTTGCATGTTTTCCCTTGTCTTCTCTTCTTGAGTCCCACCTTAGAACTTTGTCACCAATATTGAAATCCTCAGCCTTAGCTCTCTTGTCAAACATCTTTTTGAGCTTTTCTTGCAGAATTTGAGCTCTGTCATAAACTTGTTCTCTGGTTTGCTGAAGATGAATGGTCTGATTAATTCTTCTTTGAATGTCATTTGGTTCAGCCTGAATCTCCTGTAACAGCTTGATAGTAGGAATGCCCAGGGATGAAGGAAATCTTGCCTCCATGCCATATACCAGCTCATAAGGGCTCATTCCAATGGATCTCTTGCTCGAAAGTCTGTCTGCCCATAGGGCATTTACCAGCTTTTTGTGCCAGTTCTTCTTGTTTTCTTCTAGCACTTTCTTTATGATGTTGATGAGGCTTTTGTTAGATGATTCGGCCAAGCCATTACCTTGAGGGTAATAGGCTGTAGAGTGGCCCAAGGTAATATGAAATTTGTGGAAAAAATTGATCATCTTTTTGGACTTAAAGGCAGCGGCATTGTCAGTGATGATTTTCTCGGGGCAGCCAAATCTAGAGAGGATATTGCACTCAAGGAATTGGATAATGATGGTGTCATTGGCTTGCCTACAAGGAATGGCTTCAACCCACTTAGTGAAATAGTCGGTGGCTGTTAGGATCCACTTGTGCTGGCCTGAGGAAGAGGGATGGATTTCTCCAATGAAGTCAAGACCCCATTGTTGAAAAGGTTTTTCGGTTGTGATGGGTTTAAGAGGCAGGGGTAACAACTTTCTCTTGCCCTCAAAAATTTGGCATTTGTGACATGACATGGAAAATTTCTTTACATCTGCAAAAAGAAAGGGCCAATAGAAACCAGCCCTTAAAATTTTATCAACAGTGGACTTCCAGTATAGATGTCCTCCATAGTGACCTGCATGGAATTCTTTCATGACATTGTTAGTTTCATTCATGGTTAAACAATTAAGCAATATACCTTCATGATTTCTCCAAAATAATGCACCATCTATAACAGAAAACTTTAAAGCCTTCATTTTCAAAAATCTCTTCTTGGTCCTGGACAATCCTAGGGGAGCACACAGGTTTAACAATACATAACATATATTAGCGTACCATGGAGATTGTAAAGATATTTCACTGATCTGTGGAGTCGCCAGCTCCGGTTCATTGTCCAGCTGGTTAATGTCTAGGGCTTGAAAGTTTGTTTCGGACATCAGTTTGGCTAAACCTTGTCCCTTTATCAGCTTGGTTGGTTTTATTTCTATGTCATACTCAAGGATGTTTGCTATCCACTTGCCTCTTTTGCCTTCTAATCCCTCTTGGGTCATTATGTCTTTTACAGCAGCATGTGGGACATAGGCAATCACATGTGAATATAAAATGTACACTCTGAAATCCTTGATAGCCTTGACAAGTGCATAGGCATGTTTTTCCATGATTGGGTACTTCAAAGGGGCATCTCTTAAGGCTCGGCTGAAAAAAGCGATTGGTTTTCCAGTTCCATGTTCATCCTTTTGCAAAAGGACAGCGGCTATTGTGTGATCAGATGCAAACGAAAATATGATAAAATCTTTGTCAAACTGTGGGCTAGTTAGGACAGGGGTTTGGGTTAAGGCAGATTTTATACTCTCAAATGCTTGCTTGGTTTCAAGAGACCATTTTACCTTGGCATCCTTTTTTAACATGTTTCTTAACAGTCTTATTAACTCAACCAGATTTGGAATAAATCTTCTTAAGAAGTTGATTTTCCCAAGGAATGCTTGCAGCTCTTTTATGTTTCTTGGATATGGGATTTGGAGGATGGCTTGGATTCTTTCAGGGTCAATTCTGATCCCATACTTTGATATGATGTGGCCCAGTAACTTGCCTTCTTCAAGGCCAAAGAGAGACTTTTTGGGATTCAAGGAAATGCCATATTTCCTACATGTCATGAATATTCGCCTAAGATGCTTGAGGTGCTCTTCGTCAGATTTGGAAATAGGGGTTAAGTCATCAAGGTAAACAACTAGAAAATCGTGTATTTCTTTGGCAAATGCAATATCCATTGCTCGTTGAAAGGTTGCACCAGCGTTTTTAAGTCCAAATGGCATCTTAACATACTTAAATGTTCTCCACGGTGTGGTAAAGGCAGTTTTGTCTTGGTCATCCGGGTGAACAAGTATTTGGTTGAAACCTGAAAAAGCCATCTAGCAAAGAGATTCTAGATGACCCCACTACTCTTTGTAAAATGTGTCCATTTTGGGCAAAGGATAGTGGTCTTTTAGGGAGAGTTGGTTTAAATTTCTCAAATCTACACAAAGTCTAATTTCACCTGTCTTTTTCCTTGTAGGAACGAGATTGGATACCCATTCAGAAAATCTGATGGGTGCTATTATCCCTGCATCAAACATCCTCTTTACTTCCTTCTCAATCAAGGGAAGAAGCATAGGGTTAATTCTTCTAAGTTTCTGTTTGAAAGGTTTCTGGTTTGGTTTTAAGGGAATTGTGTCTTGGATCACTGAGGTGTCATAGGATTTCAAATACTCATAACTCCAAGCAAATACATCTTAGATTTCTTTAAATAAATCAATATACTTGGGCTTTTGATCAGGTGGCAAATTTTTGGATAGTTTGGTCATTTTGGGATTCTCTACTGTCCCAATGTTGTGTTCTTCTATAGCAGCGTTTAATGGTTGTAATTTTGGCTTTCTGGGAACATCATTAGCGTCAAACATGTCTTCTAATGGGGTTAAGCCAGCAGGCAGAAAATTATCCTTTAAGTCAATGATCTCTGCCTCCGCTTTGGCAATTTCCTCCAACTACATTTGCTTCAACTGTTCTATGTTTGTTTTGTTAAAAACAGTCGGGTTTAGGATTTGTTTGGCTATTGCAGCTATTACAGCCTGTTGGTTTTCATTTGTTTGCTATTGGGGATCCTTCATAACATCCGTGTCAATGTTAATATTTGAAAACTCATGCTCAAGAGTGAGGAAATTATTAATCTGGGCATCATTTTCAAACACTTGCCAATCTTTAACATTATTTGGGACAGTGGGCCTATGTTTTATTTCAGCAGTAAAGTGATGGTTTGGCTCAAAGGGAAGCTTGCATGTACTAGCAAAGGTGGCTAGGCTGTGTGCATGAATGTTATGATTTCTTGAAATCTTGTCAAGCTTGGATTCAGTGAATGTATTGAGTATGTTAGTGGCAGCAGTCCTATAGGCCCTCATTCTATTGTCATTGGTTACAAAATTGCCTTTCATCTGTTGTATGATTAAGTCAGAGTCACCTAGAATGGACACCTTTGCAGCTCCTAAAGCTTTGAGCAGTTTAAGGCCTAAAAGCAGAGCCTCATACTCTGCCATGTTGTTGGTGCATTTGAAATTCAGTCTGTAGGCATGACCTTCTGCACGATTGTTATGTGTATTGTGAATCCATACACCTGCCCCTGCTCCTAACTTGTTGACAGAGCCATCAAACTCTAAATACCATGTGATTTCTTGCTTGTGGTTCGTGCTAAGAGTTTCAGCTATGTTAGGATTGGGCAGATTTGAAATTTCTGTTTGGGGAGTTTCTTCTAGCATGCTGGTTGCATTAATTGTTGTGACAGTCTCATGGGTATGTGCAACCGATTCTTCATTGATGTGTGCTTGTTGTTCTAGAGCCAAAGGCTCATCATCAGTTGGAGAATTTGTATCATCATTAAACAAAATAAAGGAATCCATATCAGAATGGATTGAGTAAATGGGAAAATTTTCAGGCTTGCTCTCACTACTTACCACATATTTCATAAGTGTTTCTCTGTACAATCTCTTTGGTTGCCCAAAGACTGAAATCGTAGCATAGGAGAGGTCTAGTTGAAGGGATCCTTGGAGCTTTGCTCCCCATGATCTTGACAGGAGCATACCATATTTTGGTGGGATGTCAGCCACCACCACATCCATGAGGATGGTCTTGTTGGGATATTGGACTAGGGATACACACAAGTCTTTGATGAGGCCTAAACACTTGACCTGGCTTGAGTCAAAGGAAAACAGATCTTTGTAGGGTCTGGTAATATCAAGGTTCAGCTTTTCCATAACTGCTTTGGGCATCAGATTGTGTGATGCTCCTGAATCAAACATTGCGTTGTGTAAAACTTTGTCATGTATATGAAAACTGACATAAAAGGGTGGAATAGGTCTGTATGTTGACTTTCCATTGACTTCTGGACCAAACAGCAGTTCTGGGGTGTCATCTAAAACATTTACATCATCCTTAACCTCTGGCATTTGAAGTGATCTTTGAATTTGTTGGCTATATACATCATGTTTGGCAAGTTCTGAAAGGGGGATGGATATCTTAAGTTTTCCAATTTCTGCCTCCAAATTAAATGGCTTTTCTGATGGAGTCTTGGTGTTGATAATGGCAGTGTTTTTTGTTTCATTTGAATTATCAGTGATTTGCTCTTGCCTATCAGCGCTGATTGTTTGCAGTTTTAGTAGAGCTTTTTGGAACATTGGTCGAATTTTGCTCAGAGGAAGAAGGTGACAAAAGCTGATCTACAGAAGGCTGCGCTTTTGTTATGTCTTCTACAGTCGCATGATGTGGGTTTGGGATGGTTGTATCAGCTAGTTTTGTTATGACGACCTTGCTCTTAATCTTGTTGGGCTGTTTTCCATCCTTGGTTTTGCTAGGTTCAGAAATGTCAATGGTCCTGGTTCTCAGCTTATATTGTTTGTGGACTTCATACACAGCAGTATCATAACCTTGTTTAAAATCAAAAGACTCACCAGACTTAGTCTGAAATTGATTACAGTCAAATTCATTTTGGTCTTCTTGGCTCAGAAATGTTTGATGCTCACCCTTTAGATCCATTAAGTTCATGTGAGTGTCCTCTATGGGTTCACTAGAAGTAGATCCTTCAACATAGTTATCTTGAAAAGGGGGTCTTATATCATGGTCTTGGCTAGACCTACCAGCATTTGTGTTCTGTGTTTTCCTAAAATTTAGGTTCCTTATGGTATTAGACTGTTGTCCTTCCCATGATGATCTCCTCTCAACGCTTTCTACTCTTTCTCCCAGCCTTTGTAGGCCATTGATAATAGCATCAAGCTTTTGATCAAAGGCTGAGGGTTCTTCCTTAAAGGTGGTTCTTCTTTCCATTCTGGCTCTGTTTCTTTTGGCAATTAGGTTGGCCTCTATGCTAACAGCAACATTTTGCATGTCTGCAAGGGTCTGAGGAGCTCTTTCTTTTAACTGGTATGCCATATCCGGGTCGAATCCATCAGGGAATTTGTACAAGGCAAGGTCAGGTGGGGGTCTTAAGTTTTGTGGTATTGCATTATAGACATTATTGAATCTTGCACAATACTCCAAAACAATCTCCTGAGGACCTCTTTTAATTGTGTCATATTCAGCTAGTATGTGCAAGGGGTCTTTAATTTTATCCCATCTGTTGGTAAAGGATTGGTAAAGCTCATCCAGGGTAGTTATTGAATTTGCAGCAAGTGATCTAAACCAAGTTCTTACATCACCGGTTAAACTTTGAACAAAAATTCTCATTCTCATGCTATCATCGTCTATTTCGTAGTTTTCAAAATAGTCTTGCATCTTCTTGGTATGCTGAAGGGTTGTGAAAGGACCGGTACTGTCAAAATAGGTAATTTTAGATTGGTACTCTTGAGGTAAAGCCCCGGGATTAGCAGGAAATTGTAGGGGTGCATATCTATTAGCCATATTGGCAGGGATAAGTGGGACAATGGGGATTAATGGAACAACAGGGATAACATGGATAACATAAGTAACTG
Organism: Pinus tabuliformis; assembly: GCA_031772625.1. NCBI lineage: Eukaryota > Viridiplantae > Streptophyta > Pinopsida > Pinales > Pinaceae > Pinus > Pinus tabuliformis. The sequence continues at coordinate 687,258,119 of CM062819.1, forward strand.
GAACAACAGTAGTGGTAGTTGTAGTATGTGCAGTGAATGGAGGTGTGGATGGAGTGCTTTGAGAGGTGGATGATGAATCAGGGGAAACAGGAGTTGAACGAAATAGAACCTTGATAGGAGTTGGAACATAGCTTGGGTGAGCTGTTTCAGGAGTCAAATCAGCAAAATTTTCTCTTTGCTCTTACTTCCTGAGGATCTTTGGGATTAGGTTCAGATTTTCAAAAGTAGCTGGGGGATTTGGGTCTGGATTTGACCTTGTATATCGTGGATTCTTCTTGGGAGCCAGCTTCCGAACTTGTTTTTATTTTTTTGGTATTTTTCTGGGAATGTTTTTAGAATTAAATCAGTGAGGAACTGATCAGATTTTAGAATAGCTATGTATAGCTTAAAACTAGCATGAAGATTGACTGAAGCAGCTTTTATCTACTCCTGTAAATGTAAAACAAGAACAGTTTCAAAGGCTTCCTGGCCGACATTCAGGCTTCATCTGTAGTTTTAAGGGATATACAACAATTAGAAAATCGACTTATCCAGTGGATTTTTACAACCTTCTTCGTGAAATTAACTGGGGAGGTTCCCCAGCGGAGTCACCATTATGTTATCACTCAGGTTGTAATAAAGAGATACGGCCGAGGTAACCACAGACTAACTTTGGACTACAGGTTCTAGCCCACATGCAATAAGAGAGGGCTCTCTCTTTATGATTTAGCTTTGTTTAAAAGGATTTTAGGCTAGCTATTGATTTCAGGGGTTTTTATTTTGATTTTGGTGGGAAGTTTGATGTTTTCAAGTAGAGAGGCAAAGCATAGTCTGAGAAATTTCAAACCATTGGGCATGGAGTCGAGGAGTAGGACTGCTGGTGCGTTTTCTTGGTCACAAGAGGAATAAGGAGCAAGGTAGCTGCACATGGAACAATTCTTCAGGTTAAAAGGATGGAAAGAGTGCCAAGGAAGGAGAGGCAATTAAGAATCTCTCAATCAGCTTAACAGAGAAGGGTGAATGGGCTCTATCTAGGGGCAGTAAAGAATCCCTAGATAACTGTCAAACACATGTGAATTAGGGTAAATATGAGCCACAGGGAATTCATATTCATGTCCAATTCAGTTCAGATGAAACAACATAAAGAAACAACAGAAATTGAGCCTAGAGTGCGGTTAAACAAGTTCTAAGCTAACCTTTCTTTCTGCTATTTAGATGGTGAAATGATGAAAACAAAGGTAAGAGCACTTATTGATTCATGTTGCAGCACTAGAATTCCACATTCACTTCTTCAGATCATTAGACACATAGCAGACAGTCATTCCTCCAAATCTCTTCAGCAATCTTTGATTAAGTAAAACATATCAGGTATACAGTGCGAGTCTCTAGTAAAAGTTATCAATTGACCAACCCTTGAAACAATGCAGAGGGTGGTATATATAGGAAAAAAACTCTCCTAATTTGTTTATTTACAGCTGTGACCTAAACAGGTCTGAAAGTAAATGATTACTTTAACCTAAACCTATCAGAAATAAATGCAAGAAAATATCTATGGGCTGCGCTGAGGGCAACCGTATCAAAAATGAATTAATGCGTTGTCCTCGGTGGCTTGGTGCAGTGCTTCTGCAATAACTGTGCATGGACTTCTGCACCATTGTAGTTCGATGGCTTTAAATGCTTTAACTGTGATTTGAGAGCTGGGATGGGCTTACACCGCCTGATTTGACTTTGTTGGCTGCCATTCAATGTAACCTACTTTGGGATCTGAATATTTCCATTAAAAAATTCATCTGATACTCTGTGCTTCTTCTCTCTCCTCTGATACTCTGTGAAAAATGAATTGGGTTGCTTCTCTCCTTCGCTGTGGGTCAAATCAAAACTTAATGGCCACTGTTCGGCCCCCTGATACTCTTTAGAACTCTCTTTTTCTCCTTTCTCCGTTCTTCATGAAGAAAAACGGGTCATTCTGCGCCTTTCGAGCTTGCTGGGGGCTGCGCGATGAGGGGCTTTCCATTTTGGCCCTTTTCCTGTAGCCATGCGCGATTAGCGCTAGGCGCTAATCGCGCATGAAAAACTGCCTCAGAAACTGATTCCGGGCTTCCTAAGCACGATTTTCGCCTTTTGCTCCAAAAATTGATGATGACATCAGCATGACGTAAGCGGGCGCGACCTAGTACGGCAGATGACATCAGCATGACATAAGCATGATGATGTTAGCAAGATGACGTCAGCATGTATGGTGGATGACGTGGCAGGGACATGGTGGCAGTGACGTGGCAAGGGTGACTCGGCAGGAGGCCGACGTGTGCAGATGATGTGGCGAGGTCCTGGCGCAGTCTTCGCGGGGGGGGGGGACAGAAGTGGTTTGTGGTTTTCATCGGACCGCCTTTGGTACGGGGGCGGTTTCTGTCAGAGAGGCTCCGACGCAATAGAAAGTGGACAGGTGTCTTCTGTACGGGAAGAAAACTGCTGCAATATCGGAGGCTATCGTCCGGACACAGGGGGTGCTCCGAAATCGGCGAGAGCCATCGGATGGGGAGGGGGCAGATCGGAGAGCTGACGGGACGGTTATCTGGCGGGTGGTTAAAGGACGGGGCCCGCCCAAATATTTAATGAAAAATGCAATGCGGCTGGGGGTTTGAACTTAGGAAAGTGGGTTTTCGGGTTTTTTTTTTATATAAGGTTCGGGCGGGGTAAATGCTTTAACTAATGTTTAATAAAGCTTTTAAACATTAATTTTTGAGAAATGATTGCTGAGGGGAAAGATAGAAGGTTTTGAGGGGTAAAGGGGTGAATGAGGAAGGTTATTAGCCTAACCAAATGTTAGGCTAATCCCAGGACAAGGAAGGCTAATGCTGGGTCCCAGATGAACTCAGCATTTCCAAGACTTTGATAAATATGGCTATAATGCCAAGGGATGGGAATATATACATAGGGGAGTTATATAGTGCTTTTAGTGAGGGGAAGGGGCAATGATGTAGGGAGTTAAATAGTATAGTTAGGAATTAATATGAATTTGTGAGATGAAGTGTGGGGGAGAGCCTAAGTTTGTGAACTGAACTTAGACATAGGGAGTGGATGAAAATGTGAAGAAATGATTTTTACACAAGAAATGTGGCTTCTTTACATCAAGGAAAGCCAAAAATTGACTTAGTTTTTCACAAAAATGAAAAGATGACAGGACTGTTGGGCAGATCCCAAGGTCCTCAATGGGATGTTAGTGAGTGATTTGAGGGAATAAGAAGAATGGGGGGTTAGACATGCCTCGCTTGAGCTCCTTCATATAAAATGCCTGACATATGCGACCTGAATAGATGTAACACTTGAAAATAGGAAATGGATCACATGGCTTGATTCTGCAACCACAAAAAGTACCTACCCAGCCTACTTACCTAACATTTTTTGCTTCTTTTGGTTTGGGTGCACTTGAACTTGCAGACCCAGATTTACAATTTTTCTTTTGATTTCCTTCCTATCTAAATCTACACTTATTTCTGCCAAGGGCCCAGATTAAGCAGTTGGGCTCCTTTGATTCTCTACCTATCTACAAATCTGCCAAGATTAAACTGTTTGGACAGATATCATTCTCTATATTCTAAAACAGGAAATTGAAACCTAGGGAGACCAAGATTAAACAGTTTGGCCTTCCCTTAACTTAATGAATTCTTCAAAAGTGGAGCAACTCATAAAAATTGGAATACAGTAGTAGCATTTGGACTAGCACACTTCATGGAATCTTGTGGAAATATGGAACACTGCAGCCTGCAAAGTATGACATATTTGGCATGCAAAAATGTCAATCATGAAAAATGAACACCTGTTGCAACAGGAGGCTAACATGTTGGACACCTAATCCTCTATGGGTTGGTGTAGAATGTGAACAACCATGAGAGTCCAAGAAACCTTGGGATGTGGAACCCAACAATCACATGAATGTACTATAAATGTATATCATTGTCAATAATAAACACAATCTCATGTTTATCTTTCCTATTTTTTCTCTGCCATGTGTGTGTTTAACAGATCTAAAAACTTATGATACTTCATTAATACAACATAAGATCCCTTTGAAGCCAGAAGCAGTACCTTATCAACAAAAACTTAGGAGGATTAATCCAGCCCTTCTACCAACTGTCGAAAAGGAAATTAAGAAAATGCTAGATGCCCATACCATTCTCCCTCTTAGATATTCTAATTAGGTTGCAAATTTAGTTCATGTCATGAAAATGAATGGAGAAATCAGACTTTGTGTGGACTTTAGAAATTTGGACAAAGCATCATTAAAGGATAATTACCCTTTGCCCAAAATGGATCAGTTACTTCAAATGGTTTCAGGAGCACAAAGACTTTTTATGCTTGACGATTTTTCAGGTTATAATCAGGTGAATGTTGATCCAGCAGACAGGGAAAAGACAACCTTCACTACACACTAGGGTACATTTATGTATGCTAGAATGCCATTTGGCTTATCAAATGCTGGAGAAACATTTCAGAGAGCTATGGATGTGGCTTTTATGGGTCAGGTAAACAAATTTGTGGTTATTTATCTTGATCACATTACTGTTTTTTTCTAAATCTGATCAGAAACATCTAAAGCACTTGATGAAGGTTTTTGACAGGTATAGGAAATTTGGGATATCATTAAACCCTAAAAAGTCTCTATTTGCTATCAAAGAAGGAAAACTATTGGGCCATATAATCTCAAAGGAAAGAGTGGTAATTGATCCCAAGTGTGTGTTTGCCATTGAAACATTGACCTTACCTAGAAACAAGAAAGAAATTCAAGCTTTTCTGGGTAAGATTAATTTTTTAAGGAGATTCATCCCAAATTTTGCAGAGATTGTAAAAGATATAACTGACATGCTCCAAAAGGATCATGAAGTTAAATTTACTGTCTCTTCTAGGCATGCATTTGATCAGATCAAGAAAGCTATCTCTGAAGCTCCCACCTTGGCCAGCCCTGATTATACTAAACCATTCAGTATCTTTTCTTTTGCCTCAGAAACAACCCTTGCTACTATTCTATTATAAAAGAATGAATATTCCCATGACCAGCCCTTAGCCATTTTCAGTAAGGTTATGAGGGATGCTGAGCTTAAGTATGACATAATTGAGAAGCAAGCCTATGCCCTCATTCAAGCCCTGAAATCTTTCAGGATGTATGTCCTACATTCACCTATTACTGCTTATGTTCCTAATGGTGCTGTAAAAATAGTTTTAACTCAACCTGACATTGATGGGAAACGAAGTAGGTGGATCACTCAAATACTTGAGTTTGATCTAACTATCAAAACTACAAAGCTAGTAAAAGGCCAGGGATTAGCCAAGCTTCTAGCAGAATCCAATTGCAAAGTGCTTGGAATCAATTCTATTTTAGAAGTACAAGGGAAGAATCCACAAGAACCTTCTATCCTAGTACAAGGGAAGAATCCACAAGAACCTTTTGTCCTTGCACAAGGGAAGAATCCACAAGAACCTTTCCTAATTTTACAAGGGAAGAATCCACAAGAAACTTTCCTAATTTTACAAGGGGAGAATCCACAAGAACTTTCTCTTCAACCTGAAGAAAAGAATCCACAAGAACCTTTACCTTTAGATCATATTAGCCCTTTACATATTGATGACAAATTTCTATTGTCAAATTGGTATCAAGACATTGTAAATTTTCTACTCCATTTTGAATGCCCAACATCATTTTCCAAAGCCCAATGTAAAAATATTAAATTGAAAGCAATCAAGTACTGCATCATAAATGCAAATTTGTACTAGAAAGATCCACTGAATATTTTGTTATTATGTTTAACAGAATCAAAAACTGAAGGAATCATTGATCAGTTTCATACAAGATTTTGTGGAGGACATTATGCTTGGAGAGCAATAGCATACAAGATTTTAAGGGGAGGATTTTATTGGCCAACATTGTTCTTGCAAGTAGGGCCAAAGGTCAAAGGTTGTGTTCCTTGTCAGATGTTTGCTAGTAAATAGAAACAGCGGTTCTTCCATTAGTACCATCAATAATATTAGCACCTTTCCTTCAATGGGGATTAGATTTTTTTGGAGAGATCCATCCCACTTCAATTAATCAACACAGATGGATCCTCACAACAACATACTACTTCACTAAATGGGTGGAAGAAATTCCATTAAGAAATGCTACCGATTCAGTAGTAATTAAATTCATTGAAGAAAATATCTTATCTAGGTTTGGTTGCCCAACTCAGATTGTCATAGATAATGCAACAACATTCTCTAGTGTTAAAATGATTGAGTTTTGCCAGAAATATCAGATTTTGTTACATCATTCAACTCCATACTACCCTCAAGGTAATGGCCTCGCAGAATCCTCAAATAAAAGTCTGGTAAAGGTAATAAAAAATACCCTAGCAGATCATAAAAAGAGCTGGGACTCTCATTTAATTTATGTAGTATGGGAAAACAAAATAACTCCAAAAAGATCTACTGAGAAATCTCCTTTTCAGTTAGTCTATGGGAAAGATGCAATTTTTCCCACCAATTTGGCTTTCCCAGTTTTAAAATTCTTGCAGGACTCAACAGATGAACCTGATGATTTTTCAAGAAGGATAAATCAGATTATTGAACTAAATGAAATAGAGATGAAGTTTAATACAAATTGAAGAAATATCAGAATAAGATGAAAATCTTGTTTGAAAAAAGAGCCAGGGAAAGGGACTTCAGGGAAGGTGACCTAGTTCTAAGATGGGACTCCAGGAGGGAGGAAAAGGGAAAGCATGGTAAGTTTGATAACCTATGGTTTGGTCCTTTAGCAATTGTTGAAGTAAAGGGTAACAACACTTTTGTGCTACAAAATATTGAGGGACTATATTCCACTTATCCTGTAAATGGAAGGTTTCTCAAACATTTCATTCAATACTGAGAAGTTGGAATACATTTCATTGTAAAAACTCTGGTTTCTTTTACTTTTTAAGCTGTCAGTGAGATTTTTTATAGCAAAGGACTCCATAGCCCGAGGAGAAGGCACATGGATCTGTAGGTTCTTTGCATTCTATAGGAGAAAGTAATCCCCAGTTGGAGCCAATCTTGTAGAATTTTTTGGTTGCAAATCTAAATGCCACTACTTTGTTCTAAATTCAGTTTGAAAAATAATAGTTGTGTGCAGTTTGTTTAGATGCTACACTAGGTTATTTTATCCAATTATACAGTTGCATCATAATTGGATTTGTTTTAAATTAATTCTCATAGGTAGAAAATATATTGGCTCAACAGTTTAATCTGAGCCAATGGAAGAAATAAGGTATAGAGATAGATTGTTCGTAAAAAGAAAATATTGGGTTGCTAGTTCAAATGCACTCTGGAAGGATAAGTAAAAATGTTAGGAATAGAAGGGTAGGTAGAAATGTGAAAGTTTGAGATGCTGAAATGGTTATTTCCTCAAGATCAAAACATTAAGGGAGGCTAAGCGTCATGCAAGTTCCCTGTGCGATACCGATGTCAACTGTTAGATGACTGCTGATTGCTGACCGTGGGATCAATATCACATCACATCATTCATGAGTGAATTAACCTTGGGCAGAAGAAAGTGCGATTTGCGATGTCACTGTCGACCGTTAGATCTGAAGAGAGGAGATCAATGACGTAGAGTTAACTGTTGGTCAGTTGCTATTCAATTGTTGTTCAGTTGCTGTTCAATTTCTGTTCAGTTACTGTTTAACTGACCTCCTGCGTCATTTTTTGAATAACAAAAATTCGTAATTTATGTTATTTCATTCATATGCTATCACTTCATTCATTAAAACACCTAGACCCACAGCCGCCGCGTCCACCTATCATATCACGACCCCACCATTCATTCCTCGCTCACACGTTAAACTCCCTCCACCTCACCTCTCATCCCGCACACTCCTCCGCAATCATACGACCCACACTCCCTTTCGGCCCTCATTCGCCATCTGAAGTTTATCGGCGGGGGGGGGGGGGGGCGAAATGGGCAGTCTTTAATACCGCCTATATAAACCACAAAAGTACCTTTTAGTCTTTCGGGACTAAAAATCCCAAAACCACAAACTGCTCCATCTTATCTCCGAACGCGGTATCCTTCATAACCGTTACCACCACCCCACATCACCTCCATGTCACGTTCACTTCATATTTTTCGTCCAATCATCTGCCACCTATTTGTTGCCCATTCATTTTCGCTCCCGCACATTTATAACCAAATGTCTATTAATTAACCCGTTGGATCATTAATGAACTTTCAAACATTCGGTGCCACCTTCCCACTCCATTTTTCTCTTTATAAAAACTGTGTCATGCATTTCAAAGGTTATACAGTTAACTTCTGTGACCGAGAGTATTTTTCAAGCTTGCCTGCTCAACAGCTCAGCCATTGTCCGACATTCTAGCAGCCACTTGTCCTGTTCGCAAGCACATCTTCCAAGTCCACTTGTCAGTTACTTGTCTCCACTTTGGTAACTCCTTTTACCATTTTTTCATTTACAGTCCGCAATTTCGTTTGACAAAATGCCTCCCAAGGGAAAAGCAATTACAGAAGTTTCAAATCCTCTAATTCAACCACAGATTTATTTCCACCATACTCCATTAGTTGACAGGGATTGCAACATCATTGAGACTTCTTCTCAATTTGATTTATTTGAAATTTATTGTTGGTGGGAAGAACAACAAATTGACCAAAGTGAAGAAATTGGGCTCTAGGAATCCCAATTACCTCACTATATTTTTCCACAAAAACATAGAGCTCCAGTGTTTGTGAGAAAATTCCATGAATCCTATGGTCCCAGCCAGAGAGCCATTATCTCACCTACTGGAGAAATCCTCTATCCTATTAACATTGATTCAATTGAGAAAATGTTGCAGGCCCCTGCCACTACACCAACTCATCCTTTTTCTCATGAAAACCTGATAGAAGCTTATAACAAATTGGACTTTACCAAGAGATCCCAAACCCTGGAACTATTTTTAGCAATTGGTAGTCCTCTACCAAAGAGAAATCCCCCTTATGATTCATCTATGTTTCTTGATAGAACTAGGCATATTACTACTATCCTATCCTATTTTCTTGGTTATCACTCTGATCAGTCTGTCAATGAAGCCATCCTTGGTTTCTTATCCATGTTTTCTTCTGATTCTAAGCCTACTGTTATTTATGATTTCAGTCATTTCATAGCTGAAACCATACATGAGTAGTTTGTCAAATTTAACACTGAAGAAGTATTCAAGTATGCTTCAGTACTTGTGTATCTGTTTATATATTTTCAGGGGGACAAATTCCCATTTTCTTTGCAGAAACTTGATGAAGAAGGATCGCCACAGTCAGTGATTTTCTGGACTTCAATGGGGATGAAGGAGAAAGAAGAATTCACATATAAGCAGTTCATAGAACTGTTTATTCATCCAACCCTCAGCCTTATGAGCAACACTCCATTACCAAGGATCAGTGAAGATATTGTCAAAGAACTTTAGTTCATAGATCAAGCTGCAATAGGAGATTGGTATTGCTACCAGAACTACACAGAAATCATGGTTTTTGGCTATGAGCATCCACCCTACAAACTGCCAAAGTACCTCCCTGTTAGAATCTTTGCACTAGAATACTTGAGGCAAAGATTGAATGCAGATGAAGTACATTTTGTAGCTGCCAAAAATAAATCGCAATTTAATCTCAAAGCTCAAGTTGGTCCCTTCATTTGTAATACTAGGGCAACAGGGGAGGAAGCTGATAAGCTGCTAAAGGAAATGAAATTTGCTCTCAGTTTCTCTTGGTCATATGACCCATTGGGAGTCATCTCCAAACTCAAGGTGGAAAATAAGTTCACACCATATCATCATACAGCTAGGCCTGAGATAGAACAGTTCAAGAATCAGTTGGAATGGATAGAAAATACCCTGCAAGAGGCTATGGAGCAGGTAGTCTCTACATCTAATATGAAAACTCTAATTGCAAAGGAAAAGATAGCTAAGAGAGGAAGGGAAGAACAATCTTCACCTGCAACGGAGGCAACAAGCCAAGGCTTCAAGGTTTTTCACAGGAAAAAGAAACAAAGAGTCTCTATGAATGTTGATTCACAGTCTGGTGAACAGTCTATACAATCTCCAACTCAGTCTACCACTTCTCATGAACAACAGATAGTTCAAATTGCTGGAGTCATTCCAGAGAATAAAGAAGAAGACATCTTCCATGTCTTTAGTGAAATCAAAAGAAAGAATGAAGAATTGAAGTTGAATACTTACACCCAGTTCTAGAAGCATTCTTCTAGCTCTCAAGCAAGGCTTCTTTCAGTCTTTGACTCTGAGAAGGGGAAGATGCAAATGGATTTCTTGCAAGCCCAAGTTCCTCAGCCCAGGATTGCAGCACAATACCAGAAACACACTTCTTTTGAGTTTAATGTTAAGGATGTGCATATAATTGATCAAATTGAGATGCACAAACCAACTAAACAAATGATTGCTTCAACCTTGACAAACACTGCTATGAGTTTGTCAAAGATGCAGGTTACATTAGCCAACATTCAGTCACAATTAAAGTTGGAGAAGGTCTCCTCATTAGCAAAAGATACCAAGATTTAGTATTTCGAAAATCTAGTGCTAAGGATGGGATATGACCCCTCAAACATAAATGCTGCATAGGAGCTCATTAAGAAAAAGAACACTGTGGTTGCAACATTGGAGAAAAAACTGAAACTACCAGCATCTGAGGATCCAATGGCCAAAGAAATCGAGGAGACAGAGACCCAAAATTCAGAGATGATGAAACTCATCATAGAACAGAATTTGCAAATAAAACAAATGGAGGAGCAAATGGAGAAATTGGTTAAGGAGAAGGAGGAAGCTATCAAGAACATTCAAACTTCACTGGATGTAGTCTCTCTTGCAACAGTTCCCATCACTACAGTTTCTACTACATCCACTACATCAGCAACAGGTACAGCAGAAGGAGTTGAACAACTTACTAAAGCTATTCAGAACCTGTTTATCCAGATACCTCACCCTCGTTTCAAGTCATCTTGGAATTCGGCATAAGAAAGTGTTTCCACACCATCGACCGACATCGACTCATCTCAATCTTGAAGGAAGAGATCGACGATCCCAAGTTCTTTCGCCTCACCCAGAAACTGTTTTCCGCCGGACGACTTGTGAGAAATCAATAAACTAAAGGACGAACTCAAAGAGTTACGTCTTATGAAGTCTATATCAGACGGTTCACACACAACTGAAACAAACAGAATCAAAGGCCAAGTGGAAATTTTGAAGAAAGAACTCATAGATTCTTTCATAGGAAACAGTTGGTTTTAGCAAAAGAAATTATGCGGGAAGAAATCACAGAGGAAATCAAGGATATTTGGCCCTCCATTAAGATAATATTCAATCAAAAAGATCTCTTGGAGAAAGCTCAGGAAGTAGTGGAATCCATAACTAGGCAGCTGGAGGATATGCCAGAGACTGCCTCTGATATAATAAAATTTCTGAATTCCAAGGATGACTATGAGCTTGAGGAGTTAAGGATAAGTGAAAGAACTACAACAATATTATACGTAAAGAAGATTATCACTAAGATAAATCTCAACCTTCAGCTACAAGAAAGGTGCAGCAATGTTAACAACATCGTTTAGAGATTCTTCAACAAAATTGAACCTTTGATCAACAAAGCTTCACCTTCTATGATGGTTATTAATGAAAAATTGATGCCAATTGAGGATTATGTCAAAAATTTAACAGAGGTGGGCACCCATGCAGCTTCAGTAGCCAATATCAAAGGATCAACAACACCAACTCTCATAGTAAAAACACTCAGGGATTCTTTCTTCATCCTGGATGAAATCAAGCATATATTTTTGGTAAACCCCACTTTTACTAAATATACCAAGATGGATGAAATCTACAGGAGGGTAAAAAATATTTCTATCCCAGATAAGAAATGCAGGGAAGAATTGATATATTTACTTGATTAAGGATTATTGAACATCATTCAGTTTTTGAGGGAATAGTCGGCTAGCGTCAACCAATTTTCAAGTTTTTTAGTGATAGTCATCAAACAACGCAGCACCAAATTAATGCCAGATCATTATACAGTTTTATTTTTGATTGTGTAAATAATCTATTTTTGTAAAAGAAGTTTAGGATATTTTTCGTCCTACTATTGTATAAATAACTCTCTTCACGAGTTATTAAGGGTTGCACCCTTGAAGAATAATTTCTAGACATCTGATGTAATTAATATTTCTGGATCATTAATACGAAGCAAAGGATTCTGAATTCTGTTTTGCACAGTTTTTGTTTCCTATAAGTGTTTCCAGTGTCATTCATTATGTTTTTCTTCATATACTTGTGTCTTGCAGAGATAACTAGGTAGGAGTAATTGTATTTCAATCTATTCCTATAAGCTTTCTGAAGTGATAATCTATAAAGAGAATGAATTAATGGACTGTTTGTTTAATTAATTCCCTCAAAATTAATAAATCATCAACATATTTTGTAAGCTCATGTGTATTTTCTAAAACCTGTAAACATAGTTTAAAGGTTTTCATACCTATGATTATCTAGCTTTCAATTTTAAAACCGTGGCAATCATATTACTTTTTTGTTTCTGCTCATCATCATGAAAGCTATTTCACTATGTAAATATTTATAGCAGTCCTCTGCTGAGATATTGATATTATTCAAGAGGTTAGGCACATCAGTTCTATACCTATTTCATCCATTGGTCTCCCAAAAAAAAAAAAAAAAACCCAAAACAATTATCTTAGACGCTCTGGCATAATAACTAACCATTATCACCTCACAGGTACAACAGTTATCATACCTATGGTCTATCACACCATCCATCACTTTGGTTTTGGGTCATTCTTGCCAATTCATTCAGTGTCACTGACATGTTCAAGAGAAGTCACTCAGTAAATTTCATCCTTTGCAATACTCATAAAACTTCATTTTCGTGACCTCCATTCTTGAACCTTGTGTCGTCAGTCACATTCTGTCTTCAAAATCATTACACTCGTTTCATGTCGTTAATGGGGGATACATCAAGGCCCTCCTGTGAGATGTTGCTTCTTGTCGACATCGGCACATTATCGAGGAAGTTGACTTAGAAACACCCTTTCAGTACCTTGGGGCTTGCATACATCAATTGCAAGTTTCTCTCTTCCGGTGACAGGTTGACATCACTGGCCTTCGACCGAAAGACTTTGTATGGTGTTCGATATCAAAACATGTATTCACACCATGCAGAATGTACTGTAGTACCTTGAGAATCATTATCATTATCGGTGATCTCTCTCGTGTCTGTTAATGGCTTACATCATTGGCTGGTAATCAGACGGTGTCTTCCCATGTTCGACTTCAGATCACATATTTACATGGTTAGACTCGTACTTGAGCGAATGATTGGATGAGATAGAAGACCCCGGATCTAGATTCATCCATCCCAGCTATGATGTTAGGAGAGTACTAAATCATTTGTACAATGGCTTTACACAGATAGTCATCCTATCATGGGTCTATATCTGGAGACGACTATCTATGTACATGTAATGAAAAGTTTATATGTTGAGTATGGGTATGCCTTCCCTCAACAATTCATGAAAAGTTAAAAATATCATTATGTTATGTATTTTAATCGATGAAAGTCACTGTCCGCTTCAGATCCTCTCCATCACATCGGAAAGCATATCACTCAACATTATCATTTTTGACTTCATGCTTTAGGGGGAAACTGTTACAGGTCCATTTGGGCACATCACTCCCGACATTTAGATTAGTACAATTAGGACTCATCAAACCCTAATTCAATTGTTACATGTCGTAGACAAGTCATCTCATTGAATGCTTCCATCCAAGAAAGTTTCCTGGCCTAAAGCCTTGCTGAAATTCCTCCTTGGGACACCGGCGCAACCTGGGTTAGGGTTAACTACGATGTAGAGTAGGCAGGCCCATTCTAGCCTGCACTGCAATGCACTTAGGCCCTCTTTGACTAGTGCTGGGTGAGATTGAGAAAAATTTGCATAGGGTTGTGGGAATATTCCTTGATTCGAGATGATTCTAGAAGGGTCCCATCTGTTATATCCTCCCATGAGCTCAAAATTGGATAGGCTAAGGATCCATAAACCTCCTATCCTCTCATCCCTTCCTCCATGGCAACTAACTCCAAGTTTGGAAGGCCATTCAATACACTCATTTATGACAAAACCACCTCCATTTCCTATAAATTGAGCACTCATCATAGTGATCAAGGGGCTAGAATTTGAATTTTGTAAGGAAATTCTGTTGGTTTGAGAATTGAGTTCATGTCAAGCAATGTTATGTTGCTGGATTGGTGTGCTTTTGATGTGGTGAGGGTTGGACTGAAGCTGGAGGAGTGGCACAGGATCGAATTGTATTGGGTGAAACTCTTCCTCTACATTAATAAAGAGTTTATTCCTTTTCTCATATTCTTGTTCATATCTATGATGATTATGTGTTTCAATGTCTTCTGTTCCATTGGTTTATAGTAGATAGATCATGTATGCTTTGATCGTTTGTTGTTTCTGTTTATGTTGATACATGTACCAATTGAGTGGGTTTAGTTCATGTGGGAGAGATGATAGGAATTCAAAGGGGATTAAGGAAGCGAAAGACTACAAGTAAGTTCCTTCATCTCATCTATCTACTATAGGAAAAGGTTAAACTACTTTCTTCCTATTGTTCTAGGTGTAGCTACCCACCTAAGGAAAATGTGTTTATCCGTAGATGAAAATTCCATATAACAATAAGGTTAGGATTAACAGAACTATAATTAGATCTAGGTTCAATCAAAACAAAAAAAAAATTATCACAAAGCTTACCATCCATCTTGATAATTGATGCCCGATGATCTGCCTACATGTTACCTAAAGTTGAATAAATTAGAGGAATTCTTTTTGCAACACCCCCCACTATCTTTGCCTCATGGACACTGTATATTTGTGGTCTACCACCCTAATTCCATGGAAAATATCTCCTACGATGATCTTTGCTACAAGTCCAACATTGTAAAGGATTCTTCCCATCACCCTTGTTGTACTCCTAAAACTGAAATTCTTGCCCTCTGTTAGATGCATTGAACTTCTTAGGCGGTGTTTCATTCTCTTTGTTACTTGTGTCTTGAGGTCTTGTTCACTTCTTATCCCATTTTTCGTTATTCCTTTCATTACCTTTATAATCTTGCTTAGTTTTAAACTTGTGTTTTGATTGTTCATAACAATGCTTTAATTTTCTGATGGCTTCCTCCAATGATGTAGTCTCATCAAACTCAATCTTGTCTTTGAATGCTACCGATAACCCACTGATGAATCTATGAACCTTCACTTTCTCCTCCTTCAGATAAGGCACATACCTCAACAACTCCAAGAATCTATTAGTGTGCTCCTCTTTAGTCATGGATCCCATCTTCAGCTCATAGAATGTTTTTTCCCATTCATCATAGTATCTCTCAGATAGATACTTCTTCCTAAAAAGTCTCTGGAACTCTCTCCAAGTCAACTCCTCTTCATGAATACCTCTGACATTATTTACATCTTCCCACTAAATGTATGCTTTACCTGTAAGACTAAACATAGCTATTCTGACCTTCATGTTCTCTAAGTAATCATGTAATCTAAATAACTTATTCATCCCAAGAAACCACGCTTCTGTAACTTATGATTTCTTCATTTATCCATCAAATATAGGTGGCCTGACTTTCTTGAACTTATCCGGTAAATATCCCCTATCAATCCTCTTATAAGGATGATGGTGATGATGACCATGGTACATGTTAACCAAAACTAGAGTAAAGCCCATGTCCACTGCCTCATCTATTAGGTGTATCTAAGAACTTTCCATCTCTAACCATGTAATCTCTATTCGACATGTGCCCACCATTAGAACTACTACTATATGCTCCATTAGTATTTTATTCATCTCCATGACTGATCCTAAGTGGTCCTTGTCTCTGCAAGTATGAAAAGCTCTAAATGATGACTGCATTAACCTCTGTTTGTTTCTCATGTGCCTTGGAAGGTCCCTCTTGTGGCTGAATGATTTTGTCATTATCTGCTTTACAAATCCTTATTTCTTCCTTCAAACTTCTCAAAGTGTCTTCTATGTGAGGAGAGTACCCATCACCATGCTACTCATTTGATACGTAGGGAGAGTCTAGTGAACTGTAGTCTACCATTTTGCTAGTCATATTTAATCTTATTTTTCAAGTATATTATGTCAACTAAACCAAAACATAAACATAATCAACATACCTCAGTATAGTTTAGGGGAGGATATCTCTTCTGCAAGATCAACCAGATTAGGAAAATACATGTATAAACATAATCATAGCAGAGGATAGACATCATCTCAATCATCACCTAGTTACCATGCATGATGTCACAATTATAACACCAGCTAGACACAATGCATGCACAACGACATATAGAGACTGACAAGCATAACCAATGCATATACAACCATCATGCATTCATGAAAAAGACATCCCAACAATAACAACATCAACTCTACATGACAACACAACTATAACAATGACTACCACCATGCATACATAACGAACAAATTGAACACAAGCATAATAAACACATATGCAACTGAAATGTATGCATGAAAAACACATTCCAACAATAACATCATCAACTCTTACATGGAAACACAACTGTAACAATTATTACCACCATGCATACATAACAAACACATAGACCACAAGCATAATAAACACATATGCAACCGACATGTATGCATGATAAACACATTTCGCCCATCCAATCCAAGGGTTGAACCATGCTTTGATACCACGTTTTGGTATCATATATCACCCAAAGAGAATGGAACCTAGACATCACCCAAAGAGAACTAAAACCATATATCACCCAAAGAGAATGGAACCCACTCTGGTACCACTTCATAACACCCTCCTCCCACATTTACGCGCGCTAACTAGTCCACCGGGGTAAACATGTGATGAAGAGTTACTATGATATGATTTAAATCCCCAAGTAAAGTTAAGGAAGTGGAATGGACAAACCAAAACCAAATTGACCTTCCTTAGGAGATACAGGAATCCCAGAGGCTAACCAACCACTCTAGGTGCCCAACCCCGGAGTTAACTTTCTTTTTTACTGAACTAGCCTCAATGTGAGTGTAACCCTACAGTCGCTCCCACAAAAAGGCCTCCACGAAACTGTAGTCTTTTCAGGGAAATTCTATTCTAGTGACCCAGAATTCTGATCCAATTTTTCATGTCTGGGACTCGGGCCTCTGCCTAGAAATTTATGAAATTCTCATAAATTATAAGTAACAAAAATACATTACATCTAATGCAAAACTTAAACAAGGACCCGACTTGCCTTATCCTAACCATGACATGCATTTCGTCAAACACATCATGAACATGTAATGTATAGGTCATAAAAACACATCTGAACAGAGGGACCTCATACTTATACAAGAATCCTCAAGAAGGTATGATGCCCTCTCACATTTTATGCATTATCATCTATTAGGTCATTCATTCATTAAAATTTCATCTAATAACCAAAACATGATGAGAGTCACAACTCAAGACTGTCATAAAACCATACTTATAACTAGAATATAACCAGATAAATAACAACAATAGAACAACCATCAAAGCCATATAATAACAAGTACATTTACACACAAAAGATAAGAGGAAAGATCTCTTATTAACATAAGCAAATCCAACCAAGTTAAGGACTTCCACATACCACCTGACCATAGATTGGGTTGAACCAAATCTCTCTTTCAACCAATCACTACCATGCCATATTCCAAACATGAATGTGGAATCTCATGGAATAACCAAACCCAGGGCTTCTAGAGGCCAAACCACCTCAACCCTCAACTAGTGATTCTACCTCACAGTCAAACATCACTAACCATCACTAGATCGGTCTCTATCCAAGCTATCTAAGGCTCTATAGACTTTGTTCCAACCTAGCTTCTAGGACTAATAACTCAACCCATAGTTGTTGTTGGGCTCCATAGTGTTTTTTCAACCAAGGCTTCGAGGACTAGTAACTCAAGCCAAGTTGTTACAAGGCTTCCAGATCGTTTGTCCAACCAAGTCTCCAAGAACTAATAACTCAACCCACAACCATAAGGAACATGAGCACCAACTATATAACAAAAGATAAAACCCATAACACCATGGCCATCCAGGAAATGGAAAGGCTAGGAAAAACCAATGTCAATCTAGGCAATCCTCCATGCCAATGATAGATCATAACCAAGAAACCACATGCATGTGCCATGCATTCCAAAAATAGCAAGGAAATCATACATGCAACTTGATACCTACAAGAAAAACCCATTGTAGTTGTTGATCCCTCTATTCTCATGCTCTTTCTTTCTTTTCCTTTGACTTAATGCTCCAAATCCAAAGTATGCCACACTCCTCCAAGAGTGTTCCATGAAAAATCTAAGTGTCTAAGAGTATGAGAGAAAGAGACTAAATGAGAGTGCCAAAGACTAAAGTGAAAAAAGATAACAATGACTAAAGTTTTGTACAGATGCTTAGAAGAATTTTTATTAATGAGGCCTCTATTTTCTTCATTTTCCATTATTTTTCTTCAATTTCCTCCTCACATGCAACCTATGACCTTTGACCTTCCTTTTCTCCTATTTTCCATTTATTTTCATAAATAAAATGCCAATAAATGCTTCATGCCTTTCCAAATCCTTTACCATCGTCTTTTCCAATTTCCATAACCATTAATTAATCACGAGTGATCCCCGTCACTATGTTTTTACCCAATATTCAACTTGGAATATATGTCCCATGACCTTGGTTATTATGTTTCCTTTATTAACTTTATTACATGGATTTTTAACTCGAGGTTGTTATAGTTTAAAGCTATTATTCTCTCTATATGTTGTATATCTTACTCATTAGTTGCAAAGGGTTCAATCACAATGCCCTATGGTCATTAAAGTGGTGATAGGTGTGAAACTAGTTATGGAGGAGGGTGTTGTAGGGGTAGGCATAGTATTGAACCACCTTCAGTTTATCATGCATAACTAGTATTTGATGAGGCCACAATTAGGTTATTTAATTGCACTCCTCCTGAAGCTCAAAAGGAAATTGCTACTATAGAGGAGGAAGCTTGTCTCAGGCATAGATATATATTAGATGTTCACTTAATGTACCAAGTTGGGAACTAGATGTCTAACACTAGTTCCACCTGTACTAATTGAGGAGGATCCAAAAGGCCAAAAATTTGAAGTCCTCAAATCTCAGCAAAACCTAGGCCAAATCAAAGAGCTCGTCATTCAAAATCCAATGACGTGAATGAAACCTCAATATGATACCATATGTGAATGTTATGACCATATAAAGTTATTATCAAACAACAAAAACACTTTTGTAGGTGAACATTAGGATTCCACATGGCAACCCAGTCAGCACCTTGGTGGATGGTATAGACCAATCTGATGATGCCACATGTCAGGTTCAAATTGGATCGTGTGGTAAGGTGATGGTTGGAGTGGCCCAATCCTAGGGCACCATGTGGCCCAATCATTGGGTGCCATGTGGCACCCCGTGGTTGGTCTCTCATACCCTAGCGAAACTTAGCAGGACCAACTAGTGAAGGGTCAAGTGGGTAGTTAAAATTAGCGGAACCCCTAACTTGTTTGATGGTTGATAGATTTTTGTGGGCAGAACTATTATTTCTAGGTTGGTGAGAGTCAAACCCACTAGTGGTTTTCAACCACCCACCCCCAACCTAAAACGACAAAGCCAATGTTAAATTCAACACATAACGAATTACAATGTATACACCGTATGTAACACAAAACAAACGACCGTGGGTTTTGAACCCAGGTCACTGCTAACAAACACATACCACTTTCCAAAGGAAAACAGGGCGTGGATTTGTAAATTTTATCTGACCTGCATTATTTAAATTGATCCAAGGCATTTCGGTGAGGGAGTAGGCCAACGAGGGGGCCATGGGAACCCTAACTTTGGAACCGTGTGCAAAAATGAGAATTGAGAGGCAAAACCGTGTGGTGCAGAATTCGAGATAGGGAATATTATAAGGGCATATTCCAAGAATATTTTTTAGAAGGAATCTGATGTGGAATATTTTAGATTCTCTAAGGGGCCAGAGTTGTAGGTGATAGAATATAATCAAGTTTATACTCAAATTACTCATAATTTCAAGGGGATTCACTGGTGTAGTCTGTTTCTGGATCTAAGCATCCCATTTTCATGTCACTCCGAGGATTAGAGATAAAATTATGTACTTTTCCATGTACTTCTTATTTTTTCTGAAATGAATGAAGAGGCCTCCCCACTATAGAAGCAGAGTCTAAAGATGTACTCCACTAGATGAAATTCATTATCAAATTTTGGTGTGCATTGTCTTTATGGTCTCCTTTATGTTTCCTCTTATTTAAGTGTTTGCACATACAGTTCTACATGCTCTTTTCATGTAATTCTGAAAACATCAATGAAGTAAAGATCCTATATCATGTTTGGTATCAGAGTGGTCTTCTTGTTGATGTGAATTGCGAGTGTGAATGATAACAAGGGAAAAGATCAAAAAAGGGTGAAGGAAAACTTAAGTCTCTTACCCTAAGATTAGATGTGCAACACGAAGAAGGAAAACGATCGATGATGATACCTATACTGAGGAGGGGCAATATTTCTGTAAATATTTATACACCATGGAAATTAAGGTAGACAAATTGATTGACGACTATGAGAGGAAATTGGTAAAGAAGGAAAATAATAAGGAAGAGAATGTAGAAGACAATGCTTCGATAAATCAGGAAAATGGAGGAGAAACTTCATCTCCATCTTCCAGTGAATGTTCTACTTCTTCATATTCTTCTCATCATTCTAATAATTAGCTTATAAGAGGTTCTAAAAAGCCTTTTTGAAGTTGGATGTAAATTTTGATTTTCCAATGTTTAACAAAGAACGTAATGCAGAAAAGTTAAATAATTGGATATAATATATTGAAGTGTATCTCTAGATACAAAATATCTAAAAAATATGAGGCCAAGATCTAGTTAGCATCTCTTCGACTGGGAGGCACCACCCTCATATGGTGGGAGAGAAAATTTCATAAAGGTAGCAAACATTTGGGTGAAATCCTTTCTTTCTAGTCTGAATTTGTTTCTACATTAAGAGAACAATTTTATCCTTTCAGCTATTAGCAAAAGGCCATGATGGAATGGAAATATTTGAGACAAGGAAAAGGCAAAAATGTTTAAAGCTTCACAAAGGAATTTAGCAAGCAAGCATTAGCATTGGAAATTCCTTTAGATTCACCTGAGATTGTGATGAAATATATTGGTGCTTTACATAGTTATATTTGATATTCTTTATTGTTGTTTGAACCCACTACTATCGATGCGGCTAGTGTGAAAGATATCCATATTGAAAGCAAGGGTAAACATGATAGGGAAGATCATCTAAAGAAGTCATCATACAAACCTCAGAACAATAAATTCAAAGGAAAAGGAAAGGGAAAGGTCAAGAAGACAACCATAAGCAAGAGAGAAGAATGGAATCCAACTTTCACACATTGTAAGAAAGAAGGGCGCGATGAGGAGCATTGTTGGAATATGCATCCATAATTGAATCTAAAGAAGTATGTTGGAAAAGGGAAGCAGAAGACAGTTGCAACTATGCAACATGATCTTGGATCTAGTTCTAGTGATGAGATACAGATTTTAGTTGTGAGCAAGGTAACAAGTCTCTTAATGTTAATTCAAGCTCTAAAATTCATGCTAGTTCAAGTTCTACAAATGAGTCTCATGTTGATGAATGGAAAATGAGTGAGTTGTTCCATATTTGGGTCGTGTCTAAACATAACAAGATTGATACATTGTTTGACCGAAGCTCTCAATTCAATCTAATTTCAAAATCAATTGTTAAGAAGTTGGGAATTGAAACCAAACCTCATCCAAAACCCTAGCCTCTTGGTTGGGTATGTGACAATACAAAACTCCATGTAACCAATAAATATAGGGTTAGGTTTATCATTACATCAAAACTAGTAGTTGAGGTTGATCTGGATGTTTTCCCACTAGATATGTGTGGCATAGTTTTGGGAAGTTTTTATTTGTATGATAGGAAAGTAGTATTATTTTGACTTGAGAACAAATACCATGTCACCGAGAATAGGGTGGAATATATTGTCAAAGCCCATCATGTGAAGATAAATGCAAACCTTGTTAGTGCAAGATAGATGAAAAGTATCATTAACTCTAGCAAAAATAACATTCTCATGGTTGTGATGACAAAAGATGTTGAAGCATTTAATGATTTCAAATATTGTGATCCCTATAACAGGAAATAATTGTATGATGTTGTTTCTAATTATGGTGAGATTTTTTAGTAGCCAAGTGGGCTTCCTCCTAAAAGGGAGATCCATCATGAAATTCATCTCCAAAAAGATGCCATTTTTCCAAATGTGGGCATGTACTATTAGAAATTTGAAAGAGAGTGAGAGAGATATTACACACAACACAAATCACACTCGTTGTTTTTTATTGATATCAAGGGATACATATTTATAGTATCTAGATCACTGACAATGACACATCTAGATAGATATTACAACTCATGTTGGAAATAATACTGAGAGGGGGGGTGAATCAGTATTGGTCAAGTCAACAATCTTTTTCTTTTCATACTCAAATTCATATACGCTACTTCAATGAAGGTAACCCACGTGTACACGCAACTGTGTTTAAGGAAACAAGCGTATATCTAGAAAACTAATGATTCAATTAATTCATCATATGTTGATCTTTAATCTGTGCATCAGTACTTTATTAAACATTAAACAATAACCATGTGTAGTTAATAACAGAGTGAACCATCACACATAAGAAACTCACATGAACACCAAGATTTAAGGTGGAAACCCAATGTGGGTGAAAACCACCTGCTGCTATCATCTCTGTCTTCTTTTAATAATAAGAAAATATGTTTACAACATTGTACTAGTGCAGACTCATACCAGTATGCAAGCTTCTACCTGCAGAAGGTTACTACCTTCTCTCATTCTCCAGCTTCTACTGGAAGGGATCTACAACCCCCTAGCTCTTGTACTAGCTTATATGTTTACTAGTACGTAGGCGCTAACCTACGGAAGGCTACAACCTTCTTTCTTCCTCCAGGGACCACGTTTCATAAATTTTCAGACTAGATAATCCTCGAAGACAACACCACAATCTGAAGGCCACGTTTCATCCAATTTTCATACTAGACCCATCAACAACATTGAAGCTCAAAATCATAACTGCAATACAACCATCAAATACATCTGCATCAACTAATCACTAAAACTCAATCATCACTCTCTGAATCAACCAAACTCAATCAATCACTTACAACCTTTGAACCTCTGACACAACTGAATCAACCATTCATTCATACTTAATCAACTTCAACCAATCAACAGGAACAAAAAGATTATTGTAACCAGTACACAGATATGAACCCAGAACATTGCATCATTATTCAAAACCAGCTGTAACCTCAAAACCATGCATCAGAGTGTATACACTACTTGGAAGAGCCGAACCAGTGTGTATACGCAACTTCACCAAAGTGAACCAGCATATATATCAACAAATACTTACTTATACCTTCGTTGCATTTCCCGACTTCTGACATACCCAGATCATCACATATAAAGGATACAACATGTGTTAACAATCAGATATAGCCTATCCATTATCAGATCACTTACTAATAAGTCATTATGATCCTGATTCATCATTAGATCTCATCCATCATCACTGAAGCAAATCACACTCAATCAATCTGAACATTTAGAATATTATCACCAGAATACAGTCACTAGAACTCAAAGTAGAACCCAGATCTTTGTAGCAGCAAACTGAAACAACTGAAACATGCTTCATAAGGTATATGCTACTTCCCTGTGTTGAACCTGCATGTATACGTGATTTTATCAAAGCCAACCAACGTATACATCTGTAAATGTTAATTCATAATTTTACAACTATTCTAGACTTTAGTTATACCCAGATCATAACATTTACAGAATAATACATGCGTCAGTATTCAGATCTAGAATATACATGAGCAAAACCATATAATGATAATTCATTTTAAGCCTTAAGATCTCGATCCATCATTAGATCTAATCCCTCATCAACCGCTAAGGTTCATCCTTGGTTCTGATCCAGCAATGCACCATAACCGAATAACTTGCATACTAGATCTCGCACTTCATCAGATATTCGATACTTGCACCCTTTGGCCTAATGATCTTCTCCTCCTTTTATAGTTTTAGGCCTTTCTCAATAACATGGACCAAAACCACTTAGGACCAATACCTTGGACCAAATACCTAGGGTTAATACCTCGGACCAGATACCTTGGACCAATACCATGGATCAAAATACCATGGACCAAATACTTCGGACCAAAAACTTAGTTTTCCAAGGTATACACGCTTTTCCTTCTATGAAAGTGCGTGTGTATGTATACGTGACTTGTATACAGTGAACTTGCATGTATACGCAGCTTGGTCAATGGTGAACCTGCGTATACCTCTCTTTCTTCATTCTTTGTAGTTTGATCTGTAATTCTTTGTTGTTGTCATGTTGTACTATGATCTTTCATCTGATTGAGTTGCCTTCTGAACTGATTCCTTGAAACTGTCCTACATTTCATCACATCTATAAACACTACTATTATGCATTCTGTCACGTCTGATATCTCTTCTATAGATTCATCTAGTTACCATATACAAGTGAGTTGTTCTGCTACAAGTGGGTTGCCATCAAGTACAACACATGCATCGTAATGCCAACAACTCACACATAGGAAACTGACTACGTCTAGATTGACACCTAGGGACTCACAATGACAACTCACACATTACATGGAAGCATTATGGATGGGCCTCTAATTTAGGGACTTGCTCCCCACTACAAGAGGATCAATATTAAATAATAAATCAACAAGATATTATGGAATTATGACACAGACTGTGGAACTCCGATGAATGAGAAAATCTAGGAATGTGTTCCCTACCATTTAATGCAGATTCATAGTATTGTGAACCAGATCCATTAATCAAGGGATTTTGGTGGGGAAATCTTCCTCCTTTCATGGGGAATGATTCCTAATCATTTTGTATAAGTACCAAGTCAAATTTTCCTCTAGTAGGAGATTTTTATTAGTCTTCTTGTGGAGAGAAATCGTATTTTTACAGCTCCATTGTATTTTCTTGCAGGGATGTAATTATATTGATGAAAATAATGAATATTAGTGTCATGTTAAGCTTCTAAATCTTGTTCTTCTCCATAGGAATCTGAGTTTCCTTAGTCTTTGCCATCCTAGGATCCGCAAAGCCCTTTTTTATCATTTTTTTTTATTCCTTTCACTTCTTATTCACATGCATCTCTTGTTCTTGTTTCTTTCTATTTCTACATTTAGTATTAATTATTTCTTTTTGTAGTATTGGGTTAAATGGTTAATTTAAGTTATTTTGTAGGATCACAAGCATCATTTCATCCTTGGAAAATATTTGTAAATTCATAGTAATCATTGAGCTACTTGGATTAGTTTTCTTATTCCCAAATCTAGATTTCTGGAACTCTTTTGTGGTAAAGAACAATAAATTTCTGCTATTTTTTAGAGAATTATAATGAGCTTCAATCGATTT
Organism: Pinus tabuliformis; assembly: GCA_031772625.1. Taxonomy (NCBI): domain Eukaryota; kingdom Viridiplantae; phylum Streptophyta; class Pinopsida; order Pinales; family Pinaceae; genus Pinus; species Pinus tabuliformis. Next base: position 687,283,777 of record CM062819.1, read on the forward strand.
GGTTCCACTTGCATTAGATAAAAAAAAAATTCTATTTAATAACAAAAATTACCCCATTTCATTTTCACTTGATTAGGTTAGGAATTTTATAGATTTACTAGCTCACTAGTTCTCGAATTTCTAGATTTTAAACTAGTAATTCTCCGTTATTTAATAAATCTTTCCCATGTATAGCTGAATTTGTGGATAGATGCAGACAATAATGTGTATTGTTGTAGGAGATTCCAAATTTTAGGGAGGCCTCATATCATTCACCTCATCTAAGCCTCATCCACCCATGTCGCCAAAATCCACTAAAATCTCAATCCGAATTCTTGTTTTATAAGCAAAAATTGCCATTTCCATTGAGAAAATCTACCCATCTTGAAGCCCTTTCTTGATTTATGGGTAGTTTCCACCACCTCCATGCCTTATTATTCCATTATCCACCTTTCCCAAGATCCATTCCACCTTCTAGACCACTTCCTAAGATTTCGGCTTGTTTTTTGTAATAAAACAGGGGATCCTGTAGGAACTAGTACATCTTGTAGACATCCTGTAGGAAATTACATAGTGGCCTATTTTAAGCCCGAATTAAGAAAAATAATCATTTAAGATAGGATTAGGCCTCTACTTGACTTCAAAGACATCAAAACAATTGTACCCCTCTTCCTCCACACTTGTCTCCCCTGCCAAAGAACAAGGAAAGATTAGCATTTGCATTTATAAAATGAAAAGATAAAGAAAAATAGTTGTTTTTATTTCTTAATTAGCACATGCATGCAACAGTTAATACTCCCTAGATCAGATTCCATGCTTAGTTATTTTAAATCATCACATGTGATAAATAGGGTTGCCTTAGGTTTCTTTCACATTTAGTTCATGATCTTTATGAAATTAGAATATGTTTCTTTCCTTGTACTTTATTTCTTGCAAAAGGTTAGGGTTTCCATTTCGAACAGTTCATTTTCTGCAATTAGTTTAGGATTTGATTTCAGTACATGCACTCCATTATATCATGACAAAAAAGTATGGACACATTGTATGCTGCACATATAGTGCTGATACCTCTTAAGTTTGTATGAACCCCGGGTTGATAATTAAAGTCGGTAGCCTTGGGAGTTGTAGCATTCTTGTTGCAATACCAAGGCTCATCACTTTTCGACGCCATTGTCAGGGAGGTGTTAAAGTATGCATTCTTTTCTTCCCTAGTTGATTAATTTCTTTTTAGCTTTTGCAAAAAAAAAAAAATTTGCATTAGGCATATTTCATTTCAAAAATAGAAAAGTGCATTGCATTAGTGTTTTCGTTCAATCATAAAAACAAAACAAAACAAAAAATCTCCAACACCAACCCACCCTCGCCATTTGATCACGTGGTGCAGTAAGAGCCACATCACCATTCACTTTTCCAGGTAGAAGAAGAAAATGGTAAAGAATGTAGAAGAAATGGATGGAGATGATGACAATGAGGAAGATCCTCTCAGATTTCCCATTCAAGATACTAATGGTAGTGTGCACATGAAGAACATCCCTCCATCTTTTCTTCCACAATTTCATGGTCTAAGGTCAGAGGATCCAAAAAACTCTCTTTGAATTTGAAATTGTTTGTAGATATTATGGTTACTTATTAAAAACTCAAAAATTGAGATTGTTTCCACCAATATTGAAGGATAGAGCTCTTAAATGGTTCATGATTTTAGGGACTAATTCAATAAGATCATGGAATGATATGCAAAAGATATTGCTAGAAAAATATAAAGATCATGATCTTAAGGAAGAAATCTTTAGAATGAATCAAAGAGAATATTAGATCCTTGAGGATCTAATAGAGAGGTTCATGGATAATGTTAAGAGGGAAAAACTACATCATTTAGGATCCGACACACTAAAAACCCTCTTACTTAGAACAATGAGGGATGAGTGGATTGATCTCCTTGATCTCATGAGTAGAGGTGATGTATACCAATTATCATTTGAAGAAATTTGTGAAATATTCAAACACATATCAAGAGGAAGGGTAAGAGTAATTAAATTAGCATCAAGATCGGTAAGTCAAGCTAAACTTGGAAGTTTTCTTGATAACTTAAAAAAAGAAATTCTTAGCAATCTAAGTGAACAAGTAGAAATGTTAATAATGAAAGATGAAGAAAAAGAAGATGTTGATATTTGTGTTGTCCATACAAAATCACATAATATTAAATATTGTCCATCATTACCAAGGTTGAAGGAATTTTACCAAGAGGACAATGGAGCAAGTCAATTTCCAATGCAGTTATGTTATGTAGCTCCAAGAGGACCATGGCAGCCTATTCAGCCTGATATAATTCAAGAGCCTAATTCACAATTTCAATATTATGCACATCCATCTCAAAGTAATTGCAACACATCCTTTCCTTGGCAACATTGGCCATCTCAACCCCAAAACCAATATTGGCAACAGGGTTGGCAAGAACTTGTGGGAGTCATCCACAATATCCTCAATATTTTCCTCAATATCTTCCATACTCAACTCCATGTAATCCCTACCATCCACCTACACCACAACCACAACCCCAACCACATCCATCTCAAATATCCACTCCCGCTCAACTACCTGTACCACCATTTCCAAACCCACAGATTGAAGTAGCTCAACCCACTTACAATGTTGAGGTAAAACACTTCCAAACATCTCCTCTTGCGCTAAATGGTATTCACCATAGCTCAGGAAGAGTATTGCAAAAAAGATCTTCTCTTGATATCATTGAAGGACTACATCTAGAAGAAGAAGATTCAAATGAAAATACCAAAGGATCATGGGATGCATTTGATGAAGAGAAGACAAAAAAATCAGAGATGGAGGAATCTCCTTCATGGTTACCATCAAATCCTCCATGTATTCAAGAGAACAATCAGCAAAAAGGGGAAGATTTGAATTTCATTGAAGAAGAAGACATCCAAGATGATCCAAATCAACAATCAAACCAAGGGCATCAAAGTTATATTGAGGTTTGGTTCCAGAAAATCAACAAGGTTCAACAATACTCTCTTCTTCAATCATGTTTGATATCATCAAAGTCAAAGAATTCGATCAATCAAATTCAAGTACATGTCAAAGCATACATTTCAAGCCTACACATCAGTTTTTCTGTCATCTTGATGTGCACATGGCTCCATTGAAAGTATTCTTATACTTGAAAGTGATTTTTTTTTTCAAGTAGGGCAGGGTAGAAAAAAATAAAAATATCAGGTGAAAACCTCCTTTGAGGTGCCTCAGATTGGCTCATTGATTGAAAACCTCCATGAGGCGATCAATGGGTTGGGAAAAAAGAGAAGATCCTAGGCGAAAACCTCCTTTGAGGCACCTAGGCAGACCTACTAGTTGAAAACCTCCTTGAGGCGGCTAGTAGGCCTAGAAGAAAAAAAAAGGGAAAAAATAAAAAAATCTTTGCTCCATGTATCTCTCTGATGAATGCATGTACTCTCCAACATCTGCAAGCAACAAAAACAAGTTGGTACCAAAAGAAAAAAATTGTTCAATACTAGTCAAAATAAGTCAAATTTTGACTTTCTCCTTCTTTACCCAAATGCTCCAACAAGGCCAAGGACATGCCAATCCATCACCCTCATCTATTTCCACCATCCACCCATAATTCTCAAGATTTTCCCATTCAGTTTTTTTGTTGTCCAAAAAAATTACATGAATGCTCTGTTTTACTACAGGAAACAAAAATACATAAAGTAGAAATTTATTTTTAAAACATATTTCATTAAATTTGGAATTAAATAGTGGATCTAGAATTTCAAAATAACAAAAAAAATTCAATTCTAACGATCTTTTGTAATATAATTTTTCCAATTTTAATGAAATAAGTGTTTTTTGCCATAAATCGAAAACCATGCATGCATTTGCCAATCGGTTTCAGTTGGAGATGCATATGGATGATGGTAACATGCTCAAGTAGTTTCAAAAAATTCCAGTGCACAATTTTCGAGAAATCAACCCCCATCACCTACATCCATTTTTTAATTTTCTCGCTCTTCGTGCATCCATTTAAAAATATGTTTCATGGGGAGAGGAATATGTATCATGGTAAAATTCCCAAGAAATTTCATCCAATTCCAGTGCATAGTTTCCAAGCAATCGACCTCCATCGCCTTCAACAATTTGTAATTTTTCTCGAGATTCGTGCATCCATTGGACAAGATGTTTTTATGGGGAAGTGCATAATGATGAGGGAAACATGCTCAGAAAGTTTCAGGTCAATCCATCCTACCGTTTGGAGATATGGACAAAACAAGTTTGCTACAAGAGGTTGTCCTGAATTATTACAAGATCTCTACAAGAAGGCCAAGAAGAAGCTACAAGAGGCAATATGATGGAGAAATGGGTCAAAAGGTCATGTATTCTTTAGGGAAGGTTGATATAAGTCCCCCAACACCACTTTCATCACTCATTCACTCCATCTAACCAAAATCCATCTTCAAATTCCACTCTGCCTTACATGAAAAAAAGAAAAGAAAAGAAAAAAAAAAAAAAACCTCTAGGTGAAAACCTCTTTTGAGGTGCCCAAGGAAGGCAACCATGTTGAAAACCTCCTTTGAAGCAACCTGGTTATCTTTCAAAAAAAAAAGAGAGAAAAAGCATAAAAATAATGGCAGGGACCTCAAACCTGCCCACTCATAACAATTCTGGTTTTTGCAGGTTTGCAAGAAGATAATAAACCATACAAAGACATATAAAGCCCCATGTTTTTCTTCATCCATTTCATCTCATCCATAATACCCATGTTCCTTCATCCATACTCATCTCCAGAATAGAAAAATTCCAATTTCAGGCAAGTTTGTTCTTTCTACAGGATTTCTTGTAGTTACTACAGGCGTTTCCTGTAGTACTACAGGAAGTCCTGAAAATTTACAGGAAAGACAGTCCGATGGAAAAATTATGATGCAGGCCTATTTTGGGATAGGAAAAAAGGACATTGACTTCACCACATCTTAGCCGACACCCATCATGACCATGTCACTCTATGGCCACACCTTCCACTCATTCCAATACTTATTTACCCTCCAACAGAGAAAGGACACAAAAATTCAAAAGAAATGGCAGCTACAAGACTTCCTATAGTAGTACTATAGGAAACCCTATAGTGGACTATTTTGAAGTAATAGCAGGCTCCAGGCCTAACTTTCAGCACCATGATTGAAAGAGGAGAAGAATAACTACAGGCACAATGAAACTCCTCCAGAGCTCAGCAGCAATAGAGGAAGCCAACACTTGCACATCAACAAGAAGACAACCCATCAACAAAATAAGATTAAAAAAGAAAAAGAAAAAGGCAGTCAAGAAGATGTACCTGAGTCATGAGCAACTCAGCAACATCAACTCAGTAGCATCATGCATGTCTCTCCAAAAACCATTAGGTAGGTACAGGTATGCAATATTCTTGACCTCTTCTCTTGAGCATATTATAGCTAGAAATTTGTTGTCAATGCATGAGAGATGAGGTTTTATAATCTAAGGATGGGTTAGCAATCTCAGCCGCCTTCAACTAGTTAATTGCAACTCACTCCTCCACCCATGCAATGTTGAAAATTCAAATTATGAAGGGCGATGATTTTAAGGAATGAGGACAACAATTAAAAGAAGAAATTTTCGCAAAGGCCAAGTCACCACAACACTCCAAGCCCCCCATCCACTTCATATTCACTATCTATCCATCATTCATCCATCCCATTTCATAATTTCAAGAAAAAACCCTAAACTCTGTCTCACCTTGAAAATTTCTTGAAAAAAAAACAGAGCATCCTCTCCATTTTCACAAACCTACATCATTTCTCATCACTCACATACAGTTAGAAGACTCTGAAGGAAGAAGGAATGACTTCTACAGGAAGGTATAATGTTACTAGAAGAAGGAAGAAAGGAACAAATTGTGCTAAAAACCAAAAAAAGGTAGTGCCTAAGAGAGAACTAATCAAATGATCTTAAATGTGATCTTAAATAAAGACTAAGGTATTACAGAGTTATGTGCAGGAAAGGCCTATATTACTTAGCGCAATGGATCGATAATATTGCAAATAATGTAGACAATCAACAGTTAAAAGACATGAATAAACACATATCAAGATAGCCAAATGATAAAGGGGTTCACCAGACTTCCTAGCTATGTCTTTTGGTCCAAGTCTTCAATTATGGGAATATTACAATTTGTGAGGTCAATCACTGAGTCTCAACACAACAAAGGAATTTATCTCAGAGCTTGCTCGAAACTCTCGAGTCAAGTAGAATAATGCCTCCAGACCCCCTGGATGATCCCAAAGTTCTCTTTGGTGTTTCGCTGCTCTATCTTCTCTACCTTTTCACCTTTGTACTATCCCGCTAGTTCTCTGGCTATCTCTGTCTCTGTGTTTTTCAGTCCTCTGCCTTCTGTTCATGGCCCTGCTTACATCGTGTTTTTATAACACGTTTTTGTTACATGACTCCGCTTACAGCGTGAGCGAATTGATTGAAATAGAAACAGTTTACATGAAAGGACCAGCAGGCGTGGATAGTCCCAACCGTCCGGCCTTTCTATAGAGCTAAAATCCCAAAACAGAGCAATTTAACCATATACATCAATACATAGCAAATACATGGAAATACATCGAAAAACAGATTAATCCGGATCTCAAAGTTCATCAACCCGCATCTATAATATCATTGGGTCCGCTCATCCATCGAAAGTCGCTTGGCAATGCTCCCTTTTACTTTGTATCCCCCGATCTCCGATCTTCGATCACTTTGATTGGCCTCATCAGTGATCAACGTATCGGTGTATCGCTATTTCATGTCTCCAGTCCTCAACCTTCCCAGAAAGTGATCACCAATTCAGTCTCAATCGTTGATCCTTGATGCTGATCCGATAGCTGGCAATACAAGCGCTCACAGTCTTAAGGCTATGGGTCATTCCCCTTTGGTTCTATGCGATGTGATAAGTCGCAAATCGCATATCGCATGGTCTTCTAGCCTACGGCTTAAGTCCTCCCTTTATATTACTTTTCGATGTGATATTTATAATTGATCTCCACCGTTGATCTGCGCGCCGATCAAACGGCCAATGTTAAATCGTGCTGATCGCAATCGCAATTCACTTACGGCCAAGGTCTTTAACACTTTGTTGGCTTTTCTCTGATGCAATAATGAAGACTGCTCCATTACTGCATTTTTGCTCCCATCCGTTGATCTTTTGGATCCAGCGGCCCCTGAGAATTATTGTTGCATTTCTTTAAGGCGTTACACTTCATTGCATTTCTCTATTTTTACTCTGTTTTTACTGTTTTAAAAACATATCTTCTCATTTAACACATACATGAAATGTATTTGAAGACTTAAGATGTTTGTTCAAGATCCATTTTGGATCGCACCTCCCCACTGAAAGGCTTTTGGACCACCAAAAGTTGGTTTTTAGGCATCGATCAAGTGAGGATACAATTTCTTCACTTGTTCAATTTCTCTCCATCGTGCCTTTCTTGGATTTGAACCTTTGAGTCCTACTCTCAGGTACTCAACATCCCCTTGAAGCATAGTTTTCACCTTCCTTTCTAGAATTGTGTCCTCCTATAACTCATTGAGATACTCAGGCAACAGATCCTCAATAGAAGGCAACTGACCTTGCTCTTCAGGATCTTCAACCAATGAAGGTTCATACAATCTCAAGTTTTCAATAGCAACGATTGAATAGATCTGCATATAAGCTGGTAAATCAAGGCGAAAAGCATTTTCACCAATTTTTTTCAAGTATCTTGAAAGGTCTATATCGTATTGGTTTAAGCTTCTTACCTTCCCCCTGCATTCTGTCTTTGTTGATATACAACTAGACTTGATCACCAACTTGGAAACTATGCTCAACTCGATGCTTATCATGTCTTGCCTTGTACTTGGCTTGACTTCTTTCCAGTTGTTCCTGTACTACCTGGTGAATTTCCTGGATTTTTTCAATGAACTTGGTTGCTTTGTCCACATCACTGTGTCCATCAACTGCTATGTCTTTACCAAAGACAAAATCCAAGGGAGACTTTGGTATAAAACCAAAACAAGTCTCAAAAGGAGATCTCTGAGTAGAAGAGTGTTTGGCACAGTTGTAAGCATGTTGCACATAACACAAATGCTCATCCCAAAGCTTGGGATGCTTGCTGCAATAGCCTCTGAGCAACTGGATCACTGTCCTGTTGACCACTTCTATCTGACCATCTGTCTGTGGATGAAATGATGTGCTTTTCTTCAATCTAGTGTCCATTAACTCCCATAGACTTGACCAAAACTTCCCAACAAATCGAGAGTCTTGATTAGATACAATAGAAGTGGGTAACCCAAAATGAACCCATACATTCTGAAAGAACAACTTTGTTGTTTGTTCAACTGTAACCTACTTATTACATGGTATCAAAATACACATTTTATTGAACCTGTCCACAACTACATACAAATAATCATGACCTTTCCTAGACTTTGGCAATCCCCCAACAAAATCCATGGAAACACTTTCCCAAGGACGAGAAGGAATTGGGAGTGGAGTGTACAAGCCTAATTTTCTATTACTGGGCTTGCTTGTAGCACACATAGTACACCCTTTGATATATCTAGAAATTGTCTCATGCATTCTTGGAAAATAACAGAACCTTTGCAACTATGCAACTGTTTTACTTACACCAAAATGGGTGATATGAGAGAAGCCTGTGCTTCTCGAATTATGTTAACTCTTTCAGTTTGTGGAATGCATAGCTTTCCCAAATGATATAAGAGTTGGTCCTTTACATAATAATCCAATTCTTCTACCTGCTTGCCATGACTTAAAGTTGTATATACATCTTTAAAATCTACATCTTGAGCATATTGTTCAATGTAACTTTCATGAATTACTAAGTTATGCTTAAGTATAGCAGATGCATTTATGATTGGTCTTGATAACATATCTGCAACCTTATTGTTTATGCCTTTCTTATATCTGATGACAAGATGAAATTGCTATAGAAAACCCATCCACCTATAATATCCTGATTGCTACAATTTAGTTTGTGAGTGCAAATATTGAAGTGGTTGATGATTTGTATGTATGATTGTTTCTTTACCTATTATGTAATGTTTCCATTTTTTCACACTTTGTACTAATGCATACAATTCTTTATCATATGTAGGATAATTAGCTACTGCAGAACTAAATGTCTCAGAATGATAGCATATGGGCTTTCGGTGTTGCATCAACACTGCTCCCATGGCATAGTCACTGGCATCTATTTCAATCTCAAATGGATGCTGAAGATCTAGCACTAGTACTCGTGTTGTACTGATTTTCTCTTTCAAGGTGTCGAAGGCTTTCTGTTGTTTGCCTCCCCACTGAAACACCTGTTTCAAACTTGTTAAAGCATGTGAAGGAGCTGCAATCAATGAAAAGTTAGCAATAAACTTTCTCCAGTATTGTGCTGCCCCTAGGAAACTCCTAACTTCTGAAGTAGATTTGGGTTTAGGCCAATCACAATTACTTCAACCTTAGAGGGATCTATCTTCAATTCACCACCCCCTACAATATAACCCAAATAATTTAAACATGTTCTGCCAAATTCACATTTCGACAGTTTCACATAGAGATTTTCTCTTTTTAAAACATCTAAAGTCTGCTTCACATGCTTTACATGTTCATCCCATGTTTTACTAAAAACAAGAATGTCATCTAAATAAACTATTACAAAATGATCAATAAATGGTCTAAATACACCATTCATATCTCGCATAAATGTAGCAGGAGCATTAGTTAAGCCAAATGGCATAAGCAACCATTCATAAAGTCCTTGCTTTGTCTTGAAAGCAGTCTTCCAGGCATCCTATTCTGCGACTCTAATCTCATGATAGCCACTTCTTAAATCTAAGTTAGAAAAGTAAACTGAGCCTTTAAATTGATCTAACAAATCATCTATTCAAGGAAGAGGATAACAATTCTTAATCGTTATTTTATTTAGTGCTCTAAAATCAATACACATTCTCCATGAACCATCTTTCTTTCTCACCAGTATGATTGGCGATCCACATAGTGATGTGCTTGGTCGTATAAACCCCTTATCGAGCAACTCCTGTACCTGCTTATTTATCTCTACACACTCTAAAATTGATAACCTGTACATTCCAATGTTAGGTAGTGGAGCATCTTGCTATAAATGAATATCATGTACTATTTCCCGCTTGGGTGGCAAACCTTTAGGTTCTTGAAATAGAATATCATACTCCGAAACAACTTTAACTAAATCAGCTTTCTATCTAGGATCACAGCCTTCAAATGCATTGGATTTTTCAGGATCCTTTGCCTTTACAACCATTAGTAAAAATTTCTTACTTGAATTCACAATTCTTTTCATCTACCCTGAGTTTATGAGAGAGTAGTTATCTTTAAGTTTATGATCCCTTACAGTGTATTCTATTCCATCTTTAGTGAGTTGATTCTTATTCTCATCTCTATAGAAAATATATTTCCTATCATACAAGTATGGAATTCCTAAAACAATACCACATATAACCAATGGAACTATATCTAATGCAACCTCATCTACAAATGTTGATCCAATAGCAAACCTAAGTTTACATTGTCTCGTTACTTGTAACTTTGTTTTATCACACACCCAACCTAATGGATATGGCTTCTTATGAGGCTTTATTTCTAATCCCAACTTCTTTACAATTGTTTCAGAAATCAAGTTTACTTGTGATCCACTATCAAATAAAGTATCAAACTTATTATGCTTGGAAATTACTCTAATATTAAATAGCTCATTTCTTTTCCTCTCATTACTTTCATTATCAACAGATTGTGAAGAATTACTTATGCATGCTTCATAATCTTTAACTTTAATACCTATGGCTGTAACTATTGTTTCATCACCTGAATCCAACCCCAAGTCCTTCTGAATAGCAGCAACATTCTTTCTCTCCTTACCCCCGAACTTCTTAGGCTTCAGTTCTGGATGCAAAGACTAGCAGTGTGCCTCATCATGTCCTTCTTTCTTACATTGAGTGCATGAAGGTTTATCCTTCTTTACAGTGTTTTCTTTCCTCTCCTTCCATTTCAATTTCTTCTTTTCTTGTTCTTGTTTACATAATATTTAGATGATTTCCCAACCTCTGGGTTTACATTCTTACCTCTAGCCTCTAGATGTGTTGCTTGAACTGATACATCATCTAAGCTAGTGGGATTAAACATAAGTATAGCATGCTTTAAATAACTATGAAGACCACCTATATACTTCAATAAAGTCTCAGGAGAGTCCAATGAAATACCTAGAGTTAAAGCTCTTTTCCTGAATTCCTGACTATAACTCTGTACACTCTGTCCCTTCAATTGTCGAAGAGTTTGCCAACTCATCATTACCTGTTGCATTTAAGCCAAAGGATAGAATTGCTTTTTGATAGAAGAAACAAATTCATTCTAGGTAGAAATGATTTTACCATGTTTTTGAAGATCATCTTGTGTCTTTCCTTCCCGCCATACCAGTGCAGTTCCTCCTAGTCGAAGGCTAGCCATCTAGATATTCTTCCTTTCTGATTCAACGTTCTACACCCTGCAATATACGTCAATTTTCCTTATCCAATTATCTAGATTCTTTGCATTAAGTTCTCCATCATAAATTGGCAAATCAAACTTTAAATATAATTTGATTGAAGAAGTTTTCTTCTTCTTCTTTGAAGATCTAGTTTTATGCGAAGAGGATGACTCTGAGGATGATGATGATGATGGAGGAGATAGTGGAGGAGGAATTCCTCCATTTAATTTGTCTTATGGAGGTGCAAATAGAAAAGGTTCATCCGCTCCTTTGTCTGGTTTAGGTGTTGAAGGGCTTTCACCTTGACCCTTCTTGAATTCCAGATACATCTCTTCCACCATAGCTCGTATTGTCATAAAAATGACTATGAACTAAGATTCTGATCCCAATGGAGCTTCTTCTGTCATTATTCTCTAAGAAAAGACTCTTCCAAACTCTGGATTAGCCTCAACAAGCACTCCTTCTCCTCTTCTGAGCTTCAATCTAGTTAGCATTCAAATTCCTACACAAGCTTGTCTAACCTTAACAAAAACCTTAAGATCTAATACCACTTGATCTGAAATGCGATCTTAAATAAAGACTAAGCTATTACGAACTTATGTGTAGGAAAGGCCTATATTACTTAGTGAAATGGATCGATAAGATTGCAAATAATATAGATAATCAATAGTTAAAAGACATGAATAGACACATATCAACACAGCCAAATGATAAAGGAGTTCACCAGACTTCCTAGCTATGTCTCCTAGTCCAAGCCTTCAATGCCGACCTCTGTATTATGTCTTCAATTATGGGAATATTATAGTTTGTGAGGTCAATCACTAAGTCTCAACACAACAAAGGAATTTATCTCAGAGCTTGCTCGAAACTCTCGATTCAAGTAGAATAACTCCTCCAGACCCCCTGGATGATCCCAAAGTTCTCTTTGGTGTTGTGTTTCTCTATCTTCTCTGCATTTTCACCTCTGTACTATCCCGCTAGTTCTCTGGCTGTCTCTGTCTCTGTGTTTTTCAGTCCTCTGCCTTCTGTCTGCGGCCCTACTTATATCGTGTTTCTATAACACATTTTTGTTACATGACTCTACTTACAGCATGAGTGAATTGTTTGAAATAGAAACAGTTTACATGAAAGGACCGGTGGGCACAGACAATCCCGACCATCCGGCCTTTCTACGGAGCTAAAATCCTAAAACAGAGCAATTTAACCATATACATCAATACATAGCGAATACATGGAAACACATTGAAAAACAGATTAATCCGGATCTCAAAGTTCATCAACTCGCATCTATAATATCATCAGGTCTGCTCATCCATCGCAAGTCGCTTGGCAATGCTCCCTTTTGCTTTGTATCCCCCGATCTCCGATCACTCCGATCGGCCTCATTAGCAATCGGCGTATCGGCGTATTGTTGTTTCATGTCTCCAGTCCTCAACCTTCCCCGAAAGCGATCACCGATTCAATCTCAACCGTTGATCCTTAATGCCGATCCGACGGCTGGCAATACAAGCGCTCACAGTCTTAAGGCTATGGGTCCTTCCCCTTTGGTTTTGTGCGATGTGATAAGTCACAAATCGCATATCGCATGGTCTTCAGGCCTGCAGCTTAAGTCCTTCCTTTATATTACTTTGCGATGCAATATTTATAATTGATCTCCACCGTTGATCTGTGCACCGATCAAACGGCCCATGTTAAATCGCGCTGATCGCAATCGTAATTCTCTTACGGCCAAGGTCTTTAACACTCCGCTGGCTTTTCTCCGATGCGATAGTGAAGACTGCTCCATTGCTGCGTTTTTTCTCCCATCCGTTGATCTTTTGGATCCAACGACCCCTAAGCATTATTGCTGCATTTCTTTAAGGCGTTACGCTTCATTGCATTTCTCTGTTTTTACTCTATTTTTACTGTTTTAAAAACACATCTTCCCATTTAACACATACGTGAAACGTATTTGAAGACTTAAGAGGTTTGTTCAAGATCCATTTTGGATCATCAAAGCAAAAAACTCCAAGGACATTAGGAAATCATCTAGGCCACAAAAGAAAAGAAGAAGGGAAGGTAATGGTCTCAAGAAACAATTATTTTTCTTTGCACAAATATGTTTTTGGGCTTGTCCTTGCAGAACTTATAGCCAATATTCTTAATGCACCAGAGAGAGGCCACCATAGCCATGAATGAGGCACAATGAGGTCACTATGTTGCTTAGAGGATGAGCAACACTTTCCATTGGGGGGTATGACGGGCCTCCAAATTAGACATAAATTAAGACCCATGCCTCTAAATTAAACATAAATTAAGACCCATCTAACCATCCTTCAACACATTAAACATCTCTTTTTGCATTAGATAATGTATTTTTAACTTTAATATGTTCATTAGGAAGGTTTATGAATAATTTCATATTTGTGCCTAATATTATTTATTTTTGTGGAATATTATGAGAATATTGGGTAGATTATGAAGATTTGGAGGAGGAGATAATTTAGGGACTTTCTCCCTACTACAGGAGGATCAATATTAAATAATAAATCAACAAGATATTATGGAATTATGACAAAGATTGTGGAACTCCAATGATTGAGAAAATCTAGGAATGTGTTCCCTCCCATTTAATGCAGATTCCTAGTATTGGAAACCCGATCCACTAATCAAGGAATTTTGGTGGGGAAATCTTCCTCCTTTCATGGGGAATGATTCCTAATCATTTTGTATAAGAACCAAGTCGAATTTTCATCTAGTAGGAGATTTTTATCAGTCTTCTTGTGGAGAGAACTCATATTTTTGCAGCTTCATTGTATTTTCGTGTAGGGATGTAATTGTGTTGATGAAAATAATGAAGATTGGTGTTATGTTTAGCTTCTAAATCTTGTTCTCCTCCATAGGACTCTGATTTTCCTTAGGATTGGCCATCCTAGGAGCCTAAGAGCCCTTTTGTATCATTTTTTTATTCTTTTAACTTCTTATTCACATGCAGATCTTGTTCTTGTTTCTTTCTATTTCTGCATTTAGTATTAAGGATTTCTTGTTGTAGTATTGGGTTAAATGGTTAATGTAAGTTATTTTGCAGGATCACAAGCATCATTTCATCCTTGGAAAGGATTTGGAAGGTCATAGTAATCATTGATCTACTTGGATTAGTTTTCTTATTCCCAAATCTAGATTTCTGGAACTCTTTTGTGGTAAAGAACAATAAATTTCTAGTATTTTTTAGAGAATGCTAACGAGATTCAATCGAGTTTGTTCCACTTGAATTAGATAAAAAAAAATTCTATTTAATAACAAAAATTACCACATTGCATTTTCATTTTATTAGGTTAGGCATTTTATAGATTTACTAGCTCACTAGTTCTCGAATTTCTTGATTTTAGACTAGTAATTTTTCGTTATTTAATAAATCTTTCCCATGTATAGATGAAATTGTAGATAGATGCAGACAATAATGTGTGTTGTTGCAGGATATTCTACATTGCAGGGAGACCTCATCTCGTTCCCCTCATCCAAGTCTCATCCACCCATGTCGCCAAAATCCACTAAAATCTTAATCCAAATTCTTGTTTTATAAGCAAAAATTGCCATTTCCATTGAGCCCTTGCTTATTCTTCACCTTTCCCAAGCTCCATTCCACCTTATAGACCACTTCCTAAGTTTTCGACCTGTTTTTTGTAATAAAACAAGGGGTCTGGTAGGAACTAGTACATCTTGTAGATATCATGTAGGAAATCCTGTAGCAGCATGTTTTGAGCTCGAATTAAGAAAAAACATCACTTAAGCTAGGATTAGGCCTCTACTTGACCTCCAAGCCATCAAAACCATTGTACCCCTCTACCTCCACACCTGCCTCCCCTACCAAAGAACAAGGAAAGATTAACATTTTCATTTATAAAATGAAAATATAAAGAAAAATGGTTCTTTTTATTTCTTAATTAGCACATGCATGCAACAATTAATACTCCCTAGATCAGATTCCATGCCCAGCTAGTTTAAATCATCACATGTGATAAATAGGGTTGAGTTAGGTTTCTTTTACATTTAGTTCATGATCTTTATGCAATTAGAATATGTTTCTTTCCTTGTACTTTGTTTCTTGCAATAGGTTACAATTTCCATTTCGAGTAGTTCATTTTCTGCAATTAGTTTAGGATTTGATTTCAGTACATGCACTCCCTTACATTATGACAACAAAGGAATGACACATTGTATATTTCACATAGTGTCGATACCTCTTAAGTTTGTACAAACCTCGGGTTGATAATTAAAGTTGGTAGCCTTGGGAGTTGCAACATTCTTGTTGCAATACCAAGGCTGATCAATTACTTCCAACACCATCCCTTAATGCTTACATGTAGAAAATATAAAAACCCCACATTACAACAATAAATAAATCTTTGCCAGATTTGTCTGATATGGTCATCATCAGCACCCACTTCCACTCTAGAATCTTGCAAACATCATTCTTTCACCACCAAATCCTCGAGTTGTCACTTGACCTCCATTTAAAATGTAACCTTCTCTGACCATCGTTGATGAACTTTGCAGAATTGACGTTTCTCAACCTCCTAGAGCGCAACGGGTCAGTCTCGATACTGAACCATCCTATGGGACTACCACCATTTTTGAATCCATGGCCCTCCGCAGTGTTCATCAGTTATCTAAGATAACATTCTGGATACAGAATGTCTTCATGAGATAATTCTACAACTTAACCTTATAAAACAACCTATACTGACACTCTCAGAGCATGATGGGTCACACCAGCTTGACCTTATTGAGAACTACATGTGACTAATGCTCATGGAGCACGAAGAGTCACATTAGCCTATGGAATAGTTGGTCTATTCTTTGTGGTTTTTCATTTTTTTCTTCCTTTTTATGCAGAAATAATTTTACAACCCACACTAGAAAGATCAACATGGTTTCACAACTGTTATTGTTATTTTTTTTAATTATAATCACAATACCTGTTAGGATCCTATAATAATAGGATTCATAATTTTGAATTGGCTATGGTTAGTCTTGTAATATTGTACATACTTTTGCTTTCTACAAAATGTTTTCCATATTAAAAATTAAAAAATGTAAAGAGGGTATGTCCTAAAATAATAATCAAAGGACAAAAAGAAAGAAAAATATCACAAAAGTAAAACTATGAACCCCAAAAAGAGATAAAAATAGATCATGAAAGTGTGCAAATTCAAATGCCACTCCTTTTACTTTATTTTGCAAAATAAGATTGTATGCAACTTGTCAAAAATGCCACAATCCATGATGGTCAAATAGTTTAATCTTGATTCATTCATGCTTTAAATTTCATGTTGATAGATAGAGAATAAAGATCTAGCCAAACTGTTTAAACTTGGCAGATCAATAGTTAGGTAGAGAATAATAATGAACTCATCAATTTAATCTGAGCCATTGGAAATTATAAGGTTAGAATTATATAGTTTCCTTATCAAAAGAAAAGGAAATAAAGGGTCAGCAAGCTCAAATGCACCCATTAAATGAAGAGAAAATGCTAGGGTAAATTAGGGGTAGGTAGAAGAAATGTTGCAAATGCATAAGGTTGCTAAGTCAAAAGCACATTCATCATGCTCAACCCTATGTTTAATGTGCAGGAGGAAGGGTGAAAGGAAAAATATATTCACCAAAGCTTGTTTACTAATTTCCCCTCATTTCACTACACCCCCACATACTTATTTGCTAATTTCCCCCATTATCCCTTCATTGCTTATAAATACCCTTCCCCCTCATTTTCACCTTTGCCCCTTGGTTTCACACATTTCCCTAGATATTACGCTTCAAAAAATCATTCCCCCTTCCCAAAACCCTTTTCCATGGTGTGAAACCCATTCCCCATTTCAAATGTCACCTTCCACCCTTATTAATTTCCATTTTTCCCTTAAAAACCCTTTATCCTAAGTTTTTCCTAATGTCTCGCTTTATAAATCCCCCATGCAATAAATTCCCAACACCTTTTTAACCCACCAACCCTTGGTGTAGTTAAAAAACCCTGCCATATAACCCATGGTCCCACCTTATTAACCCGCTGCTTATATTAAATCCCAAAATTATTAATTAATTAATTACAATTCTTTGTAATTAAACCTCGGGCCCCGCCAACCACTTTCTCGACTCTGTCCGGGCAACTCAACTACGCGATATCCCTCCGATATCCCACCCAAGATCCAACTACACACAGCCATATCATGTGGATTCATCGTCCGATCATTAACAGCACGAGAGCATGTGAGATTCAAAGTTTTGGCCGAGCTCTATTTGGCTACATGGCAGCACCACGTTATATCGTGTGCTCGCGAAAAATACTGCCCACCATCCAAAAGTGGTGCGATATCGCACAAAACCACCTCCCCGCTTAAACCAAAAACTCCCATTGTTCATTCAATAGATTCCACGCCAAAATGTAACTGTTATCAGTTAAAAGTTCGAAAAAGTCCCAAATTGCTCTTTTCGCTCGTTTTTCACTACAAACAGCTGCTTAGCCAATTATGACACACTGAACCTCTGAGCGACCAATTGAGGCAATTTTTTCCACCTGAAGACACTTCAGATACCCAATTGAAGCAACCAATTGACAATTGAAGCCTCAGTACCTTCTGCAGCTACCACAGAAACCCGTCTGCACACCAAACTGTTAAATTCCAGGCATTCTTGAAAGAACTAGAACAACCTTATAAATTTGAATTGTAAACATAAATTTTCAAAGGTTAATTGATTAAATTAGTTAAAAAATACTTCTTGAATTAAAGAGAAACCTACTATACATCCTAAACCCTTTTTTACACACTATAATTACCCTCCCATTGTCCAGAGCTCCTAAACCTTACTCCCAAAACCACTGAAAGCATAATTCAATTCATTAAACCCAATTATGGCTTCCCAAACCTCTCTAGATATAAGACCTCTGCAAGCCCCTCACCTGGATATTGACCACCTTGCATTAGCCGAAATATACTTTCAAATTAAAGACATTGCTTTCCCTACCTACCTACTAAAACTCCACTGCTGGAGTAAAGACAAGTTTTTAAACTAGAACAATGACATTCACCTTTGGGAGTCAAATTTTCCCAAGTACTTGTTTCCACAAGTACACCCATTCCCAGAAATCATCCACTTCTACCAAGCATGCTATATTCCAAGTCAGAGAGCCGTAGTCACCCCTAATCAGCAGGTTTTGTTCACCATTACAGCAGAATCAATTAATCAAATGTTGCACATCCAGCTAAGCCAAAATGAGCCCAACTTTCAATTGAAGGCTTGCTTGAACTTTACACCAAGCTAGAAATTCCCAGGAAAGCTCATATTATTCAAACTTTCATCATTAAAGAGCCTCAAACTCCAACATATAGTCCTCCATATGTTGCCACCATTTTTTCTAAGAGAGGCAAACAAATTATTGCCATGCTCTCTTACATTTTAGGGTACACCACAAATGAACATGTGGATGATGTTGTCATAGTTTTCCTTTCTATCTTTTGCCCAGGCAAGCCTCCTGCTATAATTTATAACTATGCTTAGTTCATAGCAGACATAATTCATGAACAATTCATCAAACTACCAAATGAGAGAGTATTCAAATACTCATCTGTATTGTTTCATATGTTCTTATATTATCAGTCAGACAAGTTTCCAATCAACATTCAAAAGTTAGACACCAAAGGCAATCCAAGATCAGTCATCTATTGGACACCATTGATCCAAATGTATTCCATTGTATTTACTTACAAAGACTTCATTGATTCATTTGTTCATCCTGTTATAAACATGCTAACCAGTAGCTATCAGCCCAGGATCAGTCAGGAGATTAAAAGAGTTTTACAGTTGGCAAAGAACAGTAAAGTGGGAGACTGGTATCTATACCAAGACCACACAGAGATCAGGATATATGGATGCCAACTAGCTCCCTACAAGCTTCCCAAATACCTCCCCATGAGGATATTTGCATTAGAGTATTTTAGGTAGATTATAAACTCTGATGAAGTTAATTTCCTGTCCGCCAAGAAGACTCAATTTAAAATGAAAACCAACTGGGTCCCTTTATTTGTAATAATAGGGAAGATGGACCAGAGGTCAATAATATTCTACAGCAAATGAATTTCAAGAATAGTTTTATGTGGCAATATGACCCTCATGGAGTCATAAATAAACTAAGGCTTAA
Source organism: Pinus tabuliformis (assembly GCA_031772625.1). Taxonomy (NCBI): domain Eukaryota; kingdom Viridiplantae; phylum Streptophyta; class Pinopsida; order Pinales; family Pinaceae; genus Pinus; species Pinus tabuliformis. The sequence continues at coordinate 687,303,478 of CM062819.1, forward strand.
AGTCAAATTGGGTCCTTTCATACATCATCCTAGGCCAGACATTGAGAGATTTGCCAACCAGTCAGAATGGTTGGAAAACACTTTGATAGATATGGACAATACTATAGTAGATGTGGAGAATACATTAATAGATGTGGAAAAGAAGATTGATACTAGTTCCTTTCTGCAGGTTCCAACCCTAGGAGAACAAATGAATATTCCTCCTATTTTGCAGACTCCAGCCAATGAAGATAGAAATGCAAAGAGAACCATGGAAGAAGGTTCTAGTTTAGCAATGGAAACCATAGATGACCAATTTGAGATCAGTTACAGGAAGAGGCCCAAGCTTAATCCTGTAACTGAACAAGAAGACACCATTGGAACAATGGAAATCACTAACACTGACACAATGGTGGGAAGCAACAAAGGCCCAGTAGCTTCAGAATAAACACACTAGCCTTCTACATCAAACACTCAACTTACTAGGAAACATATCAACATTGAGGTCTCTTCATCCATCAGGCCTGTGGATAAAGAGAAAGATATTAAAGAGAGGTACAAGGAAATTAAGTTGAGGAATGAGACATTGAAGGCTGAGACTTACACCTAGTACTTCAAGAAAACATTTGCCAATGAAAATAGGTTAATGTCAGCCTTCGACATTAAGACTGGGAAGATGCAAATGAAATTCATGCAACCCACAGTCCAACAACCAAGATCATCAGTAGACTATAGGAAAACAAACTTTGAAGTTTTGGCCGGGGATATTCACCCCATTGACCAAATTGAGTTTCACAAACAGGCAGGTGAGATGATCTATTCCACCATGACAAACAAATCTATGACTATGCACAAACTCCAAGGCTCACTAGATAATATCATAACACATTACAAGCTAGAAAATGCCTCCTCACAGGCCAAGGACAACAGAATCAAGTCACTGGAAGACTTGGTGGTTGAGCTTGGACATAATCCCAATGATGTCAAGGTTGTTGAGAAATTGATAAAGAAGAAAAATGAGGATATTGTTGCTCTCAAAAAATAATTGAAGCTGCCTCATTTAGAACATCCACAGACCAAGGAGGTCCTTGAGAGCCAAACTCAGCAGGAGGAAATGATGGACCTTGTTCTACAACTTAATGACCAATTGAAAGAAATGGAGAAAGAGTTGGACAACTTAATATAGCTGAAACAGGACAGCCTTGAGACTGCCACTGCCACTACCATTCCAACAGTCACTACAACAATACCATCCACCTTGGTAGCTTCATTGGCTCCCACAGCTCCACTGGCTACAACACTTCCAGCTGCAACAACATCTACATTAGCAACAGGTTCCACAACAACAACATCTCAACCAGGTGATGAGGCAAGCAAATTGGTCAAAGCAATGGAGGACATGTCCATTTAGACCTCTGAGATAAATAGACTCAAAGAACAGTTAAGGAGTCTAGAGGATGAGAAGAAAATAGCTCAGATTATGCACAAAGATGAAGTTCAGAAGTCAACCAGGATGAATGAGAGGATAAAGAACTTAGAGAAAGAACTGACATTGAAGGAGCCACTTGGCCAAGCGAAAGAAAAGCTATGGGCCAATATCATTGACTCTGTCAATGATATTTGGCCATCTATACAAGTCATCCTTGAACAAAGTGACTTAGTCAAAGAGGCTATAGAAGCAATACAAAGAGTTAAGGCTGAACTTGGAGACATGCCAGAAGAAGCCACCAGAATAATCCACTTCCTTAACTCTAAAAATAAATATGAAATGCAGGAGCTGGACATAGTTAACAGGACTTGCACAATACTAGAAGTGAAAAAGGTTCTCACCAAGAGGAATTTAATGATGAACCTTAAGGGAAAATGCCAAACCATGCAGCTGGCTATAGACAGGTTCATGGTAAAGTTTGATGTTTTGAGGAAGAAATGTCTACCAAATCCCTTGGTGATAAATGAAAAATTGATGCCACAGGAAGACTACAACAGGAGAAGTAGAGAGGTGGCAAGGGATCGGGAAAATAATTCTTCTATGAAAGGGATGCCTACTGGAAAGGTTCTATATCAGGCAATTGAGAACCTATTTTACCTCCAGCGTGAGGTAAAACACCTTTTTGTGAACAAGCCCACCTTTGCTAAGTACACAGAAGCAGATGAAATTTATAGGAAAATGGTAAATATCAAGTTACCAGATGCAGATATTTGGGAGAAGATAAATTACTTACTGTAAAAATGCACATTAAAAGTGAAAAAGCACAGTAAAAGGAAAGTAACAAGCCAACCATATGAAAGATTATCAGGGTAAAGAGTATCAGTTAAAAGGGAAAAGTTAAAAGAACAGTCAGCATGAAGACCAACAGCAAGGCAGAGAATAAACAACAAAAGATCAAAGCATAAAGACATCACAACCAAATAAACAGGGACATCATACAACAGCTAAACATTTGTCTCTATCTTCTTGCATGAAGATATTTCTTTTTCCTAGATTAATTCCCAAGGCAGTTTGGGATATTTTGTAAACTATTTTTGTATAAATACTTCATAATTCAAAGTATTGAGTGTGGATTGCTAGACATTTGTAGAGTTGTATTAATCTGAAACCTAAGGGTTCACTATATCATTTTTTTCAAGTCAGCAGATTGGATTGAGTAATAAAGAGATTGCATTACAAGATTCATGTGTTGAGCTACTTCAGTGAAGTATTTTCTTTGTCAAATTGTTATTTTCTTATGTGTTTCACAAACTTGCATGTTATCTAAATTGAATGAATTAACTAGAAATTTATTTCAAAATTTGTTTAACTACACTCTGTCTTGAACAGTTAATCATTTTAATGTTTTCTTCTAATATCCAAATCTGAGAATCCTTAATTGCTCTCCCATCCCGGTTGACCTCTTTCACTTCCTTCATTATCCAGTTTAAGGAACCCTTAATTGCTCCTTGGATCTGATTGAAAACCACTTTACCATCCAGCCTTAAGATTTGAAATTACTCAGCTACCTTACCCTGTAAACACTATATTTAGACCTTGATCCAATCCTGTTTGCCTGACACTTGACCCCATAGCCCAAATGGTAAAATACATCCCTCTATCCATATAAGTCAGTGATCCCACCACCAAATCAAAATCAAAACCCAAGTACAATCATAACTAGCCTAAAATCAATTAACTAAACAAATTTAAATCATAAAGAGAGAGCCCTCTCTGAGCATTAGGAAGGCTAGATCTTAATCTCCAAAGTAGGTTTGTGGTTACCTCTATCATTTCTTTCATAACAACTCTAGAGAAATTTTGGAGTGATAACATATTGGCAACCATATTGGGGACACGATCCTCGGTGTAATAAAACTTTAAGGAAATATTAAATCTCATCCTTTTCCCCTTAAGGTCATTTTTGAGTTGTTGAAAAAAGTTTCATAAAAAAAATTTAAAATTTAAAATTCTGGCTCCCAAAAGAACACACTATACCAAGGCAAATCTAGATCCAAATCCTACTACAATAGTTGATGATCCTGATAGAATTTTAAGAAAACCCAAAAAGGTAGAAACTCAAGGAAGTAATAGTCAGTTAATTAAAGAAAACTCACTCCCCAAAGAATTATCAAGTTTAGAGGATATTCAGTTTGATTTATCATTTGAGCTTTCTTTGTTTAGAACCAAATCAAAAAATTCAATTCATGAAACTGTAATAGACCCTAATTTTATTCAATTCATTGAGTAAAAAAAGGTGCCTATACATCCTGATTTAGATCAACTTGTTTTGAATACTTTTGATAAACTAGAAGATTTAACCTCAACCTTGATAAGCCATATAGATGATGCCTATATTCAACAATTAGTTGAATTAGCTGCCCTCACTGCTGTTGCCTCTAAACTTTCTACAGAATCTTCAAAAACTGTAAATACAGCTTCATTTACTACCACCTCACCTATAATATCCACCACAATTCATTCCCCTAAACCATTGATACCTCATCTTCCTCTCCAACCGAATATCTCAAGTTCATCTAGTTCATCTACACCCATCTCAAGTCTTTCTAGCACCACTACTTTTCCCCACAGTCAAACCAAAATCTCAGCCATGGCAGACAAATATGCACCTTTGGTTTTACCATCCCGACTACATGCCATGACCCAAGAGTATCAAAGAAAAATGTTTTTATTTGATGCTACTGGTCAGTATACTGCCCAACAGCACATGAATAAAATAATTGATTACTTTCGAATTTCATGAGATTGATGAGTCTGGTGTCCAAATGAGGTTATTTTCCCGAACACTAACAAGGGATGTTAAAAATGGTTTAAAGGTTTACCTGCTAATCATATTGCAGATTTAACTGCTTTTCATGGAATGTTTATTGATAGATGGGAAAGAAAGAAAAACCCTCTACAATTACTATCTGAATATGATAACATTAGAAGATCTCCTAACGAATCAATTAAGGATTATTGTGCTAGGCTCAACAGTCTCTACAATGCAATCCCTGCTAACATTAAACCTCCACTAGATCTAGCATTAATCCAATTTCCTGATGGTTTTGGCACTGATATGTCTTACAAATTGAGGGAAAGAAACCCTAAAACATTAGAATAGATGCAAAGTAATGATGTTAGTGTAGAAGCCAATTTATTAGCTAAGAAAGCTAGGATGAGAAATGAGAAAAGAGTTGTCACCAAAGTGGAAACTTCCAATTCAGATGGTAAAATAGATAGTTTAGCTAAGAGTGTAGAAAGGATAATGGATAGATTAGAAAACATGGAAAGAAAAACTCAGTGGGAAAATCAATAGCCACCCCCAATAAGAAACCCCAACTTTAGGAAAAATCCTAACACTAGAAAAATTGCTATACCAGATCAGCAGATTAGACCACCATTCCAGGAAAACTATGCTGAGGGTTCACAAAACCATGAAGAAGAGGATGACACCCAGATAAACCTATTAGGGATTAAAAACGAAGATGTTATTTTTCTTACTCAGGAAGAACAAGAATTGTACATGCTACAACAATTACAATTAGAATCTAGAGAGTCCTTTGACTTCAAACAAGGCTATGAATCTGCTATATATGAATTTCACAAACAATACAACCTTAGAAGCAAAAAGAATAATGAAATTCCCACTAAGAGATCAATCCAAACCCAAACTAAAAAGATAATAGAAGCTCTTGTGACCAAAGTTCTACAAATTCTCCCTAGAGGAACTCAGGAGACTTCCAGCCCAAAAATTGTAGATATAACTTCATCTGAAACTCAAATTGAAACTATTAATCAAATCATTCCAAATAAGAGAATTCAAAACAAAATTGTTGGTACACAAACTGAATTGCCAAGTACTGATAAAGAAGATAAAAATACACAGACCACATTTGCTAAGGAAGATCTCGTACAATCAGGCAAAACTCAATTGCCATTCAACATTAAGACTGAGATAGCCAAGTTGAAAATATTAGTTCCTTTGACCGAGTTAGTGAAAAATGAATCATATAGAACACAAATCACTGAAACCTTAAATATAGGTGAAGGAGAAGATGATGTAAACTTAAATGATGATCAACCTGAGTTATTTTTTGGTCCAGGAGTAAATGGAACACATCAACAAGGGGGTATTCCTCCATTCTACATTAGCTTGAATGTTCATGATAAAATCTTACATAATTCTATGTTAGACTCAGAGGCATCCCATAACTTAATGCCTAAAGCAATCATGGAGAGATTAAACTTAGATATCACCAGACCATATAAGGATCTGTTTTCCTTTAATTCTAGCCAAGTAAAATGCCTTGGCCTGATTAAAGATTTGTGTGTGACTCTAGTCCAGTGCCCAGAAAAGAGTATTTTCATGTACATAGTAGTTGCTGATATCCCACCTAATTATGGAATGCTATTATCTCACTCATGGGGAGAAAAATTACAGGTATCTCTACAATTGGACATGTCATATGCCACCATATCTGTGTTTGGTCAGCAAAGAAAACTTTACAGAGAAACATTGATGAAATGTATGGTAAGTAGTGCAGAAAAGCACGAAATTTCCCTATATACTCCATGCATTCTAATATGGACTCATTCATCTTGTATAATTCAGACAATGACAAAATGAAATCACAACTGTAGAAGAAAAATACAAGGCACCTGATAGTGAAAACATTTTTCATGAGTCTCTATGGCATTTAGATTTTGATGGCTCTATGAATAGATTAGGAGTAGGTGCATAAGTTTGGATTCACAACATGGAAAATAATCATTTTAAAGGTAATGCCTTTAGATTAAACTTTAAATGCACAAAAAATATGGCAGAATATGAAGCTCTAATATTAGGACTACAAATTGTTAGAAAACTTGGAGCCAAGAGAGTTTCTATCATGGGAAAATCATAATTTATTCTAAAACAAATCAAAGGTGAATACTCTGTGAATACTCCCAGACTTAGCCAATACAGAGAGACTATCCTAGATTTTTTAAGGACCTTCTTGAAACTGATTTTGTTGCTATTCCTAGGAAACAGAATATGCAAGCTCACAGTTGGGCCACTTTTGCTAGTACTTGCAAAATTTCCTTTTCATCCCAACCACAAGTACACTTCAGAAGTGAGACATAGGCCTGTTATACCTGAAAATTCGAAATATTGGCAGGTTTTTTCAGAAGATTCTCAAATTTATGATTTCATGAATGTTAAAAGAGAGTTACAAAACTGTAATATAGATATTGATTATACAATAGATAATAAAATAGATAGTGAGATACATATAAATGCTTTAGATGTAGGTAAACCCACTAATTTCACTAAAGTAGAAATAGATAACTTAGAAAAGGTAGAAATAGAAGAAATAATGAATGATGATCCTGAAATTCTAAACCTTAAAAATAACTTTTTGCCTAAGGGATAAGATTTGTTTGATTCAAAGGATGTAGCTTTGAAACCAAAAATGGAGCCTTTAAGGGCAGATATAGAAGAATGTAACATAGGAACAAAAGAAAAACCTGAGCTTATCAAAATATCCAAAGCATTACCTTCACATGAAAAACTGAAATATATAAGTTTGTTCAAAGAGTTTCAAGATGTCTTTGCTTGGAGTTATGAAGACCTTAAGTCTTATGATACCAGCATTATTCAACATAAGATACCCCTCAAAGAAGATTAGAAGCCCTTTAAACAAAATCTTAGGAGAATTAATCTGGTTCTTATGCCATTAATTGAAAAAGAAGTAAAAACGATGTATGATGCCCAAATCATAGTGCCAATTAGATATTCAGATTGGGTCTCTAATTTGGTCACTACTAGGAAGAAAACAGGAGAAATCAGACTCCGTGTTGATTTCAGAAACTTGAACAAAGTATCATTAAAAGACAACTATCCTCTCCCAAAAATGGACCACATTCTTCAGAGGGTAGTGGGCTCATCCATAATTTCATTCCCTGATGGATTTTCTGGATACAATCAAATATTAGTTCAACTAGAGGATCAAGCAAAGACTGCATTTACCACTCCCTGGGGTACTTTCATGTATTTTAAAATGCCTTTTGGATTGATGAATCTTGGAGCAACATTCAAAAGAGCTATGACATAGCCTTTGCAAAAGAAATCCTTGACTTTCTAGTTGTCTACCAAGATGACATCACAATGTTTTCCAAATCAAATAATGAACATCTAGATCACCTAAGAAGAGTTTGCATTAAATGCATAAAATTTTGCATTTCCTTAAATCCCAAGAAGGCACTCTTTGGTCTAGAATAAGGTAAACTCTTGGGACACATAATATCAAAAGATGGAATTAGAATAGATCCAGTAAGAATATAGGTAATCCTGACCATCACTCCGCCTAGAAACATCAAAAAATTACAGTCATTCTTAGGCAAAATAAATTTCCTTAGGATATTCATTTCTAACTTAGCAGAATGAATCAGATAACTAAATAACATGTTAAAGAAAGATTCATCACTTAAGTTGACAGTAGAGGCTAAACAGTCTTTTGAGGAAATCAAAGAAGCCCTTACTAAAACACCAGTCCTCATAAGTCCTGATTTCCAAAAGGATTTTATAATTGTTTCTTTTGCTTCAAAACATATTATTGCAGTAGTCTTGTTGCAAAAGAATGATCAAGGTTATGAGCTACCTATTGCAATTTTCAACAAATCTTAGAGAGATGTTACACTAAAGTACAACATAATGGAAGAACAAGCACTTGCTTTAGTGAAAGCTATTAAATATTTCAGAGTCTACATCTTGTATTCACACATCATTGCTTATGTTCCAAATTCAGTAGTAAAGGATATACTGACACAGGATGGGCCTAAAGAAAAGAGAGGCAAATGGATTGCCACTATTTTGGAATATGACATAGAAATAAAGCCTACAAAGCTTATCAAAGGCCAAGTTTTAGCTAAACTCATTGCTGAATCGAACTGTCAGGCCTTAGATATAAATTTCATTGGTTCCCTAGATGATCAGGAAGAGATGGCGACTCCACAGATCAGTGAACCTTTCATAGATTCACCTTGGTATGCAGATATAATATTTGTTTTACTAAAATTACAAGCTCCTCCTGGTTTATCTAGAACTAAAGGTAGATTTTTGAAAATGAAATCAATGAAATATTGTATCATAGACAATGCTTTATTTTGGAAAGATAATGGTGGCATTCTATTAAATTGTTTATTGAAAGATGAAGCTGACAAAGTTATGCAAGAATTTCATGCAGGATATTGTGGAGGACACCTATATTGGAAAACAAATGCTGATAAGATTTAAGGGTAGGTTTTTACTGGCCCACCCTTTTTGCAGATGTCAAGAGATATGTGACCTCCTGTCACAAGTGCCAAATATTTTAGGGCAAAAGGAAGCTCTTACCATTACCTCTCAAACCCATCTCCACAGAAATGCCTTTTCAACAATGGGGTTTAGACTTCATTGGGGAAATTCACCCATCCTCCTCAGCCCAACATAAATGGATTTTGATAGCCATTGATTACTTTACTAAATGGATAGAAGCCATCCCTTCTAGACAAGCCACAGACTTTGTCATTATCTCATCCGTTGAAAACAATATCATGTCAAGATTTGGATGCCCATAAAAGCTCATTACTGATAATGCGGCTGCCTTTAAATCCAAGAAAATGGTAGACTTTTGTAACAGATATCACATTACCCTTGGCCATTCCACTACCTATTACCCTCAAGGTAATGGACTTGCAGAATCCTCAAATAAAAGCCTTGTCAATATCATCAAGAAACTGCTAGAAGACAACAAGAAGACATGGAACAAAAAGTTGTTAAATGCCTTATGGGCAGATAAGCTAACTACCAAAAATTCCATTGGTACATCTCCTTATCATCTAGTATATGGAATGGATGTTGTTTTTCCATCGTCTTTAGGAGTACCAGTGATGAAAATCATTCAAGAGTTGCAAGTAGAACCAAATTATATCCAAAGAAGGGTAAATTAGATAATACACTTGCAGCAAACCAGAGAAGAAGTCTATGTCAAATCACAAGTGATTCAAGATAAAATCAAAAATATTTTTGACAAAAAGACCAAAGTTGATGATTTTTACATAGGTGACAAAGTACTTAAATGGGATTCTAGAAGAGAAGAGAAGGGTAAACATGGAAAATTTGATTTCCTATGGCAAGGCCCTTATATCATTTATGGTTACAGAGGTAAAAATGCATTTTTCTTGACACATTTAGATGGAACAGATCTACCAGGAGGACCTGTCAATGGTAGAATGCTGAAGCATTACTTATCCATAGATTAACAGTAGTTCATTTTACTTTGCTCATTGTATATAACATTGCAGATTTTAGATTGGATTGGATGGTAATATTTTGAAGTTGAAGCCCGGAGAGAAGGCCCTAAGCTTTGAGAGGTCCACCATCATATCTATGAATAAAGAATATCACAGAGGAGCAATCACAAGGCAACCAAACTCAGAATTTCAAAGGCTATTGATCTTAAATTTCCTGACATTTCACCAAGAAATGCCATCCCCATGTGGAGCTACTGTTAGAGTCCTATAATAACATGATTCATAATTTTGAATTGGCTATGGTTAGTCTTGTAATATTGTACATACTTTTGCTTTCTACAAAAAAAAATCCATATTAAAAATTAAAAAATGTAAAGAGGGTATGTCCTAAAAGAATAATCAAAGGACAAAAAGAAAGAAAAAGATAAAAAAAAATTAAAACTATGAACCCAAAAAGGAGATAAAAATGGATCATGAAAGTGTGCAAATTCAAATGCCACTCCTTTTACTTTAATTTGCAAAATAAGATTGTGTGCAGCTTGTCAAAAATGCCACAATCCATGATGGTCAAATAGTTTAATCTTGATTTGTTCATGCTTTAAATTTCATGTTGATAGATAGAGAATAAAGATCTAGCCAAACTGTTTAAACTTGGCAGATCAGTAGTTAGGTAGACAATAATAATGAGCTCATCAGTTTAATCTGAGCCATTAGAAGTTATAAGGTTAGAATTAGATAGATTTCTTATCAAAAGAAAAGGAAATAAAGGGTCAGTAAGCTCAAACTACACCCATTAAATGAAGAGAAAATGCTAGGGTAAATTAGGGGTAGGTAGAAGAAATGTTGCAAATTCACAAGGTTGCTAAGTCAAAAGCACATTCATCATGCTTAATCCTATGTTTCATGTGCAGGAGGAAGGGTGAAAGAAAAAGGATATTCACCAAAGCTTGTTTACTAATTTCCCCTCATTTCACTACACCCCCACATACTTATTTGCTAATTTCCCCCATTATCCCTTCATTACTTATAAATACCCTTCCCCCTCATTTTGACCTTTACTCCTTGGTTTCACACATTCCCCTAGATATTACCCTTCAAAAAATCATTCCCCCTTCCCAAAACCCTTTTCCATGGTGTGAAACCCATTCCCCATTTCAAATATCACCTTCCCCCTTATTAATTTCCCTTTTCCCCTTAAAAACCCACAAAAACCCTTTATCCTAAGTTTTCCTAAAGTCTCGCTTTATAAATCCCCCACGCTATAAATTCCCAACACCTTTTTAACCCACCAACCCTTGGTGCAGTTAAAAAACCCTGCCATATAACCCATGGTCCCACCTTATTAACCCACTGCTTATTTTAAATCTTTACATTATTCATTAATTAATTACAATTCTTTGTAATTAAAACTCTGGCCCCGCCAACCACTTTCCTGACTCCGTCTGTGCAACTCAACTGGGCAATATCCCTCCAATCTCCAACCCCTAGATCCAACGGCACACAACCATATCGCGCGGATTCGTCATCCAACCGTTAACAGCCCGAGAGCACGCGAGATTCATGGTTTTGGCCAAGCGTTGTTTGGCTATGTGGCAGCACCATGTTATATCGCGTGCTCGTGAAAAATAATGCTTGCCATCCAAAAGCGGTGCGATATCGCAGAAAACCACCTGCCCACCTAAACCAAAAACTGCCCACTGTTCATTCAATAAATTTCGCACCAAAATGTAACCTTTACTGGTTAAAAGGCCGAAAAAGCCCCAAATTGCTCTTTCCGCTTGTTTTTCACTACAAACTGCTGCTTAGCCAATTGTGACACCCTGAACCTCTTAGCGACCAATTTAGCCACCTTTTGCCACTTGAAGATGTTATGAATACCCAATTGAAGCAACCAATTGACAGTTGAAGCCTCAATACCTTCTGCAGCTACCACAGAAACCCATGCGCACACCAAACTGTTAAATTCCAAGTATTCTTGAAAGAACCAGAACGACCCTGTAAATTTGAATTGTAAACAATAATTCTCAAAGGTTAATTGATTAAATTAATTAAAAAAAAACTTCCTGAATTGAAGAGAAACCTACTGTACATCCTAAACCATTTTTTACAGACTATAATTACCCTCCCACTGTCCAGAGCTCCTAAACCTTACTCCCAAAACCACTGAAAGCATAATTCAATTCATTAAACCCAATTATGGCTTCCCAAACCTCTATGGATGTAAGACCTCTGCAAACCCCTCACCTGGATATTGACCACCTTGCATTAGCCAATATAGACTTTCAAATTAAAGACATTGCTTCCCCTGCCTACCTACTAAAACTCCACTACTGGAGTAAAGATAAGTTTTTAAACCAGAACGATGACATTCACTTTTGGGAGTCAAATTTTCCCAAGTACTTGTTTCCACAGGTACACCCATTCCCAGAAGTCATCCACTTCTGCCAAGCATGCTATATTCCAAGTCAGAGAGCCATAGTCACCCCTGATCAACAGGTTTTGTTCACCATTACAGCAGAATCAATTAATCAAATGCTGCAAATCCAGCCAAGCCAAAATGAGACCCCACTTTCAATTGAAGGATTTATTGAACTCTACACCAAGCTAGACATTCCCAAGAAAGCTCAGATTATTCAAACTTTCATCATTAAAGAGTCTCACACTCCAACAAATAGTCCTCCATATGCTGCCACCATTTTTTCTGAGAGAGGCAGACAAATTACTACCATGCTCTCTTACTTTTTAGGATACACCACAGATGAACATGTGGATGAGGTTGTCCTAGCTTTCCTTTCTATATTTTGCCCAGGCAAGCCTCCTGCTATAATTTATAACTATGCTCAGTTCATAGCAGACATAATTCATGAACAATTCATCAAACTACCAAATGAGAGAGTATTCAAATACTCATCTGTATTGTTTCATATGTTCTTATATTATCAGTCAGACAAGTTTCCAATCAACATTCAAAAGTTAGACACCAAAGGAAATCCAAGAGCAGTCATCTTTTGGACACCATTGATCCAAATGTATTCCACTGTATTTTCTTAAAAAGACTTCATTGATTCATTTTTTCATATTGTTATAAACATGCTAACCAGTAGCTATCATCCCAAGATCAGTCAGGAGATTAAAAGAGTTTTAATGTTTGCAAAGAACAGTAAAGTGGGAGACTGGTATATATACCAGGACCATATAGAGATCAGGATATATGGATGCCAACTAGCTCCATACAAGTTTCCTAAATACCTCCCCATGAGGATATTTGCATTAGAGTACTTCAGGTAGATTATAAACTCTGATGAAGTTAATTTCTTGTCAGCCAAGAGGAAGACTCCATTTAAATGAAAAACCAATTGAGCCTCTTTATTTGTAATAATAGGGAAGTTGGACCATAGGCCGATAATATTCTACAACAGATGAATTTCAAGAATAGTTTTATGTGGAAATATGACCCTCATGGAGTAATAGATAAACTAAGGCTCAAGGTCAAATTGGGTCCCTTCATACATCATCCCAAGCCAAACATTGGGAGATTTTCCAACCAGTTAGAATGGTTGGAAAACACTTTGATAGATATGGACAATATTGTAGTAGATGTGGAGAATACATTAATAGATGTGGAAAAGAAGATTGATACTAGTTCCTTTCTGCAGGTTCCAGCTCTAGGAGAACAGATGAATATTCCTCCTATTTTGCAAACTCCATCCAATGAAGACAGAAATGCAAAGAGAACCAAGGAAGAAGGTTCTAGTTCAGCCATGGAAACCATAGATGACCAATTTGAGATAAGTTACAGGAAGAGGCCCAAGCTTAATCCTGTAACTGAACAAGAAGACACCATTGGAATAGTAGAAATCACTAACACTAACACAATGGTGGGAAGGAGCAAAGGCCCAATAGCGTCAGAAGAAACACACCATCCTTCTACATCAAACACTCAACTTATTGAGAAACAACTCAACATTGAAGTCTCTTCATCCACCAGGCTTGTGGATAAAGAGAAAGATATTAAAGAGAGGTACAAGGAAATTAAGTTGAGGAATGAGACATTGAAGGCTGAGACATATGCCCAGTACTTCAAGCAAACACCTGCCAATCAAAATAGGTTAATGTCAGCCTTCGACATTAAGATTGGGAAGATGCAAATGACATTCATGCAACCTACAATCCGGTAGCCAAGATCATCAGCAGACTATAAGAAAACAGACTTTGAAGTTTTGGCCAGGGATGTTCACCCCATTGACCAAATTGAGTTTCACAAATAGGCAGGTGAGATGATCTATTCCACCATGACAAACAAAGCTATGACTGTGCACAAACTCCAAGGCTCACTAGATAATATCACAACATAGTACAAGCTGGAAAAGGCCTCCTCACAGGCCAAGGACAACATAATCAAATCACTAGAAGACTTAGTGGTTGAGCTTGGACATAATCCCAATGATGTCAAGGTTGTTGAGAAATTGATAAAGAAGAAAAATGAGGATATTGCTGCTCTTAAAAACAATTGAAGCTGCCTCATTCAGAACATCCACAGACCAAGGAGGTCCTTGAGAGCCAAACTCAGCAGGAGGAAATGATGGACCTTGTTCTACAACTTAATGACCAATTGAAAGAAATGGAGAAAGAATTGGACAACTTAATACTGTTGAAACAGGCCAGCCTTGAGACTGCCACTGCCATTGCCATTCCAACAGTCACTACAGCAGTACCATCCACCTTGGTAGCTTCATTGGCTCCCACAGCTCCACTGGCTACAACACTTCTAGCTGCAACAACATCTACATCAGCAACATGTTCCACAACAACAACAGCTCAGCCAGGTGATGAGGCAAGCAAATTGGTCAAAGCAATGGAGGACATGTCCATTCAAACCTCTGAGATAAATAGACTCAAAGAACAGTTAAGGAGTCTAGAGGATGAGAAGAAAATAGCTCATATTATGCACAAAGATGAAGTTCAGAAGTCAACCAGGATGAATGAGAGGATAAAGAACTTAGAGAAAGAACTAACATTGAAGGAGCCACTTGGCCAAGCCAAAGAACAACTATGGGTCAATATCATTGACTCTGTCAATGATATTTGGCCATATATACAAGTCATCTTTGAACAAAGTGACTTAGTCAAAGAGGCTACAGAAGAAATACAAAGAGTTAAGGCTGAACTTGGAGACATGCCAGAAGAAGCCACCAGAAATAATCCACTTCCTTAACTCTAAAAATAAATATGAATTGCAGGAGCTGGACATAGCTGACAGGACTGGCACAATAATAGAAGTGAAAAAGGTGCTCACCAAGAGGAATTTAATGATGAACCTTGAGGAAAAATGCCAAACCATGTAGCTGGCTATAGACAGGTTCATGGTAAAGTTTGATGTTTTGAGGCAGAAAGGTCTGCCAAATCCCTTGGTGATAAATGACAAATTGATGCCACAGGAAGACTACAACAAGAGAATCAGAGAGGTGGCAAGGGATTAGGAAAATAATTCTTCTATGAAAGGGATGCCTACTGGAAAGGTTCTATATCAGAAATTTGAGAACCTATTTTACCTCCAGCATGAGGTAAAACACCTTTTTGTGAACAGGCCCACCTTTGCTAAGTACACAGAAGAAGATGAAATTTACAAGAAAATGGTAAAAATCAAGTTACCAGATGCAGATATTTGCTAGAAGTTAAATGAATTACTGTAAAAATGCACAGTAAAAGTGAAAAATCATAGTAAAAGAAAATTAAAAGGCCAACGAGATGAAAGAGTAGCAGGGTAAAGAGTATCAGTTAAAAGGGCAAAGTAAAAAGAACAGTCAGTGTGAAGACCAACAACAAGGCAAAGAATAAACAACAAAATATCAAAGCATAAAGACAACACAACCAAATAAATAGGGACATCATACAACAATTAAACATCTATCTCTATCTTCTTGCATGAAGATATTTCTTTCTCCTAGATTAATTCCCAAGACAGTTTGGGATATTTTGTAAACTATTTTTGTATAAATACTTCATAATTCGAAGTATTGAGTGTGGATTGCTAGATATTTGTAGAGTTGTATTAATCTGAAACCTAAGGGTTCACTGTATCATTTTTTCAAGTCAGTAGTCTGGATTGAGTAATAAAGAGATTGCATTACAGGATTCATGTATTGAGCTACTTCAGTGAAGTATTTTCTTTGTCAAATTGTTATTTTCTTATGTGTTTCACAAACTTGCATGTTATCTAAATTGAATGAATTAACTGGAAATTTATTTTAGAATTTGTTTAAGTACACTCTGTCTTGAACAGTTAATCATTTTAATGTTTTCTTCTGATATTCGGATCTGAGAATCCTTAATTTCTCTCCCATCCTAGTTGACCTCTTTCAATTCCTTCATTATTCGGTTTAAGGAATGCTTAATTGCTCCTTGGATCCGATTGAAAACCACTTCACCATCCAGCCTTAAGATCTGAAATTACTCAGCTACCTTGCCCTGTAAACACTATATTTAGACCTTGATCCAGTCCTGTTTTCCTAACACTTGACCCCATAGCCCAATGGTAAAAGACATCCCTCTATCCATCTAAGTCAGTGATCCCACCACCAAATCAAAATCAAAACCCAAGTACAATCATAACTAGCCTAAAATCGATTGACTACAAAAAGTTAAATCATAAAGAGAGAACCCTCTTTAAGCATTAGGAAGGCTAGATCCTAATCTCCAAAGTAGGTTTGTGGTTACCTCTATCATTTCTTTCATAGAAACTCTAGAGAAATTTTGGAGTGATAACAATACCCAAACCCGAAAAATATTTCTTTGCCTCTTTATAATATACCAAATGCCTTATAATATACTAAACAACCACACCAATATTAAAATAACCTTAAATAAACTTATGTTTTCACAAATCAAATTAATAAAGGTAACCAATTCATGCGGCTATCCACGAGGGATATTTCATGAGAATGGAAAGTAGGTATCCCAAATAGAGATAAACAAGAGCACTCTTTCTTCGACCACCGAGACCTTGATGGGGATCAACGGAATAGGAACAATGATCATCCGAGTCGAGGCTAGCGATGGCACTGAAGGCATATCGGTTCTTAATTAATGGGTGAATCTCGAGCCTCTATCTCTCTTCAACAGATTCATTCAAGCTACTTCAATTCACTCTCAACTCTACTCAAGGACACAGGGGCAGGTGCAGAACTGTAAGAATTTGCAAAGCCATAGACCATAGCAGTGGCGGATAAATACCTCATTCTAGATGTTTTTAGCCAGAAACACTTTGGGATAACATGCACATTAAAGGAGTATGCAACCAGGATCGATCGTGTTCACACAGGTACCAATATCAAATCCGTTCAACAATATCTTAAAAAAAATGCTCCATAGAAGTCGATCCCAAAATTTCCATATATGCAAAAACATTGCAAAAATTATCAATTTCGGCCAAGAAATTGGCGAAAGCAGCCTGAATCAAGACTACGACCAAACTTCTTGCTTGACTTGCAATGTATAGTTCCACAAAGGGAAAATCATGAATGATTGTCTATGTAGAACTCCTCATGCAAACATTTCCACAGTAAGAAAACAACGATTTCACACATTGGTTCCTTCTCACAATCACACCCAACAATTTTTCTTGGACTCAAGGTCTACATGTACGAATAAATCTACACACAAGAAATAAATCTACGCACAGAAGTACTAAAATCAAACACTCAGTTAATCTATTTACATAGGATCAATAAATTCAAGGCTCTCTCACATCTTCTTGGCCCTCCCGTGAAGGAGCCAGACCAAAACAGGCTGTAATACCATGTTATAAATTTGAAAGAGAGCGAGAGAGATTGCACACACAACACAAATCACAGTCATTGTTTTTTCTTGATCTTAAGGGTTACATATTTATAGTATCTAGATCACTGACAATGACACATCTAGATAGCTATTACAACTCACACATAGGAAACTGACTACTTCCATATTGACACATAGGGAATAACAATGACAACTCACAATTACATGGAAGCATTACTTCCAACATGTACAATTTGTCAGTTGTTGAAATGTAAGAGATAAAGAAGTCGGTGCATGACTTGTTGAACTAAAGAGTCATCATACCTAGCTCTTGTCCATGTGATTTACCCATCTTGTTGGTGCCAGTGAAAGATGGCACATGGAGGATGTGCGTGGATTATCGAGAACTCATCAAGATCATGGCGAAAAACCACTACCCTCTCCTTCGCATAGATGATTTACTTGATCAATTGAAAAATGTTTTTAATTTCACTAAGTTGGATTTGTTTAGTGGATACCACCAAATCATAATTTGCAGAACATGATGTAGACGGGTTTTTTGAGTGCTTGGTGATGCCATTTGGGCTTTGTAGTGCCCCAATGACATTTATGAGGGTTATGAATAATGTATTTAGACCTTTTCTAGCTGATTTTGTGCTTATTTATCTTGATGATATACTTGTTTTCAATAGAAATTGGGATGATCATGTAAAACATGTCAAAAAGGTGCTTGATATTCAATAAAAGGAGAAAATATATGCAAAAATTTCCAAATGTGAATTTGGAAAAAGTTCTTTGGTTTATTTAGGTAATATTGTTAGAGGATTTCAATTGAAAATTGATCCGTCAAAGTTTGATGTAATTTTTAAATGGCCTAAGCCTACCAATGTAACAAAAGTAAGAAGCTTTTTGGGGAAAGTACAATATTAGAAGAGGTTCATTGCCAACTTCTCCATCATAGCATCTCCGTTGCATGCCTTAACCAGTGTGAAGTTGACCTTTCAGTGTAGAGACAACAAAAGGATTTCGACACTCAAAAGGAATATATTAATACCGCACTAGTACTAGCCTTTCCTGATCTCCAACAGGAATTCAAAATTGAGATAGATGTTAGTGGTTATTCCATGGGTGTTGTGTGGATGTAGTGGCTGAAACCAATATACTACCATTTAGAGAGTCTCTCTCAAGCTATTGTGAGCTATCCTACTTATGACAAGGAGTTGTATTCTTTAGCACAAAGCATCAAGAAATGGAAATATTACTTGATTCGGAAGGAGATTATCATTCATACAGACCACCAGCCTTTATAGTACCTCCAACCAGAAACCAAGTTGCAACAGGCTCGTCGTTTACCAATTTCACTTGGTAATTGATGGGCCTCCAAATTAGACATAAATTATGGCCCATCTGACCATCCTTCAGCACATTAAACCTCTATTTTTGTATTAGATAATTTATTTTTAACTTTAATATGTTCATTAGGAAATTTTATTGATAATTGCATATTTGTGCCTAATATTATTTATTTTTGTGGAATATTGTGAGAATATTGGGAAGATTATGAAGATTTGGAGGAGGAGATAATTTAGGGACTTGCTCCCTACTACAGGAGTATCAATATAAAATAATAAATCAAGAATATATTCTGAAATTATTGCATGGATTCAAGAGCTCCAATCATTGAGAAAATCTAGGAATGTGTTCCCTGTCATTTAATGCAGATTCCTAGTATTGGGAACCAAATCCACTATTTGAGGGATTTTGGTGGGGAAAGCTTCCTCCTTTCATGGGGAATGCTTCCTAATCATTTTTTATAAGTACCAAGTCGAATTTTCCTCTAGGGGTTGATTTTTATTAGTCTTCTTGTGGAGAGAACTCATATTTTTGCAGCTCCACTTTCATTTCTTGCAGGGATGTAATTATATTGATGGAAATAATGAAGATTGGTGCCATGTTCAGCTTCTAAATCTTGGTCTCCTTCATAGGAATTTGAGTTTCCTTGGGCTTGGCCATCCTAGGAGCCTCAGAGCCCTTTTGTATCATTTATTTTTCTTCTTTTCACTTCTTATTCACATGCATCTCTTGTTCTTGTCTTTTTTCTATTTCTGCATTTAGTATTAATGATTTCTTGTTGTAAGATTGGGTTAAATGGTTGAAGTAAGTTATTTTTTAGGATCACAAGCATAATTTCATAATTGGAACAACTTTGGAAGGTCATAGTAATCATTTATCTACTTCTATTAGTTTTCTTATTCCCAAATCCAGATTTCTTGAAGTCCCTTGTGGAAACCAACAATAAATTTCTGTTATTTTTTAGAACATGCTAACGAGTTTCAATCAAGTTGATTCCAGTTGCATTAGATCACAAAAATATTCTATTTAATAATAAAATTTACCCCATTTCATTTTCACTTGATTAGGTTAGGCATTAGATAGATTTACTAGCTCACTAGTTCTCGAATTTCTAGGTTTTAGGCTAGTAATTTTCTGCTATTGTTTAGCATCAGTTAACAGAGGTATTTTTGAGTGATTCCACTTGGAATGGAGACCTAATACATCCTAGTAAATAAATAAAAAATTCCCATATTTTCTTGGTCATTCGATGAATTATAACTTCCTGTAGTAAATCGGTAACATCTTGTAGTTGTCTGTAGTACTCTTCCAACATGTATATACTTGCCCAGATTTTCTCAAAAAGATTGTTTTTGGTCCCTTAGGGTTGAATCATGAACCCTAGGCTCTAAATAAATGATTGAGGAAGAATAAACACCAATTAGGACATGCCTTTTTACAATGTAGATTAGGCCTATTTATTTGAGTTCATGCTCTTATGATTTCCATAATAATTTGTTGTTCTTGCTTAAGATTAATTTATTTTCCAAAGTAAAATTTCCATTTATGAAATTAGTTTAGGATTTTATTTCGTTACATTCACCCCAGGTCATCATGACATCAAAGGAAGGACACATTGTATGCTACACATATAGTGCCGATACCGCTTAAGTTTGTACAAACCCCGGGTTGATAATTAAAGTTGGTAGCCTTGGGAGTTGCAACATTTTTGTTGCAATACCGAGGCTCATCATTTTTTGGCGCCGTTGTCGAGGAGGAGTCAAAGTTTGCATTTTTTTCTTCCCTAGTTGATTCATTTCTTTTACTTTCTACATAAAAAAAAATTTGCATTAGGCATGTTTCATTTAAAAAACAGAAAATTGCATTGCATTAGCATTCTTAATAATAAAAAAAATAAAAAATTACTTCTCCAACACCAAACCCCCCACATTTGATCACGTGGTTCAGTAAGATCCTGATCACCATTAATTTTTGTAGGTAGAAAAAGAAGAGGTGGCAGAGAAGGAAGAAGAAATGGATTGAAGTGATGACAATGAAGAAGATCCTCTTGGATTTCCCATTCAAGATACTGATGTCAGTGTGCATATGAAGAACATCCCTCCATCTTTCCTTCCCAACTTCCATGGTATGAGGTCAGAGGATTCGGAAACCTTTCTCTTTGAATTTGAAATTATTTGTATATCTTATGGTTACTTGTTAAACACTCAAAAATTGAGTTTGTTTCCGGCAACATTGAAGGATAGAGCTCTTAAATGGTTCATGAGTTTAGGAACTAATTCAATAAGATCATGGAATGATATGAAAAAGATATTTTTAGAAAAATATAAAGATCATGATCTTAAAGAAGAAATATTTAGAATGAATAAAAAAGAAGATGCGAGCCTTGAGGATTTAATAGAGAGGTTCGTGTACAATGTTAAGAGGGGAAAATTACATCATTTAGGATCTTACACACTAAAAACCTTCTTAGAAAAACTAGAGATGAGTGGATTGATATTCTTGATCTCATGAGTAGAGGTGATGTATACCAATTATCATTTGAAGAAATTTATGAAACATGAAAACACATATCAAGAGGAAGGGAAAGAGTAAGTCAATCAACATCAAGATGGGTAAGTCAAGCTAAACTTGGAAATTTTCTTGATAACTTTAAAACATAAATTCTTAGTAATCTAAGTGAACAAGTAGAAATGTTGAGAATAAAAAATGAGAAAAAATAAGATGTTGATATTTGTGTTGTCCATACAGAATCACATGATGTTAAATATTGCCCCTCATTACCAAGGTTGAAGGAATTTTACCAAGAGGACAATGGAGTAAGTCAATTGCCAATACAGCTATGTTATGTAGCTCCAAGAGGACCATGACAACCTATTCAACCTGATATGAGGCAAGAGCCTAATTCACAATTTTAAGCTTATGCATATCCATCTCAAAGTAATTGGAACACACCCTTTCCTTGGCAACCTTGGCCATATCAACCCCAAAACCAATCTTGGCAACAAGGTTGGAAAGGAACTTATGGGATCCATCCACAATAGCCTCAATATTTTCCTCAATATCCTCCATACCCAACTCCATGTTATCCCTACCATTCACCTCCACCACAACCACAACCCCAACCACATCCATCTCAAATATCCACTCCCACTCAACTACGTGTACCACCATTTCTGAACCCACACAAGGAAGTAGCTCAACCTACTTACAATGTTGAGGCACAAAACTTCCAAACATCTTCTCTTAATCTAAATGGTATTCATCTTAGATTGGGAAAGGTATTGCAAAAAATATATTATATTGATGTTATTGAAGGAACACATCCAAAAGAAGAAGATTCAAATGAGAAGACCAAAGGATCATGGGCTGCAATTGATGAAGATCAGACATCAAAATCAAAGATTGAGAAAGTTCCCTCATGTTCACCATCAGATCCTCTATCTGTTCAAGAGAATAATCAACAAAAAGAAGAAGATCTAAATTTCATGGAAGAAGAAATCCAAGATTTTCCAAATCAGCAAGTGGACCGGGCGCATCACAACTATATTCAAATATGGTTCCAGACAGTCACTAAGTTGTAGCAATACTCTCTTCTTCAACTGTGTTTGATATCATCAAATTCAAAACATTTGGTCTCTTGCATTCAGGTACATGTCAAATAATATGTTTCGAGCCTACACATGATTTTATTTGTCATCTAGTTATGCAAGTGGCTCCATTGGAAGTATTCCTACTCTTGAAAATGATTTTCTTTTTTCAAGTAGAGTGGGATAGAAAAAGAAATAAAAAATGAAAAATAAGAGAAAAAATAAAATCTCAGGTGAAAACATCCTTTGAGGCGCCTGAGATTGGCTCATTGATTGAAAACCTCCATGAGGCAGTGAATGGGTTGGAAAAAAGAGAGAAAAAGAGAAAAACAAATATCCTAGGTGAAAATCTCCTTTGAGGTGCCTAGACAAAACTACTAGTTGAAAACCTCATTGAGATGACTAATAGGCCTAGAAGAAAAAAGAAGAAAAAATAAAAATCTTTGCTCCATGTATCTCTCTCTCATGAATGCAAGTGTTCTCCAACCTCTGCAAGCAAAGAAAAACAAGTTAGCCACCAAAAGAAAAGTTGATCGAAAGCATAGTCAAAGGAAGTCAAAATTGGACTTTCTCCTCCTTTTCTCAGATGCTCTAGAAGGACCAAGACCATGCCAATCCATCACCCTCATATATTTCCACCATCCAATCATCATTCCCAAGCTTTTACCACTCATTTTCCTTGTTGTCCTGAAATGCTACAGGAAGATCCTGTAGTTACTACACGAAACACAAATACATAGAGCATAAACTTATTTTTGTCATATCTTGAAAACCATGCATCTGTTTACCAAGATGTTTCAGGGGGAGATGCATATGAATGATAGTAACATGCCTAAGCAATTTCAACAAATTTTGGTACACACTTTTCAAGAAATTGACATCCATCGCCTATAACCATTTTTTCATTTTATCAATATTCGTGCATCCATTTGCAAAGTTGTTTCATGGGGAGATGCATATGGATGATGGTAACATGTCCAAGAAATTTCAGTGAATTCTAGTGCATAATTTTCGAGAAATCGACTTCCATCACCTACAACCATTTTAACTTTTTTCTTGAGCTTTGTGCATCCATTGAAAAATATATTTTATGGAGAGGTGCATAAGGATGATGGAACCATGCTTAGAAAATTTCAGGTCAATCACTTCTACGGTTTGGGAGATATGGACCAAACAAGTCTATTGCAGGAGGTTGTCCTGAATTACTATAGGAAGATCATGTAGCACTACAGCATGGCCGAGAAAAATCTACAAGAGGAAATATGATTGGAGAAAGGGATAAAAATGTCTTGTATTCTTTAGGGAAGGTTGATATAGGTCCCCCAACACCACTTTCATCACTCATCCACTCCATCTAACCAAAATCCATCTTAAAATTCCACTTTTCCTTACATGAAAAAAAATCAGAAAAAAAATTGTCATCAACTTTTCCACCACCTACACCACCTCTTGATGATTTTAACCATGTCCTTATACCTCCTATGATTTTCCATCAGTCCCACATTCATCAATGAGGTCTCGAAGAATAATTAAATGACTGCTAAGGGAAGAGGATTCCTCCTATAAGCAACCTGCACAGTTACAATAAAACTCAACATCAATTCTTTTTTCACTCACACAGCAGAAGATCTAACCACCTTGAGCAACATGAAGCTACTTCTGAAGATTGAAAAGGGGGCACACCCTCCTTAGGAAGTATTCCATCCACTCCACCAACAAAAGATTGAACACTAGAAAGAAAACTGCACACAACCTTATCAGTCAAAGAATTAGCAAGCTCGGAAGATGAGTGCAAAAGCAAGAAAAAAAATTAGCACCTCTAGGGAAGCATGGATCGATCATCAACTCAGCAGCAACATGCATGCCTCTCCAACAACCATCAGGTAGGTACAGGTATGCAATATTCTTGACCTCTTCTCTTGAGCATATTATAGTTAGAAATTTGTTTTCAATGCATGAGAGGTGAGGTTTTATAAAGTTAAGGATGGGTCAGCAGTCTCAAACACCCTCAACTAGTTAATTGCAACTAACTCCCTCACTCATGCAATGTGGAAAAGAAAAATTAGGAAGGTTGATGCTTTTGAGGAGGGGACAATAGTTAAAAGAGAAAAATTGTACAAAGGCCAAGCCACCAAAGCACTCCAAGCCCTCCATCCACTTCATATCCACTATCTATCCATCATTCATCGATCCCATTTCCTAAGAAAAAAATTAACATTTTTCAAAAACAAACCCTACACTTTGTCTCACCCTGAAAATTTCTTGAAAAAATAAACAAAGCACATCCTCTCCATTTTCGCGAACCTACACTACTCCCTCTGAGCCCCAGCATCATCCTCCAAACCCTCTACGTCATTTCTCATCACTCCCATATAGTTAGAAGACCCTGAAAGATAAGGAATGACTTCTACAAGAAGACATAATATTGTTACAAGAAGGAAGAAAGGAACAAATTGTGCTAAAAACCAACATGGCAATGCCTAAGAGAGACCTAATCAAAGCAAAGAACTCCAAGGCCCATTAGGAAATCATTTAGGCCACAAAAGAGAAGAAGAATGAAAAAAATGCAAGAAGGCATTCACCATCAAAATAAAACTCAAACTGCAACGATGAAAATAGGCTTTCCAAGGGGTCTCTAATCTCTTTCTAGCTTTTGTCCAAGGCTTAAAAGATGTTATAGAAAGGGGAGAAAGGCATGGAAAATCTGGTCCAAAATGACATTGAGGGGCATGGAAGTCAATTTGAGGGCCTACCCTAGGCCTAGACTATCATTTCTGCTCAAAAAAAGTTTAAACAGGCTACTACAGGGTTTCATGTAGTTACTACAAGAATTACTACAGGATGTCCTAGTTTACTACAAGATCTCATCTAAGGGAATTTTGAGGGTTCCAGAGGTGTCCAAATGGTGGAAAAAGGTAGCAGGAGATTGGAAAAGGACGTGGAATACCTTTCCAAACCTAAAAATATTAAAGAACCCATCTTGCATAAGGGTAAAAGGCAAGAATATATAAATCAGGGAGGCCACCAGGGCCATGAATGAGGCATAATGGTGTCACTAAGTTGCTCAGAGGATGAGAAACAATTTCAATGGGGGGGGTATGATGACCCTCTAAATTAGAAAGAAATTAAGGCCCATATGACCATCCTTCAGCACATGAAACCTCTCTTTTTTCATTAGATAATATATTTTTAACTTTAATATATTCATTAGGAAGGTTTATGGATAATTGCATATTTGTGCCTAATAATATATATTTTTATGGAATATTGTGAGAATATTGGGCATATTATGAAGATTTGGAGGAGGAGATAATTTAGAAACTTGCTCCCTACTACAAGATGATCAATATTAAATAATAAATCAAGAATATATTATAAAATTATTGCACAGATTCTGGAGCTCCAATGATTGAGAAAATCTAGGAATATGTTCCCTCTCATTTAATGTAGATTCCTAGTATTGGGAACTAGATCCACTATTTGAGGGATTTTGGTGGGGAAAGCTTCCTCCTTTCATGGGGAATGCTTCCTAATCATTTTTTGTAAGTACCAAGTCGAATTTACCTCTAGGGTTTGATTTTTATTAGTCTTCTTGTGGGGAGAACTCGTATTTTTGCAGCTCCACTTTCATTTCTTGCAGGAATGTAATTGCATTAATGGAAATAATGAAGATTGGTGCCATTTTTAGCCTCTAAATCTTGGTATCCTTCATAGGACTTTGAGTTTCCTTGGGCTTGTCCATCCTAGGAGCCTTAGAGCCCTTTTGTATCATTTACTTTTCTTCTTTTCACTTCTTATTCACATGCATCTCTTGTTCTTGTCTTTTTTCTATTTCTGCATTTAGTATTAACGATTTCTTATTGTATGATTGGGTTAAATGGCTGAAGTAAGTTATTTTGTAGGATCACAAGCACGATTTCATCCTTGGAACAATTTTGGAAGGTCATAGTAATCATTGAGCTACTTGGATTAGTTTGTTTATTCTCAAATCTAGATTTTTGGAAGTCCCTTGTGGCAAATAACAGTAAATTTATCTTATTTTTTAGAGCATGCTAATGAGATTCAATTGACTTGATTCCACTTGCATTAGATCACCAAAATATTTTATTTAATAACAAAATTTATCCCAATTCATTTTCACTTGATTAGGTTAGGAATTTGATATATTTACTATCTCACTAGTTCTCGAATTTCTAGATTTTAGACTAGTAATTTTCTACTATTTGTTAGCAATGGAGACCTAATACATCTTATCCAATAAAAAAATACTATCCCATACAATTTGGATTTGATTTTCTTGGTCATTCGATGAATTATAACTTCCTGTAGTAAATATGTAACATCTTGTAGTTTCCTGTAGTACTCTTCCAGCGTGTATATACTTGCCCATATTTGCTCAAAAAGATTGGTTTTGGTCCCTTAAGGTTGAATCATGACCCCTAGGCTCTAAATAAATGGTTTAGGAAGAAAAACACCAATTAGGTCATGCCTTTTTACAATGTAGATTAGGCCTATTTATTTGAATTCATGCTCTTAGGATTTCCATTCCAATTTGTTGTTCTTTCTTAGGATTAATTTCTTTTCCAAAGCAAAATTTCCATTTATGAAATTAGTTTAGGATTTGACTTCCTTACATTCACTCCAGTACATCATGAAATCAAAGGAAGGATATATTGCATGTTGCACATATAGTGCCGATACCTCTTAAGTTTGTACGAACCCCGGGTTGATAATTAAAGTTGGTAGCCTTGGGAGTTGCAGTATTCTTGTTGCAATACCAAGGCGCATCAGTAATAAAGTGACCAAAAGGTACAAGAAACAAAATAACAAATATTCTCTCTAGACCTGTTATTTTTGCATCTGTTATTTTGAAAAATGCCTCTTTATCTCATGAAATATATGTTGAGCAATATGTTGTTGATGAAGATTTCAAAGAGATTTATGAGAAGCTAACCCATGGATCACAACTAGAAAACTAAAATTTGCAGGGAAAAAACTTTACCAATTTGGAAAACTATGTATTCCTACCTATAAAATATTCCATGTAATATGAGAAGCTCACAATTCTCTTGTGTCTGGTCATTTTGGTGTAGGAAAAACTATGCCTTGTAGAGGTTTTTCTATTGGCCTTGTATGAAAGAAATTGTAACTAAATATGTAAAGGGGTGTGTTATGTGCTTGTTTTTTACACACTACTCCCTTTTCCTTCTCATCCTTGGGAGAGTGTCTCCATGGACTGTGTAGGAGGGCTTGCTTTGTCAAGAAAGGGTCATGACTATTTGTATGTCATGGTGGATAGGTTTAGTAAGATGTGTATCTTAATGATATGTAAGAAGCATATTACTATAGAGAAAACTTCTCAACTCTTCTTTCAACATGTATGGGTCCATTTTGGGCTATCCACATCCATTGTATCTGATCGAGACTCTTAATTCCTTGGATAGTTTTGGACATGCTTGTGGAAGATGATGGATACCAAGTGAAAGAGGAGCACAACATGTTAATTTTTCTGAGGGCAATATTGTTCTTTTCTTAGATAATTGCATTTCTTCATTAACACATTAGCTTCACCCCATATCATCATTACATTATTAATATCTACATCTTTATTCATCAACATATGCAACTATGTAGAAAGAACAACATAATTATCATCAATGCAGTGACACATAAAGGAACGATAGAACAAAAGCATGCACACATAGAGACACTAGGAATTGTTCGAGACTAGGGAAAAACCCACTATGGGGAAACCCTTGCAAAATATTACTCTTCTTAGATCGTCATCAAATGATTAATTAGACAGTATAATGATCCCAATAGATAAACCCACAAAAAATATTTAAGGAACGGAAGAAGATTGCAGAACTACAGAACATCAGAGAGAAACCCTTTATCCATCAGACTATTGAAGCCAACTGTCAAACCCTAGATCAAGACCCTGGACAATCCTCGCAAGTTAGACTATGAGTGACTAAAATTCTGGGTCTCTGCCTTAGCCACTATGTGCAAGCGACTGTGTCTGATCCAGACGCTCCCTGGAATACTGTATGCATGCATCTAGGGACAAACATACACAAAACTGATCCAATCCCTGAGTCGCTCCCTTCCTCCTACTGTGCAATCAACTGGGACTACCCAGTCACACCCTAAATCTCCCTGTATGAGCATTTAGGGACCAACATTGTCTAATCTACTTCAAAAACCTTGGACGCTCCCTCTAGACTTATGTGCGAGTGTCTGAGACTTCCCAGTTGCACCCTTGACCTCTTTGTGCGTGCGTCTGTGGACCTATTTGCCTGATCTTCAGAAAAGATGGACGGTCCTTTTAGGCTTATGTGTAAGCGTCTGAGACTTCCCAATCACACCCTTAACCTCTCTATAAGTGTGTTTGGGGCCGAGAATCCTTATTTACAAGCCAATGACCAAGAAACAAAAACCCTAGATTCGTGTGAGCTTCAACCCTGTAATTTCGGATCCTTGTGCGAACTTACTCCATTAGACCTATGCTAACCAAGACAATATAAGAAAAGAGAAGATGGATTTACCAATGTGTCCAAATTACCTTGAGGTCTCTTATATTTATAGGCTTCCATGAGGATCCAGTTGATGTTGAGGTCGACCTGTCCAATTGTACATACGCATAGGGCTGGCCTTATCCAATATACATGAGTGGGAACATAAATTCAAAACCAACTTTTTCTTGTCCAAATGAGGTGATATTTAGGTCAATTTTGGTCCTCTCGAAAGGAGGAATCTATTGAAATTATTATCTTCATCATATGAGCTGTCCAAAGTGGAATTTGACTGTAGTTGCATAATTTTAACACTTCCTCTCAACTAGGGAGAATTCCACCTGTCGATATTTGTTCATCGATCAATATGTCATTCAAGTGTCATCACATATCGTCACTGATAATCTCTATCATGTAGTTATCATTACATGACCATGTCAAGTATCTCATCATCACAAATCATTAATGTACATCTCAATCTATCCCTTTCTTATTCCTGCTTATCTCTTGATTGTTCCTGATCATATGCTGAACATTC
Source organism: Pinus tabuliformis (assembly GCA_031772625.1). NCBI lineage: Eukaryota > Viridiplantae > Streptophyta > Pinopsida > Pinales > Pinaceae > Pinus > Pinus tabuliformis. The sequence goes on from CM062819.1 coordinate 687,332,974, forward strand.
TCGAATCTAAAAAAAGAAGAATTCGTCATCGGAGGGTATCTAAATCTACCACCCTCTATCCATCGGGAAATTACTCCAAAAAATTACCAGGCGGGTACTACCCAGGGATACCGTCAGGGAGATGAATCTGTGATCTGTATCATCATCAAAGAGCATACCATCAAGGGAGCATATCTCAACCTAGAGCCACATTGGGGAGCTCAATCTCAACCCGTAATTTCATGGGGAAGTTATACATTTACAACCCCATATCGAGTAATAGGATATCCAAACATGGAGGAGATCACATATCGACCCTTGGATCACATCAGGGAGCTTAATCTCAACCCATCCTATTTCCTATTGATCTTCCCATTGGTGACCTTGAATAGTGATGTGGTAGAACAACTCCATCATAATCGACTTGGGTTGTACACCCTAAGTACACTCTCAAACTTATGGGTAAAAAATAGGGGTCATACCCTATTGTCCATAGTTCCCTCAATCTCAATTTCTCACCCTGGGAGCTCATACAGGGAGGAAGAGTTGGCTCAATGTCCTCGATCAATGTTTCTCTCATCATACTCAAATCTAGTATCTTCTTGTCTCAATAGAAGTTGTTTCCTGTTCATGGATGACATCAAATCAAATATCATGTCAGATCATAAATAATCATATAAACCACAAAAGGATACCATAATCATCTTCCCTCTTAAGGAGGTGTTAATCACAAACCTAAGCTTGTCTCAAACAACTGCACTATCTCAATATATGAGAGTATCTTGGTCCCAACTATATATATATGGGATTTTATTGCAATAGTATCCCATGCTTTGTCATAGAAATGTATCCATTTCATATTCAAATCATGATCAGACATCTCTCTAAGGAGATTCTTTATCTCGCCTCGCAACTAGCCATCCTCGCAACATCGCACTCATCCTCAGTCATGTTATGGACCTCTAATCCAATATATCATTGCACATCTCATAATAAAGTAATATCTAAATGTGCTCATCAACAATAATATCACATATCAATACATCCATGCACCCACATATCATATAAATAATATCTTAGATCAGGAATTGATCATCTTATGCCTATATCTAAAAGGATGCTCAGTGGCAACTAAATCATAAACACATTCAGGTTCTATGCACATCAAGTATATATATATATATATATATATATAGATATCGATGGATGTTCAAAGTTGAAAATCAATGCTTCAATCAACTATTAGATGCCATGTCAAGTTCAACAACATCTTGAACTTGAAATCAAAGTGTCCAAGTATTTGCATTTCCACTTTCCAATATTTCTTCAATAGCTTCACAATATGGATTTTCTTTTCCCAATTTCGGAAATTGATTCATCATGCCATGATACATCATTTTGAGCTTCAGAATCCATCTCCCTCTTACTTATATCATTAGAGGCTCATCGCCTTTCAATAATAGACCATCAGTATATAAAACCAAAACCATAATCAACATCAAAGCCATACCTTAGAACTCATCATCCTGACTTCAACAGATAATTATCAAATATGGACACATATTGATTGGGGATCTTTCTGAATGAAATTATCTTTGCAGACATAAGGCCATACTAAGCCAACATAATCCGCCTTTCATAAATCAATGTTGTACCATCACATCAATAAATTCATCTCATCAAAGTTTAGAAACTAGATCAAAACTAATATCAAAGTCATCAATATCATAGTATCAATTTTTTTCAACCATGTGACAAGTAGAGCTCCTAACAAGTCTTGACTTCATTTCACATGCAATACCAATCCAAACTTCATCAAGTCATTCTCATAATCATAATACAAGTCATTTCTATCACTAGATACAAAGGCATATGCAAGTTCCATCTTCATACTGAATCACAATTGTCAATTGTGCAAGGAACAAGGAGGCCAATACCAAAACATTCTCGAATACCCATATAAGGCATTTAAGATCACTATGCTGACATAACATTGACATCATGGTAAATAAAAAATCTTCAAATCAAATCATTTTTCATCAAGTCAAATCGAAATTTGCTATCGTAGAGAGATCTAGAGTCCAAAACATATTTCAATCATCAATTCAAAGTTCTAAGTCATTGTCAAGTACCATGTAAAAACTCTAAACACAGCTCATCTATATCAATCAGCCAAACCATGCCAAAATATTATAGCACAAACTTCAAACATTATGACATATCTATGTGTCTATCTCAGTCACATGCAATCACAAGTTCAAACTTCATTGTCAGATTATGGAAAAAATTCAAGATTTTCCTGCTTTCAAATCTTTTTGTTATCTGCAACACATCTAAAGTACTGATATCCTCCAGGAGAATATCTGATTTCATGCACAAGACTTCATTTTTCTGTGTTCTTGAGGCATAGTTTCAACCATAGGCTTTCCTTAATGCGACTCGAACCCATAGTCGCACTCTTTGAGATGTTATATGAGTGATTGTGGCCGAATCTACCTAGAATTTATCTCAGGGCCTTGTATGCACCCTTGGGCTTGTATCCGTGTGTCTGGGAGGCTATAGTTGCACTTGTAAGCCTTCTTCCATGTGACTTAGGCTTAGAGCAAGGGAAAACTCTCTTTCCATAGATTATAACTTTAAAACAAATCATTAATGTCATATATATGTTCATTCATGCCCATAAATCATATTTCAACAGTACAAAATATACATATAGTGAAAATGGTAGTAGGAGAATGGATATGTGTGGGAATGTCCAGGATGTTTTTGCTTATAGATGTATAGAAAAGAATCACATGCAAAATTGCAACTTAACACAGAAATGTGCACATAAGAAAAGAAGAAGTAAACACATAAAAAGCACAAAAAGAAGACACCAGGGCTTGATAACGGAGTTCGTCCAATACGGACCACGTCTTCGGGCCCAACTCAACAATGGGGAGGCCTTTCTTATTAAATGGCATGAAAGAAAAGAGAATTACAATCATCAACTATCCACAAGAGGCTTATACCTCCAATCTGCAAGATGGCCTATGAAATGGATGCCTAAGATGGAGACGTAAGCAGCACCAAAGTGTCTGCAGCAATGAAAGGGGCTAGAGTCATGTAAAATAGTCTAAACACAAACAAAGATGCTCTCTCTGCCTCCTGCCAATGAAACAACGTGCTGCAACAAAAAAAAAAAGCCTCCTCCCTGCTCTTTCCAATTATCGTGGCTTTATAATGGACTTTTTGGACAGAATCCCATTCAAATCGGGGCTTTCCTGGTTCATAACAGAGGCCAGTAGCGTGGAAGGATCAACGGGCGTAACTCCCTCTTAAAATGGCCTTCTTATTGTTGAGGCGATAAGACATTAAAAATCCTGAAAACACTAAAAATTCGCCCCAAAACCATTTACTCGAACTTCAAAAAACATGAAATCGGGTGCATTTAGATATCGAGTCCGACCTGAGGTCGCAAATCGGTGTATTGGGAGGTGTACAGTCCTGATTAACAGGGATGCCTAACCGCTGATCAGCGATCAGCGATATCGGCGTCGATCGATCGTGTCGGTATCCTACTCGCATATCGCCTGGTGCCTTATCGCCGATCGCACCCCACCACCGCCAATATATATATATATATATATATATATATATATATATATATATAAGACCTCTGATCTGATTGTCTCCGATCCGCCAATCCGATTTGATCAGAGATCAGCGATCGGGGGTTCCACTACACCTCTCTTAAGTCCACCTCCATAAGACCTCCGATTGCGATTTTGCCTTTAAGGCTTAAAACCCTTTTCCAAAGGAAAAATACTCATTTTCTTAAGGATCAAAGCAACCTTCCTTGTGTGATAACTTCATCATTCGGACTCAGCTTGAAGTGGCATTCGTGCCATTGGAATCAGGATGACGAGATCTACACTGTAGTCTTGAGTTGGCTTCCTTCCGATCACTTTGATTTTCTGAGTTTTTCCATGCCATTGTATCTGAAGATCCACCTGGATCAATCCTCCCCATTGAGGAGCTTTTGGACTACCAAAAGCTTTTCATTAGTCAATTGGCAAGTGAGGGAACTGTGCCCTCACTTTCTCTTTCTCTAGCCATCTGGCCTTGCTGGGGTGCATTCCCTTGAATCCAACTCGAAGGTATTGTACATCTCCTCGTCGTGAAGTCCTGATTCTTCTATTGAGGATGATGTCTTCGGGAAATTCATCGAGATATTCTGGTGAAAAATCATCGACTGTAGGAACTGTGCCTACCTCATCAGTGTCCATGATCAAAGGTGGTTCATACAGCTTTAGGTTCTCCACATTCACTACTGAGTACATCTACATATATATCGGTAAGTCAAGACGAAAGACATTGTTCCCAATCTTCTCCAATATGGTGAATGGTCCATACCGGATTGGCCGCAAATTCTTTCCTTCTCCCTTCATCCTGTCTTTGCTGATGTGGAACCACACCTTGTCGCCCACTTGGAATTGATGTTCGACTCGGTGTTTATCATGTCGAGCCTTGTAACTGGCTTGACTTTTCTCCAACTTCTCTTGCACTTCTTGGTGAATCAATTGGATTCATTGAATGAACTATTGAGCTTTGTCCCTATCATTACGTCCACTGGAGCCATCTTCCCTTCCAAAGACCATATCAAAAGGGTCCTTTGGCAGATAACCAAAACATGTCTCGAATGGTGAACGTTGCATAGATGAATGCACTGCTCGGTTGTAGGAATGTTGTAGATAGGGGAGATTTTCATCCCACAACTTGGGATGTTTCCCACAATAGCCTCGTAATAAGTGTACCACGGTACAGTTAACAACCTTTGTCTATCTATCGGTGTGCAGGTGAAATGCTGCGCTTCTTTGAAATTTGGTGTCCATCATCCTCCACAAGCTGGTCCAAAACTCTCTAAGAAAGCGAGAGTCCCGATCTGACACAATTGATGTGGGTAATCCAAAGTGGAACCAAACATGTTGAAAGAAAATAGTAGCCTGCTCTGCAGTAATCTGCTTTTTACAAGGCATAAGAATACACATTTTGCTGAAACGGTCAACGACAACATACAAATAGTCATGACTCTTCCTAGACAAAGGTAAACCTCCTACAAAATCCATTGACACACTTTCCCATGGACAACTCGGAATAGAGAGTGGTGTGTATAGCCCAAGTTTTCTATTAGAGGGCTTTGAAACAGAATACATCAGACAACCCTTTACATAGCAAGTCACAATGTTTTTCATATGAGGCCAAAAACAAAATCTTTGTACATGACATAAAGTCTTTTCGACACCAAAGTGTCCAAACACAATAGAGGTGTGGGCCTCTCAAATTACATGTACTCTTTCTCCTGTGGGAATACATAATTTACCAAGGTGATACAACAATTTCCCCTGCAAGTGATAGTTGTCCACCTGTGAACCATGGGTTAGTTTTGCATAAACCTCCTTAAAGTCATCATTGTTAGCATATTGTTCAGCATAACTTTCAAAAGATAACGAAGCATTATGCAAAATAACAGAAGCAGAAATAGGAGGGCGAGATAGCATATCGGCCACTTTATTGCTAGTACCCTTCTTATACTTTATTACCAGATGAAACTGTTGAAGAAAGCCCATCCACTTGAAATGACGAGATTGCTGCAACTTGGTTTGTGACTGAAGGTACTGCAAGGGCTGATGATCTGTATGAATGATGGTCTCCTTGCCGATCAGGTAGTGTTTCCATTTCTTCACACTTTGCACCAAGGCATAAAGCTCCTTGTCATAGGTGGGATAGTTTATCACAGCTTGAGAAAAATTCTCAGAATGATAACAAATTGGCTTCTTTTGCTGCATCAGTACAGCTCCCATGGCATAACCGCTAGCATCGGTTTCAATCTCAAATGGCTATTGGAGATCGGGTAAGGCTAAGACTGGCGCGGTGTTGATTTTCTCCTTCAATGTTTCGAAGGACTTCTGTTGTATTCCTCCCCATTGGAAGACCTGTTTCACACTTGTCAAGGTGTGAAAAGGTGCTGCAATAACAGAGAAATTAGCAATAAATATCCTCCAATACTGGAATACACCTAAAAAGCTACGGACCTCGGTTACACTAGTAGGCTCAGGCCAATTTACAATTGCTTCAACTTTACAGGGATCAATTTTTAACTGACCATGACCAACAATATGACCTAGGCAACCCAAAGAGGTTTTCCCAAACTCACACTTTGACAATTTTACAAAGAGTTTTTCCTTTTTCAGCACACCAAGCACTTTCTTTACATGACTCACATGTTCAAACCAACTCTTGCTAAAAACTAGTATATCATATAAATACACGAGAACAAACTCATCAATGAAAGGCTTAAATATATCATTCATAACCCGCATAAAGGTGGCTAGAGCGTTGTAAAGCCCAAATGGCATCACCATCCATTCGAATAACCCCTGCTTGGTCTTGAAAGCGGTTTTCCACACGTCCTACTCTGCAATTCTAACCTGGTGATAGCCACTGCGCAAATCCAACTTTGTGAAATATACAACACTTTTTAATTGATCTAATAAATCATCTATGTGTGGAAGGGGATAGCGATTTTTCACTGATATCTTGTTGAGTGCACAGTAGTCCATGCACATCCTCCAGCTATCGTCTTTCTTTAGCACTAAAACAATGGGTGAACCGCATGGAGAGGAGCTCAACCTGATTACGCCTTGGTCCAGCAATTCCTGCACTTGCCTCTTGATCTCCTCCATCTCGATCGCCGACATCCTGTACATGTTGATATTTGGCAGAGGGGCATCGTGCAATAGATGGATTTTGTGTTGGATTTCCCTCTTTGGAGGTAGTCCCTTCGGCTCCTGAAAAAATTCAGTATAATTAGAAATCAAATCCGTCAATTCCTATTTATGCTTCCCATCGTAGCCCTGGAACGCATCAATGAAATCAGCCTCTTTCTCCCTTACAACCATAAGCATGCATGTTTTACTAGAATTCACTAGTATTTTCATTTGCCCAGCGCTTATGAGGCTGACATTAATTTTATTTTGATGAGCCCGCACCATGTATTTTACCCCATCCTTGGTGATGTGATATTTATTCTCATGGCGGAAAAAGACTGCTTTTCTGTCATACAGGTATGGGCTCCCTAATACCATGCCACAGATATCCAGTGGTATTACATCCATTTCTACTTTGTCTACTAGCTTAGACGCAATCACAAATTTGACCTTGCACTACTGGGTTACATTCAATTTTGCTTTATCATGTATCCATCCCAACGGGTAAGGTTTTGGGTGTGGTTTTGTCTCTAAGCCAAGCTTCTTTACCAGGGATTCTGCAATTAAGTTTTCTTGGGACCCAGTGTCAAACAAAGTTTCAACCTTGGTATGATTTACTACAACTCTGATATGAAATAATTCAATTCTTTTTCTATCATTCGAAAGGGACTCATCTACAGAACTGGTGCTTTCATGCGATTTAGAATCAACAAGAGGTGTAAGGGTGCCTTTTGTTCCTGCTGCTATGACCAACGCTTCATCTCCCGAATCTGATCCAAGGTCTTACTGTGTCGCTGCTACTGTTTTCTGCTTCCCTTTTCCTCCATACTTCTTTGGATGCCTTTCTAAGTGCTACTTCCAACAATGGTAGTCATCGTGGCCTTCCTTCTTATAGTGATTGCAATAACGCTGCTCGCCCTCTTTGGCTATTTTTGTTTTCTTCTCCTTCCCTTTCGATTTTTCTTTGGATTTTCCATTGGGAGGTTTGAACGGTGGCTTTCTAGACTGATCCTCTCTTTCATTCTTTCCCCTGTTCTCAATATGAATTTCTTTTATTCTAGCTAAATCAATAGTGGTTAGTTCAAACAATAACAATGAATGCCCAATATAACTATGCAGTGAGCCAATATACTTAGTTACAACTTCAGGTGCATCAAGTGCAATACCCAAATTCAGTGCTTTCTTCCTAAACTCTTATGTATAACTCTGAACATCCTACCCTTTTCCTTGCCTTAAATATTTCCAATTCATCAAAGCTTTCTATTTGTATCCTAAGGGATAAAACTGTTCCTTTAATGCAGAAGTGAAATCAGACCATGAGGAAAAGAGCTTACCCACATTTTTACTGCTCTGCAATTTTCTCTCCCACCAAACGAGAGCTATGCTACCCAGCCGTAGAGAGGCCAGCTGGATTTTCGCCTCATCCTCTATGATTTGTTGAATCCTACAGTAAACCTCAATCTGCCTGATCCAATTGTTAATATTTTCTCCATTACTTTCACCATTAAACACAAGAAGATCAAATTTAACATCTAATTTAAAAAAAGGTTTCTTAGATGCATCCTTTGGATTTCTCTGATTATGGTGGTGAGAGGAAGGAGAGCCTTCACTACCAGAAGGAGAAGGAAGGGGTTCTTCTCCACCATTCCTATGTGCTGAACCTTGTCCTTCTAGATTTCTCTCCTCTGATTTCTCCAGTCTTAAGACTAGCTGACTCATGTTCTCTGCCATTGAATAGAAAGTCTTTCTGAAATTACGCTTCTCTTCAATATGAGCTTCATCTTCTGCCATGTTTCTCCTTCGAGGTGCATGCCCTACCTCTGGTTCGAAAGGTTCTAGATTCCCTTCACCTCTTTGAAGCCTGCCTCTTGTTAGCATGCAAACTTGAAATTCACATCTAAAAATCCCTGCTCTGATACCACTCGATCCAGGATGTTTTCGCTTATAGATGTATAGAAAAGAATCACATGCAAAATTGCAACTTAACACAGAAATGTGCACATAAGAAAAGAAGAAGTAAACACATAAAAAGCACAAAAAGAAGACACCAAGGCTTGATAATGGAGTTCATCCCATTCAGACTACGTCTTCGGGCCCAACTCAACAATGGGGAGGCCTTTCTTATTAAATGGCATGAAAGAAAATAGAATTACAATCATCAACTATCCACAAGAGGCTTATACCTCCAATCTGTAAGATGGCATGTGAAATGGATGCCTAAGATGGAGAGGTAAGCAGCACCAAAGCATCCACAGCAATGAAAGGAGCTGGAGTCATGTAAAATAGTCTAAACACAAACAAAGATGCTCTCTTGGCCTCCTGGCAATGAAACAACATGCTGCAACAAAAAAAATCCTCCTCCCTGCTCTTTCCAATTATCATGGCTTTATAATGTATTTTTTGGACAGAATCCCATTCAAATCGGGGCTTGAATCATTCATAATAGAGGTCGATAGCGTGGAAGGATCGGCGGGCGTAACTCCCTCTTAAAATGGACTTCTTATCATTGAGGCGATAAGACCTTAAAAATCCCGAAAACACTAAAAATATGCCCCAAAACCATTTACCCGGACTTCAAAAAACATGAAATCGGGTGCATTTACATATCGAGTCCGACCTGAGCTCGCAAATCAGCGTATCGAAGGTGTATAGTCCTGATTAACGGGGATGCCCAACTGCCGATCGGCATCCAATCACATCGGTATCCCGCTCGCATATCACCCGGTGCCTTGTCGTCGATCTAATTATCTCCGATCCGCCAATCCGATTTGATTGGAGATAGGCAATCGGGGGTTCCATTGCACCTCTCTTAAGTCTGCCTCCACAAGACCTCCAATTGTGATTTTTCCTTTAAGGCTTAAAACCATTTTCCAAAGGAAAAATCCTCATTTTCTTAAGGATCAAAGCAACCTTCCTTTTGCGATAACTTCATCATCTGGACTTGGATTGAAGTGTCGTTCGCGCCGTTGGAATCAGGATGATGAGATCTACGCTTTGGTTCTGAGTTGACTTCCTTCCAATCACTTTGATTTTCTAAGTTTTTCCATGCCATTGTATCTGAAGATCCACCTGGATAAGGGAATCCGCTTCATTCATCTTCATTCATGCCATCAACCTGTCTAAAATGCATTAGAAGATTTATTAGATCATAAAATCAAACATATACCCATCATGGTAATAACATGATCACATCATCACATCATGACATCAATATTTCATCAAATGTTAGAGTCACATGATAGGGGAAAATTATAGGTGTGACATCACACTTCAAAGATCATGAACCTCAATATCACTTCTATCAAATCAATCCATCAAGTTAGGGAAATTAGATTCACCATATAACATAGTTACTAATCAAAACATAACCATGGTTAATGAATGAGCTAGAATGTCAATCTCATAGTTATACTTCTATCATGATGGTTACCATTCTTATCATGATCAATACGATCAAGGCAGTTCTTTCAATTCAACTTTACCAATACATCAAGAGTGTAAACCCTTTTTCCATACTTTCATCGTGCTCATCACAAGAATTATCAATACCATTGTATATCCAAATCAATGAGTTAAAATTCTATATGAGATCCATCATATCTTATGCATTTTAAGTGTCAAGAGTATCATTTATTAGAGTGAAGGTTCTAGCATTCTTTATAAGATCAATATTATTGGAAATATAGAGAGGGGGGGTGAATCAATATTTCTTTTGTAATTGTTGCTTTACTAGTTTTAGATCACTTATAAACAGAACACAAAATGAATAATACAGAATAATAAATTTATTAATGAGAAATATTGAGGACTCCAATACCCTTTTTACAAAAAATAAAATGAAATAATGTCTAGGGCTCCAAACCTAGATGAAGACACCAATCTCCAATCCACCAGGCTCCAACTTGTACTTTTCCAAATCCACCAGGCTCCAACCTATACTTTTCCAAGCACCAACTTGGATTTCACGAGGCTACAACCTCTAGGGCTCCAACCCTATCTTCCATAAGGCTCCAACCTTGTTTTTATGAGGTTCCAACCTCTATGGCTCCAACCCTTCTCCACTGGCATAAGCTCCAACCTGATCTTCTTGAGGACTCCTATCCTCTAGGGCTCCAACCCTATGCTTCAATTCTTCAAGATAAGTTCAATGGTTCTTCAAGGCTTCCTCAATGCGTTCTGCAGCAAGCACTAGAAATATATTCAAGCTCTCCTTCACCTATGACCCCACTTAAATCATGAATGACAAATTTATTAATCACTGAAGGAGCCTTCAAAGCTCTTCATGATACCCAAAATAAGTTTCTTCAATGACACTCCATGATGTCCTTCAATCATGCATCAAGGTCTCCAAGAATGCCTACAAGATCAACTTCTGCAAGAATATATAAAAGTCCTTTAACAATGCTTGCCTCAAGATACTTTTGAAGGTAATATCATCTTCTAGATGTCTCTTCAAGGTATGCTCAAGATTATCCTCAAGAGAGATCTAAATCCACTTCACGATGTATATCAAATTTTCAAGAAGTATGCTCCAAGATGTGTCTTTAATAGGATTCTCTAGGGTACTTTCAAGATATTTATTCAATATAATTCAAAGACTACTCTCAAATTTTCACAACAGGTCTTCTACACATCGCTCTTATGATGCCTTCAATATTGCTGCTACAAGAAGTCTTCGACAAATGCTTCTAGACTTCTCACAAGATGTTTTTGATTTTATCCAAAAAGGTTATTCAAATAACTTTATAAGGATATATTTGAAACCTGTTGAAGTATGTCTTAATTAAAGCCAAGGTATGATTCATTGTAAAATATCTCCTCCTACCAAGATCCACAAGAAACACTTCACTGTAAAACCAATTCCAAGGTCTACAACATAAATAATATTAATATTGTCCTTCAATAAGATCTACAAAGAAAACTTCACTTTGAAATGATCTCAATACAGTCCCTATTCTGCAAAAATTCTTTATTGATCCAATACTATGTCTTCAATAAAGGTCTCCAACAAAATCTTACTACAAGTCCAAATTTGTCAAGTATTGCTTCAGATTGTGAGTTCTTCCTAGTTGTAGGTCTCCAAAGTCACCACAAGTCCACAAAATAGACTTAATTATGAATGGTCACATATCTTGTTTTATCCTCCACATGTCTGAAAAAAAGACTTCTCCACAGTCACAAAATGAACCACCTAAGACCACATAAAATATGCCATTGCAAGATTGAAAAAGGTGCCTCCTCAATTTGCAAAATTTGCTTGTTACAGATTTGAAGTGAAGACTGAATATCATAGATTTAAGGTGGAGATATCCATAATTATCATTCATAGGTCAAAGGTTTTAAGGTGTCTCTTACAGGTTCGTAGGTGTTACAGGTGTGTGGTAGAGATAAATTCATAAAACCAATCATAAAATGTCTTCAGACCTTGTCCTTTCTTAACTCTTTTCTTTGCTTCTGCTTGTATTCACCGAATGTTCTGAACTTTGACCGAATTGGTGAGCTCAAATGAAGGAGATTCTGGGGCATTTATAGTGATTTTAATTAAACATAAAGGGACATGTCCATTGGAGGGACATGTTTGTGACTTAGTGAGCCTACACAAATTAGTTGGGCTGACTTTGCCTTTTTTTGAAAGTCATAATTAAAAAATTAATATCTCTCAATTGGAAAAGAGTTAGAAGTCATATGAATACTTTTTGTAAATGGCTTGAAGCACTCTATCAGTTGATGTAAATACATTTTCAAAATTATGTCTCTAAATTCCAAAAAAACTATTTTATTTTGTGACAGTCTTAGGGTTTTATGGCAGTCCTTAGATTTATGACTTTAGGTCTTGTTAGGATAGGATTAGGGAATTATTGTCAAGGTATTTTAGGGAATCAAATATTGAGGACTTATTGCATGAGGCTAGGGTATCTTCACATTCCAACAACTAGGGTTTGTAATAAATGCACTTAGATCATTAAGGAATGCACTAGGCTTTTCATCTTCAACAAAGCTCATATTGACATCAATGACAAATTTCACCAACGAACTCCCCTTTTTCCATTGATGGAAATATTCTTTTCCTTTCAAAATTTTCTCCCCCTTTGAAATCAATGGAAAATGGGATGCTTTTCTTGACAATGTCTTCTCAATAAGAGATCCCTCTATCATGTTACTTCTTTTCATGTTGCTCCCTTTTTGTCATTTTCATGCAACTCCCCTATCATCATGCTTTCCTTAATGTGGCACAAGAGCGATGCCCATAGTCTACATAAAATAGCTCCCCCAACATGTAAAATCACCTCTTTCTCTCCTTTTTTCTTATGGAACCCCGGACAAGAAAAATTGTTGCCTTATGGTTAAGTGAAAGGAATCTTCAACAATGGTCCATTGGATATGTAGTGGGGACAAACGATCATGTTCTTCAATGGAGTTTATCCCCATAATAATATGCATGGTCTCCTTTTTGGCAGAATCTCATCATCAAAACTTGAAATATCATATCTGCCAAAGATGTACTTATCAAATCAACAGCTTGAATTGATGTCTTGAATATTCAAGACATTTTCTGCTTCAATTTTCTTCCTTCTCCAAACTTGTGTAACTTTCTTTTCATACTTGGTAGGCATGGTTTTAGCTTGTATAAGAACATAATTCAAGTTACAATCATGAGAAACATGTCCAATTCTATGACATTTTAAGCATTCCATATTTTTCATCAATGAGGAAGCATGAATTCTTATTAAAAAGTTGCTTCTAGGAGACTGATGGGGATCATTATATTTTTCCTTGTGGTATGCCCTACAATCATTTTCCATATGCCCAAATTTTGTACAAGAATAGCAAAACCAAGAAATATACTTTGGTACCTGAAGGATGGAGCTTTCCTTGATGAACTCCTAATGTCATTATGCCTTGGGAACCTTTGATGATATCCATTGCCTCTTGCATCCTTGATACCTTCTGCAAACCTTCTAGGAGTAGGGTTTCTTCCAAGCTTATCTTGATTACTCTTCTTGCTTTTGCTGGAACTCAAGGCATTAACATTTCTTCCAATATTCTTCACATCCTTTTTGTTTGATGCATTAGGGTTTGCATCAATTTTACTTGACAGTTCTCCTGCATAACCAATACCTAATATATCAAGGGGCGATCTTTGATGACTTAGGATGTCATCTAGTGTTTGAGATCTCTTTATACTCTTATTCAGGAAATCAACTTCTTTCCTTAGTAGATCAATTTATTCTTTCATCATCTTTCATTCTTCATCCTTATTTTCTAGATGGTTCTCCAATTCGTCCTTCTTCCTTGTTGATTCACATGGTTGGGCCTTGAGAGAGGAGACATTTGATTTCAATATTAATATTTCTTCATATTTTTCTTCTAGCTGGCATGCTATAGCATTTTTGTCCCTTTTTTCTCCATCTACTTGTCCTTCTAGGAGGGCCAAAACTTCCTTCACCTTTATAGATCCTTGTACTTGTTTCTTTGCTTCTTCCAACTGATATTTAAGGGAGGAGACCTCTTCCTTGTATTGACCAATTTTTTCTTCAATTTTTTTCAATTCCTCATGTCTTTGTTTAAGATGGTTTGACAAAATATCTTCCCTTTTCTTTGCTTTCTCCAATTGATTTTTTATGGATATGACTTCTTTATGTTGCCTTTGCTTGTTTTGATGCAATTCCTCCTTAAGCTTGGCCAACTATCTCTTTCTTGTACTTGAAGCTTGAAAAGGTCAAATTCCTTTCTTGTCTTGTCAAGGCCATGGTCACCATCTTGTGCTTGCTTCATGAGATCCTCATTTTCCTTATTCAGTTTTCTTATTTCATCTAATGCAACTTCAAGTTTTTCCTTGAGATATTCTTTGAGGTCTTATTCATTTTCTTCTTCTTCTAGGTCTATCTTGGTCTTGATGTCTTCACTCTTTCTTTTAGCTTCCTTTATGGGTTCCATATTTCCTTCTTGTTTTTCATCATATTCTTGATTAAAGGTCATGGTCAATGCTCCTTTTGAGTGAATATTTGAAGGTTTTCCCACATATATTTTGTTGATGAACATTTTTCCACTTTGGCCTTTATAGGATCTGGTAGCCCACTCAAGATTTCCTTTATTGCTATTGTACTATTTTTCTTGGATTCTTCATATTCTATTTTACTTCCACAAATCACCAAGTCCTAGACTTAAAAAGATTGAGTCATCAAAAAGAATTTCATTCTACCCTTCCATACTTCAAAATTTGTTCCATTCAACATGGGGACTATGTATACGTTATTTTCATCTGAATTTTTGACTAGGGAAGAGACATCTTCAGAAGGTTTGGAGACTTTCTTCATTGATATTTCCATTTGTGTTCTAAGGATATACCTTCAAGTTTGTTAGGCTCTGAGTGAAGGCACTAGTTTTGATACCAATTGTTGGAAATACTGAGAGAGGGGGTGAACCAATATTTCTTTTACAATTGTTACTTTACCAATTTTAGATCACTTATAAACAGAACACAAAATGAACAATACAGAATAATAATTTTATTAATGAGAAATATCAAGGACTCCAATACTATTTTTACAAAAAATAAAATGAAATAATGTTTAGGGCTCCAACCCTAGATGAAGACACCAATCTCCAATCCCCCGGGCTCCAACCTATACTTTTCCAAACACCAACTTGGATTTCACGAGGCTCAACCTCTAGGGCTCCAACCTTGTTTTTATGAGGCTCCAACCTCTAGGGTTCAAACCCTTCTCCACTTGCATAGGCTCCAACGCGATCTTCTTGAGGACTCCTATCCTCTAGGGCTCCAATCCTATGCTTCAATTCTTCAAGATAATTCAATGGTTCTTCGAGACTTCCTCAATGCCTTCTGCAACAAGCACTGGAAATATCTTCAAGTTTGCTTTCAACTATGCCCACGCTTAGCTCATCAATGATAACTTTCTTAATCACTAAAGGATTCTTCAAAGCTCTTCATGATGCCCAAAACAAGTTCCTTCAATTACACTCCATGATGGCCTTCAATCATGCATCAATGTCTCCAAGAATTCTAACAAGATCAACTTCTGCAAGAATATTCAAAAGGCCTTTAACAATGCTTTCCTCTAGATACTTTTCGAGGTAACATTGGCTTCTAGATATCTCTTCAAGATATGCTCAATAGTATCTTTAAGAGAGATCCAAATCCAATTCAAGATGTATATCAAATTTTCAAGAAGTATGCTCCAAGATGTGTCTTTAATAGGATTCTCCAGGGTAATTTCAAGATCATGATTAAATATGCTTCAAAGACTACTCTCAAATTTTCACAAGTCTTCTACACAGCACTCATATGATGCCTTCAATATTGCTGCTACAAGAAGTCTTAGACAAATGCTTCTAGACTACTGACAAGATGTTTTTGATTTTCTCCACAAAGGTTATTCAAATAGTTTTACAACGAACTTTGCAACTAGTTTAAGTATGTATTAATTAAAGCCAAGGTATGTTTCACTGTAAAATAACTCCTCCTACCAAGATCCACAAGAAATACTTCACTGTGAAACCAATTCCAAGGTCTGCAAGATAAATAATCTTAATACTGTCCTTCAACAAGATCTACAAAAGAAACTTCACTGTGAAATGATCTCAATATAGTCCCTAGTCTGCAAAAATGATTTACTGATCCAATACTATGTCTTCAATAACGGTTTGCAACAAAGTCTCACTACAAGTCCAATTTTTTCAAGTACTAATTCATATTGTGAGTTCTTCCTTGTTGTAGGTCTGCAAAGTCACCACAAGTCCACAAAAAAGTCTTAGGCCTTAATGGTCACATATCTAGTTTTATCATCCACATGTCTACAAAAAATAATTTTCCATAACCACAAAATGAACCACCACAGACCACATAAAATATGCCACCACAGGACTGAAAAAGGTGCCTCCTCAATTTGCAAAATTTGCTTGTTACAGATCTGACGTGAAGACTGGATATCACATATTTAAGGTGGAGATATCCATAATTATGATGCATAGGTCGATTTTTTAAGGTGTCTCTTATAGGTAGATAGGTGTTATAGGTCTGTAGTAAAGATAAATTCAGAGTACCAATCATAAGGTGTGTTCAGATTTCGTCCTTTCTTAGCTCTTTTCTTTCCTTCTGTTTCTATTCACCAAATGTTCTAAAATTTGACCAAATTTTTGAGCTCAAATGAATGAGACACTGAGTTATTTATAGTGATTTTACATAAATATGAAGGGACATGTCCATTGGATGGACACATCTATGACTTAATGAGCCTACACAAGTCGGTTAAGCAGACATTGCCATTCTTTGATAGTCATAATTAAAAAATTAATATCTCTCAATTGGAAAAGAGTTAGAAGGCATATGAATACTTGTTGAAAAGGGCTTGAATCCCTCTATAAGTTGATGTAAATACATTTTCAAAATGATTCTTAT
The DNA here is from genome assembly GCA_031772625.1 of Pinus tabuliformis. Lineage (NCBI taxonomy): Eukaryota > Viridiplantae > Streptophyta > Pinopsida > Pinales > Pinaceae > Pinus > Pinus tabuliformis. The sequence goes on from CM062819.1 coordinate 687,350,122, forward strand.
AAATGCAAAAACAATATTTTCTTTTGTGACAGTCTTAGGGTTTTAGGATAGTCCTTAGAGTTATGACTTTAGGTCTTGTTAGGCTAGGATTGGGGAATTATTGTCAAGATATTTTAGGGTATCACATATTGAGGACTTATTGCATGAGGCAAGGTCATATTCACATTCAAAAAACTAGGTTCTTTCATAGATTCACTTAAATCATTAAGGAATTCACTAGGGGTTTCGTCTTCAACAAAGCTCATATTGACATTAATGACAACATTGACCAACAAGATATCCAACAAATAGATGTTAGAAAAAACCCAAGTATATCAATGTATCAAAATTAGGTCACCTCATAGAATTCAATAAGATCAAAGTGTTCAACACCAGGTGAACCATTTCGTCATTGGAAACAACAATCTGAGTCACTTTCATATGCATGGACCATTAAATAAAGAGACATTCTCTTCATACCTTAGGGTCTTAATAGTTGAAACATAACAATACCTTGTAGTGCTAAAATAACTATGCACCTTCTCATTAGACATAGGTAGCTTGTGTATATCGTGTCTCTTTACCTTTCCCTATTCTAGTCATCCTTCCTGCATTTCAAATTATCCACAAGAAGAATACCCTCATCACATCTCATCCAGGAGGTTAGAAACATCCATGTACCCAAATACATATGCAAGAAGTATAAACAATAAACATAATAATAAGATCCACAAGTCTAAACAAAAGTAAGATACATCATAAGTAAAGAAATACTTATATTTAATGAGAAGTGATCATCTCCCTTGTGAAACAGCCATCACCATCCATAGTCCTCATAACAATGTTACCTCTAATCAACCAACCATGACTACTAGGGATTCATCAAATATTTCACAAGTGCTTGAGCATATTCACACTGACCACAATAGGTTTAATAAACCAGGGTTTCTCTCAAATCCTAACCCTAATAACCAAGTTTCCTAGGGTTTTCTTCAAATCCTATAATTATTTTAGGTCTCCACCATCCTCTTCTTGCTTCCATCAAAGGTGTCATCATCAAGGTGATATTTGTGGTTTTTCTTCAACCAGGCTCTGATTCCATGTTAATTTTTCTAAGGGAAATACTGTCATTTTCTTAGATAATTTCATTTATTCATTAACACATTAACTTCACCTCATATCATCATTACATTATTTAGATTTACATGTTTATTCATCAGCATATGCAACTATGTAGAAATAACAACATCATTATTATCAATGTAGTGGAAAATAAAGGAACAATAGAAGAAAATCATGCACACACAGAGACACCAGGATTGGTCTGAGACCAAGGAAAAACCCACTGTGAGGAAAACCCTTACAAATCCTTCTTCTTCTTAGATCGTCATCAAATGATTAAGCAGAGAGTACAATGAGCCCAATACACAAACTTGCAGTAGAGATTTAAAAAATTGAAGCATATTTTAAAACTACAAAATAGCAGAGAGAAACCCTTTATCCATCAGACTACTGAAGACAACTGAAGGTAACTGTTAAACCCTAAATCAAGAACGTGGACCCTCCCAAAAAGGCAGACTACGAGTGATTGAAACTTCCTACTGGCTCCCTTATCCCTTGTGTGAAAGTGACTGTGTCTGATCTGGACGCTCCCTAGAAGATTATATGTGTGCATATGGGGACAAACATACACATAATTTCTCCAAACCACTAGTTGATCCCTTCCTTCTACTATGAAAGCGACTTGGAATGCATAATCGCACCCTAGACCGCACTATGTGAGTGTCTCAGGACAAAAAATATTTGATCTACTACAGAAACCCTAGATGCTCCCTCCAATCTTATGTGAAAGCATCTGAGACTGTAGAAATTCCCACCTGTAGATCACCTGATAATGCAATATACTAAAGCAAAATACTTGATCTACTTCTACAAACAATTTAGCAGAAGCTTAATTGAATTGAGCAACATCATTAAGAACACATATAACTGATAAGAAGAAATCAATAACACATAACACAGAAGATATAACCAGGGGAAATCCAAAGCATAAAACCCCAACTCTGCATTATCATACAAGTGGAAATCCTTTCCAAGTTACAAAAAGAATCAGCTCAAAAGCTTTCCTGCTCTCTCTGTAATCAGATAATGAATCTCATAGACTGTATAGACAAGTATATATACTAATAAAGTCCTCCAAGCTCCTATATCACGTAATTCTCTTGAAAGGAAATCCTTCTCCATGCAAGGAATATTCACCTAAGATATCCTAGCAACTAATAGTACACTATCCCACTATCTGAACTTAATTGGGTCTCTGTCTGAACTAACATGCATGAGTTATCCATGAGAGAATATTCAGTTATTTGAAGAACAACAGTTATATGCAAAGCATGCATTAACTAACTGAACTTACTTCATTTAAACAAACTATTTAAATCAAATATAACTGGACTTGACTCAGTTAACTGAGCCAACTAATTACTACTCAATATAGAACTCATCCTTATCTCTTTAACTGATGGATAAATTCCTCAATTAATGGAGAAATTGTTGTATGTCCTCACATAGGCTTCATGTTTGAATTTTCTCAACTAATTAACTCATGGTGAATTAATTAATTTATTTTCAAACAGCTGTTAAGTTCAAATTCGAATTTTACTTCCTATTTTTAGTCCAGGGACGGACTAAAATAGGAATCCATTTGAAATGTTATTTTTAGAAATGTTATTTTTAGCACTTTCACTTTTCATCCAATATAGCTAAGTTGAACACTGGATGAAACTGCTATTTATAGCAATGCTATTTTTAGCAGTGTTATTTTTAGCTTTTTCTATTTTTAGTATTTCTTGTTGCTATCTTCAACACTCCCTCTCAACAAGAAAGGGATAATCAGTAAACCCAATCCTGTCTCTGTGGAACTCAAACTTGCATTTTGACAATGCCTTTGTCAAAATATCTGCATCCTGTTCCTTGGTCGAAACATACAGCAACAACATGATCCTCTTGATCACACAGTCTCGAAGATGATGATACCGTATATCTATGTGCTTGGACCTGTCATGAAAAACTAGATTCTCAGAGATTTTTATGCAACTCTAATTATCACAGTAGATCAATGTAGGATCCATCCTCTAACCAAACAATCCCACTAGAATCTTCCGCATACAAATGGCCTCACATGCAGCCTAACTAGCAGCAATGTATTCAGCCTCTGTTGAGCTAAGTGCAACTGATCTATGTTTCCTGCTATACCAGGAAACTGCAGCTGAACCAAGGTTGAAGATTCCTCCAGAAGTGCTCTTCATGTCTGATGGACTCCCTGGCCAATCCGCATCTATGAAGCCCTGAAGCTTCACTCCCTCTGTCCGTCTGTACACAATCCAAACTAAGATGTGCCTCTGAGGTATCTCAGCACATGCTTCACTGCCTTTCAAAACAGTTTGGTAGGCTGAACCATAGCTGGACTCAGCCAGTTCACTACAAAGCATAAGTTGGGTCATGTGTTCACCAGATACATAAGTGAACACGCCAGCTACCAATAGACAGTAGCAGATACTACCTCACCTAATGTAGCATACTCCTTCCTCCAGTTCCTAGCTAGAGGAGTCTACATGGGTTTTCACTTCTCCATATGGAACTGCCTGAGGATCTCATTGGCATACTTGCCTTGAGATACAAAAACTTCTCCATCTCTCTGCCACACCTCCATGCCTAGAAAGTAGTGCATAAGACCCATGTCTTCATCTCAAACTCTCTTGCAAGGTCCTCCTTACAAGACTGTATCAGCTGATCATCACCTGTCAAAATCAGATCATTGACATAAAGTACAATGATCAATGGCTTACCTTCTACCATGATGTGGTAAAGGTTCACATCTGCTTCATTCTTGGTGAAGCCCAACCCGATGAAATAGTTGTCGATCCTGGTGTACCAAGCATGGGGTGCTTGCTTCAGCCCATATAAATCCTTCTTGAGTTTGCACACATGCGACTCACTGTCGAAGGTTTTGAAACCTTCTGGTTGCTCAATGTACACCTCCTCCTCAATTGTCCCATTGAGGAATGCTATCTTTACATCCATCTGGTGGATCTTCCACCCCATATGAGCTAATAGTACCAATATCGATCTAATCGATGAGTACCTTGCTATAGGAGCAAAAGTCTCATCATAGTCGATCCCCTCGACCTGTGAGAAACCTCCGGAAATAAACCTTGCCTTGTGTTTCTCAACACTGCCATCAGCTACCTGCTTTAACTTGTAAATCCATTTGGAACTCACTACTGACTTGTCCTGAGGTCTTGGGACAACATCCCAAACACAGTTCTACATGATGGAGTTATACTCCTCCACCATTGCATCAACCCATACTGGTTGTTGCACTGCCTCCTCGAATGAAGAAGGCTCAGAATCTACAAACTCCCCAACTAGGGCCATGTAACCAGTGTACCGCTCTGGTGACCTCCTCTGTCTGCACTGAGAAGATGGTTGTCCCAAATACTCTCGTGCATCCTGTATCAACATGTCAGCTTCCCTTTAGCGTTTCCTCCCATCTCTGGAAGTATCACCATGAGTGGATGTCTCCACTCCCAGATCCTCTGCATGCGAATGCTCCACATCAATCTAAGTCTCCTCATCCTTAGGAACCGAAGGTTCCTCATCTACATACAAATTGAGCTCCCTCTCAAGTGACACTTGCATGGCTTTCTACTTGTCTAACTTCAGATCCTTGCGTACTACAGTCCTCTGAGTGGAAGGCAGGTACACCCGATAGTTGTGAGGTGTATCCGTCTACCCCACAAGTATTCCCAACTCAGCTATTGGGTCTAGCTTCTTCATGGCATATTTGGTCACATGACAGTAAACTGATGATCCAAAGATATGGAAGTGACTTACATCAGGTCGCTTCCCATAATAGGCCTCCATAGGTGTCTTCATCCCCAATATACGGTGGGGATTCTGTTCTGCAAGTATACTGTTGTATTGCATGCCTCAGCCCACAAGTGTAGTGGTAGGCTTTGGTCATGCAACATCGCTTGAGCTGCTCCCACAATCGATATGTTCTTCCTTTTAGCCACCCCATTCTGCTGTGGGTTATGAGGTGCCGTCAATTCCCGTTTAATTCCTTCTTAAGTGCAGAAGTCCTTAAACTACTGAGAGACATACTCTCCACCATTGTCACTACACAAGGCTTTTATTTTCTTTCCTGATTCTTTCTCTACCAAGGCTTTAAACTCACAAAACCTCAAGAAGGTTTGATCCTTCTTTTGCATAAAATAGATCTAGCATCTACGAGAAAAATCATCAATAAAAATAACATAGTACCTTTGTTTAGCGGTGGAGGCTGTAGAGAATGGTCCACATACATTTGAGTGAACTCACTCCAGGATTGCTCCAGCTCTACTGTCTCGATCTAGAAAGGAAGATTCCACATACTTACCCAAGGTACAACCTTTGCATGTGCTCATCTGCTCAAGTTTTCCCTTGGGTAATCCGGTAGAAATCTGCTGCATGATCTTCAAGGCTCCATGGTGCAAGTGGCCCAATCTCCTATGCCATAGCTCGCCAACATCTTGGCTCTGCACCAACTCTGCTTTGGAACTCAAAGTAGCATAGTCATCTACCTCTAGCTTATAGAGATTCTTGACTCAAATCCCTATTTTCTTTGTCTGTCCAATGCCGATATGCCTTAGGAATACCTTTCCTTTGCTAAAGACTACATCATAGCCTTTATCTTCTAGCAAGGCAATGGACACAAGATTCTTCTTCAAACCTGGAACATACTTAACATCAGTCAGGGTGAGGGGAGCTCCATGCTCCCTCTAAAACACAACTGTACCTTCACCTAAGACACAGTACATTCCATTATCGCCCATCTCGATCCGCATATGGAGATCCTTCTCCTCCAAGGTACTGAAGAGATTCTTGTCACCTGACATGTGGAAAGAGGCTCCACTATCTAGGTACCAAACACATCCCATCATGGATGAAACCATGCATGCGATAAGAGAGAAATCCAGCTCAAACTGTGAGGCAAGTGCATCACCATCAGATCCCTTTGAGGAACCCTTCTTGGATTTCTTCTGTGGACAATTAGTAGCATAATGGCCCACTTCATGACAATGAAATCATCTCACTTTCGATTTGTCAAACTTCTTCCCACCATGGGAAGAACCGGATTTGGATTGGGATGCCTTCCCTTTCCCCTTCCTTGCCTTACTCGTTAAGGCTATATTTTCCTCATCGTCTTGTTTCAATGAGGATCCATCTCTGGTGCTTCTTCGTATCTCCTCCTGCATCAGATCTGACCAAAGTCTTTCCCAATCTGGCAGTTTTTCTCTTCCATTAACCGAGTCCTAGTAGCTATGCCAACTCTTAGGAAGACCGAGAAGTGCAAGACTCACCATGTCATCATCAGCGGTTATGATCCCCACATTTCCAAGCTCATCCCTGCAAGTGGTGAGCTTGTTCAGGAATGTAGAGATTGTATCACCCTTTCACACTTGATTTTTTGAAGCTTGTCTTTCAGTGCCAGCTTCCTCTGATCACTACTATTCTGATATAGATCTTTCAATGTTTTCCACATTGAAAATGAAGTCTCCTTCCCATGGAGACTCGAGACTATGTGATCTCGAACTCCCTCCAAAAGAATTCTCCTAGCTCTAGCCACACACTTCTTCCATTCCGCCAATTGAGTAGCATCAGTCGGCTTGGGGACATCTTGATCAATGAAGTCCTTTAGACCGTTATCTTCTAATACTGCCTCCATGCGATTCTTCCAGGCTATATAATTTGAACTGCCATCAAGGGCATATTCAAGTCTTAAACCACTGAACACCATAGGTGAAATAGAAATGTGATAAGAACTCGAATTCTATATTCAGGAATCACAAACTTCAAAATTCTTGTCTTCTTGTATACTGTTCTTCCTTGATCACCTGTGCTCTGATACCATGTAGAAATTCCCACCTATAGATCACCTGATAATGCAATATACTAAAGCAAAATACTTGATCTACTTCTACAAACAATTTAGCGGAAGCTTAATTGAATTGAGAAACATCAATAAGAACACATATAACTAATAAGAAGAAATCAATAACACATAACATAGAAGATATAACCATGGGAAATCCAAAGCATAAAACCCCAACTTTGTATTATCATACAAGTGGAAATCCTTTCCAAGTTACAAAAATAATCAGCTCAAAAGCTTTCCTGCTCTCTCTGTAATCAGATAATGAAGCTCATAGACTGTATAGACAAGTATATATACTAATCAAGTCCTCCAAGCTCCTATATCACGTAATTCTCTTGGAAAGAAATCCTTCTCCATGCAAGGAATATTCACCTAAAATATCCTAGCAACTGATAGTACATTGTCCCACTATCTGAACTCAACTGGGTCTCTGTCTGAACTGACATGCATGAGTTATCCATGAGAGAATATTCAGTTATCTGAAGAACAACAGTTATATGCAAGCATGCATTGACTAACTGAACTTACTTAATTTAAACAAATTGTTTAAATCATATATAACTGGACTTGACTCAGTTAACTAAGCCAACTAATTACTACTCAATATAGAACTCATCCTTATCTCTTTAACTAATGGATAAATTCCTCAATTAATGGAGAAATTGTTGCATGTCCTCACATAGACTTCATGTTTGAATTTTATCAACTAATTAACTCATGGTGAATTAATTAATTTATTTTCAAACAGCTATTAAGTTCAAATTCGAATTTTACTTCCTATGTTTAATCTAGGGACTAACTAAAATAGGAATCCATCTGAAATGCTATTTTTAGAAACGCTATTTTTAGCACTTTCACTTTTCATCCAATATAGCTAAGTTCAACACTGGATGAAACTGCGATTTATAACAGTGCTATTTTTAGTATTTTCTATTTTTAGCATTTTTTGTTGCTATCTTCAACAAAAACTTCCCGGTCACACCCTTGACCTCTTTCTGCATACATTCAAATACCTAACTACCTGATTTGATTTAGAAACCCTCGAAGCTCCCTTCAGGATTATGTGCGAGTGTCTGAAACTTCCCAACCGCACCCTAGACCTCTGTGTGTGCGTCTTGGGTTGATAATTCTTTGATATGAGCCAATGATTGAGAAACAAAAGCCCTAGATTCGTGCGATCTTCAACCCTATAATTTTGGACCCTTGTATGAGCTTACTCCGTCAGACCTGTGAGAACCAAGATAATAGAAGAAAGGAGAAGATGACTTGATAAATGTTTCCAAATGAGCTTGAGGCCTCTTCTATTTATAGGATTCCATGAGGGTCCATTTGATGTTGATATTGACCTGTCCTATTGTACATATGCATAGGGCTGACCTGATCCAATATACATGAGTCGGAACATAAATTCAAAAACCAACTTCTACTTGTCCAAATGAGGTGATATTTAGTTCAATTTTGGTCCTCTGGAAAAGAGGAATCTATTTCAATCATTATCCTTATCATATGAGCTATCCAAAATGGAATTTGAACGCAGTTGCATAATTTTAACACTCCCTCTCAATTAGGGAGAATTCCACTTGCCGCTATTTGTTCATCAATAAATATGCCATTAAAGTGTCATCATGTATCGTCACTGATTATCTATGTCATGTATTTATCGCGCCATGATAATCTCAATTATATGATCATCACAAATCATCAATATACATCTCGATCTATCCCTTGCTTATCCCTCCTTATATCTTGATTGTTCCTGCCCATATGCTAAACATTATCGAATCTAAAGGAAGAATAATTTTTCATGGGAGGGGAGCTAAATATACCACCCTTTATCCATCAAGCTATTACTTGGAAACTTTACCAGTGGGCTACTACCCATGGATTTCGGCGGGGAGATGAATTTTTGATTTGTATCATCATCAGTGAGCACACCATCAAGGGACCATATCTCAACATGGAACCACATCGGTGGGCTCAATATCAACGCAAAATCTCATGGGGGAGTTGTACATATACAACCTCATATAGAGAAATAGGACATCTAAACATGCATGGGAGCACATATCAACCCTGCGATCACATGGGGAAGTTCAATCTCAACTAGGAACCGCATAGGGTTATCTGAACCCATCATATTGCCTACTGATCTTCCCATCAATGAAACTAAACAGTCATGTGGTAGAAAATATGCATCATAATCGACTTGGGTTGTACAACCCAAGTACAATCTCAACTTGTTGGCCAAATGCAGACCAATATTCCTGACAAGCTCTGCTTGTGGGTCTATTGCCAACTGGGGTATACTCTACAAAGACCAGGCAAGGGAGAAACATTCTCTGACCCTATGAAGATAGGAGAGAAACATCTCCAATCATGTGGGTAATATATAGGGGTCATACCCAATTATCCATAGTTCCCTCAACCCCAAGAGCACTCTATCTCAATTCATGACCTTGGGAGCTTAGACAGGGAGGAAGAGTGGGCTTGGTGTCCTTGATCAACATTGCTCTCATACTAAAATCTAGTATCTTCTTGTCTCAATAGCAGTTGTTTCCTGTTCATGCGGGACATCAAATCAAATATCATTTCAGATTATAAATAATCATATAAATAAAAAAAATCATACCATAATCATCCTCCCTCTCAAGGAGGTATAAATCACAAGCCTAAGCCTGTCTCAAACAACTTCACTATCTAAATATACCAGAGTATCTCGGTCCCAACTATATATATGGGATTTTTTTCCAATTAGATCCCAGTCTTTGTGAACACAATGTATCCATGTCATATCTATATCATGCTTAGACAACTCACTAAGGAGCTTCTTCATCCTGCCTAATGGTAACCATGCTAGCAACATCGTACTCATCCTCGGTCATGATATGGACCTCTTATCCAAGATGTCATGGAAGATCTAATAATAAATCATCATCCAAATGTTCTCATCAACAATAATATCAAATATCAATACATCCATTCACCCACATATCATATAAAGAATATCTTAGATCAATAATTGATCATATTATGCAAATATCTCAACAGATGCTTAGTGGCAACTCAATGAATGAAGCAACTCAATCACAAACTCATTCAAGTTCTAAGAAAATCAAGTATATATGTGTGTGTGTGTGTGTGTGTGTGTGTGTATTCAAAGCGGAACATCAATCCTTCAATCAACTGTTAGATTCCATTTTACTTTCAATAACATCTTGAACTTCAAATCAGAGTGTCCAAGGATTTTCATTTCCACTTTCCAATACTTCTTCCATGGCTTCCCAATATGGATTTTCTTTTCCCAATTTCAAAAATCAATTCATCATGCCACGATACATCATTACAAACTTCAAAATCCATCTCCCTCTTACTTAGATCATCAGAGGCTCATTACCTATTAAGATTAGACCATCAGTATATAAAACCAAAACCATAATCAAAATCAAAGCCATACCTTAGAACTCATCATTCTGACTTCATCAGATAATTGTCAAATATGGACATGTCTAGATTAGGGATCTTGCTGCATCCAATTCTCTTTGCAGACATAAGGCCTTACTAAGACAACATAATCAACCTTACATAAATCAATGTTGTACCATCACATCAACAAAGTCATCTCATCAAAGTTTAGAAGAAAAATCAAAACTAATATCAAAGTCATCAATATCACTATATCCATTTTTTCAACCATGTGATAGGTAGAGCTCATAACAAGTATTGACTTCATTTATTATGCAATACCAATCCAAACTTCATAAATTCATTCTCATAATCATAATACAAGTCATTTATTTCACTAGATACAAAGGCATTTGTAAGTTACGTCGTCCTACTAAATCAACCTTTCAATTGTGCAAGGAACAAGGAGTCCAATGCCATACCATTCTCGAATACCCATATAGGTCACTGAAGGTCACTATTCCCACATAACATTGACATCAAGAAAAATCAACAATCATCAAATCAAATCATTTGTCATCACTTCAAATCCAAATTTGTTATCATGGAGAGCTCTATAGTCCAAAACATATATCAATCATCAAGTCAAAGTTCTAAGTCATTATCAAGCATCGTGTCAAAACTCCAAACATTTCTCATCTATATCAATTAGCCAAATCATGCCAAACTCTTGCAGCACAAACTTCAAACATAATGACATGTCTATATGTATGTCCTGGTCACCTATAAACACAAGTTCAAACTTCATGTCCATATTATGGTAAACATTCAAGCTTTTCCTACTTTCATATCTTTTTTTATCTACAACACATCTGAAGTACTGATATCCTCCAGGTGAATATCTAATTTCATGCACAAGAATTCATTTTTCAGTGTTCTATAGGCATAGTCGTACCCATAGTCCTTCCTCAGTGAAACTAGGACCCACAGTCACACTCTTCAAGACATTATGCGAGTGACTATGGTTGAATCGTCATAGAATTTATCTTAGGGTGCACCATTGAGCTTGTATCCATATGACTGGGAGGCTATAGTTTCACCTGTAAGCCTGCTTCCGTGCGATTTAGGATTCGATCAAGGAAAAACTCTCTTTCCATAGATCAAAACTTTGATGTAGATCATCAATGTCAGATATTTGGCCATTCATGCCCATAAACCATATTTCAATAGTACATAATATACATATAATGAAAATGACAATAGGGGAAGGGATATGAATGGGAATCCACTCCCTTCATCTTCATTCATGCCATCAACCTGTCTAAAATGCATCAATAGATCTGTTAGATCATAAAGCCAAACATATACACATCATGGTCATAACATACTGTCACACGGAATCAGTCAATAGTGCGGACACAACTGACCTTCCTAGAAGTCTAAGACATTCTAATGACAAACAAAACAAACGAGAGCAATCCTTCTCTAAATATGTATTGCAATATGAGAAATCAAGTGTGTGGCTCTTACCTCTAACCAAACGCTGTTGTAGTAGCTCAGCTTCGTTGATCTGGATGAGCTCCTCCTTTTCTCCAAAACCTGCATTCATCAACAGTCAAACCATTAAATAGCACCTGATTATAACATAAAACAAAGCATATTCAACATATAGACCAAGGAGTATATGAAAAAACTCATAAACAACAAGTTATTGAGAAGAATGGACTAATTTGCATTAAAGGTAACAAAAGGAACCATTACAACCTGATCCTTGGTGTTGTGCAAGCTCCTTCCAGGGTCCACAAGAGTTCTCCTTTACTTTGACAAAGCTCACCCACTTCCAAATAGAACAAGCAAAGATGACAATCTCTCCTCACAAGCTTCTAAATGGGAGTCCTAATTCCAGCAGCATCTACCCTTAGAAATGTTTAGCTTCCAACCTCCCCTCCTTCTGGCCCAATGCTTGTATTTATAGTGTTGTAGAAGAAGTTATTCAGGTCCACCATCAATGGGATAATCCCCTCTTTGGATGGGATAGCTCCATTATTGATGGGATAAGTTCCTCTTTGGTAGGGATACATGAACCATCTGGAGGCGCTCCATACACGTCGTACAACCTTCTATAATGCTCTAGAAATAACCACAAGTAACTTTTTAAAGATGAAACTTGTCCATTTTGACTGTTACAGGGGGACGCACCTGCCCCTTTACATACAGAGCGTCTTTGGACGCAGGCATTGTGAACATTGGGTGCGTACCCGCAGGTAAGGTTGAGAGAACCTGCGTACCCAGAGATAAATACATTTACAAAGACTTTCTCTCTTCTTGGAGTTTGACATGGAGAGCAGAGGCATAAGACTTGCCTAAGAGGATAGCATGACTGTTGATAGAGCCATACTAACTGTAAATAGTCATGGTGACATTTTTTAGTGTAACACATTGCCCCCTAAAGTGCGAAGCCTGTAATAGATTTAGGGTTTTGTATTATCTAGGAAGGGTGAAGCGCTTTATCATTTCAAGGATTATCTCGTGGAGAGCCTGGTCAGAACCTGCAATTTTCAACACAAAATACATGTATAAGATTATATCATCACTGAGGTAGGCATTCCCATACTCAGATTGAAAACTTTAACTAACAATCTAACTACTGCTCTGATACAAGAATGATTTTGCAGTACACCACAATCATAGACTTTTGTAGACACAGTATGGACGCAGCCATCTGTTTATGATAAGTCTACTATATAATGAATACAAAACTCCTCGCAGCCTGGATGGCGGAAACTAGATCCAGGGTCTTCATCTCTACTTCTCGAATTGGTACGATCCTATCTACGCGAATAAATGAATTGATGTCGAGCATGGTAGAAACCACTTGATTACCGGTCGATGATGTAAACCGTTAACAAGTGTGAGAGAGACCACCAGTGATGTCAATGGTTCTCAAAGTACCCAATACAATCCATGAAATGTGAATGAATGGGTTGATGTCGAACACGTCACGGAATCCCTTGATCGAAAGTCAATGATGTAAAATGACGTCAAAGGCGAGAAACCTGCCATTGATGCATGCAGACTTCAAGGTACTGACGATTTCTAAGTCATATTTCTGGATAATGTGCTGATGTCGATAGAAAGCGACCCGTTGCAAGCAAGCCTACAACGCGAAATCATTGTCCAAGTTGAAGAAATGTTGCTGTAAGGACTGACTCAGGGATGGTCAAATGGATGACATGTGTTTCGCGTATGAATGGTTTATTTGCAAAGACCTCTTGAACACATAACGACACAACAGATGGCTTGGTGAAGATTGACCCAAAGTTAACACCCAAAATGGTTGAAGACTTTCAAAGAGGTTTAATAAACTTTTAGGGCAAAGGATTTCCCAACCCAGGTGAATAAAAAGTGTCGTGTTCAAGAGCGGTAATAAGGTTCTTCTGTAGCAAAGGATAACAAATAGGTTCATTCTTCTCTCTTTTCCCCCACCATTTCTGGCAAGTACCTCTTTATTTTTTACAAGCTTGAGGAGGATAACATATGCTTGATTATAAGCTCATCCTTCGGATGAGTCCAACCTAGTTTTGATTCGAACCCTAGGAAGGAGTGGTTCGTTCCTGTTTGTAATTGAACAGGTCCTTTACTGTGAAATGTTTAACGAGCCCAGTATAGGAGAAACTCGGCGTTTTTCAATTTTAGAGAGTCTGAAAAACTTAAGAAGACTCCAGGTTGAACTTTTTCGTAGATTTGTGTCCCTCAAGCCCAAAAAAGTATAAAATAATACCTGGGGGAACCGCTTGATCTTGCGACCAAGGAGTACTTTCATGTTTAGTGTCGTTGACCTAAAAAGTAAAAAGCGATCAAAAACACGTCGTTTTATTTCCAATATCGAGTTTGAAACGACAAAAACCCGGAAATCTTTTCGCGTTTTTACGGTCGGAAAAGAGCTATAAGAAGACCGTCTTTTAATTCCAGTTTAACGAGTGTAAAAGAAACACTCGGCAATCTTTTCATGTTTCAGGAGTCAGAAAAGGGCTTCAAAGATGACTCTAAGGTTTCACTTTTTCGTAAGTTTTAACGAGTTTGAAAAAATGATAAAAATGTACTCATATGGACGAATTTCAATTTAATTTACGAGCAGGAAAAGACGGAAAGAACTCGGCATTTTCATTTGTTTTACGAGAATGAAAGATAGCAAAATAATCTCGGTATTTTCATGAGTTTAACGAGTCTTGAAAATAACTAAAATTGACTCGAGATAGGTTTCATTTTTACAAAAGCTTGAAACAGAGAAAAAATATGCTTCAAAGTAATTTCATTTTTACACAAGCTTGAAACAGAGAAAAAATTGTGCTTGATGCCCCCTAAGCATAACTTCTAGAGCGCATGCCCCCCCAGCTTTATTTCATTCAACCAGTTGGATGAAATGAAGGTTGAATTACGATATCATGGAAAGACTCGACCTAAAACTATAAGAAAATTATGCAAAAACTTGAAATAACTAACCTAAATAAACAACTTAACATTTACGAGATCTAGTCAACCTCTCAACTCAATTAGAGGAGGATTTATTTCATTTTTTAACGAGCTTGACACAGGAAAAGAACTATGCTCGGATTCGGTTTCATGTTTACGCAAGCTTGAAATGAAAAACTATGCTTGTTATAAGTTCACATGCCCCCAGCATAATGACGCAAAACGAGGTACATGCCCCCCAAGCTTCATTGCATTCAATGAGGTGGATGGAATGAAGCTTTACTTTCAAAATCTTGGAAAGACTCGTGGGAGTTGTTTCATTTTTTAGCGAGCTTGACACAAGACAAGGAACTATGCTCATAACTACTCTCTACAATCTACCTAACAAAAAACTCTACTCTAAAAAACCTTGATTCATTTTTTAACGAGCTTGACACAAGACAAGGAACTATGCTCTAAAATCCTTGATTCATTTTTTAATGAGCTTGACACAAGACAAGGAACTATGCTCATGACTACTCTCTAGAATCTACCTACTTAACCTACCCTTGTTTCATTTTTTAACGAGCTTGACACAAGACAAGGAACTATGCTCAAAAAGTTTGCATGCCCCTAGTATAATGATGCAAAGCGGGGTACATGCCCCCCAGGCTTCATTGCATTCAATCAGATGGATGGAATGAAGGTTTACTTTCAATATTTACCTTGAAAAGGGAGTTGTTTCATTTTTAAGGAGGTTGACACAAGAAAAGAACTATCCTCATAACTGATTCATTTTTTAACGAGGTTGACTCAGTAATAGGAACTATCCTCATACCTGATTCATTTTTTAATGAGGTTGATTCAGTAACAGGAACTATCCTCAAAACCCTACTTTCTACAATCTACCTACATATCCTAAAATCTACCTGATTCATTTTTTAATGAGGTTGACTCAGTAAAAGAACTATCCTCATACTAGCCTGTTTCATTTTTTAACGAGGTTGATATAGGAAAAAACCATCCTCGTACATCCAATTTCATTTTTAACGAGGTTGAGAGAGGAACAAACTATCCTCGTACACACTGATTCATTTTTTAACGAGGTTGACACAGTAAAAGGAACTTTCCTCGGACTAACTGATTCATTTTTTAACGAGGTTGACACAGTAAAAGGAACTTTCCTCGGACTAACTGATTCATTTTTTAACGAGGTTGACACAGTAAAAGGAACTTTCCTCGGACCAACTGATTCATTTTTTAACGAGGTTGACACAGTAAAAGGAACTTTCCTCGGACTAACTGATTCATTTTTTAACGAGGTTGACACAATAAAAGGAACTTTCCTCGGACTCACTAATTCATTTTTTAATGAGGTCAACACAGTAAAAGGAACTTTCCTCAGACTAACTGATTCATTTTTTAACGAGGTTGACACAGTAAAAGGAACTTTCCTCGGAACATCCTGATCATGGCTTCCAACTGGAAGAAAGACATGTCAACGGACACACCTTGATCATGGCTTCTAAAAGGTCTTCATCAGAAGGAAGAATACTTCTTTGGAAGGAACACATGTCAAGGGACTCAGAAGGGATAATAACATCATGTTCATGTAATCCCATAGAGTTTTCCATGTCAATTACCGGATTTAAATCAACAGTGAGAGGCTCACTTACATCGGTAACTGAAAACATGGGACCAGTTGCCACATAATTGACCCGTGGCAGGGTAGATACCACTTTAGAATCAGGAACATTTAGGGGTGTCATATTATTGGTAGTTGAAACAAGACTAGGGAATGAAAGCTGATCTACAGTCACAATACTGCCATTGTGAGGGAAAGACATCATGCGAAAGAGTGTCGATACGACAGCTTTCATTGCATAAACATAGTCTCGCCCAAGGAGTAAATTGAAATCCAAGGGACCTCGAACTACCATAAGATCAATACAGACAGTTTTACCTTCCAAGGTAATAGAAAACTTAGGAAGGATCCCTAAAGGTTCACTAATGGTTCTGTTAAAAGCTTTCAGATTCTGCGTAATTGGCGCAAGCTAAGGGGAACCCAAAGCTTTCCAAACAGTTGAGGATAAAATACTAACAGAAGCACCTTCATCTACCTGAGTACGATGTATGTCCCTACCACCAGCCTTGACAATGATTTGGAAAGGGATGGAGGAAGGAAGACGAGGTTCTGTCAGTCTATTCCAATCAAAGGAAAAGACCTCAGTGCTTGGAGGGGGTTCTATAGAAACGGGTGAAATGCCCCCCGGCATAGAAGAATCTGATGTAACAAGAAGAACATCAGCGGTATGAAATTTACTCTCGAAAGGGAGAGTGTGATCGACCGAATGTGAAATTGAATCGACCACATGATCAACTAATGGATCATCAACCTGAGTGACATGAGTTTCACTCTCCAATGGGAGAGTGTGATCGACTGTACTTGAATTTAGATCAATCACTCCATCAGTTGACGGTAGGTTGGGAGAAAGTTTACGGTAACCAGTTGGAAATTCTTGCTGTGGAATAGTAAGGTTTTCCAACAATTTAAAGGCTTCATCCATGTGAGGGCAAATGTGAGTTTGATGACTCCCTTTGCATAACTTACAAGGAAACCTAACTTTACCCTTTTTCCCAGGAACCTGACTATCACTGGTTGATGGATCAATGGAAAGTTGATGATATTTTTCTAACCATACTTCCAAGACCTTTGGAATACCAGGACAATTGACAAGGAAGTGGTCACCCTTACAAAGCCTGCAAGGGTATTTGGGTTTACGATGCATGTTGGAATTTTCCTCAACACCACTAACACTTACAGCCACGGTTGGTTGGTTGACTTCTTTCTTATCTTGCTTCTTCTTCTTCTTCTTCTTCTTCCCTTTCTTCTTCTTCTTAGACACCTGGTTACTAGCGTCAAGGCTTTTACCAAGCGAAGAGGAAGAAATGGAGGAAGAAAAATTAGGCGAAGAAGGTAAAGGGTCAACAGAAGGTTGGTGATGTTGAGATGGTGAACTCTGTTGAGGTGAAGCATTCGGTTGAGGTGGAACAATTGGAGCATTTTGGGCCAACGAAGTTGAAAATAACCATATCGGTAAACCTATTGTAAATCCAGGCAATGGCAAAGTAGCCATATAAGGAGGACCAACATTTCCAAAGTAAGGAAAAGTACTAGGATTCTCGTTAGGAGGGGTTCCTAGGTTGATAAATTCTGGAACATTTTCCATTATACTCAACTTCAGTGAATTTTATTAACAATTTAAAACTAAGATTAACAAATCACAATTCACACCTAACAATTAAAATTCACAATTCACACCTATGGTCTCTAAAAGTAAAAGCAAACAAATTAACACGCGCTATCAAATCTAGGAGTCAAACCACACACAAACAGTAACCTTCCGGACCGAAAACACTAGTTGGTGATGAAGCCCAACATCGCAGGATTCAGTACAGAAGTGGCGGGTGGAACAGTTACCCTGGCAACCTGCTTAATGAATAGACTGGACCAAGTTCCTCCACTTTAACCGTCTCGAGTGAAGTGAACCCCCCAGAAAATCCAAGTGAGTCTAGCCGACGTCTGCTCCAGGTACAGTGGGATCTTCCCTCCACCGTCACCTTGGGTAGAACCCTAAAGATAATGGTCACTAAGGTCACCAACAGTAACAAATACACCTGGGGGAACAGTCTACGCTCCGACAGCACGCAAGGGCAGAGTATCAAGCTCAATCCCCTTACCGGCTCCTTGACAATAATCCAAGGTTTACCGATAAGTGACCCCAGGCTCCTCGACAATGGTTAATCTGAGGTTTACCGTTTGTAGTACGTGTGTATCTGGCGTCGTTCCCAACGAGGGAGGATTGATCCCCTCACTGGTTCGAACACGAGCTCGTGCTTCTCCTTTAAGAGGATCTTTCCCAGAGTATAAATGCAACAGTTGGATTTATCCTACCACAAGATGAGCTACTTGTTTGGTTTTGCTGTCTTGGAGAGTTTATTACTCTCCTACTCCAAGACACTAGCCTAAGCTATGTTGGTGTATCAGAGCCCTAGAAATGTAAAAATTACTAGATGAATTTTAATTAAGCGCTGTGTTATTAAAGCTGTTATTACTCAAATAGGTAAATGGATACGAAACCAATGGTGTTATGACCCGACTCAACTGAATGCAATCGAATATGATAATGTAATCTTTTCAATTCGATGAATCCTAACTAAAGTAAGGAGAGAGTTTCCATTCACTTCCAACAATGAAAGAATTGATCACTAAGAGAAAAAAAATAACAAATTCTCTAATGCACTAATTTCATCAAGAAAAACTAATGCAAATCAACTCCAAAACCCTTTTTTTTGTGTAAATTCAAATCAAAGAAAACTGATCTAAATCTACGATTGATTTTTCAGAATGTAAACTATGCAATTGTAATCTATGCACAATTCACTTGAAAAGTATGCAAATGTAATCTATGCACATTTTTCATTCATATTCTGAAAATGAGAATTCTAATTATGCAAATGTGATCTATGCAAGAGAATTCTCAAACACAAGATGATTCTAATGTGATCTAAGAACCAATCAAGTGCAAGTCGAGAAAATTGGGTGAGAGTTCCAAAGATCAAAAAATAAAAACACTTAAAGGCGATTAACACTCATACAAAAGCAAAAAGATGCGAAATTGTGAAAAGACTGAGAAAAACCTCCAAGTAATGACCAAAGGAAAACAAATCAAGAATTTCTCAAAAAGAGACTCAAAACACCCAATTGATGAAAGCTTAGAGCAGGAATGCCAATGAAACAAGCTTAGGTGAAGATCTCTGACAGGTAACTAATGGATCTGGGCAGTAAAAACTAAGAAAAAGCAAAATCTAAGAGAAAAAATGCAAAAAATGGAATTTTCTTAAATTTTAGCAGGGGACGCAGGCAACCTGTTAAGATTGGTGCGGGCCCGCTCTGTGCACACAGCGACAGTGCGTACAGGTACGCACTGTGCAATACATAGAGGGTGCGTCCTACTGGAAAATTCAAGAAAAACTAAATCTAATTTAGTCCTAAGCTAATCCACCCAAATACAAGTTCACACAGCCAAAAACCAGAAAAATAAACCAATTTTCTCAGAGCAAAGTTCATTCAAAGGAAAAGACTTTCACATCAATGGAATCCCCAGCGGAGTCGCCATTTTGTCACACGGAATCAGTCAATAGTGCGTGTTAGCGCTTGAGATTTCACCCTAGGCTGAGGAAGGTAAACCTTCAAGGCTACATCAAACCATTTCACCTCGAAGCTAGCCCTACGAGGTATGAGAAGGCTCTCTCGGGTCAGATTTGATAGATCTTTCAATAGGATTAGGCTGACCAATTAAGAATAAAGATTTTAGGCTAGTAAATTGATAGGGGGTTTGATTTGATGATTTTTGGGGTTTTTTTTATGGAATGACGGGGCTTTTCTGGGCTACATGGGCAAAATCACAGCTTCAAACAGAAAAATATAATGACTACACAGGTTGTCAACTGAGGCAAGGTAGGCATGCAATTTAACACCAAATCTGGTTTCAAACGGGATGGCAAGACTGGTGAGGAGTTAAGGAGGGCAGACAATAACTCTGAATCCTCCTTAAACAGTAGAAAACATCGAATGCGAACAAACTTATAGGAGGAGCATATAATACTATGAATTCCTACCTAATCACTTCATTTGTTCAGCTTGAAAGGGTCATGAAATGAAATGGAATATAACTGATTACATATGAGACAAAGGGAAAAACTTATGCTAAATCAACATACCACATGAATCTCAGCAAACAGAGCTGTGAAATTCCATTAAATTCTCTGCAGAAAACTGTACATTACAAAGCTCTATGCTTCTCCAGCAGCTAACAGCGCTCAGAAAAACTCCCCTCTCTCACTCACTCTCTCCTCCTAAAAAAAAAACTCCTCTACAAATGAATTTTTAATACATTAAATAAAAAAGCTGCCCAAAACAGGGGCGCTATTTTAACTAACTACCTCCGCTCTCCCAAATGATTATTTTTTTTATACATTAAATAAAGCTATTCTAAAAACAACCGACTGACCCCACAAAACCTCTGCGCTGTTACCATTACAAAATTAGAAATGAGCATTTTCTATGTTAAATATAGAACAGCCTTTCCCTAAAATCCTCTAATGACTGACACATGGAGCGTAAATCCTGCTTGAATCATTAATTAAAATCTGGGGAAATAGGAATCGAATCCTATTCTGTTGTTCTGGCACCGTTTGAATAGATGGAACTCCGCCCTGAAAAGACTGTAATTTTCCTATTTTGGAAGTGCATGCATTTGAACAACTCCGCCGAGAGCAAAGCAATTAACTGATACGCGAACTCCAGTCGTTTACTCCCCACATAGTCGTTTAACTGGCATCTAAATTAAGCATGGCCTCCAACATCTTTTCGACGACCATGTCTGCTAGAAACATCATCCTTAGCGCTGGTCTCATCAGAAAGATGATCCACATCAACCTCACTTCAATCGGGTGGGGAATACCATCTCACGAAATCTTCTAAGATACAACCTGGATTGATAGCCTTGAATGCCTGCATATCAGATAAAGGTTGAGAACATCCAGCATCGAACATCTGGCCCAGAAATTTGTACAGGCTATCATCATGGAAGACTGAAGCATCAAGTTTCTTTTATGTGACCATGCTAAACCGCCAATCAGAATTGTGAATCTGATTTTGAATGTATTTTAGAGCCGAATGTTGTCCTCTTCCATTTCTATGACTATGTGAAATTGTGGAAAACTGTGGCCTGTAAACAACCTTCAAAACCATTATAATTTCCTCTTGTACAGCTTTCGATTGTAAGCTGGGAAGCACCAAGTATTCATGTTTAGTTTTCGAAAAACAAATGTTTGAATATTTGATTTTTCATCAAGATTACCATTTACCAGCTGCTTTGCTATAGAACTGAAACAAATCTAGTAAATCCATAAAAGGTAAGCATGCATCCAGGACAATCTTCTATGCATCGCCATGTTGCTTCACTACATCTGCTTCAACCATTATTTCTACCGCAATTTCGCCCTTGTCCTTTCAGTTTCGGAACCCAAGATGCCGACCCCACAACATTCCATAAAATGTTTACAGTTTCAATTCGGTCCTCACCAATGTTTAGATACGACAAGAATATCGTCGGTCTCAATAAAAGTCTCGAAAATGAACTTTTCTGCAGGTGGATCTGGCATCATAATCATACCATGCACCTTAGACAGAGTATTGGGAAGGATATGTGGATGATTTTCTCGCAAGACCAGCACATATTTCTCCAAGTCTTCCTTGCAACATAATCTTGCAACACCAGTTGAGCAACCATCTCCTGTAGGCTTAATACATAGCGTTGGAGCATCGAGCATGCTCGTTAGACTATGCCAGAGGTCTGACGTTGAACTTGCCAATAATTCTTCTCTGCTTTGTACCACCTTGCTTATAGTCAACACCCCTAAATTTGACAAATGGTTAAATACAAGGGATGTAGCAACTTTATCCATACAAATCCTTGAAGCGGATACACTTGGACCAGTGTATGACACTTCGGATGTTTCTAGCATCGATTGGAGTGTCCCGTCTTCACCAATACCACCATGCACTTTCAGTTTTTGTTTTTCGGACATTCATCAAGAAAAATATATATCATCAAATATATCAGTTTATTATTTCTTGTTTGATTCCATGTCTGTCAAGGTTCGAATACATTACTTGATCCCTCATGCTAGATGTCATTTTAGCCCTCCCAGGTTCTATATCTTCTCTGCATGCTCCAACGACCTCTTCTACCGTATGCCGTAAGACTTTAATCTGCAAGTATTTCAGGATTCACCACAGGAGACAACGAACTGTACTAAAGGTGAATTTAGAACTTGATGACCACAATTAGAGGACCGAGGTTTATTACTTTAGAACCCTGCAATTTTCACCACAAATGTGACCCTTAGGCCCAGAATTTTGAAGGCTTAATGAAGCCGAGCCATAGGAGGCTAATCGATTGCTCTGATGTAGATACTCTGTTTCTGCCAAATTCAGATTCTTCCATATTGGAATCGTCCTTGGTGGAAGCATCAAGCCTGTATAATGCCACCCACCATGCGTGTGCTTACTGCCCAAGAAGTTTGCCATACATTGCTGTCCATTTTCACGAGAAACATTTTGCCCAAGATTGTGACTATTTCCAGCTTGTAAAGCCTTGCCATCGCCCATCATACATGCTTGCATCAATGTCATCGAAAGATGCTGTCAACACAAAATATTGGCCTCGTAGTTCTGAATAAGTCATGTCTACTTTCTTCAAATTGTTATATTATCAAATCATAAATGAATTTGCAGCAGATTGTCGAGTGAAGCTAGAATGCGGGCTTGTTGAGCTCTTGCTCTTGCCAGAGCCTGTTCATAAAGCTGCGGAGAATGTAAATCCATTTCTAACTTTTGCAGGGATTGTCTTCATCATCCACATCAAAACATTGTCATTTGAAGAGCTGTAGAGCTATAGAATGTCATGACAAATTACATATTAATGATTTCTTCTTCAAAACAGGGTTTTGAAGAAGAATCTATCTCTAACATGAGACGGAGTCTAACATCGGCTCCATTTGGGATGGCAGCTGCAGCTTCCTGGAGGTGCCAAGAACCGCAGAACTTTGGGAGAGCAGACCGTGCCTCCACCATTGGGCCATGGAGTCATCATCAACAAATCAACACAGCTGAAGACTTATTTTCCACACTGAAACTGAACTCAAACAAACTAAAAGCCAACTGAAACAAGATGTTGCCCTTATGGCTACTTATTTATGTACAAAACCTACTCTAATCTGCTGTACAAACAATAGATCAAGTAATGCTAAAATGCCATATTAACCATTCAATTAAACCTGACAATGAAGCCGCTTGAGAATGCTGCCACGAAGTCACAGATGCAATTGTTGGCAGCCCTTCATGCACATACTGAGCCCGGTCACGGAAAAGACAGCCTGATCTGTCCATCAGAGTGAAAAATATGTCCATATATGCCGCAATAGGATCACGGACACCGGCCTCTGTTGGCTGCCCCAACTCTGCAATGCATACTTCCAGCTGCACATTGTCAATGTATACCTCTATAGGCAAATCTGTTATTGCTTGTTTCGATGGAGGAAGGATTTCCAAAAACTTTTTAGGGTCTTGGAAATCATAAGACTGAATTTGCTCATCGAGATACTGAATCTCATTTTCAACTCTTTCAACAACTAACTCATAAAATCTAGTTTTGCCTTCAAGATGAAGCTTCGGAGATTTCACACATTGAAGGAAAATACTGAAAAATTCTTCATTAATTTCAATACCTGCTAACATCTCTCTAACTCCATCTAGAACTTCACAAAGTGCAGGGTCTGCCACATACCCTACCATTGCATGAACATATCAACAGGCACTGGAATGTCTGGATCGAGTTGGAGTCGCCAGGTGAATGATTCAGCCTTTCAAGTGTCTGATCGTTGTCCACTATCAACAATCAGATCTGAACTTGATACATGTACTGGGGTAAAGTGTCAATGAAGCGCTATGTTCACAAATCCCACGGAGATAGACTGAAGCAGCGTTTATCTACTTGCGCTGATGTAAAACAAGAGCGTTTTCGAAGGCTTCTGGCGTAACTTCAGGCTCCGTCTAAGACTTATGAAATAACACGACAATGAGCAAACGATTAATATGTTCTCCCCAGTATGGTCGCCAATATGTTAGCGCTTGAGATTTCACCCTAGGCTGAGGAAGGTAAACCTTCAAGGCTACATCAAACCATTTCACCTCGTAGCTAGCCCTACGAGGTATGAGAAGGCTCTCTCGGGTCAGATTTGATAGATCTTTCAATAGGATTAGGCTGACCAATTAAGAATAAAGATTTTAGGCTAGTAAATTGATAGGGGGTTTGATTTGATGATTTTTGGGGTTTTTTTTATGGAATGACGGGGCTTTTCTGGGCTACATGGGCAAAATCACAGCTTCAAACAGAAAAATATAATGACTACACAGGTTGTCAACTGAGGCAAGGTAGGCATGCAATTTAACACCAAATCTGGTTTCAAACGGGATGGCAAGACTGGTGAGGAGTTAAGGAGGGCAGACAATAACTCTGAATCCTCCTTAAACAGTAGAAAACATCGAATGCGAACAAACTTATAGGAGGAGCATATAATACTATGAATTCCTACCTAATCACTTCATTTGTTCAGCTTGAAAGGGTCATGAAATGAAATGGAATATAACTGATTACATATGAGACAAAGGGAAAAACTTATGCTAAATCAACATACCACATGAATCTCAGCAAACAGAGCTGTGAAATTCCATTAAATTCTCTGCAGAAAACTGTACATTACAAAGCTCTATGCTTCTCCAGCAGCTCCCAGCGCTCAGAAAAACTCCCCTCTCTCACTCACTCTCTCTAAAAAAAAAACTCCTCTACAAATGAATTTTTAATACATTAAATAAAAAAGCTGCCCAAAACAGGGGCGCTGTTTTAACTAACTACCTCCGCTCTCCCAAATGATTATTTTTTTTATACATTAAATAAAGCTATTCTAAAAACAACCGATTGATCCCACAAAACCTCTGCGCTGTTACCATTACAAAATTAGAAATGAGCATTTTCTATGTTAAATATAGAACAGCCTTTCCCTAAAATCCTCTAATGACTGACACATGGAGCGTAAATCCTGCTTGAATCATTAATTAAAATCTGGGGAAATAGGAATCGAATCCTATTCTGTTGTTCTGGCACCGTTTGAATAGATGGAACTCCGCCCTGAAAAGACTGTAATTTTCCTATTTTGGAAGTGCATGCGTTTGAACAACTCCGCCGAGAGCAAAGCAATTAACTGACCCGCGAACTCCAGTCGTTTACTCCCCACATAGTCGTTTAACTGGCATCTAAATTAAGCATGGCCTCCAACATCTTTTCGACGACCATGTCTGCTAGAAACATCATCCTTAGCGCTGGTCTCATCAGAAAGATGATCCACATCAACCTCACTTCAATCGGGTGGGGAATACCATCTCACGAAATCTTCTAAGATACAACCTGGATTGATAGCCTTGAATGCCTGCATATCAGATAAAGGTTGAGAACATCGAGCATCGAACATCTGGCCTAGAAATTTGTACAGGCTATCATCATGGAAGACTGAAGCATCAAGTTTCTTTTATGTGACCATGCTAAACCGCCAATCAGAATTGTGAATCTGATTTTGAATGTATTTTAGAGCCGAATGTTGTCCTCTTCCATTTCTATGACTATGTGAAATTGTGGAAAACTGTGGCCTGTAAACAACCTTCAAAACCATTATAATTTCTTCTTGTACAGCTTTCGATTGTAAGCTGGGAAGCACCAAGTATTCATGTTTAGTTTTCGAAAAACAAATGTTTGAATATTTGATTTTTCATCAAGATTACCATTTACCGGCTGCTTTGCTATAGAACTGAAACAAATCTAGTAAATCCATAAAAGGTAAGCATGCATCCAGGACAATCTTCTATGCATCGCCATGTTGCTTCACTTCATCTGCTTCAACCATTATTTCTACCGCAATTTCGCCCTTGTCCTTTCAGTTTCGGAACCCAAGATGCCGACCCCACAACATTCCATAAAATGTTTACAGTTTCAATTCGGTCCTCACCAATGTTTAGATACAACAAGAATATCGTCGGTATCAATAAAAGTCTCGAAAATGAACTTTTCTGCAGGTAGATCTGGCATCATAATCATACCATGCACCTTAGACAGAGTATTGGGAAGGATATGTGGATGATTTTCTCGCAAGACCAGCACATATTTCTCCAAGTCTTCCTTGCAACATAATCTTGCAACACCAGTTGAGCAACCATCTCCTGTAGGCTTAATACATAGCGTTGGAGCATCGAGCATGCTCGTTAGACTATGCCAGAGGTCTGACGTTGAACTTGCCAATAATTCTTCTCTGCTTTGTACCACCTTGCTTATAGTCAACACCCCTAAATTTGACAAATGGTTAAATACAAGGGATGTAGCAACTTTATCCATACAAATCCTTGAAGCGGATACACCTGGACCAGTGTATGACACTTCGGATGTTTCTAGCATCGATTGGAGTGTCCCGTCTTCACCAATACCACCATGCACTTTCAGTTTTTGTTTTTCGGACATTCATCAAGAAAAATATATATCATCAAATATATCAGTTTATTATTTCTTGTTTGATTCCATGTCTGTCAAGGTTTGAATACATTACTTGATCCCTCATGCTAGATGTCATTTTAGCCCTCCCAGGTTCTATATCTTCTCTGCATGCTCCAACGACCTCTTCTACCGTATGCCGTAAGACTTTAATCCGCAAGTATTTCAGGATTCACCACAGGAGACAACGAACTGTACTAAAGGTGAATTTAGAACTTGATGACCACAATTAGAGGACCGAGGTTTATTACTTTAGAACCCTGCAATTTTCACCACAAATGTGACCCTTAGGCCCAGAATTTTGAAGGCTTAATGAAGCCGAGCCATAGGAGGCTAATCGATTGCTCTGATGTAGATACTCTGTTTCTGCCAAATTCAGATTCTTCCATATTGGAATCGTCCTTGGTGGAAGCATCAAGCCTGTATAATGCCACCCACCATGCGTGTGTTTACTGCCCAAGAAGTTTGCCATACATTGCTGTCCATTTTCACGAGAAACATTTTGCCCAAGCTTGTGACTATTTCCAGCTTGTAAAGCCTTGCCATCGCCCATCATACATGCTTGCATCAATGTCATCGAAAGATGCTGTCAACACAAAATATTGGCCTCGTAGTTCTGAATAAGTCATGTCTACTTTCTTCAAATTGTTATATTATCAAATCATAAATGAATTTGCAGCAGATTGTCGAGTGAAGCTAGAATGCGGGCTTGTTGAGCTCTTGCTCTTGCCAGAGCCTGTTCATAAAGCTGCGGAGAATGTAAATCCATTTCTAACTTTTGCAGGGATTGTCTTCATCATCCACATCAAAACATTGTCATTTGAAGAGCTGTAGAGCTATAGAATGTCATGACAAATTACATATTAATGATTTCTTCTTCAAAACAGGGTTTTGAAGAAGAATCTATCTCTAACATGAGACGGAGTCTAACAGTGCGGACACAACCGACCTTCCTAGAAGTCTAAGACATTCTAATGACAAACAAAACAAACGAGAGCAATCCTTCTCTAAATATGTATTGCAATATGAGAAATCAAGTGTGTGGCTCTTACCTCTAACCAAACGCTGTTGTAGTAGCTCAGCTTCGTTGATCCGGATGAGCTCCTCCTTTTCTCCAAAACCTGCATTCACCAACAGTCAAACCATTAAATAGCACCTGATTATAACATAAAACAAAGCATATTCAACATATAGACCAAGGAGTATATGAAACAACTCATAAACAACAAGTTATTGAGAAGAATGGACTAATTTGCATTAAAGGTAACAAAAGGAACCATTACAACCTGAGCCTTGGTGTTGTGCAAGCTCCTTCCAGGGTCCACAAGAGTTCTCCTTTACTTTGACAAAGCTCACCCACTTCCAAATAGAACAAGAAAAGATGACAATCTCTCCTCACAAGCTTCTAAATGGGAGTCCTAATTCCAGCAGCATCTACCCTTAGAAATATTTAGCTTCCAACCTCCCCTCCTTCTGGCCCAATGCTTGTATTTATAGTGTTGTAGAAGAAGTTATTCAGGTCCACCATCAATGGGATAATCCCCTCTTTGGATGGGATAGCTCCCTTATTGATGGGATAAGTTCCTCTTTGGTAGGGGTACATGAACCATCTGAAGGCGCTCCATACACGTCGTACAACCTTCTAGAATGCTCTAGAAATAACCACAAGTAACTTTTTAAAGATGAAACTTGCGCATTTTGACCTTTACAGGGGGACGCACCTGCCCCTTTACATACAGAGCGTCTTTGGACGTAGGAATTGTGAACATTGGGTGCGTACCCGCAGGTAAGGTTGAGAGAACAGGCGTACCCAGATATAAATACATTTACAAAGACTTTCTCTCTTCTTGGAGTTTGACATGGAGGGCAGAGGCATAAGACTTGCCTAAGAGGATAGCATGACTGTTGATAGAGCCATACTAACTGTAAATAGTCATGGTGACATTTTTTAGTGTAACACATACTCACATCAGCTACTACATCATCACATCATGACATCAATATTTCATCAAGGATTAGAGTCACATGATAGGGGAAACTGATAGGTGTGACATCACACTTCAAAGATCATGAACACAATATCACTTCTATCAAGTCAATCCATCATGCTAGGGCATTTAGATTCGACATATGCCATAGTTACTAATCAAAACATAACCACAGTTAATGAAGGATCTAGAGTGTCAATCTCATAGTCATACTTCTATCATCATGGTTACCATGCTTAACATTATCAATAGGATTAAGACAGGTCATTCAATTCAACTTTACCAAAACATCAAGAGTGTCAACCCTTTTTCCATACTTTCATCATGCTCATCACAAGCATTATAAATACCATTGTATATACAAATCAATGAGGTAACCTTCTATATGAGATCCATCATGTCTTATGCATTGCAAGTTTCAATAGTATCATTTAGTAGAGTCAAGGTGCTAGCCTTATTTATAGGATCAAGATATCCAACAGATAGGTGTTAGCCAAACATCGAGTATATCAATGTATCAACATTAGATAGCCTCATAGAATTCAAGAAGATCAAAGTGTTCAACACCAAGTGCACCATTTCATCATAGGAAACATAAATCCAAGTCACTTTCATAAGCATGGACCATTAAAGAAATATACATTCTCATCATACCTTATGGGCATAATAGTTGAAACATAACAATACCTTGTAGTGTTCAAATACCTGTGCACCTTCTCATTAGACATAGGAAGTTTGTGTATATAGTGCCTCTTTACCTTTTTTAGTTCTAGCCATCCTTCATGTGTTTCAAATGATCCTCAAGAAGGATCCCTCATCACATATCATCAAGGAGGTTAGAAACATCCATGTACTCAAATACATATTCATGAAGTATAAACAATAAACATAATAATCAGATCCATACGTCTAAACAAAAGTAAGAGGCATCATAAGTCAAGAAATACTTTTCTTCAATGAGAGGTGATCCTCTCTATCTTGAACCAACCATCACCATTCATAGTCCACATAAAAATGTTACATTTAGTCAACCAACAAGGCCTACTAGGGATTATCCCATCTAGGGCTTCATAAAATCTTTCACAAGTGCTTGAGCATCTTCACATTGACCATAATAGGTTTCATAAACTAGGGTTTCTCTCAAAACCTAACCCTAATAACCAAGTTTCCTATGGTTTTCTTAAAACCCTAGAATTATTTTAGGTCTCAACCATCCTATTCTTGCTTCCATAAAAAAAGTCATCATCGGGGTGATCTCCATGGCTTTTCTTCAACCGAGCTCTGATTCCATGTTAATTTTTCTAAGGGAAATATTGTTCTTTGCTTAGATAATTGTATTTCTTCATTAACACATTAACTTCACCACATATCATCATTACATTATTTATATCTACATCTTTATTCATCAGCATATGCAAATATGTAGAAAGAACAACATCATTATCATCAATGCAGCGGAACATAAAGGAACACTAGAAGAAAATCATGCACACATAGAGACACCAGGATTGGTCTTAAACCAGGGAAAAACCCATTATGAGGAAAACCCTTGCAAATTATTCATCTTCTTAGATGATCATCAAATTAATCAGTAGAGAGTATAATGAGTCCAATACGTAAACTTGCAGTAGAGATTTACAAAATAGAAGTAGACTATAGAACTATAGAATAGCAGAGAGAAACCATTTATCCATCATACTACTGTAGCCATCTGTCAAACCCTAGATCAAGACCCTGGATGCTCCCAGCAAGGAAAACTATGAGTGACAAAAAATTCTTGGTCTCTCCCATTTCCACTATGTTCAAGTGACTGTCTGATCCGCACGCTCCCTGGAAAACTGTATGTGTGCGTCTGGGGACAAACATACACAAAAATGCTCCAAACCCCCATTCGCTCCCTTCCTGCTACTATGTGAGCAACTGGGACTACCTAGACCTCACTATGTGAGTGTCTTGGGACCAAAATTATATGATCTGCTTCAAAAACCCTAGACGCTCCCTCCAAGGTTATGTGTGAGTGTCTGAGATTTCCTAGTCGCACCTTTGACCTCTCTATGCGTGCGTTCAGGGACCTAACTAGAATATCTTCTTGAAAAACCCTAGACACTCCCTTCAGGATTATGTGCGAGTGTCTAATACATTCTAGTCGCACCCTAGACCTTTATTTGCATGTTTCTAGGGCCTAGAATGCTTAGTTATGAGCCGACAACAGAGAAATAGAAACCCTAGATTCATGTGATCTTCAACCCTGTAATTTCAAACCCTTATGTGAACCAAGACAATAGAAGAGAAGAGAAGATGGATTGATCAGTGTGTCCAAATGCGCTTGAGGTATCTTCTATTTATAGGCTTCCATGAGGGTCCAATTGATCTTGAGGCCAACTTGTCGAATTGTACATATGCATAGGGCTGACCTGATCCAATATAGATGAGTGGGAACATAAATTCAAAAACCAACTTCTACTTGTCCAAATGAGGTGATATTTAGGTATATTTTAGTCCACTCGAAAAGAGGAATCTATTGAAATTATTAGAATCATCATATGAGTTGTCCAACATGGGATTTGACTGCAGTTTCATAATTTTAATGCTCCCTTTTAACTAGGGAGAAGTCCACATGTCGATATCTATTCATCAACCAATATGCCATTCAAGTTTCATCACGTATCATCACTGATAATCTTTGTCATGTATTTATCATGCCATGACCATCTCAAGTATCTCATCATCATAAATCATCAATGCACATCTCGATCTATCCCTTGCTTATTCCTCCTTATCTCTTGATTGTTCCTGCTCATATGCTAAACATTCTCAAATCTAAAAGACAAAGAATTTTTCATTGGAGGGGAGCTCAATATACCACACTCTATCCATTGGGATATTACTTGGAAATTTTACCAATGGCTTACTACCCGGGGATATCGACGAGGAGCTGCATCTCTAATCTGTATCATCATTAGAGAGTAGACCATCAAGGGAGCATATCTCAGCCTAGAACCACATTGGGGAGCTCAATATCAACTCAGAATATCATGGGGGAGCAATAAATCTACAACCCCATATCGAGCAATAGGATATCCAAACATGCAGGGGAGCACATCTGGACCCTTGAATCACATCGGTGAGCTCAATCTCAACCTAGAACCACATAGGGTTATCTCAACCCATCTTATTGCCTATTGATCTTCCCATCGACGACCATTAATATTCATGTGGTAGAACACTTGCATCATAATTGTCTTGGGTTGTACACCCCAAGTACACTCTCAACTTGTTGGCCAAATGGGGAGCGGTATTCCTGACAAGCCCTACTTGTGAGTATGATGCCAACTTGGGTATACTCTGCAAAGAGCAAACAAGGAAGAAACATTCTCTAACCCTATGAAGATAGGGGAGCAGAATCTCAAACCCAATGGGTGAGAGATATGGGTCATACCCTATTGTCTGGAGTTCCCTCAACCCCAGGAGTCCTCCATCTCAATTCCTCACCCTGTGAGATTAGACAGGGAGGAAAAGTTTGCTCAGTGTCTTCAATTAGGGTTGCTCTCATCATACTCAAATATGGTATCTTCTTGTCTCAATAACAGTTTCTTCCTTTTCATGCAGGACATCAAATCGAATATCATGTTAGATCATAAATAATCATATAAACCACAAAAGGATACCATAATCATCCTCCCTCTCAAGGAGGTGTCAATCGCAAGCCTAATCTTGTCTCAAATAGTTGCATTGTCTCAATATATGAGAGTATCTCAGTCCCAACTATATATATGGGATTCTCTTCCAATTGAATCCCACTCTTTATCATCGCAATGTATCCATGTCATATCAATATCATGCTCAGACAACTCTCTAAGGATCTTCTTCATCTTGCCTCATAGTAGCCATGCTAGCAACATCGTACTCATCCTTGGTTGTGTTATAGACCTCTCATCCAAGATATCATTGCAGATCTTATAATAAAGAAGCATCCAACTGTTCTCATCAACAATAATCTCAAATATCAATACATCCATACACCCACATATCATATAAATAATATCTTAGATCAAGCATTGATCATCTTATGCAAATATCTCAAAGGATGCTCAGTGGCAACTCAATGATTGAAGCAACTCAATCATGAACTCATTTAGATTCTGTGTAGATCAAGTATATATATATATATATATATATATATATGTATACACACACACACACACACACAAAGTGAAACATCAATGCTTTAATCAACTATCAGATGCCATGTCAAGTTCAACAACATCTTAAACTTCAAATTGGAGTGCCCAAGGATTTTCATTTCCACTTTCCAATATGTCTTCAATAGCTTTTTGATATGGATATTATTTTCCCAATTTTAGAAATCGATCCATCATGCAATGATACATCATTTCAAGCTTCAGAATCCATCTCCCTCTTACTTAGATCATTAGAGGCTCATCACGTGTCAAGAGTAGACCATCAGTGTATCAAACCAAAACCATATCAAAATCAAAGCCATTCCATGGAACTCATCATCCTCACTTCATCTAATAATTGTCAAACATGGACATATATGAATCAGGGAGCTTGTTGCATGAAATTCTCTTTGCTGACATAAGGCCTTACTAAGGCAACATAAATAGCCTTACATAAATCAATGTTATACCATCACATCTACAAATTCATCTCATCAAAGTTTAGAAGCCAGATAAAAACCAATATCAAAGTCATCAATATCACTATATCCATTTTTTTCAACCATGTAACAGGTAGATCTCATAACAAGTCTTGACTTAATTTATCATGCAATACCAATCCAAACATCATCAAGTCATTCTCATAATCATAATACAAGTCATTTCTGTCACTAAATACAAAGGCATATGCAAGTTCCATCTTATACGGAATCATAACTATCAATTGTGCAAGGAACAAGGAGGTCAATACCAAACCATTCTCGAATACACATATAAGTCATTGAAGATCACTATGCCCACATAGAATTGACATCAGCTAAAATCAACAATCGTCAAATCAAATCATTTTTCATTAGGTCAAATTGAAATTTTCTATCATAGGGGGGATCTATAGTCCAAAACGTATCTCAATCATCAAGTCAAAGTTATAAGTCATTGTCAAGCATCATGTCAAAACTCGAAACACTTATCATCTATATCAATCATCTAAATCATGCCAAAATCTTGTAGCACAAACTTCAAACATAATGATGTATCTATATGTATGTCCCAGTCACCTGCAAACACAAGTTCAAACTTCATGTTCATATTATGGAAAACATTCAATATTTTGCTTCCTTCAGATCTTTCTATTATCTGCAACACATTTGATGTACTGAAATCCTCTAGGTAAATATATGATTTCATGCACAAGAATTCATTTTCTGTGTTCTGTAGGCATAGTCGCACCCATAGTCCTTCCTCAATGTGACTGGGACCCACAATCACACTCTTCAAGATGTTATGCGAGAAACTATGATTGAATCATCCTACAACTTATCTCATGGCCTTGGACGCACCCTTGATCTTGTATCTGTGCGACTGGGAGGCTATAGTCACACTTGTAAGCCTTCTTCCATGCAAATTAGGCATAGAACAAGGGAAAACTCCCTTTTCACAAATCAAAACATTTTTATAGATCATCAATGTCAGATATTTGTCCATTCATGACCATAAACCATATCTCAATAGTACAAAATATACATATAATGAAAATGATAGTAGGAGAAGGGATCTAAATGGGAATCCACTTCAGTCATCTTCATTCATGCCATCAGCATGTCTAAAATGCATCAATAGATTGTTAGATCATAAATTCAAACATATACCCGTCATGGTCATAACATGCTCACATCAGCTACTACATAATCACATCATGAAATCAATCTTTCATCAAGGGTTAGAGTCACATGAGAGGGTAAATTGACAGGTGTGACATCAAACTTCAAATATCATGAACACAATATCACTTCTATCAAGTCAATCCATCAAGTTAGCGAATTTATATTCACCATATTCCATAGTTACTAATCAAAACATAACCACAGTTAATGAAATATCTTTAATGCCGGTCTCATAGTTATACTTCTATTATCATGGTTACCATGATTATCATGATCAATAGGATCAAGACATGTCATTCAATTCAAATTTACCAAAACATAAAGAGTGTCAACCCATTTTCCATACTTTCATCGTGCTCATCACAAGCATTATCAATACCATTTTATATACAAATCAATGAGGTAACCTTCTATATTAGATCTATCATTTCTTATGCATGTCAAGTGTTAAGGGTATCATTTATTAGAGTCAAGGTGCTAGCCTTCTTTATAGGATAAATACATCCAATAGATAGATGTTAGCCAAACATCAGTTATATCAATGTATCAACATTAGGTAGCCTCATAGAATTAAAGAAGATCAAAGTGTTCAACACCAGGTGTACTGTTTCATCATAGGAAACATAAATCCAAGTCACTTTCTTATGAATGGACCATTAAAGAAAGATAAATTATCATCATACCTTAGGGGATTAATAGTTGAAACATAACAATACCTTGTAGTGTTCAAATACCTTTGCACCTTCTCATTAGACATAGGAAGTTTGTGCATATAGTGCATCTTTACCTTTTTTAGTTCTAGCCATCCTTCCTGCATTTCAAATGATCCTCATGAAGAATCCCCTCATCACATCTCATAGAGGAGGTTAGAAACATCCATGTAGTCAAATACATATGTAGGAAGTATAAAAATTAAACATAATAATCAGATCCATAAGTCTAAACAAAAGTAAGAGGAATCATAAGTCAAGAAAAACTTATCTTCAATGAGAGGTGATCCTCTCCCTCTTGAACCAACCATCACCATCCATAGTTGACATAACAATGTTACCTTTCATCAACCAACCAGGCCTACTAGGGCTTATCCCATCTATGGCTTCATCAAATATTTCACAAGTTCTTGAGCATCTTCACATTGACCATATTAGGTTTCATAAACTAGGGCTTCTCTCAAACCCTAACCCTAATAACCAAGTTGCCTACAGTTTTCTTCAAACCCTAGAATTATTTTACGTCTCCACCATCCTCTTCTTGCTTCCATCAAAGGTTTCATCATTGGGGTGATCTCCATGGATTTTCTTCAACCAGGATCTGATTCCATGCTAATTTGTCTAAGGGAAATATTGTTCTTTTCTTAAATAATTACATTTCTTCATTAACACATTAAATTAACCTGTATCATCATTACATTATTCAGATTTACATATCTATTCATCAACATATGCAACTATGTAGAAATAATAACATCATTGTCATCAATGCAATGGAACATAAAGGAACAATAGAAGAAAATCATCCACACATAGAGACACCAAGAATGGTCTGAGACCAGGGAAAAACCCATTATGGGGAAAACCATTGAAAATTACTATTCTTCTTAGATGGTCATCAAATGATTCAGTAGAGAGTACAATGAGCCCAATTCCTAAACTTGTAGTAGAGATTTATATCACAGAAGAAGACTTCAGAACTACAAAACAACAGAGAGAAACCCTTTATCCATCAGACTACTAAAGCCAACTAAAGGCAACTGTCAAACCCTAGATCAAACCCTGGATGCTCCCAGTAGGGCAGACTATGCATGACTAACAATTCATGGTCACTCCCTTAGCCACTTTGTGTGAGAAACTGTGTCTGATCCATATGCACCCTAGAAGATTGTATGCGTACTTGTGATGACAAACATACACCTAATTATTTCAAACCCCCAGTTGCTCCCTTCTTGCTACTCTGCAAGTGGCTCGGACTTCCCAGTTACACCCTACACTTGACTATGTAAGCATTTGGGGACGAACATTATCTGATCTACTTCAGAAATTGTGGATGCTCCTACCAAGATTATGTGTGAGCATCTAAGACTTCCCAGTCGCACCCTTGACCTCTCTATGCGTCCGTTCAGAAATATGACTACCCGTCTGCTTCAGAAACCTTGGACGCTCCCTTTAGGCTTATTTACAAGCGTATGAGACTTTCCAGTTGCATCCTTGACCTCTTTGTGTGCACATACAGGGTCGAGAAGGCTTAGTTACGAGTCAGCGACCAAGAAACAGAAACCCTAGACTCGTGCGAGCTTCAACTCTATAATTTCAGAACCTTGTGCGAACTTGTGCCATCAAATCTGTGCGAACCAAGACCATAAAAGAGAA
The DNA here is from genome assembly GCA_031772625.1 of Pinus tabuliformis. Taxonomy (NCBI): domain Eukaryota; kingdom Viridiplantae; phylum Streptophyta; class Pinopsida; order Pinales; family Pinaceae; genus Pinus; species Pinus tabuliformis. The sequence continues at coordinate 687,387,357 of CM062819.1, forward strand.
GAGAATATGGCTTTATCAATGTTTCCAAATGAGCTTGAGGTCTCTTCTATTTATAGGCTTCCATGAGGGTCCACTTTATGTTGAGACCGACCTGTCCAATTGTACATATGCATAGGGTTGAGCTGATCCAATATACATGAGTGGGAACATAAATTCAAAAACTAACTTTTGCTTTTCCAAATGAGGTGATATTTAAGTTGATTTTGATCCTCCCAAAAAGAGGAATCTATTTCAATTATTATATTCACCATATGAGTTGTACAAAGTGGAATTTATTCACAGTTTCATAATTTTAACACAACATTCCATCCATAAAATGATGGAAAGACAGAGGTTGTCAACATGACAATGGTTCACTTGCTTCAAGGCTATTGTAGGAAACATCCCAAGTTGTGGGATGAGTAGATCCATTATGTGCAACATGCATACAATAGGGCCTTGCACTCATCTACTCAAAGCTCACCATTTGAGATATGCTCTAGGAACCTTTCGAAAGATCCCTTAGATTTGGTCTTTCAGAAGCATGAGAATTCTAGGAAATGAAGTGATGAAGACAAAGCACACAAGTTCATTCAACATATCCAATCATTCTTCAAGTAGCGAAAAAAAAAAATAAATAAATAAATAAAATAAAAATTGAAACGAGTTAGGCTTGATACAAAATTTGGCATGAAAAACATTGAGTTTATCATCAACTCTAGGTTAGAGACAAGGTATGCCTCCATATTAGCAAGGACGGGATGAAGAGAGGAGGAAAGAAATTGAGACCAATCATATATGCTCCTTTTACCATCTTGGAGAAGATCAGAAGAACTTCTTATCACATTCATATTCTAGCATATATGCAGATGTATTCAGTGGTTAATGTTGAAAACTTGAAACTCTACAAACCACCTATGATCATGGATCTAGAGGAGAGTGGGCAGGTTCATTTAGTAGATGCTTTTTCACCAGGGTACTTTGATCCGAATTTATACAGGAACGCAATAAAGTACAAAAATAACCATAAACACAAAGATGCAGAGGAAATAATACTTCATTTCATTAATGTAAAATACTGAAATATGCTTACAAACATAAATGGAAATAAACCAGCTAGGGCGATGGTAGCTTATCTCTGAGAAGAGATGTGGCGGCTACATGCCTCTGAACTATGTTACAATGAGGCTCAAAGGCTTATTTATTGTTGAGAAACAATATAAAACCCTAAACATCCAAAAACCTAACCCTAGCAGATGAAATGCCAAACTGTGGGCCCTGTTTCAGGTAAATTGGTACATTAACTTCCCGGGGTCATAACTTTGGCATACGATCTCTGCTTGGCACACACAATAGCTCGTTAGAAATATCTATCCGAGGACTACAACTTTGGGAAGAGAAACATTGGCCTATGGACCCATGTTGCTCCCAAATTTCCCAAAAAACATCGTTTAGGGCCTCAAAACGGCTCTGGAAGTTCAGGACCTGAAAAAATGCTAAAAATAGTAAATTGTGTTACAATTAAGGAAACTAAAAAACTAAAAGAGACAGTTGTGAGAGTCCAAGTGGGATAGGTGGGTGGCCACCAACATCCACCTAGATCATTCCTCCCCCCTTAGGAAGCAATGGTCCCCATTGCGTTGAGTTCCTTCATCTACTGAACTTTGTCCCTGATGAGTTGTTCTGCAATATTTGATGTGTCCAATAGTGGTGGGAAGCATGGTCGAGGGCGTTCCACATTGAACACTCAGTGAAAGCGAAGGAATGGAGGTATAGCCTAATAATACATCACAAACATCCATAGGTGCAACATCACACAATACCTCGTCTATGAAGGGTTTGATGTTGTAGGGAAGGTGGCAGTGCTGACGTACTCGGAGATCTCGTCTCTGGTGAAGCCACCCAATGTTGTACGGTTGCGGGTGTGGTATGGTTGGGAGTCCCAGCCGCTTCAAGAACTCGGCTGAAATGAGGTTATTTTGGCTGCCACTGTCGATAAGGAATTGCAGCGGCGAACCCTTCACCCACATCTGTGAGTGGAAAATATTCTCCCCCTCCTATGGATCTTTGGGCTCATTCTTCTAGATCTTGGCAGTGGCAATAATGGTGCTAGGCTCCATGTCAATTGTTATAGACATATTTGGGCACTGCAACCCCAAACTCATATGTCCATAAACTAAGGGCTCCTTAAGTCCCTAAAAGTGTTGTTTCACACCCTAAAGGATCATGGTCAACTGATTACATCATTTCCCAGAAGTTCCACATGAAAAACTACTCAGAACTAGCCAAAACTAGACCATACAGACTGCTCCATGGGCAAGGTGCGATGCATACTGACTGCCTAACTGGCTAGGTGTGATGCATACTCAAATGGCCTTTTGTGGGGTGCGATGAGTGAGAATAGACAAATGGCAGAGATAGTTTGCAAGGTGGATGATCATGGAATCTTCCAGAAACTTCTCTTGTGACACTTGCCTCTCTAAATTTGCCCAGGGATGAGTAAGAGATCATGAAATCTCCAAGTGGAACCAAGAACTATCAGTGGAATGACACTAATCAAAAACCTAGAGCTGACTCACACCCTTGCAAGACATCTATAAATGGATCCCTCATCTGAGAGATCTAGAGGCTGGAATTTTGTATTTTGTAAGGAAGTACCATTGGTTTGTTGGTGAGAAGAGACATTGCATTGTTGCGTGATTTGCTTGTTCATGAGGTGAAGAGGGCTTCTACAACTAGGAGGATGATGTTGGATCAGACAGCTGGGTTGTAATCCTCTCTTACATTGCTATTAATAAAGTTCTTTGAGTTTTCCTCCATATGATCTTGTGTTTGTGAATCTTATTGTTTATAAATGCAATTGTATGGTCAATGTGTTTCTGATTCTGCATTGTTTATGATGTTTTAGATAGAGATGCTTTGATAGTTTGCTGTTACTTTGACTCTACAGGTACTCTTTGAAGCGGGACAAGTAGGAGAGGAGTGGAAAATTCTATCAAGGAAAGGATAAATCAAGCTAGGATCAAAGTGGAAGATCCAGGTTGGTCCTCTTTTCTTCTCTTCCATCTATCACACTTAAAGGAATTCTTGAAAAGCTTTCATTGTTTGTTTCTAAGATAGCTACCCGTCTTAGTGGGACTAGCAGTTCGAATCAACACTAGTTTTCCCTGAAACAAAATGGCGACTCTGCTGGGGAACGAATAGTTTGTTTTCTTTGTTTATTGTTTGCTTTATAAACTACAGACGGAGCCTGAAGTTAGCCAGCTAGCCTTCGAAATGCCTTTGTTATGCAATTTCGAAGTAGATAAACGCTGCTTCAGTCAATCTCCAAGTTGGTTTATGAACTAAACATCTAACTTACAAAGCATCCTAAGTGCCATTGTGGTAGCTCAAAACCTCATCATATCTTACCCTTATGCTTTGTGTTTACTGTCCATCATTACTCAGCCTAAATCACTGAACTTAGCTACAAGTTTTGAGCAAAAACCAAGCTCAGTTTCGCTCCCTGGCCCATTGCATTGTCTGTAACTGTGCAACCTAGATGCATCGCACCTCCCGTGTGTTGCAGGTGAGATGCATCCCTGTTTCCCTGTGTTGCAGGTGCGATGATTGAGTGAACTGTTTTTCTTCTCTGAAATTTGGTTTTTCCTCTTTGTTTTCAACTTTATTCAGTAGTTTTGTTGTTCATGATCAGTACCTTCTTGCTGTAACCATCTTCCTTCACATTATTTCATCCTCCATCAGTTAGGAATTGTAAATGTTTTTTTGTATTTGTCAATCATTTACAATCTTCCTTTGTCAAAAGTAGCCTAATCGAACTATCATTTTTGATGCAAGTGTCGTAATTGTCATTTTGAATCAAAATAAGAGTGTCGTAAAGTCTTCCTCTTTTAGATAGTTGATTGTACTTTTGTCATTGTGCTTGATTTTTAAATTATTAGTATTTCAAATGTCGAAAACAGTTTTCAATTCGAAATCGAAAAGTGTCTTCTTAGTCTTCCTTTCGTTTTGAAAAGAAAATTTGTTAGTATTGTCGCTTTGCAAGAAATTAGTTCAGATCTATACTTAGCTTTCTTTTTGTCATTCACACATTAAGAAAGAGGAAAACAAATACATGCATGTGCATCTACATTTTGACTGCTTGCAAAATTCGATTTAGGAAAGTGCATTTAGTGTGTACTCTAGGCTCTCTGCTGAAAGAAAAAATTGTTATCTTCTTTCCTTTGAAGCTATGATTTTCATTGCTAAATGAACATAAACGATTGTTTATCATTTTAGATTGCATATTTAGGAATTCCACATCTACATCACGCGGTGAACCTTGAAAGACAAACTTCTAAGCAAGATCAACTCTAAAATAAACCTCAATGAACATAAAAACGCTTTGGAATCTAACGCAACACATCTTGAAGTCTAGGCTAGAGATGTGTTATGGCGTCGTAAAACCTGGTAACTATCATTTTCATTGAAGGTTGGGTGATTCCTCCTCTTTGATACGACAAGTGCCAGTACGGACTTGTACTCCCTGTACCGTCGAGTATATATTAGGAGACCACAATAGGCTGATATCCTTTATCCTTAGGAAGCCATGTCTGCCGCCCTATAGATCGTAATGCACTGAACAGAGCATTCAGGAAGATTTACTGTCGTACATAAGTCCTTGGTAATTTCTCTATCATTTATCACCAAGGTGTATTTTGCAGTTTTACGATTGATTTGGTAAACCCTCTGTCTAGACTTCCAGAGCAAGCACTTTCATTCCTTTTCGACTCCTTAAAAGAAAAGGTCCATCTGAGCACTTTTCACTTCATGCTCATTAAAAATCGAAGGTGACTAGAGTCACCTTTAGCTTTTTCTCGACTCTTAAAAATTGAAAAAGAAAGTTGTGTCAAAGTGTCTTAAAATTCATTTAAATCGGAATAAAATTTTTCGCCTTTAATTTTTGAGTTGATCAACTAATCGTAATCATGGAAGAAAGTCAATCAAAACCCCATCATTCGCAGAGACTAGCGAGTCAATCATCTTTGACCCCAGAAATGAAACCATCCCGGGCAAAGCGATCTCTTATAACTGAGTCGAATTCACCTGATTTATTTGAAACTTGTGTTTCAACATCGTCAGAAACTACAGTTACTTCAATTATCTCTGGTACATCTGCCTTTACAGAAGAAGTTCGCAGTTACAAGAGGACATTAGAACTGATCCTAGTGTAATGGTAGACACCTCTATTCCTGAAACAACTCCACCTAGGACTGATCCAGAAACTGAAGTTCACTTGCCTGAACATCTGGAAGTTGAATTCTGGAATTCAGAAGGTGTCACCCCTCCAGTATCTGTTACTGCAGAAGCTACACTTTCTTCGGCTCCAGAAATATTTTACGGACCTGATGGTCTACCTCTTCCACCTGGATTTATTTCTATAGAAGAGATAGTAGAGGATCTTCCACCCAGTACTCCAGTGAATTTTGGAACTAGGATCCACTTACATCCTTCTACTACAGAAGTTAGTTCTTTTTCATCGCAAGTTCCTGTCGAATCGCTAGGAAATCTTTTGGATAGACTAAACATGTATGAACAACCATCAACATCTAGGACTGTGTCAACTGACATAGCTACGGTGGAGCTTCCTGCTACCATTCCTACAATGATTATTGGTATACCATCTGTCCCGGCTAGTTATCAACAACAAGCTGGAGTCCAATCAAGGACTGTTTCGACAACATAGTCAGTTCCTATTTTTTCATCCGGATTCTCATCTAGTATTTCTTATGTTAAAACTCAACAAGTTGATACAATGTGTCTTCAAAGGCCAATCTACCCTTTAAGTACTAGATTACCACCATATGGGGGGCAGTATGCTTTTTCATTATTCCCTCCTGGAGAACAACCATATGAGAGTTTACAACAAAGTTCAGGTCAAACTGGAATTACATCCAGCAGTTGGGTACCAATACTGCCTCAACAACCAAGGGTTGTATATTCAATGCAACCAGTCCATCCTGTGTCGAATATTCCCACTACACTTGCTATTGTGACTATATCGCAAGTACAAGCGCTACCTGTTGTATGTCAACCTCAATCTCAGGTTGCAATACAACAGCCTCTCATCTCAATGATTCACTAACAACCTCAGGTTAATACCTCCTTATCTAGAGCGACTTAGGCTCAAACAAGTACTATGACTCCGCATCTTGGTCAATCATCCAGTATTGGACAACAACAAATGGTCCAACAACCATGGCTGGTTCAATATCAACAATCGCAATTCCAACAATCATACCAAGGACTTGAGCAACAAGTCTTTGTAAGTAATGGGAAACCGCATTTCCAAAGCAGTTAGCAACAACCATGCTATAATGGTTATGCCCATCAACCTTATCAAAGTTACCAGCATCAAATACATTATGCTGGTATGCAAAGACCTACTGCTCAGGTGATTCCATCTTATCCTGGGTATGCTTTGCCTAACCTGAATCAACAGTTGCCCTTTGTAGCAACGCTAGAATTACCAGATCTAAACCGTTTGACGAATGATCCAATTGCTTACGCCCCTTGGTGGCCTGTGATTCCTCATAAACTTCCCTCTGATATTCCTAAATTCAATGGAAATCCAGGTGAAGATCCATCGAATCATGTAATGACATTCCATTTGTGGTGTTCATCCAACACCCTGAATGATGATTTGATTAGGCTTCACCTTTTTCAGCGAACGTTAACTGGTCCGGCAGCTAAATGGTATATAGAATTGCCTAGAGCTTCGTTTGATAACTTCAGCACCCTTGCCACTACCTTTTTAACCCATTTTCAGTTACCCATAAGGTACGAAACAGGGACATAACTCCTTACCAACTTTAAACAAACGACAACCACTCACATATCTAATCATATTCATGAGTGGCGACGTCGTCAAAGAATGGTGAAGGTGTACATTCTTGATCAGCTTTTAGCTGAATGGTTTATAAAGTCATTGTTACCCTCTATTACAGAGGATGTGGCTAAGGGAGGAGTTGTTACAGAAGAGCAAGTCATTGCTTGTGCGCAATATTTAGACTTGATCTATACTCAGTCTGGCACGCTCTACGACAAAATTCCTGATGCTCCTAGACCAGAATTTTCCGTTCCTCCTCCTCCTAAATCAAACAAAGACTCTCATGCCGGTGATGGCATGATAGGTACAACAAGCACAAAAACTGCAAAGGCTACATCTAAGAAAGCCCGTACGGTTTCTAGTCAAAAAGCAGATGAGGAACCTCTCGCCTCGGAGGTCAATGCCGTGTCAACCGACAAAGGAAAAAATGCTAAGCAACCAGGGGGCAAGAAGAAAGGGACAAACAAAAAGAAGAAACAGGAGGATTTGACTCCTGAGAAACCTTATGGAAATCCCACTGGAAACAAGAAACCTAATTGGCCATGCTTCATATGTGATGAGGACCATTACACAAAAGATTGTCCACATCAAGCTGAAGTCAAGAAGTTTTTCAAAAGGACTTCAAATACCTCAGCAGTATTGACTGATCCATTTCCAAATCCAGAAACTAACCTGGTTGCTAGTGACTGTGCTTCCCCATCCCAAGTTCTTATGCTATCCATCTCAAAACAGCAAAATGATGCTTTGATATCTACAAGGAATAAGGATTATGGAAATCCACAATCGTCGAACGGCAAGGCTACAGATCAACCAAGCAATTCGACAACAACTTTGTCAGAAGTTGTTCCACCAATCATTCATGAATTAATAATAAAACCACCTAATGAAGTAGTACATAAATCGACATTTAACCCTCGTGCTCGAGCAACACAAAATTATAATATAGTGGAGGATCTAGCCGAATCGCCATCTGCCATGTCGACACTTGAAGTACTACAGAATTGCCCGTCCCAAAAACAGGATTTGTTATCAGCAATAGGTGGGATTGATCCAGCGGATTCCAATCTAGTGGCATTTAATCATAAAGGATATGAACCTCAGTTACCAGCATAGCTCGCTTTCCTCATACAGGTAAAAGCCTTCAACAAAACTATTCATCGAACAATAATTGATGAGGGAGAATCTACCTATATTATGTCAATGAGTTGCTGGATAACTTTAGGCTCCACACCCTTGTCACGATCATCAACGACATTGAAAGCGTTCGTTGGAAGAACATACACGCCATATGGGATATTAAGTAACTTGCAAATCGAACTGGGGGGCAAGATAGTAGAAATTGAAGTCGAGGTCATTGATGGAAACCTTGACTACAACATCCTACTAGGAAGGCCTTGGATTTATGTTATGGCTGCTGTTGTGTCAACATATTTTAGAAAGATTGCATTCCCCTTTCAAGGAGGAATCACAATCGTTGACCAACTCACCTTCCTCCCCAACAGTTCTCAAGTTATCGGAAGCATTCCATTGATCCATGGAAGCTCTCAATCGCTTCAAAATATCGGAGTAGATCTCCTAAAAGACCCTGCCTTAATGGGTACTTTTTCCCTTCCGCCTCCGAGTAATCTGGCAGAAGTGGCCACAGTGGAAACCTGTCACATGATATCTTCTAAATCGTCAAAGATTAAGAAGAATTCCAAACATTTTTTTATCATGGATCATCACCAAGTATTTCCCCCAAGCCCTATAGAATTATTGTAGCAATCAATATTCTGGGCATGGGCGGAAAACCCAAATCAATGCTCGGCAAGCGTTTGGATAGATAGGTCTCTAGAGTATGGTACCTCTTCTGATCCTTGGTCGCATGTACATTCTACAGATGAAGGAATCATTCAGTCAATGATGATAGGAGAGACACCATGGGAAGATCACCACCATCGTTCCCAACCTCAAGATAACAATGAGGATTACTCTAACGACCTTAATAATCCTTCAGTTTTTTATTTTCTATCGAATACTGTAAATATGGTGGATTCACCATTAATATCTCGACCAAACCAGATGTTGTAGAGAATATACATGTTGGCAAATCTTGTTCTCCTTCAGAACTAGAAATATACTGTGCTCTCTTTCACGAATTCAGAGATGACTTTGCTTGGCATTACAAATAAATGCCAGGCATTCTCGAGCATCGTTGAACATGAAATAAAGATGTATCCTGATGTCAAACCAGTACGACAACGGCTTTGACCGATTCACCCGAGGAAAGCCGCTGCCATTAAAGCAGAAGTTGAAAAAAATTTGCATGCTGGTTTCATTTACCCCATTCCTCTGACTAATTGGGTATCGAATATTGTTCCTGTGATGAAAAAGCAAGGAACGATTAGAGTGTGCGTCGATTACAGGGATGTAAATCAAGCTTGTCCAAAGGAAAACTACCCTACACCCTTCATTGACCAAATAATTGATGAATGTGCCGGATGCGAAGTCTTTTCATTTATGGATGGATTTTCTAGATAATCTCAAATCAATATCCACCCACAGGACTAGTCGAAGACCGCATAGGACCAGTCGAAGACCGCATTTATATGTCCATGGAGCACGTTCGCATACCGCAAACTACCTTTCAGTTTGAAGAACGCAGGGGAAATATTTCAGAGGCCAATGAACTAGGCCTTCCATGACATCAAACACATCATTCAACCGTATCTCGATGATTTACCGGCTCATTCGTGAAAGCGAACTGATCATCCGCAGCATTTGAGAGCTATATTTCTACGTTGTCGATACTACAAGATATGACTCAATCCACACAAGTGCATGTTTTGTGTTGGTTCTGGTCGGTTACTTGGTTTCATAGTTTCTAAAGATAGAATTTGACTCGACCCATGTAAGGTTCAGGCAATCATCGACATGCCTCCACCTTCAAATTTGCTTCAGATTCAGAAACTCCAAGGGAAATCAAACTTTCTAAGGAGGTTCATTCCAAATTATGCCGAACTTGCTAAAGGTTATACACATCTTTTGAAAAAAGAAGTTCCCTTCAACTGGGATCAGGTTGCACAAGCTTCTTTTGATGCTTTTAAAAGTTCCATAGTAAAAGCATCATTCATGTATGCTCCTGATTATCAAAAATACTTTAACCTATATCTCGCTGCCACAGATACAGCCATCACAATGGTTTTAGTACAAGAAGACAATGAAATAGAACATCCTATCTATTATTTAAGCCGAAACTTAAATGATACGGAAAGTAAGTACTCCTACGTTGAAAAGCTGGCTTTGACAGCTATTCAAGCAATACAGAGATTTTGACACTATATACTCTTTCGCAAAACTACCATCTTGTCAAATTGCAACCCTATGAGCTACATCCTGTCGCGTCAATTTCTAGGGGGAAAGTATTCAAAATGGATAGCCATTTTGCAAGAGTTTGATCTGGAATTCAACAAATCCAAATCAAAGAAATCTCTGGTTTTCACAGAGTTACTTTGCGACCTCCCATCGTTGTCCAACAATTTAACATCTAAAGCATTGATCGTGAATGAATCATTGTTTCTGATATCATCAAGCGACCCATGGTACGGAGACATACTAATCTATCTCCAAACCAAAACCTTTAGGCCTAACACCTCTCACTCAGAACAACGACGTACTCGATACCAAGAAAAAGACTACATGATCGTCGGTGATACACTTTACCGTCGTGGTATCGATACAGTTTTGCGAAGGTGCCTCATGCATGAGGAGGCCGAAAAAGTCCTGAATGACTGTCATTCAGGCGCATGTGGGGGGCATCTATCTGGCTACGCTACTACACAAAAAATATTGCGAGCTGGCTACTTCTGGCCTACTATCTTCAAAGATTGCATAATAGAAATAAGAAGCTGCCATGCTTGTCAAATTTTTGATTGTAAAACTAGATTACCACTCGCACCACTGCATCCAGTAGTTGTTGTTGGGCCATTTTCCAAATGGGGCATAGATTTCATGACATGTAACCCCACATCGGCCAGGGGGCATGGGTATATCATAGTCACTATCGACTATTTTACAAAATGGGCTGAGCTGATGCCTATATTAAACAACAGCGGCGAAACGACTGCTCTTTTCTTTTTCAATCATGTCATATCTAGGTTCAGTGTTCCACAGGCTATAGTCATAGATCATGGATCTCATTTTCACAATCACATGATGGTTGAATTGACTGCCAAATTAGGACTGTCCCACAATAGTTCTACTCCATATTATCCACGGGCTAACAGACAAGTTGAAGCGATCAACAATGTCCTCAAGCGCATGCTGCAGAGAATGATTGGAGCCCACAAACGGGATTGGCATTTAATCATGTACTCAGCTCTATGGGCGTATAGAACCTCGGTGAGAAATGCGACCGGGTTTACGCCCTTTCAGTTGGTGTACGGCCTAGAAGCTGTCTTACCAATTCAATGTGAGATTTCATCTCTAAAGCTTGCAATCGATCTACTCCCCGAAACTTTAGAGGAAGAGGCTCGTTTCTTGGAACTAATCCACTTGGATGAAACCCGTCATGACACTGCGCTGGCTAACAAAACACATAAGAAATGTGTCAAAGCACAATTTGACAAAAATGTCAAGCCTCGTGTCTTCTCTGAAGGTGACCTGATCTTACTTTATGATCAGGACTCTGATAAATTGGGAGTAGGTAAGTTCCAATCATTATGGATGTGCCCCTACATTGTTAAATGGTTATTAGCAAAAGGATCCTACGAGCTGGTAGATTACGATGGAATTCCACTATCACAACCTCGGAACAGGTTGTATCTTAAGCGATACTATGCTTGATCAAGTGTAGTTATCTCTTTAAATGCTTTTGTTTCATTTTTGTTTTCGTCAAGAGTTGTCATTTTGGTTAAGTAATCCACTTTGCATTTATTATAGGTGTTGCACTTTTTGGAAACATTCGTTGGGTACACCGACGGAGCTAGTCGTAGAACACAGAACCTATCTTTTGCAACCTGGGCCATCTTTGATCCAAGCGGCGAGTTAGTGAGTTTCAGGGGGATATGTATTGGTCAATCAACGAAAAACATCGCTGAGTACAGCGCGTTGATAGAGCTTCTCTCTGATACCATTTCACATGGCATACGCCGACTTATTGTCAGGCTAGATTCGTAACTCGTCATTCTACAGCTTACTGGCGTATATTCAATTCGGAACCCAGATATCTATCGTATGTTCCTAAGACTCAAGATTTTGGAGAGGCAGTTTGATTCCATTCAATATCAACACATTTCCATAAACTTAAAAACTTTAACTAATTCATTAGTGAATTATGTGTTAGACAGACATTTGCAACATTTGTAAAGAAAAGTATTTTACATCAACATTTTCATCTAGATCACATAACTTAGCCAAAATACTCCGAAAATCAAAAATATATAACTGTTTATAGTTTCACATAATGTTTTGTGTACAAGGCAAAATCGGTCATGCGACCAAGAAACTCAAAAGTAAATGTAGAAAATCATCATATACTAATGATGCTGGTGATAACATGTCACCGCTTGTGCGATCATACGCAGGATCCTAGTCCATCGACTCGGAACCCCAATAGTATGGCGTTGTAGCCTCAAAGGTAACTCGTCGGTCCTCACATCCTGAATACCAAGGGTAAGGCCCTCAATCTGATCCTGCAATATTGCCAAGGTCTGTGCTATGTCCAAATCACGAAGGACAGCCCTCCCTATAGCTTCTCCTGCTGGAACGCCAGCTGCCACCCTTGGGCGCACCGCTGGTCTCACTGGCCCAACATCTGCACAAGTACATGAGTTCAATTAGTCTTGATAAATCACAAAAAAACATTATAAAACTGATAAACAAAGATATGGTCAAAATCTTTACCTATCACACCCCACTGCTCGCCAGCCGGCAACGCCAAATCTGGGTCACCTCGGAAGTCCATCCCAACATACGGATACTCTGAGAAGACCATCTCCTGATGGTTGAACCACTCAAAGAAGGCATTAGAGAAAGTAATCTGTGGCTGACCAGCATGTCTGGCCATGAGATTGACCCATCTTTGCATCCTGGGTTCCCTCGGTGCTGGCAATCCTAGTGAAATATGTTGTGGCTGCATCAGTGGGATCCTCTCTAAGGCAAAGGCAGTCAAAATGGAACCATATCCGAAGTTCTTGGATCTTCCATTCTTTACCTTAGAGAGTTGTTCTTTTATCACCGGAAGTATTGCCTTGCACCAGTTGAATACCTTTGGTTCCAAGCATTCCAAGGCATACTGCACATAAGATCTATTCGCCAAATGAAGAGTTGCGATACCATCCAATCTAGCAAAGGTGAATAAAATGGTCCTCAGAGACTGATCAGTGACGTCCCAGATATTGATCTTGCCATCTCTACTAGGCTGAGATAAATCTCTACAAAGCTGACGGATATAATCTCTCACCAATTCGCCCCCACGGGCGGATCCCGACAATGAAAGAGGGGCACCACGCCTCGATAACCCCATCAAAAAGTAGATGTCCTCAACTGTCAGTGGGATGGATTTACCTCTAATCTGGAACATCTGGTTGATCGGATCCCATGCATCGAGGAAATACTGCAACAAGCTAATTTGTTGCCTCATGCTAGATATACGGAAGAATCCGAGCAAACCACAGTTTCACAATGCAGTAACAGTACCCTGATCATGTAAGGCAATCATGTCTTCTTCTTCATGATCGCATTCGTGCCATGTGACGACCATCTTGATCCAACAAATATCTGAGTCACAGACAAAAGATGAATTAGGATCCAATTTTGGTCAAAAACAGGCAAAAACTTCATGAGAAATCACTGTGCAAAGTTTCCCTTCTGCACCCATCACACCCTACCTTTGGACTAGGTGAGATGCATATTGACTAGCCAATGCACAACTCAGTATGCATCACACCTTTTGATATAGGGCAGGTGCGATGATGGGAGAACATTTTCTTCAAACCCCAGGGGCTCAGAAAAAGGGGAAAACTTGCTCAAAATCAGAAAAGGATGGAATGAAAATGAAGAGCTCAAGGTTAGCTCCTACCTGGTCCTGACGGCGTGGAGAATAGTCCACCGGATCTCCCAAAATCAGCTGATGAAGTTTGAGGCAGAAAACCACTCCAGAGCTCCAAATCCCAAATTTGAAATGAAATGGTAAAAATGAGAGGTAAAACTACTTTTTATGTTACTATTCACGTACTTCAAGTAAAATGTTAGTTTTTAATTCATTTTTCAAGCATATATATGTGTATTTATAATCAATTTGATGGAGCAATTGAGCAGGTTGAACGACCGAGAAAAGAATCTAACGTGTTAAACGGTAAACTGAATATCATTGACCAATATCAAGAGCAATGTTCCCGCAAGGTTCAAGCTCATTAAAAAATCAACCTGCACTGAGCACATGTTGGCACAAGGTTCAAGCTCATTAAAAAATAAACCTTCCTTTGGTAAATAACCTTTGTGATCGCTTTGCTATCTGCCCTTTGTGAACTTTGGTTGTGTTCCTTCCGTCACCTCCATTTCATTCGGCTGACCATATGCTTCCACTTGATTGTTTACCCTTTTGAGGAACATCTGCGATGAGTGATTCTGATTGCCACCCTCTTCACACTGCCATGTTTTGAGAAGTTCCAAACTTACCTGGAACCAGCTGCTACCCAAAAATATCACTCGTTCCTAAAAAACGAGCCTCTTTTAAACTCTTTTTAGACTCGTTAAATATAAAAAGATTGTCGAGCTATTAGCCTTCCCAGCTTGTTAAAGTAAGGGGAATGCTATCCCTCTCATATATTTTAATATTTTTGGACTTGAGGGATTATTAAACAAAAATATCGAGCGCTTGTCTTTGTCAGCTCGTTAAAACTATCGAAAAGTCATCCCTTTCGTATTATTTTACACTTTTTCGGACTTAAGGGATTATGCCACAAAAAAGGACTGTTGGAGTCTCCTTTTCGTCCATTTTCAAACTCTCTAAACATGAAAAGGACCGAGTTATCTTTGTCGTTAAACTCGTTAAAACAATAGCGACAAACTTGTCCACCCAGACAAGAACGAGTCTCACTGACGCTAGGCTCGCTAAACACAAAGCGACAGGTTTGCCCGAAGGGAAAATTATAGACCAAGCATATGTTATCCTCCTCAAGCTTGTCAAAAATAAAGAGGTACTGGTCAGAAATGACTGGGGAAAAATGGGAAGAAAACTTGAAGAACTCTATTGGTAGCAAGTCGCTCTTGAACATGACACTTTCACTCCATCACCGTGATTGAGTTGGGTTGGGTTTCCATTCACCATCACCATTGGTCTGCCATGCCATCCATGGGGTTAACACTACCAATCCATATCAGTGTCTCCAATATGTTCAAGAGAAGTCATTTAGAGAATTCACCATCCAGCAAATGCCTCATCCACTGCATTACATCCACGCTTCATTTTTGACCGCCATTCCTGAACCTCATATCATCAAATCATTTTCACCTCCACAAAAAAAAAAATTCTTCGTTTCGCATCATAGATGTGGAATACATCAAGGCCCTCCTACGACAGGTCCCTTCTTGTCGAAATCAGCTCATTATCTAAGAAGTTGACTTAGAAACAACCCTTTCAGTACTTTGAAGCTTGCATGCCTCAATGGCAAGTTTCTCACTTCCGGTGACAGGTTTACATCAATGACCTTCGACCGAAAGACTTTGTGTGGTCTTCAACATCAGTTCATATATTCACACCACGTGAATTGTACTGTAGTACCTTGAGGATCATCATCATTATCGGTGACTCCTCTTGCGTCTGTTAACAGCTTACATCATTGGCTGGTAATCAGGCAATGTCTTTCCATGTTCGACTTCATAACATCTTTTCACATGGACCAACTTGTACGTTGGGCAAAGATTGGACGAGTTTTGAAGACCCCGGATCTAGTTTCAACCATCCAGGCTACGATATATTCAGGAAAATAAAGACATCAATTGTACACAGAAGCTACACAGATGGTCATCTAAGCCAGGGAAGGTGACTCTTCATGCGAAGAATCACAAGTCTGCAACAGTAGATGATTTTCTGTCCTATGTACATGAAAATGAATTTATAAAGCTGAGCATGGGAATGCCCGCCTTAGCTAGATCATGAAAATAATATGATGATGATGTATTGTATTGTATCTTATACAGGTCACCTTCCAGTTCGAATACCTCGGATCCTCATGAATAAAGCATTTCACCCGACATCGGAAGATTTACGATGTCATGCTTTAGGGGGTAGCTGTTATAGACATATTTTGGAATTGCAACCCCAAACTCATATGTCCATAAATTAAGGGCTCCTTAAGTCCCTAAAAGTGTTGTTTCACACCCTAAAGGATCATGGTCAACTAATTACATCATTTCCCAGAAGTTCCACCTGAAAATCTACTCAGAACTGGCCAAAATTGGACCATACAGACTGCTCCATGGGCAAGGTGCGATGCATACAGATTGCCTAACTGGCCAGGTGTGATGCATACTCAAATGGCCTTCTGTGGGGTGCGATGAGCGAGAATAGACAAATGGTAGAGACAATTTGCAAGGTGGATGATCATGGAATCTTCTAGAAACTTCTCCCGTGACACTTGCCTCTCTAAATTCACCCAGGGATGAGTAAGAGATCATGAAATCTCCAAGTGGAACCAAGAACTATCAGTGGAGTGACACTAATCAAAAACCTAGAGCTGACTCACACCCTTGCAAGACATCTATAAATGGATCCCTCATCTGAGAGATCTAGAGGCCAAAAATTTGTATTTTGTAAGGAAATGTTGTTGGTTTGTTGGTGAGAAGAGACAATGCATTGTTGGGTTATTTTCTTGTTCATGAGGTGAAGAGGGCTTCTACAAATGGGAGGATGATGATGGATCAGACAGCTGGGTTGTAATACTCTCTTACATTACTATTAATAAAGTTCTTTGAGTTTTCCTCCATATGATCTCGTGTTTGTGAATCTTATTGTTTATAAATGCAATTGTATGGTCAATGTCTTTCTGATTTTGCATTGTTTATGATGTTTTAGATAGAGATGCTTTGATATTTTGCTGTTACTTTGACTCTACAGGTACTCTTTGAAGCGGGACAAGTAAGAGAGGAGTGGCAAATTCAATCAAGGAAAGGAGAAATCAAGCTAGGATCAAAGGGGAAGATCCTGGTTGGTCCTCTTTTCTTCTCTTCCATCTATCACACTTAAAGGAATTCTTGAAAAGCTTTCATTATTTGTTTCTAAGATAGCTACCCGTCTTAGTGGGACTAGTAGTTCGAATCGACACTAGTTTTCCCTTAAACATCAATGACCTGCTTCCCTTTTTCATTCCCCTTGCCGGGTTCTAACTCAAGGTCAGAACATGCATCTGATTCGAAAGCCTTCAACTCGGCCATGAGCTACTGCTTGGTCCGACACTCACTTGTGTTGTGAGTGGGGCTCTTATGGAACTCACACCCCTTTCCTATGTCCTTCTTCGACTTCATCGTGTTGTTCTTTTCTTGCGGCTTCTACGGGTTGTCTTAGGTCACCCCGCCTTTGCTTTGTCCTTTGATCTTCGGATTCGCAGATCCAAAGTCTCGCTTCTTTTGTTTAAACTTCTACTTGATCTTGATAGCGTATCGGTACGCCTTTCTGAGTGAGGAGATGTCCAGGAACTCCATCTCATCCTTATGTACCTGTGTAAGTAGTCGTGGTATTTGAGTGCCAAATGCAGCTCAGAATCCTTGATACCCAACTGTGTGCGAAGGATATGAAAAATGTTTGTGAACTCCAGCACATCTTGGTCCCTTTCCTGTCGCAGCGTGGTCCACTTTATGTATTTGTCCTCATAATTTTTGACAGGGTAATACTGCTCCTTAATGGCATCCCGAAATGAATTCCAAGTGGGTGCAGCTGAAAATAGTCAACCCGTGCTTTCATCCTTATGCTCGCAGTAGGTTTCCCACCAGTCCTTGACGTGGGGAGCTACTTTGAGAAGAGAGAAAATAATATTTTCCCGACTGGAAAAATCATGAATAGAAAAATACCCTTCTAGCATATTTAACCATTTATCTATGGCATCTGCGTCTATTTTACCCTCGAAGATGGGGATTTCAAAATTAACTTGTACCTTAAAGGGTGCGACATTTACAGAGTAGCTGTTGGAAGCTGACGTGTTGCCTCTAGGTAGTCGCTGAAGGATCTAGGCAAAGTTGTCCATCATTGTGTTCCTTGCCACTCGAGTGCTTCTTCGAGCAAGATTTTGATAGGATCTCCTACCCCCTCGTCTTTCTTTTCATCCGCCATGGGAGGCCGTTGGGATTTGTGAGGCTGGTCTTGTAAAGGTTCGAGCAATTCAAGCCCTAACTCCTTATATCCCGACCTCGTTGGGGACATGCAAAGAAAAATAGAGAAAGAGCAGATCGCTCTGATACCATTGATCCGGATTTAGACATGAACGCAACAAATTACAGAAATAACCATAAACACAGAGATGCTGCAGAAATAATACTTCATTTCATTAATGTAAAATACTGAAATATGCTTACAAACAAAAATGGAAATAAACTAGTTAGGGCAATGGTAGCTTATCTCTAAGAAGAGATGTGGCTGCTACATGCCTCTGAACTGTGTTACAATGAGGCTCGAAGGCCTATTTATTGTTGAGAAACAATGGAAAACCCTAAACATCCAAAACCTAACCCTAGGAGATGAAACGCCAAACTATGGGCCCCGTTTTGGGTAAATTGGTACATCAACTTCCCGGGGTCGTAACTTTAGCATACGATCTCTGTTTTATGCACACAATATCTCATTAGAAAGATCTATCCGAGGAATACAACTTTCGGAAGAGAAACATCGATCCGTGGACCCATGTTGCTCCAATATTTCCCAAAAAATGTCGTTTAGGGCCTCAAAATGGCTCCGGAAGTTTAGGACCCGAAAAACTGCTAAAAATAGTAAATTGTGCTACAATTAAGGAAACTGAAAAACTGAAAGAGACAGTTGTAGGGGCCCAAGTGTGATAGGTGGGTGGCCACCAACATCCACCTGGATCATAATTAGACAAGCTACTTGAAGATATCATTCTAGACAGGACTACCAAGACTTCATGATGGGAAGATATGGAGTACCTTCGGGTGGGTTTCAAGGGCATGGATCCTAACAAGGCATGATGGATTGAAAATGAGAAAGTGAGGGAGAAATTTCCTCACCTTCTAGTTGACTAATAAGGCTTTGGAGGCCCAAAATATTCTCTACGGGGAAGAATGATCCAAGAGGATCCCAAAGGGAAAAAAAATTGAAGTCCTCAAATCTCAATTAAACCTAGAACAAATCAAATAGTTCATCGTTCTGAGTCCAACAACTTGAAAAACGCCTCAATTCGTCACCATATGTGAAATTTATGACCATCTGAACTTATTATCAAACAAAAACAAAAGTTTTCCATATGAACATTAAGCTACCATGTGGCAGCCCTGTCAACACTTTGGTGGATGGAGAGAACCAATATGGTGATGCCACATGCTGGGTTCAGATTGGATCGTGAGGCAAGGTGATGGTCAAAGTGGCCTAATCTTAAGGCACCACATGGCCCAATATTTGAGCACCATGTGACACCCCATGGTTAGTCGGTAAGACCCTAGCTAAACTTGGAAATATTAACTAGCGAATAGTCAAGTGGGTGGCTAAAATTGGTAGAAACCCTAACTTGTTTAACAACTGATGGGTTTTTGTTGGTGGAAATGTTATTGTTGGGTTTGCGAGAGTTGAACCTACCAGTGGTTATAACCATCTAACCCCAACCCAAAAGGACAAAGCCAATGGTCAAGGAACACATGATGGCTTGCAATGTATACACCATATGTAACACAAAGCAAACAACATCAAGGTTTGACCCTGGGTCATTTCTAACAAATGCACACCACTTTCGAATAGGCCACTAGGTGGGGCTTTCTAAAGTCTACCTAACCCACATTATTTAAACTAATTCATTGCATGTTGGTGGGGAAGGATGCCAACAAGAAAGCCATAGTAACCCAAACTTTGGAACCACGTGCAAGAACAAGAACTGAGAGGTGGAGTTGCGCGATGCAGAATTCAAGATAGGGAATATTCTAGGATCATATTCCCTAGAATATTATAGGAATATTCTTGTGAATGAATCTATTGTGGAATATTTTAGATTCTTTGAGAGGACAAAGTTTCGGTGACAAAATGTAGTCAAGTTTACACTATAATTAGTCAAATTTTGAGGTGATTTCCCTAGTGGAGTCTATTTTTGAATATGAGCAACCCATTTTTAGGTCACTTCTAGGATTGGAGGTATAATCTTGTATTTTTCCATGTATTCCTTATTATTTTTTCTAAGATGAATGAATAGGTTTCCCCACTATTGAAGCAGGGCCTGAAAACGTAATCCACACTGGATGAATGCCATTATCAAATTTTGGTGTGCACTGTCTTTACGATATCCTTTATGTTTCCTCTTCTTTAAGTGTTTACACATATGGTTTTACATTCTCTTTTCATGCAATTCTGAAAACAAAAATGAAGTAAAGATATTGGATCATTTATCCATAAGAATATATATCTATGAGTTGTAAATTTTTATTGGAAGATCAAGACAATTATGCATAGAGTCTTACAATTTTTTTTTATGCACAACAGGAGTCCCAATTCAAGCTATATGATATCCATAGGAAACTCGAGAGGATGGACCAAAAAATTAACATTATGGAAAATCAACTTCCCAACATCACGTTAGATGACTCTTAGGATGGCGTTGGCCACCCTGGAACTATTTGGGTGGACTCTCCCACCAATTAGCTATGAAATTTCAAGTTTTGTTGTCATATTCTAGTGTACATGTTGTTCGTTCCAGGACCACATAGAGAGAGCAGGGTGAATCATTTTGTCAGTTATTTTAATAATTTACAAATTTTCTTAACTACTTGCAATATATCAATAAAAATAGCATTGCATCATAACAATATTAAATCAAGCAGCCATTACATCAGAGAGAAATAATCTTTTTAGGTGGAATCCCATACATGAGAACACCAACAATTTTATTCTTCTTTATCTTTAATTCCTTTACATATATTTGCAAGTTATGACCTATTGCAGGGAAATACCTCCAAGAAATGTAATCTTCCACCTGTGTTAGGCTACAAATTAATTGAGGCACCAACCTTGAAATACACAAACAACTACTCATTGTAGGCTACAACTTGATTGAGACTCCATCCTTGTTAATGAGAAGGGTCTAATCTACTCTAGGATCCAACATAATTGAGGCTCCAACCTAAATAATGAGTAGTCTCCAAATTTTTCTAGGGTCTAACCTTATTGAGGCTTCAAACTTAGTGTAGGAACTAACCTTCTTCTTCAACACCCTTGTGGACTTCTATTTCATCTCATTTTCAAACTAGATCCATTTCCATCACATATCACCGCATTAATGCCACAATGTACAAACCATTTTCATCATCACAACATGTACCATCATCTCACAATTTTATTTCCACTATCATTGTCACTATCACATTCACTATCACAACAAGCACTTCCACTATTACAATCATTGTCACTAGAAATACTCCCACTGTAACCTGCAAAAAATACTACTATCACAATCATTGTCACTAAAAATACTACCATTGCTACAACTACTATCACTACAAAATTGAAAACATTTTTTCTACTACACATAATCATAACAATCACTTTCATACAACTTCCCATGCTCTGTTCTAACAAGTTCATCAATTTGGTCACTCAAATCCCTTCTTAGAACTTATTTTCACCATTTATTAAAAAAAACTACTAAATCATACTCGTACACCCTCAAAAACATTCTCAATAAGTTATAGCCATCGAATAAGCATAATAATAACATCACATACCTCTGGTTACACCCATATCTGATTCCTGGTTCCCCGCCTACTTTCAAAACCAAATTTTGACCAATATTGACTCTAGAAACTCCAAATAACCATACAAAACTTTACATTAAGTTAAATATTCTACATAAACCCATTTTTTGGGTTCCCTTCAAGAAGATTCCATATTCTAGCATAGCCTCTAGCGGTTGTTAAAGATGCCACAAAATGGCAGTGTGTGTGTAGACATACACACACACACATTTAGGTTGAAATTTTCTCTAATGTAGAATTGGTGCCTTAATCATGTTGTAGCCTACCACAAGTGGAAGATTTCATTTCTATGGATTAGTTGCTTCCAGTAGGTCATAACTCACAAATATATGTAAATTAATTGAAGATAAAGAGGAAGAATATTGGTGGTGTTCTCCCATATGAGTATTCACCTAGAAAGTTTGTTTCTCTTTGATGTGATGTGATTCTTCATTGTCCAAATTATTTTGGAGTCAAATTTGGACCAATATTGACTCTAGAAACTCAAAATAACCATAAGAAAATTTATATTAAGTTAAATATTCTACATAAATGTCTTTTCTAGGTGCCTTTCAACAAGCTTCCAGATTCTAGCATAGCCTTTAGAAGTTGTTAAAGATGCCACAAAATGGCAGTGTATATATATATATATATATATATATATATATATATATATATATATATATATATATAGATATATATATATAATTGCACTATATTTATGGTATTATTCAACATACCTATACAAAACTTTAATTGTGTGTCATTCACATGGCCTATTATTAGTCCTATGGCCTATATGATTTGAGCCATGTCCTCCTATAAAATGTAGGATGACCCCCTCACCACAATCAATTCAACCAACTAACAATTGCACTATCTGATGCCATTTATGGTATTATTCAACCGAGCTATACAAAACTTTAATTGTGTGTCATTCACATGGCCTGTGATTAGTCTTATGGGCTATATGATTTGAACCATGTCTTCCTATAAAAAGTAGGATGGCCCCTATGGCTTATCAGGTCATGTCTCCAGGAAAATGTATGAACCATCAATTTCAATGTGGAACAGACCCTGTGGCCAACTCTTGGTGCACAACGGCCAAGATCTACAACCAATTTTTATGTGCATAAAGGCATAGTCCCAACATAAGCTATATTCAAAATCAATGCTGCTACTCAACCTTTCCCATGCATAACTATGAATGACAATGACAATGCATGATCATCTGAGCCATAACAAAAATGAGCCTAATTTTTTTTCCTCTGAGGTACAATAGTTCTCACCATCAAATCATAATATTTTTTCAATATATATTTCACAGTGTGTCTATATCCTCTGATCAAAGGTCTTATTTATAGTGGAGGTTGTGGCTCAAGGTCTACAAAGCTAACACTCCTTAAAAATTTATTAGAGTTCTTAAAACATTTTTATGGCTGGTTGACACTACCATGTGACCAAAACAAATCCTTCCTTTGTAGTCGTGCCCCATTGGTTTGTCATCTTGGCCCAATCCTCCCATGTGACTTCCCCATGTGACCTTCAACTGAGGGTCACTGGGAATTTTCTTGATGACATCATCATGATGTCGTTGAACCATGTGGAAGCCCATGAGGGGTTCCACATGTCACCTTGTTTCAACCTTTTAAACAGTCATAACTCACCAAATAAGCATGCCATGTGGCATCCTATGGCTATGCCACATGTCTTACCACGCTATCATAGTGACCATGTCGCACCAGAGGATTTATTTTCATGTGTCCGAATTGGGTTACGTATGTCATCATATCTAGCTAATTGTACTATGCAAAGTATCACAGATGGATTAATCCATGTGGTGCAATTTTATTGGTTCCTAAAATAATGTTGAAGGTCATGCAACTCTTTCCCACATCCGGGGTAGGATGCATTGCCACATCCACCCTCCTTAATACATGGTGGGATGAGGACCATGCACTTCACCACCTATCCCATTTCAATCACCCCATCTATGGAAATGAAATTATTAAATCTATCTTTTATAAGAAATTAAATTGTAATGAGGCAGTATTTAGTTTAAAAGTACATGATTTTTTCAAAGGTAACCTTATCAATTATGATAAGGGATATTAAATTTTTGAAGGATATTATTTTCATCAAAATTGTTTACTTGTTTTAAAGTAAGATCTAAAACTACTTTTAATTAATTAACAGTTCATCTCCTCATACATAAAGAAGAAAGAGTGTGGTATTCAAAGGCACAAAGACATATAATAATAGTGAAACTCTACACCTTACGAACTTCTAAATATTTGTTTTGGCAGATGTTATTTTCCTTAAACATAGTGTTCTTGAATAATAATAATCAGTCAACTTGTATTTACAAAAAAACACTAGTTATCCTTAATTATAATTGGCAACAATTAAACTAAACTAAATGTAATTTTTTTAAATGCAATTTTCTTATGTATTTCGAGTCTATCTCACTATGGATATATCAAAAACATGTAGACTGTGCACTTGTTGGTTGCAAAAAACAATTCTACATATAATGAGTGCCTACACTTGAAATTTGAGTAAATATATAAGGATATAAGTAAAAGATATGAGGAGAAAATACATTTTTATTTATTTCATTGAAATTTCATCTATCTTATTTTCTTTCTTTTTTTTCCTTAGAAGACCCATTTTAATATCAAATTTACCCTAATACTTTGAATTTTGTTATGGATCCCATCCCTTAGTGTGTATCAACTTAGCTATTCAATCGACCATTTCCTCTAACACAAAATATGGACAACAAGAATTGGACAAGGAAATCAAGTTCAAAATATAGATTTTGTAATATTTATAAACATACACAAGAAATACTATATCAAGTTAGTGAAAAAGCTAAAGCTTGACACCACAAGGATGTTATTCCTAATTCACTCCAAATTGGGGATCAAATTTGGTTACTCTATAGTAAGAAATATTTAGTGACTTGTATAGGAAGATGAAGCATTTTCAATATGGTACTTATACCATACTCAAGGAAATTATGGAAATTGCCTTTAAGATCAACATTCCGCCATTTTTGGGTTGGTATTCATTATTCAATGTGCATTTCTGTTGACCCTGTTTTCTACCCTTGCTGTAATAGATTGAGTTATAGCCTAAATATCTTGAATACATCTACCCAAATTTTCAAGACCAACTTGACATGATCATTGGATAACAAGCACATCATATAAGGATGCAAAAAATTCCCATTGTTCATGTAGCCAAAGAAGGATATTTTTTAGCATAAGGAAAGTGGTACACTACCAATAATTTGGAGATCAATTTTTCTCATTTGCATAAGTAGTCAATGGGGGTAGTTTCTAATTAACGGGGAAGGTTTGGTTTGTTCTAATACCAAACTAGCACCCATCAAATAATGAATAGTATTAATTGCATATTTAATTTGAACTTACAATTGACTCCTTGTAATTGATCCTAAACATAGTTGAATCACACTATCCTCCACTTAGTCAACTTATGCATCCTTCAAAAATGATTTTCACTTATCCTACATGTCTATTGATAAGGATGACTCAAGACATATATTCTCATTTTCTTCCTCTAATTGACCACTAGCAAGAAGTCATTTGGTCTCCTAATCAATTATGTAACTATCTTTTAGACAAAACATAAATGGCAAGGCACCAAAATGTTCTTTAGTAATATATATGTATATACATGTATATACATACATACATATATATATATATATATATATATATATATATATATATATATATATATAATGAAATAACAAGGGTTCTCTAACTTCTCTCATTTTGAGGTACCTCATCTTGTCATCACAATTGAGTTCAATAACTTATTACTTCTATGTTTAGGGTATTTCACATAGATGTAGAATATAACATTTTAAAGTGATTGATCAATACACTAGAATTTTTCCCTTTGGGGTTTTTGTCCTCAAGTCTTGGTTTGCATCTTCATGTGATTGGTATTATTTTTCACTACTTTTATGCATCATTGTTTGGTTGTTTATTTCTTAGTTTTCTTAAATAATATTGCTTTATATGCTTCTATCATCATAAAACTTGACTCATTCAATAAAATTTCTTGTCCCATCTATGTTTTCCTTGGGCATAATGGATCCTTGGTATCAAAGCATCGTTTCTAAGAATTAATTTTATTATACTATAATCCTCTAGGCTTACTAAAATTCTACCTGGCATAATTAGCCAAACTATGCTTGTTTAGACTCATTCTAAGACGTAATTATTTAAACTTCCCCTCTCTTCAACCTATGAGTATTTATATACTTGATACCCTAGACATAATATTGTAGGTGAAAGTGAAAATAAAAATCCTCCTAATATGATGAAACTTGACCAAGATTGACTTTCCAAAGAGAATAAATCTATGGTAATTTCAATTTGATACTCGCACAACTCACCTTGGACTTGACTTTGAGTCGTGACTTGATGCGACTTGCCTTCATTAGGTTTATCCCCATTAAGGTACAAATGAATCTATATATACCTTACTTAAAAGGAAATATTAATGCCAAATTATTAAATAAATAGGTATATCAACTATAGTATGACTTATCTATCAATAACCCTTTTGAGGCTAATAAAGCCACCATCATAACTTTTAATATGTTTTCTTATGTACATTGTTGGGGATGATATATAAGGTACAAAGGAAGGACAAAGATAAAGCATCCATCACCACCCAAATTTCATGAATAATAGTTTAAGCTAGCAAAAACTAAGATGATGGTAAGATCCAATTATGCATAATTATACTAATGAATTCTAGCAAATAATGGATTGAATTGGTGTTAAGGAAGAATATAAGCTACTTGTTTTGAAGTCTATTGGTGGATGATCTCCTTGTATTCAAAATTAATGGAATTCCTCACTATTGGAAATGTTGTAAAATCATACCATTATGCTATCAAGTTTGAGGTAAATATAAAGTTAAAAGGACATTACTTGATTAAATTGATTGGTTGACCTATAAACATGAAAATTCAAGTGACTATTCACTTTGGAAAACTCAAACTATGTCATATAAATAAGGTAGAAAGAAGTTCTTTAGGGAAGGAAGATCCATTAGCCAACCTCCTATAGTAAAATTATGTGAGTATCATATTTCATCTTGGAATTCCTAACACAAATGCCTATGTCCAACATACATCCATATATCATAAATATGGATAAAGCTCTCATGTAATTTGTTCTGGAATTATTGACTCTATTGGCATTGAATTTTACAACCCTATGGAATTTTACCATGGTCAATTAACAATAAAGTGAATAACGATTACATACATGGACTCGGGTGAAATATAACCCACTACATCTAATTGTGTAAAAAATTAGTCAAAATAACTATGTAACCAAAGATATTATGAAGAAATTTGGTTTTTCTACTACTCCCCATTCGCATCCTTACAACGCCAACATCAGATAGATGATATATGGACAATAACTTAGAATCATCAAACAATGATATCATTTTACCTTATCAAGCCATTTAAGGATGGAGTGATTCGTGACATAACACCACTCTCAATAGTTGTTGTACTATTTAGAAAACCATACTTATGGGATAGACATGGTATTTATCAGTCTAGACCATAGAAGGTGATTGTTAATATCAAATGTCAATGGTATGGAATTCCAAAATTTCTATCTAAGTTGATAGTCTCTATGGTTTCAATAGAAAAAATAAAAAACATTATCAACCATACTTAGAAATGCATGTTGATGATGTCTAAACCTTAGTGTTCCAAGATATTAGTAACTAGCCAAGTCTCCATGAACCAAAACTTGTGATAGTAGCAACACTTCGATAGAGTAGTTGAAAAATACAAGGACATGTTGAAAGATCTAGTTGGAGTACCATTACATTCCCAAGTAAAATACTCCATAGATCTTCATCTTGATTTTTAATTACCCAATGCATATATATACAATTGGTGTATTTTAAAGAATGAACAAATTTGTAGACAAATTCAAGAATTGATAATTTTTCAAGGAATATTTGACGTAGTTCCTATCCTTGTGGAAAACTAGTGATATTAGATATTAAGAAATATGGAAAATTGTGCATGTGCATTAATCATAAGGAACTCTATAAAATCTCAATAAATAATAAATATCCTCTTCCGAGAAAAATCAATGTACTTGACTATTTGAAATATACTAAATTCTTTACCAAACCCAAACTTAGGTAAAGATATCATCAAGTCTCCATAGATATCTTAGATTTATGGAAAACTACTTTTAAAACCAAAGGAGGCTTGTTTAACTTGACAATCATGCCTTTTGGGCTTTACATTGCACCATAACTTTCACAAGGTATATGAATGATACTCTTACACCTTTTGTAGGTACATGTGTCATTGTTTATTAGATGACATTAACATTTTTAAAAAGTAACTGAATTGACTTTTTATGCTAGAGGATTTCTACCATATGGTCCTTCCATGCTTCATATATGATCCTAGTATGTGAGTGAGTCACACAAAAGTTTCATCCTTAATTATGACCATTTCCCAACTCACTATGAACTTTTTTCTCAATTATGAAATAATTATTATTTTGTAATCATGAAATTATTGCCAAATTATTATGGGAGACTACTCAATTATATAATTTCATCCCTATAATAACTTCTTTGTAAGATCTATTGTCGTAAATACAAGTATAACAATGAGTGAATCTAAAATTCACATAATAGAAATATTTCCATGAAACATAAAATACATATATCTATCCCCTTTTCTTATTCTAGGGTTCTCTCATCCACCATAATTTCATACTACTAGGGCTTCCTTACAATACCAATGTATTTCTCCCTATTGGACTTCTCTAAGACAATAAAACGAATGATGTACAATGATGGAAAAGTATACAACTCTATCTTCACTTACATATACAATAGGTGATGGAGGCTAACATAATAAGGACATAATTCCATACAAGTGAAACATCCTCCAAGCATGGTCGTCCTTCGGATCAACACCCTTCCTCTAAGGTGTACACTTTCTAACAAATTGTTTGTCCAAAACATCCTTTTCCATGGTTTACTATCCATGTGTCCTGATGCAAGTTGGTTCTCCTCTAACTATGCGCCCTCAATGTTATTTTCATTTTATTAATAGATTTAGAACCACATTTGAGCACAATAATAAGTCCCAATGTATTGGGTAGCTAAATTATTTTACTAGATGCTTATATTTTCACATTGCATTGGTATTAAAATTATAAAAAAACTATTATCATGCACTAGTTATATTTGTCAACAGCTATCCAAATACATGTAAGTGAAATCCTCTGGGTTTGGGATGCTTAAAATTATACTTTTCATCCCTCCCCTCTAATATTGGATTCCTTATTATTCCTTTTCAAATATGATCATTAATGCACCAACATAAATCACATAATAAAAAGTTACAAAATGATTACAACATTTTATGAATTTGAAAGAGGGATTATGTTGTTGTTATCTTATGTGTGTAATAAATTTCCCACTTTTTCTTAGTGGTATTTATACCATATAAGCATTTCCCTTGGTTACTCACACATTATTACCCATATAACGTGTCTTCAACAATGCACCCCTATGTCATATTCATGCATGACCCATATAATTATGATATAATACCACGCAACTAATATTCCAATGTCATGTACCATCTCCTTTGAGCCAATTTCACCTTAACCTACATGTGGGACCTCACTAGGATGTATAACACTTAGGCGACTTCCTTAGGAACCCTCTCCCATCGGTCTTTATTCCTTAGCACATTTTTTTTCGGGTATAAAAACGAAACCACATAATGTATAAATGAGACTCTTTAAAGTGTTTTACAAAATCCTCCCTCCTGTGCAACATTTGGAGTGACATTTACTTAACAAAAATCTAGATCAGAACATCCTCATTAAATCATTATTTGTCTTATGAAACCCTATGAGGTGGGTTCCCATGGATGTAACCTAGTGCTAAGAGTCTAATGTAATTGCTAGTTTTTCAATTCGAGTCTAAGTTCGTAAGTTATGGCCAATTTTATCTCACTCAAGCCATCTGTGGACATATTAAGAATTTTTTCTATTGGTAAAAAAGCCAAACTAAGTATCAAAAATTAGCTAGCTAAGCTTTATAGGGTTTTCTTTGCCAAGGCCCATATGAGTACTGTACTGACAATAGCTTGAGTGAGTATTTATTAAAATCCACCCCTTTGTGGAAAATTTGCATCGGCCTTTATTGAACAAAATCCTTGCTTTGAATATCCCCCAAAAATCATTTTCTAGCCTATGGAATCCTAGGAGGTGGGTTTCCCCTAGATGTAACCTAATTTAAGGAGTCTAATCAAATTGATTTTTTTCCCATATGAGTCTCAGTTTGTATTTTATGTCCATTCACAACTTGCTTTTGAGTGCCATTCAGGGACATTATGGTTTTTTTCTATGTTTACAAAAACAAATCGAGTTGCAAAACAATGAGTTTCATAAGCCATGGAAATTGTGTTTGGAAAAGACCCATGAAAGCACGCTACCCATAATCACTCAAGTGAGTGTTATGTAAAATCCAACCCCTTGTGAAAATTTTGCATTGATTTTTACTGAACAAATCTCTAGCTCTAAAGATCCTCAAAATAAATAATTTTTTGACTTATGGTTTCGAATTAGGGGGGCGTCCCTAGATATAACTCAGTTCTAGGAATCCAACAAAACTAACAGTTTTCCCATTTGAATCACACTTTGAATTTTATGGAAAAATGAAAAATGCCTCTAAGATCCATTTAGGGACATATTGTGAATTTTTCCAAGTGTATATAAACCAAACCTAGCAATGGAAATAAGTTTCATAAGCTCAAGCATTTTTGTTTGGACAAGGCCCATGTGGGAACACTACCCACAATTGCTTGAGTGATCATTTTGCAAAATCCAACCCCATTTGCAACTATTTCATTGATATTTACTAAAAAATATCCATATCTAAATATCCTCAAATTAATAAATGTGTGACCTATGGAGTCATGGGGGGTGGGGTGTTTGTAGTTGTAGCTTGGTGTTATTATTCCATCAAAAGTGACAATTTTACCATCCATTTTCCCATCTTAATTTAATGGAAATTTTCAACTCACATCCAAGAGCCATCTAGGGTTATACTATGGCTTTTTTCATGGGGGACAAAAACCAAACTAAGAAACTTAAATGAGTTTTATAACATCACCCTGTTCTACCCCTATTATTTTAAATATAATTATGATGACCATACCAACGTGCAGAAAGCCACAATTGGTTGAGACCCTAATGAATAACTGATATTAATTAATTACTTAAAATAATAATTTAACTAACACATTTGGAGGTTGGACTGCCTTACGGATCCTCGGTCTGAGGGAAGAGTGTCACATTTTTTTCCTTAGAAATTTGTGCCCTTATCAATTGAATTAAATGTGGAAACCTTGCCACAAGGAAAATCCAACTGTTATGACTAAAGTTTTAATTAATGTGTCTGGGTCGATATTTCTGAGACAATTGATTTTGGTCTTCATGAATGGATAGGTCAATTGGGCCAAGCTAACCCTGAATTTTACCTCTTGATGGAATAAAGGGTTAAGGTGTCTTTATAAAGGTATTGAGAGGTGAAGGTGGTGCCCAGTTGGTCATACCATGAGATGTAGAGGTAGTGACACTGGAATGCATAAACACTTTCCCTCATAGAAGAGAGGGGAAAACAATTTGTATATTTGGCACCAACCCATCTGTCAAAGCTCTAGAACTGTTCACATTACCTATCACTCTATTACTTCCAACATACTTAGCCCTTTCAAAACTCCATTTCCTTCATATTAACTCATAGGAAGTTCCTCATAACTTAGATTCGGCTAGGGGGTGGTTAGCTACAAGAGAGTTTACCATACAATTGAGCTTTGTTTGGGAGGAAAGTGGAAGTCCCTCCTTCAATTTCCCAATAAAATAAGTAACAGATTCCATATTTTCCGATCTATGAATGTTGAGTGATGCTCATTGTGATAAATAAAGTAAATCTACCATGCTTGTGTGTAAATTACGATTGAATGTCTATTAGCTACATGACTCATAATAGTTATCTATTACAAAGGTTATTCTTGATTGTTTGAATTGTATGATCTTGTTAATTCCACTGAAGGAATTGGGAATCGTGACTTGGATGAATACCAAATTATGTCCTACATTTTGTGCATGTAGGAGATAGGGATTGCATTATAATTATGAAATTTGCAAACCTTACAATTTTTGTTTTAGTGTATGGTGGTTGTTGGAAATGAAAGAACATGATTTTACAACTCATGGTCGTGTTGAATACCTATGCTATGAATGATATCTACTGTAATTATAGATTTTTACATTTATTTTCAACTATAGCTAGATGATAGAAGAATTTTGGTTACACTTAATAAGACTCTAGAAATAGAAATGAGTTAAGTGTTCATATTTTCTCCTTCTTTCTTTCATTCTGAACAACTGTGGAAAATAAAATGTCATTTAGTTGTTTTCAAACTAATTTTCCAAGGTTGATCCTTGACTTTTGGCCTCAAATTTACTAACTAGTCTATAAAATTAGAGGAGGTTGCAAAATCGGTCTTACCATTTACCATGTGTAATTAAGTAACATTGTTTTAATGGCCTCAATTTCCCTTGAAACATGATTGCTTGGTCGGTAGCCTATGAATTAATACATTCAGTCTATAGGCCACCGAGGCATACCCATGCCCTCATCCAATGATGGATAATGATATAGATGATAATTATATGTTCTAGATTTAATTAAAATATAGCATGGATTTTGTTTCTAAGTGAAATCTTTAAGTAGTCTTTGTAAATAATTATTGAATCGAAGTTCTTCTATAAAATTGGGTTGCAACCTCTTTTCAAGGTTTCACACTACTGTTTGAGGAAACGCATTCTCCTGTAAAAGAAAAAGTTGATTACCTTAGTATTCATAAATATCCACATACATATATATTATTTGGATGGTATTCCTTTGAACTTGTTTCTTGAGTGACTTCATTCACCTATATAAATATCGCACTATCGAACTTGACCTACATACTAGTTGAAAATTATGTCAGTGTGTGTGTGTGTATATATATTTATATATATATATATATATATATATAGAAGGTGGGAATTAATTGGTGTTGTGTTCCTTAACTAAATAATGCCACCTGGGCTCTTACGATTCCCATGTATTAACTGTATCACCATAATTAACAATTCATAATTCACTAAGTTATATATGTATTAATGAATTATATAATCAACAATGATGCAAGGATAGGACCCAGTTTATCATGGGAGTTGATTGGAAACATTGGAGGTTGATGTAGGGAGTATAGTTTGCCATTTACATCCATATGTTAATATATTATTGAAACAATTTAAATGAAATGGCCATTTCAGTAGTAATGACATATACGTCATTCTAACCTGACATTGAAGAACCCTCTGTTTATCTGAAGTTACAATGTAGATGTCTTCCTTACAAGGAGAGTGTAGAAGGCATCTAAGGGTTGAGAGAGAAGAAAAATACTTAGTTCAGTGCTTAAGGCAATTAGGAAGATGGGGGAAAGTAGTTAGAGAAGATTACAACCACCCATAATAAACACAAAGGCTCAGATTTATTCATACTTATTGTTAATATAAATCTAGCGGGTTTTCCTCCACATATTAAGATCTCATCTTGGACCCAGGCCACACATAAGTTCCCCCCAAACATTGATGAAGTCCGTGACATATCTAGTCATGGGGAAAATTTGGGATGAAAGCATTTTCCTCATCGCTTGTACCTTTAACCCCAGATGGGGTGATGAGGTTGGCCCTGTAGCGTATCTAGTGAGGAACCCTTGGGTGGGTTTCCTCACTTTTTGCTAATCTTGATTTGACTTCACCACATAGCAGGTTGTAATGCCTAATCAAACCAAACAATAGTAGGCATGATAGTGGTGTTGCTCTTGATTTTATGTTATTGTGGTGGAGACTACATATTTGATATGAAGGATATGAAGCAAGATTACTAAATGGAGCTTTTCATTGTTAGTTTGAAATTATAAAATTGAACAACACTTTCAAATCTGCCAAGTAAACATGTACTTTTTTCCATATTAATTTATTGATTAATTTTAATGACATGTTCATTGCTTGGAGAAAGTTGAAATGACAAAAATGACGTGGAGGTTGTCATGGCCCACGCTGTGGTGACTAAAGTCCACCATGGGCGTTGTGTGGCACCGACAAGATTTCACTTTTAAAATTATTTTCACCTAGACTAGCCTAACTTCCAACACTTAGCCAATTTTTCATTCAAGTGTTCTTTACTTCAATTATGCTGCGGAAATTCAATTTGTTTACTTCATTCACATTTACTTCATAACATTTCGATAAACATCAACATCAATATAATAGTGCAACAATGCAACCGTGTGATATCGCAATTATGCCAGTAAGAAAAACTTTACAATGGGATGGGGAAAATCCCCAAAATAGTTTTCCCCTACCTTTTATTAAACTTTTGCAAATATAATACAACAATATTTTACAACATACAAATGGCATGGAAGTTACCTGGCCCAAGCCAGCAAACTCGTCCACCCAAATCTCACAAGTTGTGTAGTCCTGCCCTGCACTTTTGACCTGCCCAGAAACCCCAACATATATGCCCAAAATAGAAAAACAACACCATCTCAGTCATGCAGGCTCATTGGGTGAGCCTCACCTTTCCCTGCACTCTCCTTGTTGCATCCTTCTGCAATGTGCGAACTTCTAACATTCTGCGATATCGCAGACTTCCCCCTTAGTGCAACATGTTTCTTCGATTTTCTTCTACTTGGTCAAACTTGCTTGATGCTCCTTGGTAAAATGTCTTCACTTGTATTTATACGCCTCCTTGCCTTGATATTTTGTGTGGTCGACACCCCTTCATGTATTTGATCCCACCTTCAAGTTTTGTTGGACTCCCCTTTATGGTTGGGCGTGCCCCTGGATGACCTTCCTATGGGCGTGCGAGTGCCCTTTGCTGGGAGAGTGCACCTCTATCTAGTTCTCCACCTTACCTTGTCACTCATGCTACGTCCTCTTAATCGCTCATTTGTTTGTCATGTCATGTAGTTTCCCGCTCGTTCACCCGTCACACCCACTGGCTACCTTGTTATCGCGTCGCACCTGCTTGGCCACTATGCCTTGGTGCCTGTTCGTGATCTATTGAAATACTTCCTCTGCTTGTGAGAGTTTGTAATACTAAGGCCCATATACTAAAATTCTTCTACGTGAGTATTAAGGAAAAGATAGAATAGTAAAGAATATTATCTGAAAAAAGAAGTGACAGGAAAATGGTTGAACTAGAATTTTATGGATTCTTAAAGGAAAAAGGGTATGTCAATGACGATGTCAAGTTGCATTATTATGTGAAAGAACCCTTTGGCGCCTTTAGTAATATTGGTAGTTTCTTCTTCCCCAAAAAGCAATGCGATAGTGGTCATAATAGGTTGTACAATTTCAAAAAAACATGGAAATAGGGAATATGTCTGCGATAGGGAGGGTTTAATTGTTGGGTGCTAAAATTAGCTAGAGGAAGGCTTGTTGTTCCCTAGCTTCAAAGGAGAAGACCCCAAAGAGAAGCGTGGATGAAGTTGGAAACAAAGAGATGGAGGAGGCATCATCTAACAAGAGAGCTAAGATCTAGGAGCAAACCAATGACAAAATTAAGACCAATTTGTTTGAGAGGAATTTGGACCAGCTAGGCTTCTAGATATTCCTAGAAGATTCTCAGCAACCTATCACTTCTACCTCCACAGAGGTAGCAATCCTAGGCTCTTTTGGAAGAGCATCAATAGCAGAACCTAAATGGTAAGAGAGGCAAAGAACAAAGGAGAGAAACAAAATATTCAGAGATGAAATGAAGCAACAATGAGCAACACATTCAATTCCTTATTAGACCAGGCTCCTAGCTACCATGGACCTAAAAAGAAACCAAATGAAATTCTCCATATATCATCCTTCTACACAGTCTCTCCCATCGGGATAACAATTCAAGATAGTGGGTTTGTCACTAGATATGGCTAGTATTCCTTTGCCAGACAAAATAAATTGGGATGGGAAGGCTAGAGAAATGTTGTAGAGTGAGCTCAATAAAAATGACTTGACTATCAGTAAGTATTAGAAACTATAAGAAAAATCTTCCACCAGAGTAAAGCAAGAAATGCCAACTCTAGATCCCTCCACCTGTATAATGAAAGCTTCGAAGAATTAATTGTCAAATTTGGAGTAAACACAAATGATAAATATGTTGTAGAAGCCATCATTTAGAGCTCTCAAGCCGAAATCCAAGAGTCAAAGAAAAAGTTGAAAATGCCTACATTTGAGCATGTACACTCTAAAGAGCTGGCCCAAGTAGAAAGTGAAAAAGAAATCTTGGCAAAGGAGCTAAAACACAGAAACAGTGAGGTGATGGTCCTTAAACAACAGGTAGTAGAAATCCAATAGAGGATAGATTCCCACATATGTGCAATAATTGTGCCAAAAAACCAACAAAATCCTACTGAACAACTAACCAAGTCTTTAACTGAATTGCAGTTGCTAGAGGATGAGCTAAAAAAGGTGCAAATTTATTTGGAATACTCCAACCATGCAGTCAAAAGGAGAAGCAACTTGCAGCAACCAGGAAAAATGTGGAGCAAGATGACAAGAGCTTGGAGAATGCAAATGAGGAGATCAAAGAATTGAAAAATAATTTGAAATTTAATATGTCACTTATCTAGGCTAGGCATATAATTTGGGATGAAATTATTTCTAATGTAAAGAACATCTAGGAGCATATGACCCTAGTTGCAATGCAAAAAATTGTAATCAAGTAGATTGAGTTCTTTCTCCTCTCATCCAAAGAATAATATGGTAAGAATGCCAAGACAGTAGACAAATTTATCAGGTACCTCAATGAAAGATTAGCTAATGATTTGAGGGACATAGACATCATAGATGGAACAAGGACTATTTTTGAAGTATTTAAGATGATTTAGAAAGAGACAACCATAGCCAAAGCTATGGACTATCACGGGGGCTTCACTTGGGGAACAATACCATAGCATGCGTGTTCATATTAGGGAATATATATTGAAGAAAAAATGACATAATATATTGAGCATATATTAGGGGGTAAAGGGTTTTTATATTGGTAAGTATAAAAAAATGGAGCTCAAAGTTAATGAAAAACTATAAAGGGTTATAAAAAATGTTAATGGAAAAATGGATACCTACAATATCTAGTGAAAGTAGGTGTTTTTTAAATTGGGAAGGTGTATTCAGTGTGTATTTGTAGGGTGTTAAATAATGTGATTTTTATAGTTATTTTCCAATATGTAGTCAAATTAGGGGTATTGTTTAGTATGTTACAAACACGCATGATATGTTAGAGGTTCATTGATTCAATGCCCCGTGATGAGTATTTGGGTGATTTATTGAAATCTGTAGTTCCATTTGACTTGAGCTTTGATCAGAGGATTAAAGCACAGTTACCCAACTATTGGGATCTACAAGGAAAACTGCTTTCACGAGAACAATATCAACAACTACTAGTAGAATTCAAGAGTAAGGTTGATTCTTGTCATGACAAGACTTCTACCCTCAAAGGAAGGACCATAGTTAACTATTTGTAGAGATATTTCTAGCTACTCTATTTGGTAAAGACTTTGTATGTTGATAGGCCAAATTACATTGACCTCACCAATTTTAAGATGGCCTATCACAATTTCATATTCTCTCATGTACCTAATCTAACAGTATGGCAAATATGTGACCAATTCATCAATCCACCACAACTCTGAATTATAGATTCAGGGTCCCCCCCAATGGAACTAGCTAGTTAGAATTCAGGATATTTTGATATGATAATCATGACAATCCGTGTCATTTTGAATTTTGTGTAAATATGTTTTTTCAAGAATAGAATCAATATTGTTATGTGATAATTAGGACAATTGTGCTAGTAACACACTTGATTTGTTGAATGGTTAGGCCGTTATGATATTTTCAAGAATGAATATTTTATATGTGGTCCTTGTTTTTGGGATTCTATAAAAGAGTGTGAGGGACTCATTAGAAATGGTTATGATTATTTTTTCCAGATGTGGCTTTAACCTGCAATTTTTGCAAGTGTTTGAATAACTGTGTGATGTATGCTCTTTTTCGAAGATTAATAAAGTAGTTTTGGTGATTCCAAATGATGAAATGTGTAGTATGTTATCCTCTCTTTGTTTATGTATATGTGTGTTTCTTTCACAGGGGCTTCACTCAATGAACCTCTAACATATCACGTGTGATTGTGTAATACTAAAAAATACCCTGAATTTTACTACATATTGGAAAATACCTCTAAAAATCACTTTATTTAACCCCCTACCAACACAAACCCAATACAATTTACCAATTTAAAAGGCCCCAACTTTCACTAGATATTGTAGGTATCTATTTTTCATTAAAAAAAATTATACCCATTTATATTTATATCCCTTTATTTTCATTAACAATGGTAAGAAGATTATGCACCTAAACGGAATAACCTAAATACTAGGTAGCTGAAACCTTGAAAGTTTCAATAAAAAAAGTTAGATATAAGTTAGATAATTTACAAATACCTACTATGGAAAATTTGAATGGAAAATACATAGTTTTGAACTCTCAATTGCATCTATCCTCTATTGAATACCAGAAAAGACACACTACGACAATTCAAAACAAAACCTCAATAACCCACACAATGGCGCAACTTTCATATTGCTTATAGAATAGGAAGAGGAGAGAAAGTACGATGAATATAGACACATCCAAATTCTATTTGGTTTGACATTTTCAAATCATAACTCTAACCTGATCACCTAGTGCACCATAGTTACATGGTAGGAGTTCCAAGTAAGTGTGTTTCCATCAAAATATGAACTAGATCATGCAAACATGCATCCCTTCCTTGCGATATTAGTACTCTACCTAAGAATTTATCATGAATAAGTGTTTTAATTGACTAAGGATATGAACCCTCTTAGGAAGAATAGATCACGGATTCTAAAAAGAACAAAATAAAATCTCTAATAATAGAAAAACTCCATCCAAAACTCAAATTACTAAATTTGAAACAACATCTAAATTTGAATTAACTGAAGGTGTGACATGTGTGCCTTTATCATGCATGCACTCTCTTCCAAAAAATAGTCTATTTCATGATCTCATGTGGCATGCATGCACCTTCTTCCAAGCAATAGTTGGTATCATTGTCTCCTTCACTTTCATTCAAATTTCTCATTACTAATGTAAGAAAAGGGTGAAGGTGCCAAATCCGTTGTCTTCTCTACTACCCCATCATTGGGAGGATCATTAGCTGAGCAACAAGTAAAAAATCTTAACACACACATTAGACATAGATCACAGAGGTATTAGTAATGTGATGCATGTATGTTTTGGAGCAAAGTTTCTTGGGAGCGAGAGTAGAAGGGGGAAGTGGGAGTAGAAGCAGGAAGTGGGAGTGGAAGTAGGAGTGAGGAGTGACATTTTCAAAAGCTCCCAAGTTGGGAGTTATTTTGGGAGTGGATTTTATATAATATATATTTTTATATATTTTGATGCATATATGTCAACAAAATTACGTAGAATGATAAATTTGTGATAAAAACATTAAAAAATGTATTAAAACATATAACATCATTCATCTAGTAGTTATAATCTTCATTAACCACAAGTCCACAAATTACAAGTTCTCATTTAGATAGCATGTAAGGGTGCACATTGTTAGTGTCAATGCTTTCACACTGCCATCAGTGATCAAAATTTATCTTTTGCATTTCATATTAGGTGTCCCATT
Organism: Pinus tabuliformis; assembly: GCA_031772625.1. Classification (NCBI taxonomy): domain Eukaryota; kingdom Viridiplantae; phylum Streptophyta; class Pinopsida; order Pinales; family Pinaceae; genus Pinus; species Pinus tabuliformis. Next base: position 687,427,009 of record CM062819.1, read on the forward strand.
CTGATGAGCTGCACTCCATTAGGTCATGGATCAGCTGATGGTAGGGTTTCATTTCATTTTTCCCTCATGTTATATACCTGCTAGCCTATTTCACATATTTTTTCATTCATTCATAGTCATTCCCGTTCACATCATTTATAAAAACCAGTCTTAGACTTTAGTTTCACTAGGTCTTAGGGTTTTTCACCATGGTCATTCAAAAGAGTAATAAATGTCAACAGACACATGAGGGGGAAAATAAAGTTCAACAAATCATAAATTTCCTTTTTGTAAGCTAAATAAAGCTCTTTAACCTCAAAACTTGTTTTGAGGTAAAACATAGCATTTGTATATTATTGTTTTATTTCCATGTAATTTGTTGTAATTTTATTGTTCCTATATGTAATAAGTATTATTCAGCTGCTCCTGGTCATCTTGCCAATTCCTGCCACTGCAAAAGCAAAACATCAAAGCATCAGTTCATCAAATTGCCAAGGAAAAAGGTCAAACTTCAAAATAGAAAAACAGAGCATTTGAAAAAGTCATGTAAACTTCATAAAAGTGGGTTTTAAAAGGAGGAAAATTTAAATGAAAAGGTATATAAAGAAAAATCATGGTAGCAAGCCATTTCATTTTGAAAAAGTCAAGTGGAGAGCAAAAATCGCGATTTCTGAGCAAAAGAGGGAGAAAAATTGAAATTTGAAGAAAATTGGCAGGCGCTATGCATCAGGCAGCTAGCACTGCACATATAACTGGCGTTGTGCATCAGAGGAGTTATGCCAGTGTAATTTTACATTGGCATTGCGCATATAATCGATGCTACACACCTGTTAGAGGGCGCTGCGCACTTGTTGAATGTTGCACACACATTGCTAAAACACTCAAAAATGCCAAAAATTCTTCAAATTTCTTCCAATCTTCAAGATTCCTCCCCTTTCACAAGTAAGTATTGTTGCCACTCTTTCTAAAAGAATTCTTGTGCTTAGAGTTTGTCTCTTGAAAAATTAAACCCTAATTGTCTCATGAATTACAATTTTTCCACAGTTCACTATTCAATTTGTTGTCTTTTTCTCTACTTGGTTGCTAATTCCCAACCCCTATACCCTAAATTCTCAAAACCCTACTCATTCCCCTATACCCTAAATTCTCAAAACCCTACTCATTCCTCTTATACCCTAATCCTTCAAACCCTTCACTCCATCAAATCTCATTCATATCCCTATTCCATCCCACTCGTTTCTTTCTTTTTGAAAATCTCTTCATACTCATCACTCACCCACACTACCCCTTCTTTCCTCACTAGCATTTACAGTCAATCAAACCAATGGACAGTGATTATGAAACTGGGGAGGAGACCCTCAGTGACAGTTCTAGGGACAGGAATTTGCAGCAGAGGAAACCTCACAAAGGGGGTAAGATTATCAGGGAGGAACCCATCAGTATGAGCGAACTACTTGCTTGCCCATTAGCCACCTCATGCTTTAAACATCAGTCATGTTTTGAGTTTTGTGAAATGGTAGAGAGGGTTAAGTTCCATCATGAATTAGCAAGGTTGTTTGTAACAAATATGGACACCGATGTAGTGAATCTTGCTGGAGTCACATTTACTTTGTCACCTACTATTATCTCAGAGGCTACAGGCACTCCAGATGTAGGTGAGAAATGGAACAAAAGACAGAATATTGCCCAAGAGTACTATGAGCCTTACATTAAGGCTAAATACCATAACAAAATCAACAGAGTGTTTCCTTTCAAATTCTTGGAGGACAGATTTGCTTCACTCATGAAGGTCATCATCAAGTATTTTAATTTTGAGGGTAGGTTCTCTAGATTGTATGCTTATCATATTAGATTGCTGATGCACTTTACTAGGGTGAGAATGATGAATATCCCCTACTTCATATGCAAAAACATAGAGAACATGGCACTTTTTGGAAAGAAGAAACCCTACCCACAGTATCTCAACAGTATTTATCATTTCTCTTTAATGAAAATTGTTGTTTTACATCAGCTAAATCAGTTGGGAATGGCATGAGAAACCTTCATTTCTCATGAGGTGTTCAAAGGCCCTCAAATATTTTCATCAGTACATCAGGAGAGAGGTGGACCTTCGGGACAGCAAAAGGTTCAAGAAACTGAAACTGTGGGGATACCTTTGTTTTTGACTTATGAAAGAGGCACTAAGATTCTCTTTGTAGCTGCCAAGTGAGTACTATCTCCACAAGGAGTGGAAGGGGTCTCGCCTTCATCTACAGACCACAGGCAAATGCTAACTCCACCTAGAGTGGAAGGGGCTTTGCCTTCTTCTCCAGCTAAACAGGTACATGTTGGGTAGCAACAGAAGGGCAGAGATAAAGGAAAGAAATAGATGCAGGAGGATGATCCTATTGATGTACAAGAGAGAGATTTTGTCCTTGTTGACCATGAGGAGACACACGGAGTGAATGTCATGGACTTAGGTGCTCAAAATCTAAGGAGTGTCAAAGATTTGATCATCAAGGAGAAAAAGGATAAAATTCAAGCCCTATTAGTCAATTTGGAAAGAGCAAAATGAATCATCAATTACCTTGAGTAGGAAAACAAACAATTAAACGACAAGCAGGTTATCATGGAGTTGCAGAGAAGAGAGGCAAAGAAGGCAAAGGTCAAGATGACATGCATTGAACAAGAAATTGAAGATGACCGAGAAACTTGGTTAGAGAGGGTGAACATTCACCTTGAGAAGTTGCTAGAGAAGGCCAATAAAGAAAAGAAAATGCTTCGCCATATGGCTTATCATTATTTGACCCAGAATAGGATATGCAACATGAGGATTAAGCAACTTAAGGCAAGATTAAGGAGGGCCTTAAAACGAAAAAAGAAGGAGGATAAGCTCAATATCTTGGCTGATGTTACATTAGCCCAACAAAGTAACCCATGAAGCAGCTTTGAGCCAAAACTGGGCAAATTTTGAAACAATTTTGTCAATTTCAAATTTTTGAATTATGCAACATAGGAAATTGTGGTTTATGTGCAGCGCCACTAGCACTGCGCACTTGATTGGTGCATCCTTAGGAGGAATTGCTTGTAGATCTGGATTCAGCATAAAGAGGACTTTAATCCCTGAAAATTTCATCTCATTTGGAGCCAAACTGGGTCACCTAAAGGGCAAAAAACACTCAAAAATTGTCCTCTCTGCCACTTTTTGCACCCACAAGAAGCAGTCTTGGGAGAATTCATTTTTGAAGGGGAAAATGACCTCCAAATCAGGAAATTCAAGATTATTTATAAACTAGAGAGATAGAGCTTTCCAACAAGCTATCTTGGGCCTGATTTGGTGGAGTGTAATACCTTCAAAAGCAAGCTAGCAGCGGCGTTGCACATATAGCTGATTTTGCCAATTTTGCCCAGAACTCCGAAATTTTTATAGTTTGACCGCCAGTTGAATTTTTCTCTCATCCTTGGTGGTTTATGATTGTAAATGATGTAATTCAATGTAAATATGAATGTAAAATGACTTGAGGGGGTATATACATTAGTTACAAGTGGTTTGGAAGTGAATGTATCAGTTTCCTTAGTTTTAGAGGCAAGTTGTTCCACTGCCTATTTTCTTGTTCCTAGTTTAGATATGGTTGAAACAGCTCCTGATATCTTAGATTAAACCCCCGATGGATATCTCAGGTGGTTTTCTTGCCTATATTATGTACTTTCTTAGTCATTTGTAAAGGTTGGACTCTTGTGGATGCTTTGAGCTTTATTGTACATCACTTCTGCAGTTTGGCAAGGAATAAAACCAGGTTTTGCAGCTATTTTTGTGGGATTCTTGTGATACTGTGTTTTTCTATTGTTTCTTCTTCGTAATAAGTTATTCTTATGTGTTATATGTTTCAAAACCTTTTCCATTCTTCTTAACTAAATGAATCAAGAGAAATAGGAAAAATACATTGATAACAGTGCTTTGCCTTGGGAATGCATTCAGTTCTTAATGTTTTCAGCAGTTTGAAGAGGATTCATGGTCTTTACATGCCCTCCTCAGCCCCTCAACAGTCTTAAACCAACCATCTTACTCGATTACTAGTGCATAAACACTTATCTATCTCGCCCCTCAAAACATGTCTGCATCCCTGATTTGATTTCCCAGACCTAAGCTGCCTACTCCATTTGATCCAGCAACCAACCATCAAAATCAACCAAAAACCCTAGAGCTACTATACCTAGCCTAAAATCCATATTTAATTCAGTCATCTCAAGCTGTAATTGCAATCATCCTTACTAATATTGACAAGGAGAGAGCCCTCTCTCGACCTGGTAGGGCTAGCTACCAGGTTAAGCTTGGTTTGTGGTTATCTTAAGATTTCCTCCCTTCAGCTTGAGGTTGATCTAGACTCTAACACACATAACCAAAATAACATCAAGTGCAATCCATCTTTGAACTAAAAATACATCAAAAAGTAGGCTCTTGATGGCCTCTAGCATCCAAAAATATCATGCTACAAAAAATACCTACATATCATCAAAAGCATTGCCTATCTTGAGATCTTTGTCATTAATATCACCCTCTAAGAATTAACATAAGATAGAAAAAATGTAACATGTCAAGTCAAGATTTTGTTAGTGACAGGTACATTATGACTAGGGTCATGATAGAGGAGTTTGACAACGAATGTCACTAGCATCAAGGTACATAGAGGGTTTGGTTCTCCTGGTTAAATACAAGTTCCTTACCCTAGTACATGACAAAATCTAATGGAAACATTGCAATCCCCCCAATCCTAAAATCCTGAAAAACTAATAAGTTTGTTGCATTTTGAGCAAGATTTAAAATTCTAGTTTCTCCATATGAAATCTAATGAGGTCGAAACCACTCTCAAACATCCTAAGTCATTTCATGGTAATGTTAAAAATTTAAGTAAAAGGATGAAAATGAAATATAAAGGAGAATGTCACTTTTACTTTAATAATTTAAAGTTACCATGAATTCCATGTCAATACTAGGGCCATAAGTTTGAATATTAGGCTCCTATGGAACTAATATTACAATAGTTTTTTCTTTCTCCTTCCCACTCTCGAGACTCCCACAATACTCCTGAACCTCTATTTCTCTAGCCTACTTATTTTTGGCCTTCGTTTGGCAACGTATTTTATAAAAAGTACCTTATAATACACATATTGCTATACAACATATAAAATCCCTTTACTCCCCTATTATATGCTCAATATATTATTTCATTTTTTCCTCATTTTTGTTCCCCAATATGAACACATGTGATATGGCATTTCTTTGTCAATGAAGCCCCAGTGGCTTCTTTCCTCTCGGGAGGTATGTAATTGTAGTTGTTGGACATAATCACAAAGTTGTCGATTAATCTATGTAATGTGTTTGGTTCCTATGGTATATGAGATAAAATGTCCTTAAAATGCAGTCCACATTTTCTGAATTTCATTTACTTCATTTGTTCCATGTTTCTGCTGAAATTTAACGCATAGGATTTTGATATCAACCCTCTACATTTATTTTCTTCCTTATGTTCTAATTATCACCTATACTGCAACAGTCAATAGAGCTACATTTTTTGTATGATGGCCACCAATCCTGAATGTTAATTCTTTTAGAAAGGGTACTCAATATATGTGTGTCTATTGAATCTCCCTTTGGATAAGATATCTGAACTAGTTTTAAATCGTAATATGTTTAGATCTTGAATACTACTGATATATGTTTTAGACACATTAGGATGTCTTAGGCACTAATCTCTTTCTCAAACCATAGGTTTTCCCTAGGAAACCACAACATCTTCTAGCATCATTTCCAAGGAACGAATCATAATACTTTTCCCTGGGTAAAAAAATTGTACATTCCTCTTGTCGAGTGAGCAAAGGAAGTGTGGGTTGATATCTCTCACCTTTGCAACTCCACTATAAAACTTACAGTCAATCATCCTGGCTTTTAGAAAGCCTCACACTCACACATATACCTTTCAACAAAAAACGCCTCCTATTTTCGACCCTGAGAGAACCATTTCAAAAAGAATTTAGAGAGAGAGAGTTATAAAGACCCTAGAACTGGTGGTCGTTACCTCATAAAACTCACCTTCTAGCTCTCAGAAAGTTGAAATAAGCTTCCCTAACTTCTTAGTCAGGAAGTAGGACTCCTCAAAAGGCCTCTTCCCCCCATCTGGTTTCTGTTTTCCATATTTGAAAACTGAAGAAGTTTTGTCTAGTGTTGGTCCTTTTACTTCTCACTTTTTCCTTGAGGGTGAAGAGGTTAAAGATATTTTCATCCCTAATACCTCTCAAGCCTATACAGCTCCTCCACCACCTCTTCAAACAAATATTGTCCAACCAACTCCTCTAGCAATTTTTCTTCAACCTCCCATATAAAACATGGTTTTCCCTAGTTTTCTACTCAATAGATATGCCCCTCTGAACCTCCATCACCCTATGAATGCCATGTCCTAATATTACCTTATGCTCCTGTCTAGGATTACTAGGGAAGACAATATCACTGCTCATAAACACATTGAGACCCTTTGTGCCTTTGTAGAGAATTTAAATGTTGAACATCTAGATGTGGTAATGAGATTATTTGTTCAATATTTGGACGAGGAAGTGACGAAATGGTTTAATACTTTACCTAACAACTCAATAAATACTTTGCAAGAGTTGGAAAACATATTTATGCAGAAGTGGGGCGATAAAAATGACCATGGATACTTCTTAACTAAATTTAATGTTATAAAGAAAAGACCAAACTAAATGTTACTGAGTTTGTAAAATGACTTAATAAATTGTATAACAATTTTCCAGCTGAAATAAAACCTCCACAGGAAGCAATTAGAGAGGTGTTTGTTTGAGCCTTTGTAGAATATTTTAGATTATTGAGAGAGAGAAAATATCCCAGACTATCATAGATTCAAATTTATGCCCTAGAAGTAGAAGCAAATCTTGCATCAGCAGGGAAGCTGAAGGCAAAATCATAACATAGTGAAAGGAGAAAGGGAAAGGAAGAGGTTGATTCCTCTGGTTGAGTTAAGGAGGCTCATGATCAGAAGCAAGATCAAATGAGTAAGCTTATTAGAAACCTCTCAAACAAGTTGGTGAAGCAGGAATTGGAGAATAAAAACCACCCTCGACAAATACCACAAGGTCCTAATAGAAATTTTAATCCTCGGTATAGGAAACCTCCATTGAAACTCTTACAAAGAGAGAGAAGGGACCAGTAGGACCAAAAACAACACCCCCCCCATATATCGAGGATGACCCAGAGGAAGGAACAACAGACTCTCTTAATTCTTAGAAAAATCATTTCTCAACTTTGTTAGAAGAGTAGTATGAGATAGAGGCACAAGGAGAGGTGGATGAGGTTCCATATGCCCCCTTAGATGAGGAACAAATTGATGCCTATTGTAAACAGTTTCTTGATTTCATTCAAGTAGAGTTACATAGGAGGTATGACTTGGGATCCATAAAAAAGTCTCAGATACCAAACTAGAATGATGAACCTACAGAACCTACCACTCTTAATAAAAGTAATGATGGGAAAAAGCTTGTTTGTCCTGGTCAAACCACCAAGATAGAAACCTTATACGCTAATACTTCTAAGGCTAAATCGGAAAAGATGGGGTAGATGCCAACACAAACCCAAATAGTACATCAGGAAAATAAATAGGTTGTTGACACAATGAAGGCAGACATAAATTTCTTTGCTTTTAGCTTACAAAAAGAATTTAAGAAGGTAAAGATATATGTTCCCCTAACTGAATTTTTGAAACAACCTACTTACAAAATACTGATATATGATTTTAAGTAGTTGCCTCAGTTAACACCAAATCAAGACAGTTTGAATCTCCAAGAATAAAGCCCAATGGTGTTGTTTGACCCACATGAAAATGAACGATATCCCTCCACACCTCCATTTTATATGACTTTAGTGATCCATGATTTGTTGCCTCATAATTTCATGGTTGATTCAGAGGCTTCTCATAATTTAATGCCACCCTCTATTATGGAGTAGTTAGGCTCACAGATAACAAAACCATACAAGTATTTATATTCCTTTGACTCCAAAAAAGTAAATGCCTAGGAAATATTAAAGATATAGTGGTTAATTTGGCCCAAATCCTAGTGAAGAGTGTGGTAATGGACATTGTAGTTGTTGATATCCCTGCAAGATTTGATATTCTCCTTTCTTGGTCTTGGGGAATAAAACTTGGAGGATATATAAAGCTTGATTTGACATATGCTACTATCCCAATGTTTGGTGGAGAAGAGCATAGGTTATATATGGATTCCAAATTTGCGAAAACTATGACTAAAGTTGACAAGTAATTCTCTAGTACAGGGTCAAGAAATATATTTTTCCTACTTTATATTGGAAGTAGAAGACCAAATTATGGAAGACTCATGGGCATAATATCATGTTGAGATTGATAAGAAATGAGTAAAATATGATCATCTATGGAAACTTTATTTTGATGGTGCTTATTCTAAAGAAGGAAATGGGGTTGGTGTGTTGTTAGTATCCCCAGAGGGTAACATTATACCTGTCTCATTCAAAAAAATGTTTGATGCTACAAATAATGTAGCTAAATATTAGGCATTGGTGTTGGTGCTACAAACTTCTAAAAATATGAATATTGAATCCTTGACAGTGTTAGGAGATTCTAAGATGATCATTAAACAAATTAGGAACCATTGTCAGACCAAGAACTCAAGGTTGAATTCCTACATAAATGAGGTATGGGACCTAATAAAAAATTTCTTTTTAGCATGGAATATCTAGTTTTTTCCTAGAGAACATAATATAATGGTTGAATCCTTAGTAGTTGCAACCAGTACCTTTAAACAACCACAAAACCCCTTGCTCAGGTATGACATGGAGGTAAGGTACAAAACCTCAATACCATATAATATGAAATACTGATAGATTTTCTAGGATGAGGACAAGATCAAATGCTTTATGGAGGCAATTGGAGAATCTTCCAATTAGGTGATTGACGAGGAGGGTGAAGATGTAGAAGAGGAACCACGTGTATCTTGGGAAGATTCTATTGTTGGGAAAAAAAGTTTACAGCTGAAGGGAAACAGAATTCCTAGATGGTTGGTTCCACTAGAAATATTGTTTAATGCAAACGATGTAGTATTCAAACAAACTAAAAAAGAGAAAGAAGAAGAGTTAGAATATTGTAAGATTGGTACCAAGCAACAACCCAAAATTTTTGAATTCACTAAAGGGGTCTCAAAATAATACACACAAAGATATCTTGATCTATTTAAAAAATATATTGATATTTTTTCCTGATCCGATGATGATTTGAAGACCTTCGATTCTAGTATCATTTAACACAAAATTCCTTTGAAGACTGGAATGAATCCCCACAAGCAGAAGTTTAGGAAAATAAATCCCTTACTACTCCCATTAATTGAAAAGGAAGTTAGGAAGTTACTCAGCTAAAATCATTGTGCCTCTATGATACTCAAATTGGGTGGAAAATTAAGTCTGTGTCAAGAAGAAAAACAGAGAGATAAAATTATATGTGGACTTCAAAAGCCTAAAAAGGGAATCTCTACAGTATAATTATCCTCTTCCCAATATGAATTATATTTTTCAAAAGGTGGTGGGATCATCCCAGTTGTCCATGATTTATGATTTCTCTAGATATAATCAGATTGTTGTACACCCTGGGGATCAGAAGAAAACAACTTTTACCACACCTTGGGGGACATTTGTGTATGCCAAGATGCCCTTTGTTCTCAATTTTCCATTAAATGAAATGTTTATCCTTGCAAATTTTTAGACATCTTAAGAGGTAGGCATATTTTCACGTAGCACAACTCAGTCTAAAATTTGTAATTTAAAAAATATATATATAAGCATGATCCACTGTTATGAAACCAGCTCAAGAAAATATAGAAAAGATAGATCAACGCCTTAGAATTCAGCCTCTTCGAGGGGGCAACCTCCTTTACATTACATAAATGAAAAATTCTTGGATGATTCAAATGACAAAACCTCCTTTCTATATATAGGAGTCTAAGGAGTCACAATATAACCCAGCCGACCTAACAATAATAATATAAAGCCACAAAAATAACAATAGAGGGATTCTATGGGGCACAATAATAACAATATAGGGGCAATAGGGGCACAACAATATTAATAAGGGGTATAACTACAATAGTAATGGGGTAATCACTAGTATTATAGGGACCCAACATGCCCCTCTCCTTCAAAAAAGTGTTGTCCTCAACGCTTGAGTAGTTCTGGATACTTCTGCATAAAATTCTCATCCTCCCATGTGGAATCTTCAGCGGATAAGTTCTTCCACTTGATAAGATACTCTGAAATTGATCGATTTCGTAGCTGTCGAGTTCTTGTTTCTGTGACTGCTTCCGGTTCCAATATAATTTTTCCTTCCTCGTCAAGTTCTGGCAATATTGTTTGAACTGGGAGCTTGTCGCCTATAACCTTCTTTAAACATGAAACATGGAAAACTGGGTGCAATCGAGAAGCTGCAGGAAGCTCCAATTTGTATGCCATAGTACCAATCTTTTGCAACACCTTGTACGGACCATAATACTTTGGTGATAATTTATTATCCTTCTTAGCTTGCTTGAGGGACATTTGCTTATATGGTTGTAGCCGTAGGAATACCCAATCACCTACATCAAAACTTCTTTCACTGCGATGTTGATCTGCCTGTTGTTTCATTCTATTTTGTGCCAACACGAGGTTATCCTTTAAGAGTTGGAGGACTTGTTGTTGATGTTCGATGTGATGTTCCACTGCTTGAACCTTAGAATTTTCTCTTAAATATGATGTGATGGATGGTGGTTGATACCCATAAAGTGCCATAAATGGGGTCATTTTTGTTGTTGTATGGAAGGAAGTGTTATACCACCATTCAGCCAGAGGCAACCATTTGACCCATTGTGTCTGTTTATCAGATACAAAGCAACGAAGATATCCTTCCAAACATTTGTTTACTATCTCAGTTTTCCCATCAGATTGAGGATGATAAGATGAGCTATGAGCTAACTGAGTACCAAGACAAGAAAATAATTCTGTCCAAAAATTTCCAGTGAAAATGGGATCTCTGTCACTTACAATAATCTTTGGGTTTCCATGTAGCTTTTGAATTGTTTCCATAAATGCAGTAGAAACTGTACTGGCTTTAAATGGATGTGATAATGCACAAAAGTGTGCATACTTGGTAAGTCTGTCAACTACCACCATGATGACACTCTTTCCCTCAGACTTGGGTAAACCTGTGATAAAATCCATTGAAACCTCCTCCCAACGTTGGCTTGGAATGGATAAAGGTTGTAATAGACCCGGTGTCTTAATTGTTTCAACTTTATTTTGTTGGCAAACCAAACATTCCGCCACAAACTTTTGAATATCTGATTTAAGGCCATCCAAAAAAAATTCCTTCTTAACCCTGTGGTAAGTTTTTAAAAATCCTGAGTGCCCTCCTAAGGGAGAAGTGTGCAATTCCATAAGAATCTTTTGTTTTAGCTGGGAATTCTTACAGAGGTATAAGCGATCTTTGTACCATAACGAATCATTTTGCCAGCTAAATGTATCAGACATACTGGAATCTTGTTGTAACTTTCGAATAAGTGCCCACACTTCTTCGTCATTCTTCCATTCCTCCCTTGCTTCGTTTATCCAATCTGGTTGGATAATAGAAATGGCGCACAACAATGCTTCCACATCCTCATCCTTTCTTGAGAGTGCATCTGCCACCACATTTTGCTTCCCTTTTTTGTAGATGATTTCAAAGTCATAACCCAACATCTTTGTGACCCACTTTTGTTGCTCTTCAGAGGATAATCTTTGTTCTAAAAAGTATTTAAGGCTATCATGATCCGTTTTTACCTTGAAGTGTCTTCCCATTAGGTAGGGTCGCCATTTCTTAAGTGCATGGAGTATTGCCAACATTTCCTTCTCATAAATAGCTTTGCTTAAAAACTTTCCCTTGATTGGACGACTTTCAAAAGCAATGGGTCTTTCATCTTGCATTAGAACAGCACCAATTCCATTTCCTGAAGCATCACATTCCACAATAAAGGTTTTTGTGAAGTCCGGTGTAGCTAAGACCGGTGCTTGGCACATTGCCTCTTTAAGATGTTCAAAGGCCTTTGTTGCTTCGGAGTCCATGAAAATGCATCTTTCTTCAATAATGTTGTTAGAGGTGCTGCTATTCTCCCATAATTCTTAACAAACTTGCGATAATACCCTGTCAACCCGAGAAATCCTCGCAGATGCTTTATGGATGTGGGGATTTTCCATTCCTTAATGGCTTTAATTTTGCTAGGGTCTACCTTAACTCCTTCATGAGATACAATATGACCCAGATATTCCACCTCCTGGACTCCAAAGAAACATTTGGATCTTTTTGCATATAATTGTTTCTCCTCCAATAGTTGTAGCACCCTGTCAACATGTTCAACATGATCCTTCCAAGACTTGCTGTAGATTAGTATATCATCAAAAAATACTAACACAAATTTTCTAAGGAATGGTTTGAAAATTGAATTCATCAAACCTTGAAATGTTGAAGGTGCATTGGTAAGGCCAAAAGGCATGACCAAAAATTCATAATGACCCTCATGAGTTCTAAATGTTGTTTTCGGAATGTCTTCAATCTTCATTCTGATTTGATGATATCCTGAACGAAGATCCAACTTGGTGAAGTAAATTGATCCATGCAATTCATCCAGTAATTCATCAATGACAGGAATGGGGAACTTATCTTTAATAGTGAGCTTGTTGAGCTCCCTATAATCCGGACACATGCGCCATGATCCATCCTTCTTGTGCACCAATACTACTGGAGCAGAGAAAGAACTTTGACTTGGTTGAATTATACCAGCCTCTAGCATTTCTGCAACCATACGTTCAATTTCACTCTTTTGGACATAGGGATATCTGTACGGCCTGATGTTTGGAGGAACACTTCCTGGAATCAGATGAATAGCATGATCATGATCACGCATAGGTGGGAGACCTTTGGGAGTCTCAAATACCTTGGAATGATTGTCCAGGACTTTTTGGAGATCTGGAGAAATAGATGATTCCGATGTGGAAACATCTAGCGAACATAATTGTGCAATTACACCTCTTTGCTCCTTTTTTAGAAGCTTTGTCATACCATTAGAGCTGATTATCTTTCCTGGTTTCCCTGCAATACCCCTTAATTCAACTTCCTTTCCTTCCGTAGAAAATTTGATGAAAAGTTCTTGAAAATTAAAAGCTATTGTACCCAAGGATTGTAGCCATTGGACTCCTAGTACAACATCAGCACCTCCCATTGGAATGGAAAGCATTGGGCTAGTCAATACATATTCTCCCATGGATAGCTTGATATTATGGCACTTTCCAGAGAAATTTATTGTTCCTCCATTTGCAATCATCACTTGACACTCTGGTGCTGGATATAGGAAGCAATTCAATTCTTTTGCTACCTTACAATGAATAAAATTGTGGGTGCTTCCTGAATCAATCAACACTATTACCTTTTTCTTCTTGATTTGTCCTTCTATCTTGATGGTTTGAGGAGTGGTAATTCCCTCCAATGCATTACAAGATATGGTCGGATTTATTTGTTCTTCATCTAGGCTTTGTTCCTGGAGTATATCTTCTTCTTTTGACCTTTCTTGCTCCTTTTCTTCTTCCTCTTCACAATCTATGTAGAATAATTTCTTCTCAGCACACTTATGACCTTTAGTGTATTTTCTATCACAACTGTAACAAAGCCCTTTTGCTCTTTTTTCTTCCAATTGTTGTGGTGTCAACCTTATAGGTTGTGGAAGACTAGGGGCAACAACACTTCCGTCTTTATAGTTGTGAGTGGTATGCTTCCTGGTTGCCATAATTTTTCTTTCCATTTTTCTTGCTAACCTGAATGCCTTCTCTAATGAATCAAGTTCCCAAAGGCGAACATCATGTTGGATATTATCCTTTAAAGACCCTATGAACACATCAATCCTATGCTCCTCTGAAATATCTTTTACCCTTATGTTCAATTTTTGGAACTCCTCAATGTGCTCCATTATTGAACCCTTTTGTTTGAGACTTATCAATTGGCTAAAAAAAGTGTTGCTTTTTGTATCCTCATAATGTGCTATCAATTCTTCCGTAAAAATTGCCCAAGTGATAAATTGTTTACGAGAGCAAAGCCATTGATACCATACAAACTGATTTGGTTCCAAATATAAAGTTGCCATACGTACCTTTTGTGTGTTTTGCACATTATTGAGATCGAAGAATTGCTCCATCTGTAATATCCATGTGGCGAGATCCTTGCCATCAAACTTCCTCATATCGATTTTTGGAATATGGTGAGTCTTCGATCCAACATTAGAGTCTATGGAATCATGATTAACATTTCTTTTGTTCTCATCATGAGTTTCCTTTAGTACCCTTTCACCCTTAGTGACCATTTCTTGTAGCAACTTATTCATATTTATCTTCAATTATTCCATCTTATCATCCATGCCATCAATTTTAGTGTCCATGACATTCACCTTAGCTTCCATGCCATCCATCTTAGCTTCCATGCCATCCATCTTAGCTTCTACGCCTTTCTTTAAACAATCCATCTTAGCTTCTACACCTTTCTTTAAACCATCCATATTAGCTTCTACATCTTTCCTTAAACCATCCATCTTAGATTCTGTTGCTTTTTGTGCAAGTGACACTTGTTGCACTTGTTCTTGTAATTTTGATATATCATATAGCATTTCTTCTTCTTCTTCATGAGTCATGCTAGAGCTTTCAGGTTCCTTACTAGGTGTTTGCATTTTCTTTCCTCGAGGCATTAGTTACCGATAAAAATGCTCTATTATGCCCTTTGAATTCCTTCAAAATAAATTTTCAAACCAAGCTTAAGCAAAAATTTAAGAAAATCTACACACCTTTTTTCACTTTGTAGGAGCTCGATATTGCCTCTAATGTATCTATGTACTTTCCAATCATCTAGTTCTGAATTTGTGACCTACAGTAGCCCTCTGTGTCCTCTTTCCAATGCCACAAGTCTGACCCAAATTGGATTCTCCAAGGAAGAGTTATGCAAAATCTCCCACAGTGACTTGATTATAGACTAGTTCAGTAGAGTGAACTTGTATGACATGCCACGAGTCACTGTTTCGACCTTTGGATCTAAAAAATTCATACACGAAACTAAATTCCGTCCTCTTTTTGTACCTTCTTATGAAATTTCAATCCGATCCCCAGAGAGAAAGTTACGACGATTTTCCCTAGGTCACCTATTTGGAATGTAATTCAGGAGTCTGCAAAAAGACCAACTTCCTTAGAACATATCTCCACAAATATAGCGTAAAAAGATCTGAAATTCGGACCTGAGGTTCAACACGATTTTTTCTCAAATGGATTTTTTTTTCAACTTCTGAAACGTCACAAAAAAAAAGTTATAGCGAAAATTTCACGATGACCTATTTGGAGCAGCGAAACTCTATAATCCAAAGCTCTGATACCAAATGTTATGAAACCAGCTCAAGAAAAGATAGAAAAGATAGATCAACGCCTTAGAATTCAGCCTCTTCGAGGGGGGAACCTCCTTTACATTACATAAATGAATAATTCTTGGATGATTCAAATGAAAAAACCTCCTTTCTATATATAGGAGTCTAAGGAGTCACAATATAACCCAGCCGACCTAACAATAATAATATAAAGGCACAAAAATAACAATAGAGGGATTCTATGGGGCACAGTAATAACAATATAGGGGCAATAGGGGCACAACAATATTAATAATGGGTATAACTACAATATTAATGGGGTAATCACTTGTATTATAGGGACCCAACATCCACACAGGGAGAGCTAAGCTTTTCATATTAATTTTTTTTATGCAAACTTATATGTTTTATTATTTTTCGAAGTTGGAAAAGTAATATTTCATTTGAATTTTGCAAACATGTGTGTTCGCATAAGGATTTTTTCAACAACTTAAATAAATTGAAAAACCAAGAGTACCTTTTTCAATCGGACTTGTAAATGAAGATAGTGGTATTTTTTTAAATTTTTTCATAGTGTGTATTTTATGATATTGATTTTTTATTCGACCTCTTTAAAATTGTTCAAAAAAAATTCAAGCATTATGTTTAAAAGAATTAGACGAAAAATATCATATGAATTTGAAAATGTCAAATTCATATGCCATTAGATAGAGGATTCATTCATGAATATAACATGATCAACTCCATGACCTAAGGACAAATTTCTCCCTAAGTATGTTAGGGTAGAAAATGGTGTTGGAGGAAAATTTGCAGAAGGGGTACTAAAATTGTGGATTTTAGGACTTCAGAGGCTTGATCGAGCATTTAAATTTCAAATTCAGATAGCTCAATCAAGCGTTTCGTAAACCCTCGATCAAGCCATTCACATGGTTAATATGGGCTCGATTGAGCTTAATAGCTCAATTGAGCTATATTTGTGAATCCCATAATTTATATTTTAGAATAAAAAATATTTAAAATTTAAGATTTTATCAGATTTTAAAATTCCAAATTTTATTATAATTTTTGTTATCGTGTCATGTAGAAACCTTATTAAAATTAATAATAATATTAAATAATAATAATAATTATTATTATTATTATTATTAATATTATTAAATTATGAAATCTGATATAGATATATATATATATATATATATATATATATATATATATATATATATATATCACCCCGATCAAGGCGTGGAATTGAAGATGACTTTAGATCAAGGAGTTCCTTAATAGAGCACCTAATCATCATCTATCCAAGACCCCATGGACAATATTAAAATATTTTATTGTTAATATTAAATTTATTAATTTTGGATTAATATAATATAATTAACTTTAATATAATACAATTTTTTTTATATTATAATATACACTAGCACAACCACATTAATAAATGTGGTTGATATACACTGTAGGCATCAACAAAAGAGTCACTAACACAAAAGCAACCATACAAACTATCTCCATATGTTAATTTTATTTAACCTAATTTTTTTATAAATATAAAATAGTAAAATATATAATAATTTTAAAATCCTAATATACGCATAACCTAAACCTATCTAAAGAAATAAAACCTAAACAGTTTCAATTGGAAGACATGAAGCACTCTATGTATCTTTGATGGAGGTAGTTGGAACATTAAGATTTCGGAAAAAAATAAATAAATAAATAAAATAAAAATAAAAAATAAAAAATAAAAAATTAGATAATATTTCCATGGAAAACTATCATTTTCCCTCCAGGTAAATGTATAACACACATTTAAAATATTGCATTTTAAATATGTATTATATATAAAAAAAAAAATCGACATAATATTTTAATTGTCAAAGCATTTTAAAATTTTTGAAATATAGAGGAGAGAGAGTGGGAAAGAAGGGTGAGAGAGAGAGAGGGGGACACAATGATGGAGAGAGGGAGAGGAGGAGAGAGTCTCTAAGAAAGGGAGAGAGCTCAAGAGATGGAGTTGGAGGAAAATATAGAGAAAGAGGAAGTTCAAGACCTATTGAGAGAGAAAGGTGGAGAGAGAGAGAGAGAGGGAGTGACAAGGGAGAGATGGAGAGAGACTGTGTATGTTTGGGGGTGAGATAGAAATACAAATGAGAGATG
This sequence comes from Pinus tabuliformis, assembly GCA_031772625.1. NCBI lineage: Eukaryota > Viridiplantae > Streptophyta > Pinopsida > Pinales > Pinaceae > Pinus > Pinus tabuliformis. The sequence continues at coordinate 687,444,619 of CM062819.1, forward strand.
GAGAGAAGGGGGAGAGATAATGAGAGATGGATGGAGATAGTCAACAGAGTTGTAGGGCGAATCTTGAGAGAGAGCGAGAGAGAGATAAAGAGAGAGAGGAGAGTAGGAGTGAAGAGAGATAAAAGGGGAGACAAAGGGCGAGAAGGGGAAGAGGGAGAGGGAGAGAGAGGGAGAGAGAGGGAGAGGGATAGGGATAGGGAGAGAGAGCGAGAGAGAGGGATAGGGAGGGAGATATAGATAGATATGGAGAAACAATGTGTATTTTTGCAGGGTGATATAGATATATGAAGAAGGAGAGACTAAGGGAGATAGAGATATATATGGAAGGGGGAGTGAGGGAAGAAGAGTGAGATATAGGGACGGAGGTAGGGAGGGATAGATATGAAGAGAGAGAGTGTGTGTGTGTGTCTATGGGGGTGAGATAGAGAGACAAAGAAGGAGATATGGAGGGAGATATCGATATAGATGGAAGGGAGAAAGAAAGGGAAGAAAATTGTTTGCAGTATATGCATTGATTTCAACGCACATATGTTGATTTCTATTCCTATTTGATTTCTTGCATTAGATGCATTGATTTTTGTGCAGATGTTGATTTCTAATTCTATTTCATTTCTTGTATTAAATGAATTAATTTCACTAAAGATGTTAATTTCTAATCTTGTTTGATTAAAGCTTGCATCAGATGCATTTCTTTTAGTGTAGATGTTGATTGTTGGGTCCCTATAATACTAGTGATTACCCCATTACTATTGTAGTTATACCCCTTATTTATATTGATGTGCCCCTATTACCCCCATATTTTTATTTCTGTGCCCCATAGAATCCCTCTATTGTTATTTTTGTGGCTTTATATTATTATTGTTAGGTCGGCTAGGTTATATTGTGACTCCTTAGACTCCTATATATAGAAAGGAGGTTTTGTCATTTGTATCATCCAAGAATTGTTCATTTATGTAATGTAAAGGAGGTTGCCCCCTCGAAGAGGCTGAATTCTAAGGCGTTGATCTATCTTTTCTATCTTTTCTTGAGCTGGTTTCATAACATTTGGTATCAGAGCTTTGGATTCTAGGGTTTCGCTGCTCCAAACAGGTCATCGTGGAATTTTCGCTATAACTTTTTCTCTGTGACATTTCAGAAGTCACAAAAAAAACCCATTTGAGAAGAATTGGTGTTGAACCTTGGGTCCAAATTTCAGAGCTTTTCGCGCGATATTTTCGGAGATATGATCTGAGGAAGTTGGCATTTTTGCAGACTCCTGAATTACATTCAAAACAGGTGACCTGGGGAAAATCGTCATAACTCTCTCTCTATAGATCGGATTGAAATTTAATAAAAAGGTACAGAAAGAGGACGGACTGTAGTTTCTTGTATGTGTGTTTCAGATTCAAAGGTTGAAACAGTGACTCGTGGCACGTCATACAAGTTCGCTCTACTGAACCAGTCTAAAAGAAAGTCACTGTGGGAGATTTCATATAACTCTTCCTTGGAGAATCCAATTTGGCTCAGACTTGTGGCATTGGAAAGAGGACACAGAAGGCTACTACAGGTAGAAATTTTAGAACTGGATGATCTGAAATTACAGAGATACATCAGATTCAATATCAGGCTTCTATAAAGTGAAAAAAGGTGTGTAGTTTTTTTAAAATTTTTGTGTAAGCTTGGTTTAACGGAATTCAAAGGGCATAGTAAAGCATTATTATCGGTAACTGATGGCCCGAGGAAAGAAAATGCAAACACCTAGTAAGGAACCTGAAAGCTCTAGCATGACTCATGAAGAAGAAGAAGAAATGCTACATGATATATCAAAATTACAAGAACAAGTGCAACAAATGTCACGCTCACAAAAGCTAACAGAAGCTAAGATAAGTGGCGTGGAATCTAAGATAAAGGGCATGGAAGCTAAGATGGATGATTCGAAGACAGATTTGAAGAGAGACATGGCAGATTTGAAGATAGATTTGAAGACAGATATGGAAGAATTGAAGAAGTTGCTACAAGAAAGGGTCACTAATGGTGAAAAGGTAGTAAAGGAAACTCATGATGAGAACAAAAGAAATGTTAATCATGATTCCATAGACGCTAATGTTGGATCGAAGAATCACCATATTCCAAAAATCGATATGAGGAAGTTTGATGGCAAGGATCCCGCCACATGGATATTACAGATGGAGCAATTCTTCGATCTCAATAATGTGCAAAACACACAAAAGGTACGTATGGCAACTGTATATTTGGAACCAAATCAGTTTGTATGGTATCAATGGCTTTGCTCTCGTAAACAATTTATCACTTGGGCAATTTTTACGGAAGAATTGATAGCACATTATGAGGATACAAAAAGCAACACTTTTTTTAGCCAATTGATAAGTCTCAAACAAAAGGGTTCAGTAATGGAGCACATTGAGGAGTTCCAAAAATTGAACATAAGGGTAAAAGATATTCCAGAGGAGCATAGGATTGATGTGTTCATAGGGTCTTTAAAGGATAATATCCAACATGATGTTCGCCTTTGGGAACCTGATTCATTAGAGAAGGCATTCAGGTTAGCAAGAAAAATGGAAAGCAAAATTATGGCAACCAGGAAGCATACCACTCACAACTATAAAGACGGAAGTGTTGTTGCCCCTAGTCTTCCACAACCTATAAGGTTGACACCACAACAATTGGAAGAAAAAAGAGCAAAAGGGCTTTGTTACAGTTGTGATAGCAAATACACTAAAGGTCATAAGTGTGCTGAGAAGAAATTATTCTACATAGATTGTGAAGAGGAAGAAGAAAAGGAGCAAGAAAGGTCAAAAGAAGAAGATATACTCCAGGAACAAAGCCTAGATGAAGAACAAATAAATCCGACCATATCTTGTAATGCATTGGCGGGAATTACCACTCCTCAAACCATCAAGATAGAAGGACAAATCAAGAAGAAAAAGGTAATAGTGTTGATTGATTCAGGAAGCACCCACAATTTTATTCATTGTAGGGTAGCAAAAGAATTGAATTGCTTCCTATATCCAGCACCAGAGTGTCAAGTGATGATTGCAAATGGAGGAACAATAAATTGCTCTGGAAAGTGCCATAATATCAAGCTATCCATGGGAGAATATGTATTGACTAGCCCAATGCTTTCCATTCCAATGGGAGGTGCTGATGTTGTACTAGGAGTCCAATGGCTACAATCCTTGGGTACAATAGCTTTTAATTTTCAAGAACTTTTCATCAAATTTTCTACGGAAGGAAAGGAAGTTGAATTAAGGGGTATTGCAGGGAAACCAGGAAAGATAATCAGCTCTAATGGTATGACAAAGCTTCTAAAAAAGGAGCAAAGAGGTGTAATTGCACAATTATGTTCGCTAGATGTTTCCACATTGGAATCATCTATTTCTCCAGATCTCCAAAAAGTCTTGGACAATCATTCCAAGGTATTTGAGACTCCCAAGGGTCTCCCACCTATGCGTGATCATGATCATGCTATTCATCTGATTCCAGGAAGTGTTCCTCCAAACATCAGGCCGTACAGATATCCCTATGTCCAAAAAAGTGAAATTGAACGTATGGTTGCAGAAATGCTAGAGGCTGGTATAATTCAACCGAGTCAAAGTTCTTTCTCAGCTCCAGTAGTATTGGTGCACAAGAAGGATGGATCATGGCGCATGTGTCCAGATTATAGGGAGCTCAACAAGCTCACTATTAAAGATAAGTTCCCCATTCCTGTTATTGATGAATTACTGGATGAATTGCATGGATCAATTTACTTCACCAAGTTGGATCTTCGTTCGGGATATCATCAAATCAGAATGAAGATTGAAGACATTCCAAAAACGGCATTTAGAACTCATGAGGGTCATTATGAATTTTTGGTCATGCCTTTTGGCCTTACCAATGCACCTTCAACATTTCAAGGTTTGATGAATTCAATTTTCAAACCATTCCTTAGAAAATTTGTGTTAGTATTTTTTGATGATATACTAATCTACAGCAAGTCTTGGAAGGATCATGTTGAACATGTTGACAGGGTGCTACAACTATTGGAGGAGAAACAATTATATGCAAAAAGATCCAAATGTTTCTTTGGAGTCCAGGAGGTGGAATATTTGGGTCATATTGTATCTCATGAAGGAGTTAAGGTAGACCCTAGCAAAATTAAAGCCATTAAGGAATGGAAAATCCCCACATCCATAAAGCATCTGCGAGGATTTCTTGGGTTGACAGGGTATTATCGCAAGTTTGTTAAGAATTATGGGAGAATAGCAGCACCTCTAACAACATTATTGAAGAAAGATTCATTTTCATGGACTCCGGAAGCAACAAAGGCCTTTGAACATCTTAAAGAGGCAATGTGCCAAGCACCGGTCTTAGCTACACCGGACTTCACAAAAACCTTTATTGTGGAATGTGATGCTTCAGGAAATGGAATTGGTGCTGTTCTAATGCAAGATGAAAGACCCATTGCTTTTGAAAGTCGTCCAATCAAGGGAAAGTTTTTAAGCAAAGCTATTTATGAGAAGGAAATGTTGGCAATACTCCATGCACTTAAGAAATGGCGACCCTACCTAATGGGAAGACACTTCAAGGTAAAAACAGATCATGATAGCCTTAAATACTTTTTAGAACAAAGATTATCCTCTGAAGAGCAACAAAAGTGGGTCACAAAGATGTTGGGTTATGACTTTGAAATCATCTACAAAAAAGGGAAGCAAAATGTGGTGGCAGATGCACTCTCAAGAAAGGATGAGGATGTGGAAGCATTGTTGTGTGCCATTTCTATTATCCAACCAGATTGGATAAACGAAGCAAGGGAGGAATGGAAGAATGACGAAGAAGTGTGGGCACTTATTCGAAAGCTACAACAAGATTCCAGTACTTCTGATACATTTAGCTGGCAAAATGATTCGTTATGGTACAAAGATCGCTTATACCTCTGTAAGAATTCCCAGCTAAAACAAAAGATTCTTATGGAATTGCACACTTCTCCCTTAGGAGGGCACTCAGGATTTTTAAAAACTTACCACAGGGTTAAGAAGGAATTTTTTTGGGATGGCCTTAAATCAGATATTCAAAAGTTTGTGGCAGAATGTTTGGTTTGCCAGCAAAATAAAGTTGAAACAATTAAGACACCGGGTCTATTACAACCTTTATCCATTCCAAGCCAACGTTGGGAGGAGGTTTCAATGGATTTTATCACAGGTTTACCCAAGTCTGAGGGAAAGAGTGTCATCATGGTGGTAGTTGACAGACTTACCAAGTATGCACACTTTTGTGCATTATCACATCCATTTAAAGCCAGTACAGTTTCTACTGCATTTATGGAAACAGTTCAAAAGCTACATGGAAACCCAAAGATTATTGTAAGTGACAGAGATCCCATTTTCACTGGAAATTTTTGGACAGAATTATTTTCTTGTCTTGGTACTCAGTTAGCTCATAGCTCATCTTATCATCCTCAATCTGATGGGCAAACTGAGATAGTAAACAAATGTTTGGAAGGATATCTTCGTTGCTTTGTATCTGATAAACAGACACAATGGGTCAAATGGTTGCCTCTGGCTGAATGGTGGTATAACACTTCCTTCCATACAGCAACAAAAATGACCCCATTTATGGCACTTTATGGGTATCAACCACCATCCATCACATCATATTTAAGAGAAAATTCTAAGGTTCAGGCAGTGGAACATCACATCGAACATCAACAACAAGTCCTCCAACTCTTAAAGGATAACCTCGTGTTGGCACAAAATAGAATGAAACAACAGGCAGATCAACATCGCAGTGAAAGAAGTTTTGATGTAGGTGATTGGGTATTCCTACGGCTACAACCATATAAGCAAATGTCCCTAAAGCAAGCTAAGAAGGATAATAAATTATCACCAAAGTATTATGGTCCGTACAAGGTGTTGCAAAAGATTGGTACTATGGCATACAAATTGGAGCTTCCTGCAGCTTCTCGATTGCACCCAGTTTTCCATGTTTCATGTTTAAAGAAGGTTATAGGTGACAAGCTCCCAATTCAAACAATATTGCCAGAACTTGATGAGGAAGGAAAAATTATATTGGAACCGGAAGCAGTCACAGAAACAAGAACTCGACAGCTACGAAATCGATCAATTTCAGAGTATCTTATCAAGTGGAAGAACTTATCCTCTGAAGATTCCACATGGGAGGATGAGAATTTTATGCAGAAGTATCTAGAACTACTCAAGCGTTGAGGACAACACTTTTTTGAAGGAGATGGGCATGTTGGGTCCCTATAATACTAGTGATTACCCCATTACTATTGTAGTTATACCCCTTATTTATATTGATGTGCCCCTATTACCCCCATATTGTTATTTCTGTGCCCCATAGAATCCCTCTATTGTTATTTTTGTGGCTTTATATTATTATTGTTAGGTCGGCTGGATTATATTGTGACTCCTTAGACTCTTGTATATAGAAAGGAGGTTTTGTCATTTGTATCATCCAAGAATTGTTCATTTATGTAATGTAAAGGAGGTTTCCCCCTTGAAAAGGGTGAATTCTAAGGCGTTGATCTATCTTTTCTATCTTTTCTTGAGCTGGTTTCATAACATTGCTTCCTAATCCTATTTGATTGCTAGCACTAGATGCATTAATTTCAATGTAGATGTTCATTTCTAATCCTATTTGATAGCTTGCAACATTAGATGCATTGATTTCAGCACGGATGTTGATTTCTAATATTCTTTGATTAATTGCATTAGATGCATTGATTTAAGTGGAGATGTTTATTTCTCATCCTATTTGATTACTTGCATTAGATGCATTGATTTTAGTGAAGATGTTGATTTTTAATTTGATGTAACTAGATGTATGGTGTACATTAATTTAAATGTAATTAGTTTAACATTGTGCATTGATTTCAACGTAAGCACAAAAAAATTATTGACGATGTGCATTATGACTAAAATTTTGTAGAGAACCTCAAACAAAATAAAATCGAATAAAACTTGTATGCATAAGGTTTACATCTCCACATATTTTTAAATTGAATATAAATTATTACAATCATATTTGAGTTTTTTTAATTGAATACAACTTATTTCAATCATAAGGAATTGATTGAAATACTTGCATAACTTCTTGAAATTTTAGGAAAGTTGATAACATTATATAAAATTATAGAAATGTTGTCATCATGGAAAATTTTAGGGCTAATATTCACAGGCAGGCTAATTTTCCATGATTTTTCAAAAAAAAAGATTCGCCAATTTCCATTTTTTATAAAAAAGATTCACCCAAATTTTAAAATATAGAATTATTTGAGCTTAAAAATCGCCAACATTATATAGAGAGTATATATAAAATAATTATAAATTTCAATAATTTTACAAATACACAAATAAATATTTTATAGTTTGCATATTAGGGACTAGTGAGTTTCGCCAATGTTTTTAAACTTCAAGATAATTTTCCATCCTTAAAATTTTCCTTGGTTGACATATATTATTTTTTTACCTATATATTAAATTGTTATGTGATTGGCTTATATCATGTTATGACTAAGCTCTTGTAGATAATCTCAAAAGAAATAATGTTGAATAAAACCTAATTTTGTTTACATAACATCTTTTAAAATTGAATAAAACTTATTTCAATCCTATTTGTGTTTTTTAATTGAACATTGCAATAAGAAATTGATTGAAAAAAAAAATTGTCCATGCAATCGTATATGGGTGGGTCATGAAAATTTTCATATATGTGTGTGTGTGTGTGTGTGTGTGTGTGTTTATAATTCAAATAATTTATTTTTAAAATTGAATTGTAACAACATACATGTTGATTCCACTAAAATAAACTTTCTACAAGCCAATATGATGCATGATTGTAATGTTGTCCATGTTCAATACTAAATTGATACATGATATATTTTAGTTCATTTTAAGTATCAAAGTGACTTGCAACATAACTTAATATTTTACTTATTTTCTTAATTGATGAAACTAGAAATCAAAATTGTTATATTTTACTAATAAAAGTTATATTATATAGAAAATAATTTTAACAGATCCATAAAATTTAAAAAATTAATGGGCATCCATAAACAAGATTAATACAAATCCATAAGCTAAAACACTGAATATGTGTATCAATAAACTATCCATATGAAAATTTATACAATTACAAATATCACATGAACATCCATAAACTGAAATGATAAGCATCCATAAACTAAAATAATATTCATGTACATCCATAAACTATACATGTGTGAAAATATACAAAGTTTTTATAACATGTGAATGTGCCCTATTAATTGAGCCTAAAAATATACAAACTATCCACTCTAAGTACCACCAGAACTCCTATGTGAGTTTCGTCGTGCAAAGCAAGTGTCCATAAGCTGGTACTGCAATATAACACCTTCAAATTCAAAATAATTATATCATTATTTGTAAAAAATAAATAATAAGGAAATAAATTATTTTGAACCACATTTTTAATTACATATACATGAAACTACTAATCGCAATCAAGTCCAAATGTAAGTTAGATAGGATGGGGGTCTGATGAATCTAGGTTTTGTGCTCCCCTACCTGTGGCTTAATGATTAGGGCTTGCATCGATGTACCTGCATCATCAATGCATCCAAACCCAACATCCCACTCATATGTCCACATAACAACGACATCAACATCACTCTGCATATGGGCCCGTGTACACAATGGAAAGGACAAATTATAATTAGTCTACAAATTAATTAGCATATATATATGTGTAACTTAAAAAACGAAAATGTTGAAACCTTAGGAATATTTTTTTTACCTCAACTGTTATTCCATGTGGTTGTACATAGTGACTCTCCTCCACATGAGTGTTATGAGGTGGAGGTGGAGGTGGGGGAGAATCCATGGAAACGTGCTCTGGTGAAGGATGAACTAGCTGATCAACTACCCCCTCAGATGACCTCATAATCTCATCCATCTAGTTGGGTTGTGTCTACATGTTATAATGAACTTATTAATATAAATGAAATCTAATATGAACTTGAAATTAATATAAATAATTGTGCATAATTTGACAATGGTTTGTGTCACATGGGTCGTGCACCCTCCAAGTCTCGCGAATGACATCATGATACATAAATGCATATGTAAAAAGTTGGTCAATGGGTAAACTTGTGAGAAATGCATCATCATATAAGGACAATAGCAGGTCACAAGCGGTGGTGGTATCCTAATCTCTCCATCCAATGCAACATGCACGCTGACCAATGACGTCTACATGTTGTTTGAAATAGTCTCCCTGGTCTCACCACCAAGTTGCAATAGCTCCTTTAGCTCTGTTGGTAATACCAAGATTCAAGACGATAGTGGCAAGAATCTCGGAGGTGGTGATACATGCCCAGGGTCCCTATGAACCCCCTCGTTCTCATAGGTACGTCCCAAGTTGGGTACATAATAATGAGATATAGTATCAGTGTAATCTAGCCTCGTATGCAACACAAACTTTGCATATAAATTCTTGGGAAAATAAATGACAACCTGGTCATGGTGGGGGAACTGGCCCCAAACTCCAATGAATTGATCATATAGAAAAGGGGTTGTATCAACATTCCTAAAACATTTCAGTGGAATCAAACCTCTTTGTCTAGTATGGAAATCCGTAGGAATGTCAAACAACTCCCCACATACATTAATGTTCTTGGTAGCCTCTTTCACCACCTCCGAAGTATTTGGGCCTCTAAACTCATGCCTCTTAATTCTCTGTATGGACTGTAGGAGGTAGCTATGTCAGCCTAATCTCCAATATGTTTCGATCGACCTATTGATTTTATCCAACATTAAATACAAATTACAAATACTCGGTGAACTAGTAGGGATGTTACACAACTCTTTTGTGATCCACATATGCTGGGATGTAACATCCTCAATTGTGATATGATTTGTAGCATCGTCCCACAGAGGGAAATTTATGTTACACTTTGATCCTCAGCTTCAACCTGTTGATGGCATGCAAATAATAAACATAATTTAACATATATAGTTAACAAAATAGAAGCCTAATAACATATACATTAAATTCAAACATATCAGTTGAAAACAATTTAAAAATTAAAGAAAATTTCAAGACATAAACACATAAAATTTAAAGAGGATTTAAAAATGCAGGAGGTGTACCTAAAATAGGTGAATAAGGTCCACTACAGGTAGCATGATCATCAACAGAGATAGAAACACTACCTATGACACTATGATTTGTGTCATAGGCTAGATCTATGAGTGGAATGTGCACTTTGGGTAGGCTACGTGATCTATCACGAGTCCAACCACGTATAATAGATCCCATCACACTGTGATGGCCAGTAGTTGGGGTGCATATATGGGATTCCTCAACATATTACACATAATACATATAAACTAATACAAGAAAAAAAATGTTGACTAAAGTATTACATATAATAAAAAACTATTACATATAATACATATAAACTAATCCAAGAAAAAAATGTTGACTTAGAAAGAATGTTGACAAAAGACCATTTATAAACTCAAACAAAATAACCTAGCATGAAATCCTAAAATTTAGAGTCCATTTTTTTATAGTTTATCAACCCAAGTATTGATTTTCATGTAAACACAATTGAAAGAAGTGATCAAATATACCTTCACTTTTTTTCCCGTTTCTAAATAATGCATTTTATTCATAGTACATAAATATGTAAATATATATGTAAAAATTTGAAATAAACCTACTTACAAAACTAATAAAATTTCATGCCAACCAAATACTCCAATAGACTTTGAGTTCTTGATGTTTGACTTTGACACATGACATGTAATAGGTGCAAGCACATAAAGACAATGTTTCTTTTACAACATACTACATAATGAAACAATATGGTACAAATTAGAAAAGATTCTAAATGTTTTTATTCTTCGAACCAAATTCAATTTTCATGATGGATTTAATGTATCTATCAATGATGCATTGTTGAAACATGAAATTATATATATATATAACACACACACACATATGTGTGTGTGTTTTTTATGTTAAATATTATATAAGAAGTTATGTTATGTCAAATAGTTATAGAACTATGTTATGTTATATATGTGTGTGTGTGTGTGATGTTATAACTAAGTTATAATTTAGTTAAATATATATAATTATATAATTATATAGTTATCTTATAAACTATAGTTATAGTTATGAAGTAACATGTTATGCTATATATATATATATAGATATATTCTTTTTAGATATTTAACTTTAAAGATTAATATTTTTTTTTCAAAACTAATCATATTATGTTTATTATTAAAAAAATATTTAAATATAAATTAATTTAAATTTAAAATAATATAATAAAATAAAATTTCTTATTTTATAAATAGAAGTTCACCATGAGCAAACATATTCATCATGTCAATCACAAGCTCCTAATTTACTTATTTATTGGTTATAGTTTTATTGTTTTATGTTTTAGTGTTTTTTGGGGTATATTTTTGGTCAAATTTGTTAGAAATTTAAAATGCATTTTAAATAACAAATAAATTATATCACCAAAATTCCTAAGGGAAAAATTTTAAACCTAAAATAACTAGAAAAAAAATTCTTTTACTATTCAAAATCAGAAAATATTCATTTAATAAACAAAACATTGCAAGTAAGAAAAAATTATAAAACTTAAATTATAGTTTTTTTGTGGTTTCGAAGCATTTTCTAGGTTGTTTTGAAGGGCTTTTTTGATGGTTTTTTGTGGTTTTATAGGTTGGTTTTGTGGTTTTCTAAGTTGTTTTGAAGGATTTTATTTTATGGTTTTCTAGGTTCGTTTTGTGATTTTTTTTAACTCTTTTAAAGGGGGCTTTGTGGCTTTCATGGTTTTTGTATGCTTTTTTTTAAATTAATTTGTTTAATTTTGCAAAAAAATTTAAATGAAAAGACAAAAGAATGGAATACCTACCTTTGTTTGAGCCTCTGGGACGTCGGTAGGGTCATTGTGATATTGGTTTGAATGCTCCATGCTCCAGTTGCTCGATCAAGCTCCAATATTTTCGGTCAAGCTATTCATACACTCTCGGCCGAGCTCTAAAATGTCTCGCGGTCTGTAAAAATGGTGCACACAAGCTGCGGGTGGGAAATTTAATAAAAAAATGGCCTAAATGATCCTTAGGTGTGGATCAATCATTAGAGCTTAATTGAGTCCTAAAGTCCAATCAAGGTTTTTTTTTTAACCCTCAATCGCATGCTTAAATTTCTCGATCAAGTCATCTTTTGTTCCACCTAAACATGCCCTCTCTCACTAGAAAGTGTAATCCAACTCCATGCTTTCACCCTTGTTTATCTCGAAAGCATATGTATTTTATCTTGTGTTGTTTATTGGAGTCAAGGAAAATTATTAAGGATATGGTAGTGAGAGGCCTATTCTCTAAATGAGGGTCCTACTCCAAATGGTGTGAGGTCTATTTGGAACATCATATCAAGGACACCCCCTGATTATTAGCATCGCCTAGTACCGTCAACATCCCCCACATCTACTCATATATGTTTATCTCTCTCATGCTTCCTCTTCCTCTCATTTTTCATCCTCTCTCTCTCTCTCTCTCTCTCTCTCTCTCTCTCTGCGCCTCCTCCATCCCCCTTCCTCTATTTCTCTAGCCCTACTTCCCTCACTTAATTGATGCTTCATACCAACCCCCCTCTCTCTCCAGCTTTGTCTCTATCTCCCTCCCTTATCTGTCTCTATATCTCCCTCCCTCCCCCTCTCTCATTCTCATCCCCCCTACATCATCCATCTCTCTCTCTCTCTCTCTCTCTCTCTCTCTCTCTCTCTCTCTCTCTATATATATATATATATATATATATATATATATATATATATATATGTTTCTAGGATATTTGATAACAGTAAGATCATTTTATGTTGCACTAATGGAAGATTGAGTCATTTCAAGGATATGTTGGCTTTTAAAATTTAAAAAAAACGAATTATATAATTAAGATTATGAATTTTGGAAAAATAGTTGTGCACAAGAACAAACTATTATCTACAACTTGACATGTTTTTGTACTAACATTCCATCTTTTAGATATTGAAAAGTTGTATCAACAAAATCAGATGCATTATATTTAGGGTATTGTTAAGGATTCAATTATTATGCTTCTATGTAGTATTATATTATACTATTCTTGAAAAATCATACATATAGAATATAGGTGAATATTCATTAAAAAATTTGTAAGTTACTATTAGAAATGGTAAGTTTTTGGGGGAGTTTATATATATATATATATATATATATATATATATATATTCATAATGTTGAATATTCATTTCATAGAATATCTAAAAATAGCCAAATAGGAAAAAAAATCCACTAAAAAATTCCCAATTTATATTTTGCATAAAAAATAATGTTCAAATTTTATGAAAATTCACACAGACACAATTTCTTTCAGGATGGATCCATTTTAACCATGAATCCAGAAAGTGCCAAGCTGGATCAAATTTCTTGATGTGTAAATCTGTTTTAGAGTGCAAAAAAGAAAACATGTTTACCCATCAAGAGATTTCATCCCTCTTAATACTTGACATATCTATGGTTATGATGGATTTATTGGTTTTCTCTCTCCACACACCATGTATAGTTTATTGTTGTTTAAATTTCATTTTTGAATGCATAAATGGATTCAATGCCTTGAACATCCCTTAAGACACTTTGATTATATTTAAGGTATTTTTTAAGGATTCAATTATTATGCTTATGTATAGTATTATATGCCACTATTATGGTTTGAAAAATCATACATATAGAATATAGTTGAATATTCATTAAAATAATGTAATACCGCCTAGCATAGAAGCTTTCGTAAAACTTAATATATTTACAAGTTGAGATATTATAAGTTTAGTGAATCATTTAAATTAAAGGTTCTTGATAGTCATAGATCTATGGTAATATCCATTCCACGTATATAAAAACATGGTAAATTTAAAATAACCACAAAGAAAAACCCTAATATTATTCAATTATTATGTTAAAATAACTCCTTCTAAACCCATTTAGTTACTTGTTGACGTCTTATTATCCTCTTGACGTGTTATAGTTAGTAACTAGTTGACATATGGTTATCCTCTTGGCGTGTTACAGTTAGAATCAAGATTCGGTTAGAAGCTAAATGAATTCTTGATAACCATGTATTCCTTCTTGCCATGGATCTATTCTCGGGGAGAAACAAAAGGAAAAGGTGTGATTATTATTAAAAGGAAAAAGAATCCTTGTGTTTGTAGAAAGAGAGGTGGATAAATTTGCATCCTCTCACTTGTTCTTCACCTGTTTCTGTTTCTGTTTTTGTTTTTTTTTTTAAAGTTTGCTTGCATGTGGGGGAGAATGATAACTCATGGGGAATAAAAGAGGTAGAATAGAGGGTTTGGGAAGATATTTAGAATTATGGATAAAACAAACTATGTTCCCATATACAATCAATGACGAGATATTTTTGGGAAAGAAAATCCATTGAAAGTTTTCCATATTTTGTGGATTACAGCAGTCCCAGTGATATCCCAACTACAAACACACTTACTTCTTGCTATGATAGTGGCTATGTATCCACGTGCAACCTATGTATGTGTAAAATATCATGCCATGGTAATATGAGCTTCTTGACTAAGGAAAGACTCACTCAACCACAATTTGACTCTTTGGTATGCTATCTGGTTTTGATGTTTAATTTCCACATTTGGGTACAACAAAGATCAATTGTTTTGATGTTTGATTAGACTTTAGTTGTTTCTAAAGTGTTGGTCTTCTAAATACCTGATCCAAAAACAACAGAATTGACTATTTGCTCAATTTCATCAAATATTAACTAAGGTTTCTTTTTAAGTGAATTAATAAGGAAAATGGATTTTTATGTGCCTTAAACTTAAAAACTTGAAATCTGAAATCAACCATGAACAACATAAATAAGAATCAAACACAAAAATTTGATGACGGAGTTCGTCCCTCCTGGACTACATCTCTGGGTCTGCGTCCAATAAGCGTCCCATGAATTAAAAATGCTCATAGAGTCTCTTTACATAAAAATTCACCATTCTCGAATCTGCTCACAGGCTTTAATGGCTGCTGCCAAATGATAGGCCTCAAACTCAGCGTCCCAACACAACTTTCAGATTACAAAAAGGCCTAATATTGGTCAAGATATGCATCAAAAGGCATTTAGAGACACTGTTAAAAACAATTACAGATTCAGCCCTTATAACCCGCTTGGCTCTGGTGCAGTGGAAAACTATTTTATAATACCCACAAGAGGTCCCGCGGTCAAACCTGCGGGCCTTCCGGGATTTGATTGGTAATACATAGCATAATGTTACAACAACCAAATGGTAATATTAACATGGCGCATGTAATATAGTATGGTTGTTATAACCCTGTGCCATATATATCAAAACAAATGTTTTAACATAGTCGACGGTGATACATTAAATTCAACCTATGGCATATAGTTTATAACCAAAGTTTAAACATAGTTGTCGGTATTATCAATCTCCCCACGTGGTTGTAATGTATGTTAACTTTGGCTTATGGGCATTGTATTATGGTTGGCCTGCACGATATGATTTGGATTGGTGTCATTATATTTAGCATTGGCGTTAAACAATCTGAGGGTCACGGGTTTGACCCACAGCTTGGTAGTTTGATTACCATCTTAGCTTTGATCGTTGTTTCAGAGGAAGTAAGGAATGCATTTACAATGGGAATTTGAAGGTCAATATGGGCATTACCCCGATGAGGATCGAGATCATGAGCTTAACTCATTAATGAAAATTGAAATGGTAGGAAGAGATAAGTATCTTTGGAATTTTCTTGAATGGAAAACATATGTGTTATTTTGTTAGTCTATTGAAAGAGTCCTTCAAAAGAGTACATGGAAACCCTACACATAAGAAGATAAAGAAGGCATGAAAATACTAGCTATTGGTCATATTTCTTGGAAAGTACATGTGTTTTAATAGTTATTATGTTTAGTTTCCTTTTGAGAACAAGGTTACATATTTGCATGCATGAAAACAATAGATAACAAGTTAGATTACTAAAGAAAAAAATTGTTCTTTTGCATACATGGATAGAAGACCTATTGAGCTTGATTTCTTTTAAAATAATATATGATTTTTTTCATTAGTTTCTCGAAAAGAAGAACATGTGCTTATGCACACATAAATAACAATATAATGCTAATTTCTTGGAATAGAATATGTGTGAGGTGCATAAAATAATAGTCATCATGTTAATTTCTCTTAGAAAGAATATGTGTTTATTTTTCTACCATCTTGAAAAGAGAAAAGGGTGTTTGCTTGCATGAAAGGAATGGTTGATATGCATTTGATTCGTAGAAAAATAAATGTGTTTTTGCACGCAATATTTAGTTAGATTCCTTTGGAAAGAAAGATGTGCTTTACATGCATGAAATCATTACTATTATGTTAGTTTTATTATGGAATAGAGCATGTGTTTTTCATGTACAATATCCAATGTGAATAGCTCTCCTTTGCAAAGATAATGTTGGAAAGAACATGCAGTTATGTGCACAATAATAACATATATTACGTTAGATTTCTTGTGAAAAATAACATGCATTCACATGCATAAAAATAATATATATTGTATTAATTCTTTTGGAAAAGAATACATAATTTCATATACAAAGGAATAACTGAGAGGCTAGTCTTTTTTGAATAAATTTTATATAATTGCATGCACTGAGATCAAAGCTAAGATGCTAATATCTCTTAAAATAATATGGACAATTGTAGAGGTCTGTCTTGGAAAAGAATATGTGTTTATGTGAGGGGAATATTTATTTTATAGATATGCTTTGATATTTATATGCTTATAATTAATGTATGTCCAGTGTTGTTAAAGGAAGCATGTTATGATACTTTGTTTACATTTCATGTATGCACATGAATAGATGGTGAATCATCAGTGCTTTATATTTATTATTGGTTTGATTAATATTTGATCTAATCGTGACAAAGCTTGCTCACAATAGTAGTTGCAAAAAAAACTGCAACATATCCAAAAGATGGATTATGTTTAATATTATGGAAAACCACTGACTAGTGGTTTATATAGATTGAAGGAATGTCAGTTGTAGGATAATCCATTGATGGGAAGAACCAGGCCCCAAAGACACAATCCTCAAGGATTTGTGCATAAATGATATCATGATGATTGTAATAGATTATAGTTCATTATGTTGTATTTAAGACGATATTTCTTGTAAGATATTATGATATTGGTCAAGGGATCGACTCCCCTACAAGACATTGAGTGAGGGGTGAACGCCCTCATGAACGTTTAATCAAGTAAAACATATGTTGGTTTTTCTCTATGGGTTTTCCAAGGTATATTGGTATTAAATGATGGGTTTCCCAACTATGTCATTCTTATGATGTTGATCTCTTACCGTGACATTTACATTATCAAGTATGTGATTATCTAATATAAAAATTAATGCAAGGCTACATTAGGGAGCTTATGTTATTATACTACAAAAATGGTTGTTTTATAATGTGGTTTACTATTTCATTCTTAAAATTTACTCTATGTAATGATGATGATATTATCCAATGGCCAATTAAGAATATGGGGTAGTAATTCAGAAAATTCGTGGGTAAATTGTGTAAAATGTTTCTCATCCTATGTGTTTTTATGTGAGGTTACCAAGGGATGTAAAAAAATACATGTAATTTACTGTTAAAAACAATACATTTTTAGGAAATTTTATCGATTTACTTATTTATATATATGTGTGTGTGTGTCCACGCGTGTAAAAAAATAGTCAAAATTTTAGTCACATTTGTGAGTATTGTTTTTTAGAGAATGTCCAAAAAAAATAGGCAATTAGAAAAAAATTTCCCCTAAAAGATTCCCAATTTATATTTTGCATAAAAAATAATGTACCAATTTTATGAAAACTCAAAATTCACATAGACACAATTTCTACTAGTATAGGTTCACCGTAGTCATGGATTTAGAAAGTGCTGAGAGAGATCAAATTTCTTCATGTGCAAACCTCTTTTAAAGCACAAAACTTGAAAAAAGGTTTACATATAAGAGATTTGATCCCTCTTAATGCTTTACATATCCATGGTTATGATGAATCTATATTGGTTCTCTCTACACGCACACCACATGTGTAATTTTTGATTGGTTAAATTCCATTTTTTAAATACATAAATGGATTCAACACTTTGAAAATCACGATTGTGTAGACTACTCATTTTAAATTTACAATTCCAACAAATCTCTATTCGATTCTAGACAAAGGAAAAATCATACCTACAAACATGTAAAATAACGAGGCTACTTAAAATGTTTTAACCATAACAATTTATTTTTTCAATTACTTTATATAATATTTACTTAATTTCTTGTTAACCATATATAATACATACATATTTTTCATTGAAATATTCTATTTAAAATGAGAATTGAAATAGTTTAATATTCTATTGAAAATGACGATTGAAATATTTTGTTCATAGATCATATTGTTTACATTATGCATATTCAAATAGTTTATTCAAGTTATATATGGAAATACTTGTAAAAAGTATCAGAGTTATTTATCTTTTTTCAGTCAAAAGTGAAAATATAAGATTTTTTATTTTCATTATTATATCGCTTCCAAAAGTTAATTCTAAATTATGTTGCTTCACATGAAAGTGAAATTTTTACCACACATCACATAAGTGAAAGTAGGATTATTGATATTATATAATGCTTTTAATTGAAACTAATCAAATATGTATATTCATTTCTGTTTTTTTATTATAGCTGACATTGTTTTTTATTTAGAGAGTATTTTATTTATAATTTTAAAAGGGAAACTTTTCAACTCCACTTTGAGTACCAAAGGAATTATGCATCCCCTTATACTAGGTTGTAGAATGCAACTCTCGATGCAATTAACAAAAATTACATATTAGGAAAGCCAACTCATTTTCATGCATTTCATCTTTTTTTCACCATCTTCAAATTCGTTGTATAAGTACCTCTAATTATCCCTCCAAGATTAATAAATTATTATTTTTCCAGATTTTCATTGCCAATAACATACCTCCATTGTTTATGTACATACTTAGAAAGCCAACCTCCTTTTAAAATGTCGTGACTAATCGATACACTAGTTTCATTATCTTTTTTTCACCATCTCTAAATTCGTTGTATAAGTACCTCTAATTATCTCTCCAAGATTAATAAATTATTATTTTTCCAAATTTTCATTGCCAATAACATACCTCCACCCTTTATGTACATACTTAGAAGGCCAACCTTTTAAAATGACGTGACTAATTGATACACTAATTTCATTATGAGAAGTGACTGATGAATACACTAGTTTACATCTTCATGTGATTAGTTTTACTTTTTCCTAAATGATCTAACTTCATATGTTTTTTCCATAACATAGTTTGAATCATTCAATTGATTATGTTGTACCTCTATGTTTCACTTAGGTACAAGATATTAAATTGGATGAATGATGTGGGATTTCGAAGATTGTCGGAAACCATGGCCACAATGTAGTTTAATAAATCAACTAAGTGGATTGGTAAGACATTAGCCCTTAGGGGTGCATCTTGTTGGTCAGCGAACACTCTGTTAAGGTGTTTGTGTTGTTGTGCAGGTCACAAGTTCAAAACTCACTCTGCATAGTGGTGGTGTGGTTGCACTTGTAGCTTATAGTGGCAGTCACCGAGGATCAACTCCTCCATGTCACGTGAGTATAAGAGTCGACACATTACCGATTCCACTCGGCTAATCATAAAAAAACATAAACACATTAAATAAATTGTTAAAGATGATACGAAGAATTAAATGGTCAACAAAGTAGTAGAGAAAGACTTTTGAATTGTCTTAAATGTGTGGTTACTTAAGTGGATAGTATAAATTAGAATTGCATGCTAATACAATAAAGAGGTTAAGATAGAAAAAATATTCAAATAAATTTCAGATTAAAATGAAATTAATGAATAAATGTACTTTATAATGGTTAAGAAAATGTTTTTATCTATTTATTTATTTTTTAATATTTATATATTGTTAAATTTCATTCGATTTCAAAATTATGTGTAGGTTTATGAAATTTTTTAAATCTAGATTATACCAAGCATGGTCACGATTTGACCTTGGAAAGGCAAGAGGTATGAATAGAGTAGGGAAAGACATTTTGTAATGAAGCAAACTACATTCAATTATGTCATGGGCATCATAACTGAAATGTAACCTCATTGCGAAATTAGAGATAATCTCGTTGCAAAGATGTTAAAGTATTGTTCATCGAACTAATATAACTAGCAATTGTCTGAAAAGGTACAAAGAGAGGCCGATAGACTTGTGAAGTTGGAATTGTTGAATTTTTTTATTCTGGGAGCGATGTCCATTTGCAAAACTATAATTTAGAAATCGCTGTCAATGGTCAGGGTTTTATAATAATACAACAAGAAAGGTCAACTCTAAAATTCTAGAAACAACGAAAAATTGATTTTCCAACATATGTCCTACAATATGGAATTCACTAACTGTTATAATTGTTAGACAATAGCTAAGTACAACAACAGTTACATCTCTAAGGTATCTGGCAAAGACATTTAGTAAAAAGTCTTGACTTCAAGATCCCGAGTTAGCAATTCAAAAAATCTTTAGAACACAAATTTCTTACATATAGGATGGGCATCTTTTCAAAGTCCATTGTCAAAGGTAGAAATAGTGAGTTACCATCAAACCTGTATGCCATATGTTATTATGCAATCCATGACACTACCACATTTATCCTCCTCGTATAGGTTATTTTCAATTCATCCTTGGATATCTTATGTGAATCTTCCTTGCAAAATGCTCTATGAAATGAAATGAACTCACATTTGCTATAACAAACAGGGAAATAGAGAAAAATAAGAAGTAGAAGTAGAGATACAATGCACCACAATTTATGCCCTTGCCTCATGGGCCACCCAATATCAGTAGAAACAGAGATGAAAGTTTGCTGCATTCGTTCATCTAAGGTGTCCAAACTTGCCCAAATTTATGTATCATATAAGTTAGAGAAATAAAATGTGTCCTACCAATAAAATTGCAGAGGAGAGAAAATAAAGCTTTCTCCATACCTTGAGAAAATAAAGCTTTCTCCATACCTTCAAAAGGAAAACAATGAAAATGCACTTTTAGAGCTTAGAATAATCTTATACAATGAGAAACGGCTTAGCCTCTTCTTTTTAGTATGCTCTTCTCCCATCACCTTCGGTTATAATATCTTTAAAAGCTCCACCACTGGGTATCATAGGCAAGACATGCTCCTGGTGTGGCACAATGGCATCCAATAAATATGGCTCGGGGTATCGAGCATTTGTGAAATGGCCTCCCTGACATCTGCTTTCTTTGTTACCCTAGCTGCTGGTATATTGCATGCATCTGCCATCTTCAAAAGATTGAGGAAAATCTCAGATTCAACAGATGGATCCCCGAGGTAAGTATGTGCTCTGTTTGCTTTGTAAAAGCGATCTTCCCATTGAACCACCATGCCCAAGTGCTGATTGTTCAATACCATCATCTTAACAGGCAAGTTTTCTACCATGATGGTGGCCAATTCTTGCACATCCATCAGAAAACTGACATCTCCATCTATTTCAACAACAGTAGCCCCTGGGTTGGCCACGGCAGCTCCCAAGTGCTGCATGCAAAACAAATCCCATAGCCCCGAGACCCCCTGATGTCAGCCACAATCAAGGTCTCTCATATTGGAACCATTGGGCTGCCCACATCTGGTGTTGGCCCACTCCAGTGCTGATTATAGCATTACCATCAGTTAATTCACATAGCAGTCGAATGGAAAACTGGGGAGGAATGGCATCCTCAAAATCTTGGAAACTCAAAGGCCATCTTCTTTTATGTTCTCGTAAGTCCCCATTTCACTCGGAAAACTCCAGTCTATCATATCATTCTTGCAATTGTTTCAAACGCCCATCAAACTCTGCCGGTGAATGGAACTCAAAATAGATTGCAATTCTATCATCTTTTTGCCATTTTTTTTGGTTTAAACTTGATTGTGTACAAATAATAATGAAGATGTGGCCTCATTTTCTGTTGGTGACTCATCTTCTCAATGTGAAGAGCAGCTTTCATCCACCAATGTCATTCATCAGCATTACGCATAAGCACACAGACACTGACTCAGGCAGGGAATGGACAAATATCATAAATACAGAATTTTGATTGCAAAACAACTTTCTGCCATGGATAGCCACCGACAACACCCTCTAAGAGAATTGAAAATAAAAAGAGAAGGGTGTTCGTTGCCGTCAGAAACCTTTGGTGATAAACTTAATTGTGTATGCTCAATTTCACTTGCTAGCTTCTAATCCGAAATGGAGAGCTTGAAAACATTTCATTCTGATGTGAAATTTCTGCCCTGGATGGCCACTGACAATGCCCTGTAGGAGAAGTCAGCAATTCCATAAAAAGAATTTATAAATTAACCGCTTTGCCTTAGTGGGCTACTAGTGAACCCCAACGTACTCCATGGACTCATCGAAGGGAGGGAATTCATTTAAATTTGGAGACTTGCCGCTCTCCACATATTAAAGAAGTACCCAATCCCAAAATGCGGGATTGTTCTCCGCCCAAATCTCTTGGTCGTCAATGCAGTGTTCCGCTTTCAAACCAGAAGATGGAACGCTGGTTCAGATGACAGCGACAATTCTTCTGTGGCGAACTTGGCGGCAGAGTCTTGAATTTCAGGTGGCGATAGCGACAATTCTTCTGTGGCGAACTTGGCGGAAGAGTCTTGAATTTCAGGTGGCGATAAAGAAGAGATGCAGGGGATTTCCAGTGGGGAAAGGGGAAAATTTAGCTTTCCTTTCGATCCTCTCAGGTAATATGCGGCAAAATCGTAGGCGCATGCAGCCTTTTCTAGTTTCGTATGATGCTCTGCTGCTCCTGCCCCAGATTCTGTTGATACCACACACACAGCCTCACATAACCATTCAAAACCCTAACATGACCAAATCTGAAAGCGGTTGATATGATAACACATGTTGCGGAAGCCGGGCAGTTGAAATGATAATAATCCAATGGATAGTATTACTCTGATCGTCTAACAAAGTGATCTAAGAACTCACCATTGCACGCAGCGGCATAGAGAGGAGTTCTTTTTAAAGGGAAATGATTTACCACGTAATTACTTTGAGTAGACAACTTATCAATTCATCTCAAATTAGCACAGTGGATCGCAGAGTGACTATGGTTAGTCTACCTAATCAATTTCCAATGTGACAATTACAGCATCTTTGTTAATTTGTGAAATCTTATAAAAAGAAGAGCAAAAACTTGAAAAAAAACGTAATATATTTTTCTGTGTAATCCCAACCTCAGTTTTTTTTAGGTTGTTCTGTAAATCACTAAAGGAAAAATGTAATATATTTTTCTGTGTAATCCCAACCTCAGTTTTTTTTGTAGGTTGTTCTGTAAATCACGAAAGCTACGTCGGATGTTAAATTTAATGAAATTTGTAAATCACGAAAGCTGCGTCGGATATTAAATTTTATATACAATATATGAAAATTTAAAATACATACTTTACTGGGATGTTCATGAAAATGTAAGTTTGTTACTTGTACATATTTCCACTGTAGCCCATCCTCAAGTAGAACAGAAGAAGATTTGCAATGCCATTCAATTCTAAAAACATCCATGAAACAAGGAAATTTACTCCGGATAAGATAATTTTCACATTAAAAGCAATAATAATAAGGTTTATGATTATTCTTTATAATCAGCCGAGATATTTAATTCACTTTTTTACAACAGACAGCCTAATTATTAACCTTTCTACTTCTGAAAGCAGTAATAATAAGGTTTATGATTATTCTTCATAATCACCTAGATATTTAATTAACTTTTTTACAACATACAGCCTAATTATTATCCTTTCTGCTTCTAATCATCACCATTTAGCGAAACAACTCAAATATCAATTTTGCGCTGACTGCTCTGCACTCTTTATAACTGGCCACATTTGTGATGAGAAGTATGAGGGTTATTGCATTATGATTATTCTTTATAATCAGCCGAGATATTTAATTCACTTTTTTACAACAGACAGCCTAATTATTAACCTCTCTACTTCTGAAAGCAGTAATAATAAGGTTTATGATTATTCTTCATAATCACCTAGATATTTAATTAACTTTTTTACAACATACAGCCTAATTATTATCCTTTCTGCTTCTAATCATCACCATTTAGCGAAACAACTCAAATATCAATTTTGCGCTCACTGCCTTGCACTCTTTATAACTGGCCACATTTGTGATGAGGAGTATGAGGGTTATTGCAGTTCAGCTTACAGGTTGAATGATTGGTTAATGTGGTTGCTGCAGTTTAATCAAACCAAAATATGCACCTCCTTCGCCTTTGCTCAGTAGAGAAGCGTGATTTCCTTGTTCAACAACCTTTCCATTCTCAATGACTGCTATACTGTCAACGTTCTGAATTGTGCTCAAACAATGAGCTACAACCACGCTGGTTCTTCCTACCATGACTCCATCCAGTGCTTCTTGAACAACTTTCTCCGAATGACTATCCAAAGCACTCGTTGCCTCGTCCAACAGCAAGATGCTTGGATTCTTTATAATTGCCCTTGCTATTGCTATTCTCTGTTTCTGCCCCCCAGACAACTGAGTTCCCCTGTTGCCGGTGTAGGTCTCATATCCATCCCTCATGCCACTGAAACATTAACAATGCATGGAATCTAACAAGAAGTCTGGCAAGTTGTTCATATAGGGCTTATTTATTTATAAGTTAAAAGAAAAAGATAACCTGCATTGAATTCAGTAAGAATATTTATAATAACCACTAATTTTTAGGTTTAAAAAACTTGGTTAATAAAACATGAAGTTTAAGATAGGATTCATGAAGTGTCCCATGGAAATTATGTTTTGTAAGTTCAGAGAAGTTTGTGAAACAACTTATACATCATGAAAAAAGAAACAACTTATACATCATGCAAAAATAAAAAATCGTGGTTGGAAAGCAAATTTTGCAATGGCTGAAAAACAAATTGAACAGTGGTCTCAGCACAGTCTTCTTACAGTGAAAAGGAAACGAAATTGAAATAAGGCGAAGCAATTCTGGTTAAATTGTGGACGAAGCCTCTCTGCAGTCATCCAGCTGAGCTGAAATATCAGACACGGGGAAGGCCGCTTCGCAGATCCAAGGCTCTGTAGTAGTGCAGAAGTGAAGTTTGTGGAGTCTGAGGCTTCTCGCTAACGCAGTTCAGAAACTGTGAGGCTCCGAGGCAAAGTGAGTAATGAGATGCCCATAACCACGTTCCGAATTTAATTGCATCTCAGAAGTTCTCACCGAAAGGCAAGGCTTTGTTCTGAGATTGACAGGGTCCCTCACTAATAAAATTAAGTAGGATAGTTTGGGTTCGTTGTGTAATTGTCTAGTTATATCTGTATCGGATGCTGACCGAATTAACGTCATGTAGTAATTGTCAGATTTGTTGAATTCAGAATAGTGGGGCCTGTATTTGGAACTGATTTAACGGTGAAATTGGACCAATTGAACACTGTTGTGTTTTTTGCATGGTTGAAATCTAACAGTATTAGTGTATTGTGGACTGTAAATATAGGAAGTTAAATTTTGCAAGGAATGACTTATTGGTTGTGAAATAAAGAAACTTTGTTGTACTGCTTAAAAAATCCCTAACCAGAACAAAACCATAGAAAATTGCCCTGGCCCATTACAGATATGATACATCATTCAAAAATTAGACATGTTTTGCTGATATATATCTATATATCGTTTTACTACTGTTATAACTGCTGTAAGAGTGACTTTTCGGATCTGATTTATGTGGTATAAGTTGCCCTAGAGGATTGAAATTTATCCAAGTTGTCGAGTATTATTTTCTCCTTGGATTGCCTAGAAGATTGGGCTGTTAGAAAGTGAAATATTTTATTATTAATTTATTTCCACCTTGTTTATATTCTATTTCATAACATTCCTAGGGCTGAAAATTCACACAGTTAAAATCTGGGAAACCTCTAGTCAAAGAAATGATGCTTCAATTTTGCATTAATATTCGAGAACATTGCATGGTATCAAAGCTTGTGGCTGAAATCACTCTAGAGTAAGAGGGATATTGTATTCAGCTAGAGATTACCTGGAAGCTAAGTCACCTAACACGGGGATTCGGGACACGTAGGATTCGGGATTCGTGGTGTCGGATTCGGGACACGCTGACCCCCGGAACAGGACACGTTAGGACACGTTATATATTATTTTATTAAAAATATATATATAATATATATTTAAAAAAATATATATATATATATATTAAAAATTAGATATTAGCATATTTCTTACACAAATTTTAATTAATGATACAAATTTATTGATTTCAAAGTTCAAACATAGATCTTGATTCTTCATCTATAGCTATTAGCATGCATAGTACATACAAAATTCAAATAAATGTCAGTGGTACTAGTCACATAAACATAAATGATAAACACACTGACAACTGTAGTTTTCTCATTAAGTCATCAAATCAAAATCTGTTACATAGGTAGGGAAGGGAAAAGCATTAGTGCCAGGTTCAGTTCTGGCACTGAAAGCCACTGATTACACATTTCAATAGGGAAGGGACATTCTGTCGTATGGTAAACATATATCTTCCTCTTCAAGATTGAACTTGAAACCCATGGAAAGCATTTCCAAACAGATCTCTTTATCTTCAAGATTGGACTTGAAACGCATGGAATGCATTTCCAATTAGAATAGGTCCATCGGACACTGTATTAAACAGAGTCTGATGGTATGAATAAGACACAGGAATCTTAAATACAACAAATTTAGCGAAAACTAAATATATGATCCATTCAGATCATTGACGTGGCTTCCGTAATAAGTAATTGGATAGTTGTTCTCTTAGGGTTTGAGCATTTGCATCTGCAAATGGGCAGAATTGTTGCTTGTAACCCGAATCATGATGATGTGATAAGGGAACATCGGCGTGCAACTCGTCACCTTGATCAATGATGATGTTATGCAATATACAGCACACAAGGATTATTCGAGGCAATTTATGTTTGTCTGGTCGCCACATCACCCCATCGATAATTCTCCATGTTCCTTTGAACCGTGCTAACGCCCGCTCTACAACCAATCTTGTGCCATGGTGCTTCTTATTGAACTCAATCTTGGAAGCAGAAAGATCAACTGAGAGAGACACGCCCCCTTTTAACCTAGCAGCAGTTCCGAGCCCTCGAAACGAATCCGCAAACCAGGACTCGTCATAAAATTCGAGACACGATTTGAAAATTCGAGACACGATTTGGAAATTCGCGGCACGTTACTGGACACGACGTGTCACAAGAGGACACGACGTGCCCTGAAATCTTGACACGAATCCGCAGAGAATCGTGTCGGATTCGACCGATTCGCGATTCGTCAAGGGTTTTGGACGAATCCGGTTTCACAGCCTGGAAGAGGTACTTGACCTTGTTGAGTTTGTGGGGTTTGAAATAGTGTTCCACAGGGACGCGTCCCCCAGGGTTGGGTGCACACACCCCTCGCACCCGGGATGGGGGGATGCCTGGGGAAATGTTGCAGGGGGACGTTTCACCAGTGTGGGGGACGCGACTGCCCAAAAGGGGGACGCCTGGGGACAGTTTGAAACAGTGTTTCACAGGGACGCGTCCCCCAGGGTTGGGTGCACACACCCCTCGCACCCGGGATGGGGGGATGCCTGGGGAAATGTTGCAGGGGGACGTTTCACCAGTGTGGGGGACGCGACTCCCCAAAAGGGGGACGCCTAGGTGTCCCCCCTCAAAATGGGCTATGCGTCCCCCCTTAAATTTGCTCGTAAACAATGATTTATGACAGGGGAAACCTAGTATTTGACCATATTGCCCTACTAATGCTATGCAATTCATGGTAATGTTAAATTTTTAAAGTAACAGTGGCATTCTCCTTTGTCTTTCATTTTCATCATTTTCTCCTTTATCTTTCATTCTTTCTCCTTTATCTTTCATTTTCATCCTGTTCTCCTTTATCTTTCATTTTCATCCTTTTACTTAAAGGAGAATGCCACTTTTACTTAAATTTTTAACATTACCATGAAATGACTCAGGATGTTTGAGAGTGGTTCCGACTTCATTGGATTTCATATGGAGAAAGTGGAATTTTAAATCACTCAAAATCCAGCGGACTTAACAGTTTTTCAAGAATTCAGGATTCGATGGATTGCAATGTTTCCATTGCGTTTTGTCATGTACAAGGGTATGGAATTAGTATTTAATCAAGAGCACCAAGCCTTGTGTGTACTTTAAAGTGACTTTTAGACTCATCACTCCACTGTTTTTGAGTTTTAGTTATATCAATTTACTATTCCAGCTTTTAGATTTCAGTATATATTATTGTCTATTTGGCTTAGTACTAATTAGATTCTAGAATGATGAATGATGAATTTTAATTTTAAATCAATTTAGAATCTAGAATGATGAATGATGAATTTAATTTTAAATCAATGTAGATTCTAAAATGGTGAATAATGAAGGATGAATATGGATTAGAGTATTTCATTATTGAATCTCGTGGTCTATGGATGAATCATGTACGTATTAGTAAGGATGATGAGTATGGATCACTGTATTTCATTATTTAATTCAATTATGTGTGTATCATTGTATTTATGCTTTCATTATTGAATATGAATTTGAAATATATATATATATAAAAAGGAAAAAAAATTATATAGCCCGACGTCCCCCCTCCCCTAAAATTTGAGGGTACTCCCACACGTCCCCCTTGTGCGTCTCCCCGCACCCACATCTCCCCATCCCGGAGTCTTGGTGGAACATCCGTCACTTTCAAATCCTAGGTTGCTCGAGAGAAGCACCTTGACCCTTGGAAGGGTTGTTTCTACTTCATGTATTGTTGACTTTGTGCACTTGAAACTTGTTCGGTATGCATAAAGTGACTCAATCTTCGAGAGTGTGATAGATTATATGGAACTTACAATTTTGTTACATGGAAGCTCAGGCTTCAGATTCTTATGAAAGAGGCTGATCTTATGAGGGGAAGTGCTCAATGAGTTTCTACAGGATACATATTTCACAGAAAATATATACATAAAAAAAATTTCATTCCAGACTAACTTGTCTCTAAGGTGGATGAACTCAACAATGAGATGTTCAAATAGAAATGTTCCTCTGCTTCATAAGCAACGAGAATGCTATCAAACATATTGATCAACTACAAACGAAAAACAGCAACACATAAATATAAATAAACTAAAATATCATAACAACAAAGGCAACTGATTCCAGCTGGGTTGCAATGCAAGATCTTCCATTGGCTCAGCTATACAGAGTAAGCAGGATGAGATTCTTTCCATGGCAGGGTAACCCAATTAGGCAATTTTCATAACCAGGTCTGAAAAGGCCACAATCAACTCCTCTTTGCTTCAATTTACCCCAATCAATTTTCCAACTGAGCCTTTCATCTAGCAGATTGTGAACAGCATAATTGAGGAAACACTAAATATCCATTAAATTGTGGTCATTGGAGCAATAACACCTACCCATGTTCGTTAGACCAGAGAGTGGGTAGGAGGGGAGAGGGATGGCAGGGGAGGCAACAATATTTGGAGGGATAGACGAGGATCTGGGAGAGAAGGGCATCACAACAACATCTCCCAGGGCATCACAGCAACACAAAGGAGGGAGAAGGTTGAGTCACAAGGGAGGATCATAAAAGTTGTAGACAGAATGAGGAAGGGTTGTGGAGGTTGGCAGGAAGAAGGGAGGGAGGGAGGTGGCAACCTTCAGCAACAAGAAGGATGGGGAGGGAGGGAGCTGGCAACCTTCAGCAACAAGAAGGATGCAAGCAACATTAAGGTTCATGGAGGGTGAAGAGGGCCCTCCTTGTAACAATCCCACCTCATAACATCCATGCAACATTAAGGATCGTGGACGGTGAAAGGGGTCCTCCTTATAACAATCCCAGCTCATAACACCCATTGCCAATTTAGAAGTGTCATTTGCAAGAAGCCTAATAAACATGGGATGATCATGCATTCTCTTAGGGTCACCCATACGTTGGCCATTACATATCTGCTTCCCTGTTTGATTCATGGCTGACATGAAAAAAGGTTACTTTGTTGATTATAAGAAGTATCAATTGCAAAAAATGCAATAATCATGGATGTGCTTGATGGTCATTTTTTATCCATCAGATTTCCAAGGATAATCATGCCTTCTCCTAGGATCACAGCTAGATTGACCATTACATCTGCTTTTCTATCTGGACGATGCTTGACATGAAAGGGGGTTCTCTAGAGAGTGTTACTTTACTGAAACTTAAGTTTAAATGTAAATATAAAGTTTCCATACATCGGCCATTTTTTGCTAATATAAAATTTGCATGCATAAGCCATTTGTTGCTTTAGACGAATTACTTTGCTGTAATAAAATTTATTCAATATGAAAGTATTGCTTATAATTGTCAGTGCATCCCATTTATTTGAGCCTGTACCATTCTAGAATCCTTCTTTTCAGGCACTCCAATTTTAGTCGACCCTAATACCTATAATATCCTAGGAGTATTCTGAAGCATACTCACAAGTTTTGAAAACCTAAATGTAAGGCAACAGTATATATTTTGAAAAAATAGTGGTAAAGGGAAGTTAATATAGAAATGAATTTTTGAGACATTATGACACCTTACACACGTATTCAATTTTTTTATATAAGATGAAGACCAGAATCAGAAGGCAATTTAAGTCAGGATTCTCTGATCAAGATCAGGGTTCAGATTCAATTTTCATGTTACATACAGTTATCTTGTCAGGCAATGAATCCCATTGACGTCTATCTTCTCAGGTAATGGATCCCGTTGAATTTCAGCAAGCCTAATAACATTGTTGAACTACCTAGAAATGCAGGGCTAGGACGGACTCAGTGGTAAGATAAAGTCAGAATGCTCACTGACATAAAAAATGCACTCCCATTGTTTTAAAATCAATGGTTTACCAACCACTATTCATTTTAAGATTTTTGTTCAAAATAGCCATTTTCTTACTATGTTCCAGAGACAGACCATTCATATTACGTCCCCTGCCCCTAGATCAGTGCAAGCTTAGGGGACTATCACCACTTCTCAACGACCCTGGCAACATGCCCATTCCAGACCCCACACTAACAGCCTAAGTTACATGGTTCAGGTTCGAGTTCAAATTTTTTCATGAGGTTTGGGTGAGGTTAGCCATTAGGTTTGTCTATATAGTAAGAAATCAACATCAATAAACATAAAAAAATGCTATCATGGAACTTGGAAATTGAAAAGACAGATTACAAACTTGGGTTGCGACATGAGGTTGTGAGTTTTGATCTACGAATTTGGTCAATGGCTATGAGGTTCAATGAGATTTGCCAAACCTCGAAAAATATTTTAGAGGTTGCCAAAATTTTGAACCTCAAGGTTGAAGTTCAACAAACCTTGTGACCTAGCTAACAGCCAGGGGAGTCCTCCCTGGCTTCCACGGTGGGAAAAATCATCCTGACAGCAGCACCATTTGCAGTCCAGATTATATAATAGTTCCTCTTCTAGACAGTTTTCTATCCAGAAATTCATTAGACCTTGGATGTTAGAAGAGTGGTTACTAGTAGAGTCTGATTTGCTCTCACTTTTTGTATTCCAGATTCTAGGCATATCTCCCCAATCTGTTTTTGGCTATCAGAGCCAGTTTATATCTTCGTTTAGGGCAGTATGTAATTTCGTCTCTTACTTTCTGCTTCTTGCTTGGTCTCCCACTCTGTATCGATACAGTGGTACAGAGCAGTCCCAATGACATACTTTTGTGGTCATTCGTTGGACATTAATAAAAGTATCTTATATTATCTCATCTTATCATCCATACCCCACTGCTACCTTTTTTTATATTATCATGCGCCAACCTATGCCAAACTTCACATAAGTGTTATGCATAGACATCACACATCTCCCTCCCTCTGGGCTGTAAAATGCACCTTATTTCTCTTGGTGCAATCATAATTAGGATTCTCCAACTGATTTCAAATTGGCTTGGGATATGTTCACCTCCGACATTTTTTAAATTGTTACCCTAAACTGGTCTGAAATTAAATTCATTTCTTCTTAAGTTTAATTGTCTATTTAAGTACATTGAAACAGAATCAAGCAATTAACAGCTCTGATCAATTGCCAGAAGCATTGATTATCAGATAAAAGCGTATTAGAAACCAGAAAAAATGTCAGGACGTCAGCTACAAAAACATACACTCTAAGCCTCTTTTCATCAAAGAACAGGATTTGGATATGGGTGAGAGGTAAGTTCATGGTGTCAGATTGTAGAATCAACTAAACAGATCAAATAACTAACGAAATAAAACACCCTCTTTCATCTCTACCTACTGACAACCATGAAACAAAAATATGTACCCTCCCATGAACAAACGCAAATGTCTAATGATACTACTCTGTCAATTGCTTTAAGGTAGCTATCTCCTCATGAGAAAATTGATCCTTTGAGAATTCCCTTAGAATTGATATTTATTATGAGAACAATTTATTTCTGCATAGTCTGAAAATGGTACGCATTTAACAGTATTCTTAAGAAATTGAACAGAAAAGG
This sequence comes from Pinus tabuliformis, assembly GCA_031772625.1. Lineage (NCBI taxonomy): Eukaryota > Viridiplantae > Streptophyta > Pinopsida > Pinales > Pinaceae > Pinus > Pinus tabuliformis. The sequence goes on from CM062819.1 coordinate 687,477,307, forward strand.
AATGAGAAGGCATTCAGGTATGCATATTAACAGTTTTCTTTAAAAAATGAGCAGAAAAGGAATGAAAAGGTAATTAGTTACCATTTTGGGGGGCATCTTGCAAATCCTCAGCGGTATTTGATGCCTCCACCTTTAATCTCTTTGACTGTCTGTCCACGCCCCTTTTTCCATCTTCACTTTCATCTTCATCACTGCCCAGCTTCACAGGGGGAGCTGCAAGTTTTGACTTTTGTTTCAAACTGAACGCAAACTTCCCATTTGCAGGAGCGGGTGCAGGCTTAACTGTTGGTTTGAAACTAGTTGCCTTTTTAACAGTCAAGCTAGTCTTGAAGCTATTTGCAGATTCCAAAGAAACACCTGTCGTAACGCCTTGTGGGGAAGCTTGTTTTTTCTGTTGTTGCTGCTGGAGTTGCTTAAACCTTTCTAAGAACGACCCATCATTTACAAACAAACCTGAATTACTTTCTCCCACCATCACCTCCGAATACACAATATTGTCTGAATGCAGATGGGCAAGTTGTCCAACTATCTCACAAAATCTCTTGCATGTAGAAAAAATTCCTCCCAACTCATCAAAGCATGTGTCATGTAATAACTGACTGCATTACTTAAAGTAAAAGTCAGACAAGATTACAAGGAAAAGGGAAAAGAGAAAAACAGAAACCTCACATGGATGTAGCAAAAAAAACAAGGGGTTAGCGTAATCACGAAAGTGGGTTCCCCAGCCGATATGTCAAAACAAATTTCAGTCTGAGAAATTTGATTCATACTACTTTTTGCCAATGTTACCAAAAATATTAACAAGAAACACAATGAGAAGAAACACAATGAGAATCAGGAACAGATGAAGAGACAGGGCTCAAGGATTTTAGGTGATATGAAATGAACTCCCATGTACAAATGTGGTGTCAACATGGTAAAAGGGACAAAACAATACAAGAAATGGGTTTCCTGGACAGGCTTCTAGTAACAGTCCTTTTGCTACACCAATAGGAAGTAATTGAATTGAATTTTTCAACTGATTACAGGAAATAAACCTGTTTAAACTAACATTCAGTTTAAGGGTACATGGATAGCGGGACGAGAAATACGTCCCCTAGTCAGGCTTCTCATACCACGGCGTTTTGTTACACCAGTATCAAGATTCGACAACTTTATATAATTAAATTTTAAAAAAATAACAAAAGCACCTGCAAAAACTGAAATTTAGTTTCAACAAACCCGGCTAGGGAACCCACGCAAAAAAAATGTCCACATGAATTATAATCAGTAAAAATGTGAAAATAGAGACCCAAAGGCCTCTCTCTCCCCCTTACTTTCTCCTCTGCTTCATCCAGTGTATCGCTCTAATTGGGAAGACGGTAGATCCTCGATGAAAAGCATAAACTCAGAGATTCCGGATTCCCATCTTCCACCCTGCTCAGAGTTCAGGTCAGCGTCCTATAAAAACATCCCTAATTCTACACTATCCGCACAATGTTATCAGCAGAAGCCAACCTACCCAACAAATAAACCAAAAAAAATATGTTTTGACCATATTGCACCCACACACAAAATAACATATAAGAAAAGAGAACCCAAAAAAACCAGCATATTTTCACCGGAAGCATTCCATTAACCCACAGGACAAACTCAACCAATCAAAAAAAAAATCAACGACACTCTATAGAGAGATGAATAGAAAAACAATCACCCAAACCCTAGAAATCAATGCTCTTTTGCTCAAAATCTACAACAAAATCCCATAAACCAATATCAGTGTTTTTTATTCTTACATTTATCAAACTCTTGACACAATTCATTATTCATTATTCATTATCTCCTCATAAAGCAAATACTCGACTCTAGACCTTTATCAAAACCCTAATAAAAAAATTCGTAGTTTTGCTCTTCGCATTTTAATATTGATACAGAATCTATCGACGCAAAACATTGCAGGAAAACCTAAATAAAATGGAAGTTCAGAAAACCCGTACCTGGATCTCGATCAAACGCGCCTCTTGATTTTTGTAAAATGGTTAAATAAGGACAAATCTTAAGCGGAAAGCAGGAGGAGCAGAAACGGGAAAGCAGTTTTGGTGAGGGAGGAATATTCCATGTCAATTAAACCAGATACCATTCTGATGTCAATTAAACCAGATACCAGGGTTTAATACCAGTTGGACGCCAGATGTTAATGAAAGAATAAAAAAAGAGACGACTAAACTCATTCTGATGTCAATCAGAGAATCAAAAGATAGACGACTAAACTCATGAAAATAAAAAAATAATAGACGACTAAACTCATTGAGAATGAAAAGATAGACGACTAAACTCATGAAAATAAAAAAAAATAGACGACTAAACTCATTCTGATGTCAATCAGAAAATCAAAAGATAGACGACTAAACTCATTCAAAGAAGGCCTATCCGCCTAAAAATGAATAACGACAAATTCGGATGACCGAGGGCAATCAAATGAAGGTCGTGATCAACTGAAATTCACATGTACACAATATGACTTGTAAAATTCTAAAAGCCTCGAGATATTTTTTGCCAAACCTTATTCAAGATACTTGAAGTATATCTCATAAAAATAATTTTCAAACTTTTATTTAAATACAATCCCCAAAGATTGACATACTCCGATTTGAGATACTTGAGATTTTTAAGTTCTCCCATTCGACAAGGTAACGATTTAAACTTTTTACAAGAGTTAATATACAAGAATTGGAGATATGAAAGAGTATCTATCTCTTCAGATGTATCTGCAATGTGACTGGAATCCAACTTGAGAAATTCAAGTCGTTTCAATTCCACAATGCTGTTGGCAATGATTGTACGGCCGTGCAATGAAAATCCAATACCCTCAAAGAGGAGAGGTTAAGTAAAAATGCTTCTGAATTTCTTTCAATCCCTCATTCACTCCCAAGCTTAAAGCAACTAGTTTGGGACATCTCAATTCCTTTGCCGGCAAAGACATAATATCATTACGCATAACGGATATTCGCCTGCAATCATCCGATCCTCGGATGTCAGGGAATTGTTGAAGACTTTGACCTGCTCTCAATACACCATTTTCTTCATTCTCTCCAATATAGACTGCCATGTCCTGGACAACACCGTGAATTCTAATGAGTCATGACAACCTCTTCCACCTGAAATAAGCAACGATTTTCAAGTACCTTTACATAGCTCTCCCCAGTCTTCAGTACATAGTCATAGTCTTCAGTACATAGTCATAGTCCGCATCTTCTTTAGTCTTAACTAGGCCTTTTGCGATCCATATTTACAGCATCATTTCCACCAGCAATCCAGAGTCTTCGCTGAACATGGCAGACTAAAGAAAACAGTTTTTCAAATTAGCATCGGGCAGACTGTCGTAGCTCCATGTTAATCGTTGATACAATTCTTGATCAATTCGAGGATGAGTAATTGGAAAATTTAAATCCACTTTTCGAATCTGCTTTAAAACAAGCTTCCACTCATCTACAGCTGTGTTACCCATCATTGTCGAGGCTATTACCTTTATTGCCAGTGGCAACCCTTTACACTCCTCGGCCAACTGTCGTGCAGTCTTCTGTATATCCTCAGGAACATGGCCGTTTTCAAAAGCTACTCTCAAAAACAACTCCCAGGCGTCCTCGCTTCGGAGGGGTTGTATTTCCATGAACTGTTTTGCATTCATTTCTTGAATCAGATCTCTATTTCGAGATGTGAAGACGATTTTGCTTCCTTTGTTCTTGCCAAATTGCATAACCAATTCTTTCAGATAGAGTGCCCTCCACATGTCGTCTAAAACCAAAAAGAATTTCTTGGTCTTCATATAGGCACACAACTTCATCTTCACCATATCGGGAGAACAGTTGGTCAGATCTAAATTAATTGCAGAAGCAATGTCATTTTGCATTTGTAGAATTGGAAATTGGGCAACTGTAACCCAAATCACATGATCAAAAACGTCACTAACCTTGTAGGTGTTGTAGACTTTTTAAAGCAAGGTTGTTTTTCCAACACCACCCATACCGTATACACCAATTATGCGAACATGGGGAGCTTCCAAAATCCATCTCTGTAGCTGTGCCTCGGCAAATTTTATTTCCAATCCGACCAATCCGGTGTCGGGTTCATCCTGAAGTAGTACGTCTGCCTGTTGTTGTGCGGAGGATGCAATCTGCTGAGCGCTGCAAAACAAGGAGAAGTCGCTTCTAAGCTGATCATGGAGCCCAAGAATAGCTTTGTTCCACTCTTGGATTTGCTTAAAGACATTTGGCTTGCAAAGGAGGTAGTCAATACACTGCTGTAGCCTCGGGCGTTGTGAGCGATGGATCAAGTCTCTGGCCTGTCCAACTTTGCGTTGCATCCTTAGCAAGCAATTCTCTAGAGAAGCCGGTGTCTCCCTCTGCTGATCTTGAAACTGAGATTTGATGTCAAGCAAGAGGCTCTTCATACGATATAACTGCTCTTCCAGAAGCTCACGGTTACCATCCAGGTGAATTACATCGTCTATCTGTTGGATGAGTGGTTGGATAAGTGGAGCAAAAAAACCGCTGCTACTAGTGTTACCTGCGTTTCCCATCACAATATCCATTGCTTGTACCAAAAGCATGTGAGATCACAGCAGCATAGCAAATGAAATTAGTGTAGAATAAAATAAAGTATGGGCTATAAAAACAGAAAAAGAAAACAAAGCAGGGGGGCAGATCATGAATATAACAAGAAGCAGCAAACAATAACAGAAGAGCCTTGTAAGCAAAAGCCACCCTTTATTCATTTAATAGGGAAACACCCAAGACGATAATGTTGGGTCACTGGAGTGTCCGGCAGTAAGTTAATAATGGACTTCAATGTTGGGTCATTGGGGGGTCTAGCTGTAAAGTTAATCCTTCAATAGTTGATTTTCGTGTTAAAGCTCAAGAGTCCGCTGGATTAATCGCAATCAAGTTAAAGATGATGATACAAAATGAAATCAATTATTAAGTTCGACTATACTTTAGTCACAAAAATGTAAGAAATCACTTAGATTTACGGGCATTGTTTCAGTGAGGCAGCGAATTACTTTGACAATATTTGATAGTAGTGGAGAGTAGTTAATGAATGTTTCACACCCCATTACTTTAAAATCACGGGTCCCTTGTGTACGACACAAAACGAGACCTCTCACCTTTGAAATGTTGATTAAGTCCAAACCTCTCAGCTTTCAACCATTTCTACGCTTAAAGATGACCATACAAAATAGAATCAATTATTGAGTTCAGCTATGATATAGGAAGTCCAACTATATTTTAGTCCTTAAAAGGTGGCAAATCAGTTTATTGAACTTGCGCATCCAAGTTAATGAATGTTTGACTTGTCTTTAGTTATCTTTAAAATCACGGGTCCCTTGTGTTCAATCACAATGAGACAGCCAGCAAACGAAACTTCTCACCTTCCAACTATATCAAAAGTCTAAACAATTTTAGAGTCGGCGTTAGTTGAAAAGTAAGAGGAAGGGAGAGTAACATTTTCAAAAGTCTAAAATTTTAGAGTCGGCGAGAGAGTTGGCGAGTAAGCCTTGACACCTACGAAGTAGGATAATTTCAAAGGTCTAGCGAAATGACTTGTTTCGATTGATGCTGGTAGGCTGTGGTTTCTTGTTCCTGTTGAACGACCAAGGAGAGTCAAGAAGGCGATTAGGGTTTAAGTCCACAAACACTGAAGAGCGTTTTCTTCTGGCTTATTTCTCAATAGCTCGCCTGTCATTACCAGGTAGGTATTTATGCCCTGGCTTCGGTTTTCTTTCATATTTACATGCATATTTGTTCCTTTCCTAGCATTGTATCTCCTCCCTGTTTTTCTTTTTCCCCTTTGGTTTGGTTGTTGCGGCGGTGTTTCAATAGCGGCTAGCGAAATCGAACATAATAGGGCACATAAAACACAATATTCAATAAGTTACATAAAGTACATATGTAACGATGATAATTAGTGTATCTTTTTGGCGGGTCGAGTTTAGAAGAGTTATCTTATTGAGGGGTTATGGATTCAATTCTCTTAATATTATAGTGAACCACACTAAAAAAATATAGATTTTTTTATATATATTTTATAATATTTTTAAGTAGCAATATTATTTATACTTATCTTTTATGTTTTAATATAAGACTTGGAGATCATTATAATTCTTGAATTAATATTATAAATGCAAAGAAAAATATATTAATGATTAGATTGTTTTATTTTTAAGTTAAATTTTTATGTATTTTATTAAATTTATATATTTTAATATGATAGAAACATTTTGACTAGGCCTATTGGTTAAGAATATGTCTTTTCTTTATAAGAGGTTACAAGTTTAAATTCAAATTATATGTTTAGAGAATATACATTTTTATGGACTTAGCAATGAAATCACCACAAAGTGGGTTCCTTATCCCATAAACAAAAAGATCTTATACACCAATTTTGTGTCTGGCTAGCCATGACCTCATTATTATTATTATTATTATTATTATTATTATTATTATTATTATTATTATTATTACTACTACTACTACTACTACTACTACTAATAGTTTAAAATACTTTTACAAATTAAAAATTTAAATATTAATTATAAAACTTAAAAGAAGTTAAATTATGTATTATCTATACATATTGAAGTGTTATAACTATTTCAGTTAAACCATAAAAATGATTTGAACAACAACTATCAAATTATTGAGAATAAAAATATGACGAAAACTTGAAGATTAAAATATCCCACTCACAAACAAAAAAATGCAACCAACGGACCAAATATCTATAGACGTGGAACCTTGGGTAACAATCTGCATATATAAAGAATACTAACCAATAAGTCAAAGAATGTTGAATCAAATGGAACCTATCGTCTATGACGACAAAGGTTTTTAAATAAAAACATCAAGATTTCAAGTAATGACCTCAAAGGTATAACTCTCCCAAAACTAAGATCTCCAACTTTATGTAAGCCTTTACTTTTGCTCACCAATAGATTCAGTGGCTTTAGATCCCTAAAGAAAGTTAAACCCAATTCGAGTCCGATAATAGAGATAACATATATCTATTTTTAATCTTTCCTCATAATTTGAAGTCACACAACCTCATAGTTTCATATGTTTAAATTGACGGAAAATTGGTTCCAAAAAATGTACTATATTATGAATTGGTGTAAATGAACCCTATTGGGAAGTTGAAACTTTGATTTGAATATATATCAACAAATGGTGTAAATGAACCTCAATGGGGATTTGAAACTATGATTTGAATATATATCTCAAGAATCATGAGTGAAATGATGACTCGAGACTTTGCTCCATGCTTACACCACTACTAACTCACACATGATCAAACAAGATTGTGATACACACTTTACATGTTCATTGTCTCCATTTGTAACAGGTGAAGACAAAATTACTTTGTTATCAAAAAAATGAATAAATGTATAAATCATTAAATTATATACCGATTTGTGAAAATTCCTTAAACCCAGAATCCCTACTGCAGCAACTGATGATATTTCTCCTACTTGTTAGATTTATATGAACAAGTTATTTACAGTTTCCTACGGAAAAACATTGAAATACATACACTGCAGCCTACACCATTTAAAATAATATGTTGAAACAAGAAAATGAACAATAGAGAGATACAACACAAATGACATAGTTATTTTTGGACAAACATACCCGGAAAAACCCAATGCAGGAAAACCGGTGCAGCAGATCTAAGGGTTTCTATTATTAAGCAGAAGTTATTTTTTAATACAATCTCTAGATGCCTGGCTAGAAATCCAGTATAGAGAATACAATTTGACAGAAGAAATTAGTGAGATTACCTCACTCTACACTGCAAGTCCTAGCTGATCCAGCAATTGAACCAACGAGTCTCGTGCTACTTTTGCGTTGCCCCTGCGCAGTCACTGCATGGGACTGTGCCAGCCTCTAAGCCATTGTGTCACCTCTTTGATGGATTGATTTTCTCTCAGGAGTTGAGTCCAGCCATCCCAGCTCATAACGTCAACCTACTCAACAAATTTCGGACCTCTCCGTGGAAGGCTTTTGTCCTGCTTTGCATGGGCCCTTCCTAGCTCTATGTCACCCTCTTTGGGCACTGTGTTGCCTCCTTTGTGTGCCTCTCTACCTCTCTGTAGAGTATTCTTGGCTCTGGAGAAGATCCTCCAGCCAAAACTCTCTCTGCCCCTCTCTGTAGAGTATTCTTGGCTCTGGAGAAGATCCTCCAGCCAAAACTCTCTCTGCCCCTCTCTGCGTGATCACTACGAAATCACTGCACTACCTCTAGCTTCAACAATTCAATCTGACTGATCAACTCTCTATATGTCTTTCCAAAAGACACTCAAGCCTCCTTAAATAATCTCCTCATTGAAATTCAGTGATCCAAATTAGAAGCTAATCAATGGCTAAGATCATTTATGCTTGATCCTCGTCTTCTTCTAGAAGTTACACACGCAGTTAGATTATTACCCTTTAATTATTTTAATTTCCTAAGTTTAGGCTTAGGGTCCCATTAAAAATAATTAATTATTTAATAAAACTGTCTCCAGGTGGAATTTCCCAAAACTCTTTCTGAGTTCTCTGGAATACATGTGCCCAAGCCTCCCTGCAAAATGTTGAGACTTAGAGCACATCCAATGCTACCAAAAATCAACACTCCCTCGTAGCAAGGAATGTGCTCTAGCAATGCCTCCCACTAAAGCATCACCCTGACTTTGTAACATCGTCCTCTACGTTGTTGATGTCTGACATGTTGTCCACCAATTACTACGTTGTTGTTGCAATTGTACTGCCACTGTCAACACTGCATTCGTACTACAACTCCCTTTGAATTTTTGCATCCGTGTTGTTGTTGGCACTACCACTACCAACTGCTCCTGCACTTACAAACTACTGTTGCTCCTGTATCGGTAATGGAAAAAAAATCCCATATTACTCAACAAGTGTTCAGCATAGATGCATCTCGATGTTGAATATCTGACTACTGCTAGTCCCATGCTATCCCTCTAAAGTTACTACACTGTTGCCGCTACTGCACTGTGCCTCCCTACACTACTATAACTCCGCACTACGCTGCTCAGAATTATCGTTCTAGCCACTACTTCTATTGCTCCAACACTCCTCTGCACCAACTAACACTGGTCCATCCTGCTACTTTTGATCTGGGCTCCCATAGTAAGGAATTGATCTGAGAGGTGGGCTCCTCAAGGATCCTGCCCATCTGGAGCTCTTTCGAACTAAAGCTCGAAATCAGCCCATCTCCCTGCTGGAGGTATCTTCGATGTCATGGAGACCTCCTCCTCCTTGTCTTTGCCAGTGAAACCTTTGGATCGTGCTTCTCATCTTTGTCCTTCTTCTTGAGAGGACATTGTGTTGCGTAGTAACCCATTTCACCACACCTGAATCATTTGATCTTTGAGATGTCCCTCTTCCACCTCCGCTGCTCCTGCTGCCCCTTGGATGCAAGGGCTTCATTTTCTTCTTCTTCCCTAGGCTTCGGCCCACTATTATTGCTTCCATCAAGCTTTCACTTGACTAGATATCTCCTTAGCTCTTCTTTCTTGAGAGTTGCCCACATACTATCCCAGTCTGGCAAAGTTGCCCTACCCAAGATGCTCTGGACAAAGACTTTCCACTCTTCTGAGACTGAGTTTAGGACCAGTCTCACCATCTCGGAACCTTGAAGTGTAGATGCCACAATTGCTAACTCATCTCGGGTCTCTTGAGACTTCGCAAGGAACGGATCTATGCGCTCCCCCTTTCGCATCTACGCAAATCTTAGTTTCCGCTCTAAGTACATCTTCCACTGCTCGAAAGATCCTTGATACAATGTTTCCAAGGCATCCCACATCTCCTTAGTAGTCCCTCTGCTAGTGATGTGACAAACCACGTGATCCTTTACTCCATCAAGGATCATCCTCTTGGCCTTCACCATTTCTTCCTAGTACTTCTTCAACGGATTTAGATCTGCAGGCACATCCACCATGTTGTTGACATAGGCCTTGAGAGAATGCTCATATAGAAGAAATTACATCCTTGCCTTCCAGATGACATAGTTGGATGCCCCATCTAACCTGTCCTGGTCTCTCAGCCCAGTGGGTTCCATCTCTACCATGAAAATGTCGAATTGCTCCTCTCTTCTTCTTACTATTGTTTCTCAACCAATAAGAAAACAGACTTCTTGGCGGGAAGTCTACTAAGGAAAAAATTCCCTCACTATGCTTCTCTTCTCTCTTTTGACGATTTTCTTCCCAGCAAACTACCTGCAGAAAAACTGTGCCGCACCAGCTCTTCCTCACGCTAAGGCTCTGTGTTGCTCCCTCTTGCACATAAATATTTCGATTTGGAATCCCTTCCTCTCTGTCGACTCACTCAAAGGGATTATTTCCTTGAAAATTCAACCCTCCTAGCTTGGACTATTCAATCCCTCTATGGATTCAAACTGCTACCTCCTGCAGCTATTTTATATGCTTCTTTGCTCAGCGTTGGGTTCTCTGGCACTGTTCTTCTTGCTTCACCTGCACTGCTGTGATACCATGTGAAAATTCCTTAAACCAAGAATCCCTACTGCAACAACTGTTGATATTTCTCCTACTTGTTAGATTTACATGAACAAGCTATTTGTGGTTTCCTATAGAAAACATTGAAAGGCATAGAATGTAGCCTACACCATTTAAAATAATATGTCGAAACAAGAAACTGAAAAATAGAGAGATACAACAAAAATGACGCAATTGTTTTTGGACAAACGTCCCCAGAAAAACCCAATGCGTGAAAACTGGTGCAGCAGATTTGTGGATTTTTATTATTAAGCATAATTTAGTTCTAAATACAATCTCTGGATGTCTGGTTGGAAATCGAGTATAGAGAATATCACTCAGCAGAAGAAATTAGTGAGATTACCTCACTCTACGCTACAAGTCTGGCTGATCCGACAGCTAAACCAAAGATTCCCCAGCTACTTTTGCGTTGCCCTTACGCAGTCACTACGTGGGCCTATGTTAGCCTATAAGGCACTGCATCACCTGTTTCCTGGATCGATTTACTCTCAGGAGTTCACTCTGGCTCTCTCGACTCAGAACGTCAACCTCCTCAACAAATTTCGGACCTCTACATGGAAGGCTCTGCGTTGCTCTGTGTGGGCCCTACGTGAGCCCTTCCTGGATCTACGTAACCCTTTCTGGACACTACCATGCCTCCTTTGTGTGTCTCTTTGCCTCTCTACTGATTATTCTTGGATCTGGAGAAGATCCACCAACTAAAACTCTCTCTACGTGATCACTACGAAATCACTGTGTTGCCTCTAGCTTCATCAATTCAATCTAACTGATCAACTCTCTGTGTGTCTTTCCAAATGTCCCTCAAGCCTCCTTATCTAATCTCCTCGTTGACATTCAACAACCTAGATTAGAAGCTAATCAATTTCTAATATCATTTCTTCTTGATCCTCGTCTTCTTCTACAAGTTACACCCATAGTTAGATTAATACCCTTTAATTATTTTAATTTCCTAAGTTTAGACTTAGGGTCCTATTAAAAATTATTTTAATAAAATTGTCTCCGGTTGGAATTTCCCAAAAAACTTTCTAGGTTATTTTGGATACATGTGCCCAGGCCTCCCTGCAAAATTTGAGACTTAGAACACATCCGATGCTACTAGAAATCAACACAGTCAACCTCATCCATTCTGCATGTCTTCAAATTTATACATTTTTATTGATTAGGGATCAACTTTAACTTCACCTTCACAATACTTTATGCTTGAACCACCAAAATTGTTTTGAGGTCAATCTCTCCTAACCACTTCAAGTTGATGTGCCTCAGTCAGTAATAAACTTTGACTATGTTAATTTGTTGACTTGCTTGCGGCACATCAAAAATTGATTGTTGCCACATCCTTTTCAAAGTTTCAAACATATCCATTTTTCATAGAATTCTGCTACTGGTCGTTTCACAAGATTGAACTCTACTATAAGGGATATTTTAATATCTCGAACATAACCTCCCTACAAGATCAACTTCCTAACTTCTAGAATATCAAAGTAAACAATGAAAAACCTTTTAGCATACAGTATTACCAAAGGATATTTTGTTGAATACAATGAGAACCACTTCGTTATTCCATAATATTTTCGCCAAAATCCATCAACCTTATATTCACAAGGGTACTATCCTAGAGAGATCTGGAATTTAAGCATGTAAACTTGGAAGATATCTCCAAAATCTCCAATCTCTCAATGATATAGCTTCCTCTAGAGAAGAGTCGAGAAAAACGCTAGCAGGAGGAGGCCATGCAAGGCTCAATTTCTCAGAATTCACAACCTCACTTAGGGAAGTAGGCTTGACATTGCCTAAGGGCCTGAAGAAAGATCTCTAGGATAGAGTGGGTGGATTCCAAAAATCTAGTTGGAGAGGGACATAAATAAAAGGATGAGAAATGAATGGGAATGAAGAACCCAAGATGGCTACAAGAGCCATGATTCTGGTAGGATGAGGATTTGAAGGAGCAGATAATGCAAGATGCAACACACTCATATTAAGGGTATACCCAAGTCAGGGATGACATCATCTTTGGGTGGTATAGGCTTTGTTGATCAAAACCCTTATTTATGCATAATCATCAAACCGATATAATTTATCACTATTTCATCCACAAATGGTATTTGATCCCTTTGCTCATATTAAATGTCATTTTATTTCTTTCCGTTGCAAGTAATTTTTTTTTGTGTACAACTGATGGCGATCCCGAGACGGTTGCATGGCAAGACTTACGTGGTAGCTGGCCCATCCTTGGTCCTTCCTGCGCTGGCACATACCGAGGTTTGGTGACGGTTTATGGCACCTTCAATGCGCATCTGGCCCGAGGTTGGTCTTGTTTTGTGCGAGCACGACATCTATGGTATGGCTTGACCTGGGCTATTTTGCGTTGTTATTCGTTTGAGTTATGCTTCTGTTCCTCCGTGGCTCGTCTGGTTCGGCTCTAGAAGAAGATGGGTCTCTGTTGCCCGCTATCCTCTTGGTTCTTCTCTGGTTTTGGTCCTCTATCGTTTGCTAGTTATATGAATGTTTTTCATTGGACCTGGTGGCTATTGTACACCTCTTTTTCTGTGGAGGTCTCAAGTTTGGTTTGTCATTCTAGGTATGCCTTATTTCGACTGTCTATGAACGATTCTTTTAAACCTTGCAGGTGATGTTTTCTAACTGGGTTTTGGTTGCATTTCACAGACCCTCTGCCTATTACTCTCGTCAATGGCTTGGCTGCTTATTTGACAAGTAAAAACCCTACTCTGATTCCATTGTTTCGCCTTCCTGTAGTTTTTATTAACGGCCTTGCTCCTGGTGAGCAGGTTGTGGTATCATGGAACTTCGACCGTTGGTTGCGCTCAGGTTGGGGTTTGAACTCGTGGCTCGGTTGTGGAGTCTAGCCTCCCCTTCAGGTATTCGTCGTGGGTCAAGTTCCTTGCTTTTTCTCTGGTGTTGTTGTGTGCTATATAGCTATGCTTCTTCTCTGACAATATTCTTGTCACTGTGCAGGTATCCCTCTCCTCTTTTTTGTGGCTACAAGGGGATGGCTCTCAGGGATGAAACGTCGTGATCCCGTCCTTGAAGATTTGGGTCCAATGTGCTTAAATTGGGTAGGGTCCTTCCTTGACTGCACTCTGCAGTTGCATTTTGGTTTCAGGCTATAGTTGTTTAACCCTTGGGGTTTCAGTTTGTTGGTCTGTCGATACTTGGTTGCCTCCTGTGCAACGAGCCCATCTTGTCGATTTTGTTTTCTGTTCTGGGAATGTGTTTCGGCCTTCTGTTGTTGGTTGTCGTGTATGTTGTTTCGTCTATGTACTGCTTTGGTCTATCTGGGTTGTGGAAACCCTCCTCGGCCTATCTCGTTTGTATGAAGGATTGTTGGTTATTTTTTTGAGGGCTCTGTGTCTTGAGGCCTGTGTGGAATCTGGAAGTTCTATCCTATACTTCCGTGGACCTGATGAATATATATGTATACTGTAAATTTCTAATTTAAATCAAATAGTATGTATTTGGTAATGTACCTGGATGGTTTGGCTCTGTCGTATTTGGTCCTTTCAGTCTCGGTGCACAGTTTGAATGTTAATCACACAATTTGTTATTTAATTTCTATGCACAGTAATTTATACTTGTTTCTTCTGAAACAGTGAATACCTATAAGCTTTATTTAAATTCATAAAAAAAAAAAAAAAAAATTGTTTAGAGTTATGCTTTCTTTCCTTTTTTTTCATCTAGATGGCAGCAACCCCCCCTTTGATTCTGGGTTGCCTATTTATGCTTGCTGGCAGCCTCATACTGTTGAGGAACCACCCTCAGTTACATTATAGTTATTTTCCAGTTTCATTCAGTTATTCTAACCACTTTTCAGTTTATAAATAAAAACATTGGTTGTAACAACCTTCATTTAAAAATAAAAATAAAACTAACTAAAATTGAATTTAATCAAAACAACTTGTCCAGCTATCACCTCCCTAGTTGGATGCTCCTGCATCATGATCCCAAGGTGAATGAATCTCATGGCTCCTTTCCGTGAGCTCTTCAATCGAGTACTCGACGCTTTGAATCTAGCTTGCATCCAACCAAGAACTGTCCTCAATTGGACGGTCCTTCCATTTGACCAGGTACTATAAGCACTCTTTCCGTTGAGTCTGACTGGCCACCTGAGTATCCAAGATTTGTTCGATCTCCAGATGCTTGGCTGGAGGCATCTGTTTGACCCATGACTCAGTCTCTCCTTGGGTGTCCCATGTGTGTTCTGTCGAACTATTCTCCACATTAGCAGTAATGTAAGGGTTTAGGATTGCCACATTGAAGATGGGCGAGATCCCTATACCTGGGGGTAGTTGTAGTTCATATACATTTGCAGAGAACTTTCGCAGTATCCTGCAAGGTCCTATTTTTTTTATTCAGTTTGTGATATTCACTTTTAGGAAACCTTTATTTGCGTAGATGTGCCAGTACCAGGTCCCCTACATTGAATTGCACTTCCCGCCGTTTTAAATATGCCTTCTGTTTATACCTTTGGCTGTTGTCCTATAATTTGGATTTCACTTGTTCATGAAGTATACTGATCACCTTCGCGAAGTCTTCACCATCAGCACTCCTTCGTTCAAACCGACCCAAATCCTGTAAGTCATGCACACCATGGGGGTGCATCCCGTATAGGATATGGAAAGTACTTTTGCCCGTACTCCTATTGGGTGAATCATTATAAGTGAACTCTGCTTGTGCGAGTATGCGATCCCATTGTCGTGAATTTTCACTAACTAGACTAGGTAACAGATTCCCAGACTTCAGTTCACCACCTCAGTCTGTCCATGAGTCTGTGGGTGATAAGCTAAGCTGAAGTTTAGTTTGGTATCTAGCTTTTTCCACAAAGTCCGCCAAAAATGACCTGTGAACTTCACGTCCCGATCTGAAACAATAGACTTCGGCAAGCCATGTAATTTGAGAATCTTTGTGAAGAACAAGTGTGCTACATGTGTGGCATCGTTGGTCTTCCTATAGGGAATGAAATGCGCCATCTTGGTGAAGCGATCCACCACCACCATGATTGAATCAAACCCCTTTTGTGTTCTTGGAAAACCTAAGACAAAGTCTAGATTGAATGAGTCCCATGGTCTGTCTAGAATAGGCAGGGGTGTATATAATCCTGTATTTTTACTGTGTCCCTTCGCAAGCTGACACATCTTACACCTAGCCACAAATATTTGTACATCTCTACGCATTTTCAGCCAATAATAGAAGTGGCTCACTTGATCCAAAGTCTTATCAATGCCAAAATTTCTGGCTAAACCCCCACTATGTTTTTCCTAGATTAAGTTTTCCCTCATCGAACATTCTGGAATACACAACTATCCTCCCCTGAACATCAATCCTTCCTGTATGTTATAGTCTAGCCATGAACTGTTGTCTCTCAACAGCGGATTCTAGCAAGCTTCGTACGCTTCCTTAAAGTCTGCATCTGTTTCATATAGATCCTTAAGATGCTCAAATCCTAACACCTGCACTCTGCTTTCCTGTAAAATCAAATTTCTCCTGCTTAATGCATTTGCCACTTTGTTGGCTTGACCGTTGATGTGTTTCAATACAAATGTAAAACTTTGGAGGTACTCCACCCACTTCGCATGTTTATGGTTCAGCTTGTGCTGTTGCATAACATACTGCAATGCAGAATTGTCTGAAAACAAAACAAATTCATTCGCCATCAAGTAATGTCTCCAATGTTTTAGTGCTTGGACCACTACATAAAATTCCTTGTCGTAAGACATATACTTCTGCCTACTCTCATTCAACTTCTCATTGAAATATGCCATTGGCTTGTCCTCTTGGCTAAGTACTGCTCCAATGGTTGTCCCACTGGCATCGCAACAAACTTGAAAAAGTTTGTTGAAATATGGCAACCTCAAAATTGGTCTTTTGGTGATCTTCTTTTTCAGCAGCTGAAAACTCTTTTCTGCTGACTCCATCCAATGAAAAGGTTGATTTTCCTTTTTAACGGTATCCACCATGGGTGCACAAATCCCACTGAAATATTTTATAAATTTTCGATAAAAACTCGCCAACCCATGAAAAATTTGCACTTCAAACAAACTCCTGGGGGATGGCCAGCTAACTATGGCTGCAACCTTTTCCGGATCCATCTTTAATTCGTTTTCTGAAATCACAAATCCTAAATAAATCAATTCTTTCTTAAAAAAGTACACTTCTTCAAATTTAACAACAATTTGTTTTGCTGCAACTTTTCCAGGACATACCTGACATGTCGGAAATGTTCTTCCTCCGTCTTACTGAAAATAAGGATATCATCTAGATATACAATCATGAACTTTCCAATGTATTCCTTCAGCATCTTGTTCATCAAGCACATGAATGTGCTGGGTGCATTGGTCAGTCCAAATGGCATGACCAGCCATTCATGCAGGCCTTCATTGGTCTTGAATGTTGTCTTCCATCTGTCCCCTCCACGAATCTGAATCTGGTGATATCCGCTTTTCAAATCAATCTTCGAAAAATATGCCGCTCCACTCAAACTGTCCATCATGTCATCCATCTGCAGTAAAGGAAACCTGTACCTAATAGTGATCTTATTAATTGCTCAAGAATCAATACACATCTATCATTCACCTTCTTTATTGGGAGCTAAAACAATTGGGACCGCACAAGGACTTAAACTCTCCCGAATCAACCCTTTATCCAACAACTCTTGTACCTGCTTCCTGATATCTTCATTGTCCTTTGGACTCATCTGGTAAGCAGCTTTTTTTGGTAAACTAGCCCCTGGAATGAAATCAATATGGTGACTGATACTCCTTTTGGTGGCAATTTAACTGGTAGATCATCCACCACAATGTCACTAAACTCCTGCAACATATCCTGTATCTCCTCAAGTAAATCAGTAATCTCAGTATGGATTAACACCACTCTTGGCCTTCACACAATTGCATATTTTAACTCATTATCTCCAATATGTTGTAGAAACTATTTTCCTCCTAACAATAATGCTTTTGTTCCACCGTTTTCTGTCGTATCCTCCTCTTTCATGGGTACTAGCATATGCTTTATCCTCTGTCATACTACCATGGTCTGCCCAGTAGTATATGGCACACATCCATTGGCATGATATCAAAAGTTACTTTATCCTTATACCTACCAATTTGAAACTCCACTTCGCACTGCGCATCAACAAACAATTGGTGTCCTTTTTGTAACCAAGACACCCTATACGGTGTTGGGTGCTTCAATATTTTTAAACCCAGTTTTTCTACCATTTCAGTGGCTACCAGGTTGTTAGTGCTCCCGCTGTCAATAATCAATTTGCAGCATTTCCCATGTGATTTACACACAGTTCGAACCAGTGATTTCCGTTGTGTATGGTCAGCGAACTCTTTATCCGGTTTCAACAATACCTTGTTTAACACTAAGGCTTCTCCCGTTTCAGGCATGTTCTCCACTTCTTGTGGCGGTGCCTCTGCTTCTTCCAGTTGAGCAACATATGCTCCTCTTTGCCCTGCTTGATCACTTTCAGGACATTCAAAAGACCTGTGTCCCCACTTGTGACACTTGTAACACTGATAGGCATTTCCTCTGCCTCTGCCATTACCTCTTCCTCGTTGGTAAGGCCTTCCTCCTCTAGTGTTACCTTCTTTTTCAGTTGGTCCTGCAGTTTTTGAACTGTTGCCCTCTTCATTGTTATTGACAGTTCTGCCTCTGCCAAAAGACTGTCCTCTTCCTCTGCCAGATCCACGTCCTCTTCTGGCATTCTGCTTTCTGGCGATCTTTTCTTCTGCCTTCAAAGCACTTTGATAGGCTTCCTCTATGGACTTGGGGGAAAGAATACTAATCTCATCTAGTATCTCCATCCATAATCCATTCACAAACCTTGTTGTCTTTTCCGGGGTATCTTCAACGTAACCCACTCACAAGTTCACTCTATAGAATTCTTCCGTATACTCCTTCATAGTCATTTCTCTTTGCTTCAGGTTTTGCACCTGCCTATACAGAGCAATCTGATAATATTTGGGTAGAAACTTACTCTTCATCTTGGCAATCATCTTGTTCCACTTTTTGATCAACGGTTTATTTGACCTTCTCCTTTCTGCCTACACACTGTCCCACCACAGTGCTACATGTCCCTTCAGTTTGGTGGCTACAAACATGACCTTCTTATCTTTACTGATTTCTTGGCACTCAAAATATTTATCCAGCTCACTAATCTAGTCCAACAATACCTCCATAGATAAACTGGCATCATAATTCAAAATCTCTGGCTTCGGCTTGCTACTTGCCAACAAAACTGATCTCAATAATTTTATCTCTGGCCCCTCTTCCTTTGACCCATCCGTCGTGGCTGCAACTTCTTCTTCACTGTCATCACCACCTTTTGGATCCCTATGGCTCCCTGCTTCCACTGTTGCCAATTGGGCACTTAGAATCCTGATTTCTTCTCGCAGCCCTTCATCGGCTACTCTCTTGATAGCTCTACCTCGACCTCTTCTTCTTACTTCCATTTTTTTTATTTTGAGAAAAGAACTTGTTTTGATACCAAAATTTGATGGCGATCCTGAGATGGTTGTGTGGCAAGACTTACATGGCAGATGGCCCATCCTTGGTCCTTCCTACGCTGACACACGTCAAGGTTTGGTGAGGGTTTATGGTGCCTTCAATGTGCATCCAGCCCGAGGTTGGTCTCGTTTTGTGTGAGCATGATGTCTATGGTATGGCTCGACATGGGTTCATTTGGATTGTTGTCCGTTTGAGTTATGCTTCCGTTCCTCTGTGGATCGTCTGGTTTGGCTCTGGAAGAAGATGGGTCTCTGTTGCCCGCTATCCTCTTGGTTCTTCTCTGGTTCTGGTCCTCTATCGTTTGCTAGTTATATGAATGTTTTTGGTTAGACCTGGTGGCTGTTGTACACCTGGTTTTCAGTGGAGGTCTCAGGTTTGGTTTGTCATTCTCAGTATGCCTTATTTCGACTGTCTGTGAACGATTTTTTTACAACTTGCAGGTTATGTTTTCTAACTGGGTTTTGGTCACATTTCACAGGCCCTCTGCCTCTTACTCTCTTCGATGGCTTGGATGCTTATTTTACAGGTAAAAACCCTGTTTCGATTCCACTGTTTCGCCTTCCTGTAGTTTTTATTAACGACCTTGCTCTTGGTGAGCAGGCTGTGGTATCATGGCACTTCGGTCATTGGTTGCGCTCAGGTTGGGGTTTCAACTCGTGGCTCGGTTGTGGAGTCCGGCCTCCCCTTCAGGTATTCACCATGGGTCAAGTTCCTTGTTTTTTCTCTGGTGTTGTTGTGTGCTATATAGATATGCTTCCTCTCTGACAATCTTCTTGTCACTGTGCAGGTATCCCTCTCCTCTTTGTTGTGGCTGCAAGGGGCTGGCTCTCAGGGATGAAACGTCGTGGTCTTGTCCTTGAATATTTGGGTCTGATGTGCTTAAATTGGGTAGGGTCCTTCCTTGACTGCGCTCTGCGGTTGCATTTTGGTTTTGGGCTATAGTTGTTTAATCCTTGGGATTTCAGTTTGTTGGTATGTTAATACTTGGTTGCCTCCTATGCAACGAGCCCATCCTGTCGATTTTGTTTTCTGTTTTAGGAATGTGTTTCGTCCTTCTATTGTTGGTTGTCGTGTCTGTTGTTTCATCTATGTACTGCTTTGGTCTAACTGGGTTGTGGAAACCCTCCTCAACCTATCTTGTTTGTATGAAGGACTGTTGGTTATTTTTTTGAGGGCTCTGTGTCTTGAGGCCTGTGTGGAATTTGGAAGTTCCGTCCTATACTTTCGTGGACCTGATGAATATATATATATATATATACTGTAAATTTCTAATTTAAATCAAATAGTATGTATTTGGTAATGTACCTAGATGGTTTGGCTTTGTCATATTTGTTCCTTTCAGTCTCAGTGCGCAGTTTGAATGTTAATCACACAATTTTTTGTTTAATTGCTATGCATAGTAATTTATACTTGTTGATTCTGAAACAGTGAATACCTATATGATTTCTTTAAATTCAGAAAAAAAAAAAAAAAAAAAAAAAAAAAAAAAATTGTTCAGAGTTATGCTTTCTTTCCTTTTTTTCATCTAGATGGCAGCAACCCCACTTTTGATTTTGGGTTGCCTATTTATGCTTGCTGGCAGCCTCATACTGTTGAGGAACCACCCTCAGTTACATTATAGTTATTTTCCAGTTTCATTCAGTTTCATTTCTAACTTATTTTAAACAAATCCTATTCTAACTACTGTTCAGTTTATAAATAAAAACATTGGCTGTAACAACCTTCATTTAAAAATAAAAATAAAACTAACTAAAAGTGAACTTAATCAAAACAACTTGTCCAGTTGTCGCCTCCCTAGTCGGATGCTCCTGCATCAATAACCCATAATGATTGGTTCAGAGAAGAGACTAATGTGTGTCACCTATTTTTTTCTTGTCTCAAGGGTTCACCATCAGTTTCAATTTTTTGATCATAACGTATACTTTGCCTAGAAGCTCAACTATTCATGTGAAAACTTGGGTTCCAGTTGTTCATGCCAATTATAGTTGCATTGCTTTCAAAAAGGCATTCTTTTAGCTTACACCTTATGGCATTTGGTTTGATGCTTGTGCCTATGTTCTTCATACTTTGGCCTTATGTAGTTGATTCCAAAAATTTGGTATATTTCCACCAAAATAAGGATTACATATTCAGAGTTTCAATGTATACTAAACCAGGTTTCAGTTTGTATTAAAACAAATTTCAAAATGTATTAAATTGTTGTAAAATTTGAGGGAGACTTAATGAATATAGGTTTTTACTTCTAGTAAAGATTCCTTTATGAAGTGAAAGCATAGTCAAAAGCATCAAGGAATTTCATAACTTTATTCCACACTTGAAAGAAGAATAATGAATTAGCATCCCTAAGAATATAATTTTCTATTTCTTTAGTTGATTTCTGCGATGACTTTTCAACAATGAAATCTCTTGTAATAGTGATTTTGAAATTGAAATGTATGTGGAGTAGAATAAAGTTGCATATATCTTCATATAATTTAGCTTAAATTATGAAACCGACGAAAAAGCTCCATAATTATCACATAATTCCACTCAATCAAAACATAGAGAAAAATACACAAATATGAAAGATTTTCACCAAGTTGTCTATTTCTTGTTTTGTGAGGCTCCATACACTTCACATAATTACAAATAAACATGAGACTGAATCTAAAGTGTCCAAAATTTTTGGAACTTTTCAGCAATAGTGTTAATAACAGATAAAAAAACTTCATAAATTCCTAAAATTACTTCTAGACATTTCAACTTCATAAATCCTTTCTAATTTATCTTGTCAATTGGCAATGTCAAAAAACATTTGGCTGCAAATTTTACTTTCCATAATGGTTTGAAATACATTGTTCTTGCCTTGTAATAAGCCACTTCATCATTCAACCCCTTGAGGACCTCCAAGGGCTCCTAAAGACATGGTAGGTCCAACTCATAGCAACATACAACAAGGTGGAAAAGAGCGTTGCCACGAGATGAGATTTGAAGCTTCTGAGTGGAACCGTTGAATGCACTTAAGGCAAGAAGAAGAATACAAGGGCATGGGATTTGAAGATCAGATATGATAAATTTCCATGGTAGTAAGTCGGTACAAGCAGAGTATTTCACCATCGACGTCAAATCCAGCAAGAATGGAATACTAAATTTCATAGATAACACGGGGAAAGATTGGAAATTGCACTACTCATAATGGAACAACAACCAAAGCTAGTTATTGACCAAGGGGCGAAGTCGGTTCATGAAGGAAAAGAAACTGCAAGCCATCGCATCCAAGAGGGCCTTCGTGTTGTCCGTGGTTTTGGCGGACTTGTGCACCACCAACAAACAAAACACTCTATAAAAAATCATCTCGTTGCTCAAATTCAAAAGAACAATGCACTATCTTCATTAATTACCTTGTCGTGCTGCTTCGGCCTCACCAACAGACACAGAAATATCGTCCTCGTCAGCGTCGGAAACCATTGATGAAAATAACGCGGGAAAATTCAATATAACGACACCCACGCCATCGCCACATCTTCAAAATTGTTTGGATGAAGGAGGACGAAAATGAAAGGTTCTTATTGGCTGGGATAAACAGTATTTGCTCAGCCAACTCCATAGGAAAACTTTTAATGTAATTAATATTATAGATATATAAAAAAAATAAAAAAAAATCTTAGTTAAATGGGGCATTTGGGACATTTAGTGCCCAAGATTCGAATATGGTTCCAAGAATTTTGTATGTCAAAATGATTGTTTAGCAACAAAAGTCACCTCTTAACAACTTAGTTTCTCTAGATCTTGATCAACGCCTTATGACAGTCTGATGCCCTAGGTGTGGAACCCATCCAAAAAAGTTAATGAAGGAGAATCAACAATGATCTTTTCATGGGAAAAAGCCCACCCATGAGTCTGATCACTCGATAGCTAGAAATAATTAATGATTATGCTAGATTTTGAAGTTATGGAACTTTCTCAAAATAACGAGGATATGGTACCATCTTCAATTGTGATAGATAACTCTCTAGGATGAGCTAATAAAAATCCATGAGTCAATCTAGTATTTAACAACAAAATTTTCAAGAATGTATGCTAATACTTTTATCCCTTGATGTAAAATATTTCTTTGGAATTAATAGAATTGAATATATATATATATATATATAGAGAGAGAGAGAGAAGTATAAATTAGTCCAACAATATAAACTAGCACAACCACATTAATAAATGTGGTAATGTGGTTGATATACGCTGATAAGTGTATATTCTTTTATGTGATGGCAAAATTTGTGTATCATTAAGATTAAAAATTACTTTTAAATGGAATGTTAAAATAATTGACCAATAAAATGTAAAATCTTACCAATAAAAAGCAAAAACAGTTCTTTGTAACCATATGTGCACAACAAAAAATGCACATGGCCACACCCCTTGTTAAATGAAATAAAATAAAAATATAACAAGAACATAATCCTTTCATTTATGTTCAAAGCTTTGTAAGTTATAAATAAATTGAATGTTAAATAAAATAAAATATAAATATAACAAGAGCATTATTCTTTCATTTATGTTCGAAGCTATATAAGTTAGAAGTAAATTGAACTTTTTTATTTCAATTTTTTTTTTGTGTCAACAACAAATTAAAAACTAATTTTTCATTTTATGTTGAGATCTATTTTTCAACATAAAATTTCACATTAATTATAATAAGCCTTTGTATCTTAATGGTGGAGAAAAACAAATTCTTTTGTCCTCCACCAGAATTCATATGTAACATGAACCTTGGATTTCCAAGATGAGTTGAACCTGCCTCCCAAACAAACATTAATAAAACGTTATTCATATTTTCTTAACTCATTTGAAATAACCTTTTATCACTTCTATACATCAATATACATAGCACATAAACAAGGCCACTAGGATGGTATCTAAGTGTTAATTAAAATGGAAGGAAAATGGTATTTTTGTTTCCTCAAAGAATTATTGAAAATTATCATAGACAACATCATTCATAAATTGGAAGTATACAAAGATTGGAAAAATATGGAGGACACATAAACTGAGTTGATTGAACAACTCTGCAGGTATATTCTTTCCTCTTCGGCCATTTTGATATCTTGTGTTGTATTGAACCAATAGGAATCCATGCGTCTAGCCTCACCTATGATCAAAATGTAGTATAACATCTCTATGGGCCACAAGATTTGCAACCTGATTTGAGAAATCCGGCGAAAATAGAAGAATGACTCTTGCATCAAGACCGCAACCCGCAAATGAATGAGGATCTTGAACAAAAATGGAACAAGACGAGTGGAGAAATGAGGATCAAACCAAAATGGAGCAATTTAAGAATGCATCCATTTAAACCTGAATGGAAACAGTGGAAGTGGAAAGGGAAGGAGGTGGTGAGGGACGAGTGTACTGGAAGGCAGTGCAGGCAGCTGTTAATCAAAACGCGACAGAAGAATGGAAGCACAAAAGAAATGATTTAAAAATGATTTTTCAAGCATCGTAAGGCCATGTAAAAGCATACCCATCAATATTTTCCTCATAGGAAGCATATTTCGTTGAAATCAATCCTATCCATCGATTTAAAAAAAAACTACAAGCCTACATCCACCGTAAGTTGAAATAGGTATGCTTATTGGTATAATTAAATGACTGGCATGACTTGAAAATGCGGATAATAATTAATCATAATATATAATAAGCATCAAATCACTTATTTTAAAATACATTTAATATTTTTTAGATTAAAAATATTATAATTTTATTTAAATTTATTTATTTATTATTATTAATTATAAAAGAAACAATATATGAGCTAAACAATATTTTTAACTTAGAAATTCACGCCAGTTTATTATGGAAATTCTTAACTTAATTTTTAACATGTAAATAGCTTTAGCTACAATATCAATGGCCTATAGCATGGCTTATCAATACCGTATACCTAATATGATAGGTATTTATATGACATTTTCTTTAATTAACTAATTTGAGATAAATTAATTAAAAAAACATAAGTAACATGGAGATAAATCTTAACCCTTGATCTATGTATACTACTATGAATATTCCAATATATTTCATTAATATTAAATCTATGCCATCCACCTAACAATTATTGATACCTAAATTAAAATTCTAGAAGGTCTATTATGAAATAGACATGCCTCTCAACATGGTTATGAATATGAACTAAATTCATAAAACACATATATAACAAATATAACAAGGAATATAAATTGGCTTAGCTATATAAATTAAATGGCCAATAAATATCAATAGATATCAATAATTATTAATGTGAACATCATCAAAGAAACACACCTACATTACAAAAATTGCACTGCACAATATCGATAAGCATCAATATTTAGTAAGATTAAACATTGCGTTAAAGTAATCAATCTTACCACTCTAATTATAATAAGCTTAGATCCATCCTATGTTAGGATGTACCACGTGCCAAGAGGGATCAAATCTCTTTTCACTCTAAAAGAGGTTTGCATCTCAAGAGTTTGATCTCTCTTAGTGCTTGGTAGATCACGAATTAAGATTGATCTACACTAGTTTAGTTATGAATTATAATTATATTTAAAAATATAATTTTTAATTTTATTGTATTTTATGTTTTTAATTTTATTTTTATTATTATATAATTTGACCATATTAAAATGTTTTAATGATAATTATAATTGTTAGATCTAAGACTTTTAGATGAACCACATTAGTTGGTTCGAAACGTTGACCAAATCCCATCAATGTGATTAATCAAAAACTTATATCGATAATTATAATTATTAATTATTAATTATTTTATTTTTATTTTGACTAGGTCAAATTGTTAAACATTACATCATCTCTAGCATACTGGGTTGGAGAGCACATCTCACTATCAATAGATATCAATAATTATGAATGTGAACATGATCCAAGAAACACACATATATTACAAGTATTGTAGTGCACAATATCGATAAGTATCAATATTTAGTAAGATTAAACATTGCTTTAATAATAATCAATGTTAAAATACTGCAGTGCACAATATCGATAAGTATCAGTATTAGTAAGATTAAACATTGCTTTAATAATAAACAATGTTAATATTATAATTTTAACTAGCTTAGATCCATCTTAGCTTTGAACCTACCAAGGGCCAAGAGGGATAAAATCTCTTTTCACTCTAAAAAGCCGAAGAGATTAGAAATTCTCTTTGGAATTAGAAATTCTCTTTGGAATTAGAAATTTTAGATGTTTAATTTTAAATAGACCGATAACATATCAAAGTAAGATAAGCAAGAATGGATATGTAACATTACCAATATATTAGAGGATAAAGATGTTCAACAATTAGAAAAAGTTAGATATGCACAAAAAATTGTATCCTAGTGAATAAGAAAAAGGAAGATGGATTTGTGTGAAATATGTAAAAGTTTAGTAATGGTTGTGTTTATGGTGAGTTTTACAATATAATAATAAGATGATATTGATGTACAAACAATTTAGAAGATCATATTTTATTTTATTTTCCTTTCTCTCGAGTGATTTTTTCATTATAAAACAAACAATACAAGAATATATATAGGCTGGGAGTTATTTATGACATTGCCACATAATTTGAAAAAATTAACACTTTAGTCATTGTGCATTTTTTACTTTATTGGGATCATCCATAATTTTATGAGCCTTGAGTTAGAAATAAAAAAAATAAATACTTTTTGTTAACTTTTTTTTGTTAGAATAAAATAAGTAAAGGTATTTGTGTTATTGTATAGAACTCGAAAACACTAGTATTAGGGTAATGGTGCATTTTCCCCAATGGGGGTGAGATTTCGGTGAAGAATTATCAACGTACCTTGTCGGGCCTTATTTCGGAAAACGGACATAATGAAGGAAATGAGTGACATGCACTGGATACAAATGACTAAGTTGGAGACGTCGCTCAAGAAGTGTGCTAAGCCACCCATTTGACATATATCCCCAGATGTGTTGAGCGACAACAAAGTTTCAAGTAAGGAAGTCGTATGGGTAGTAATTTATGGAATTTATTCCACGAGGGTGTTGTATAGAGTTGATGGGATCCATCACACCATGAAACATTTCGTTTATGATTTTGATGTAAGAATGGAGGTGCAGGATGATGAAAGATTGGAGGTTTGTCTGAAGTATCCTAGCAAGCAATTTCTTGACATTATGATAGGAAAATCAAGATATTTTTTGGGTATGCAAAGCTCAAGTGGAGGTATACCACTTGGCGCTTGGAGACTGCATGGTATCACCCTTCTTCAAGATGTTGGGAGAGTGCAGTCTTGTTGGAACTGATATACACAAACTCTATTTATATACAAGGGTGGCGAAGAGTTACAACATATCTGAGGTGGCGTCTTACTATGATAATTCTCCCAGGTTATGCTTTAGTGGTTAGTTTTTTCCAATTTCAACTCTTTTTTCAAGCTGGGTGTAGTTTCTTCCTTAGAGAAAGTGTAATAGTGTGCTATGGTCCTGAAATCATAGGGTTTTCTCCTTCCCAATAGGAATAGTTCTATACCTCTCATTAATTTCTACCACCAGCTCCTAACAAGTACTTGTCATTGCATCAAGAACTAGTTTGGTCATGTTGTCTGTCCAGTTCAAGTAATAGTCTCTGGTGTGCCCTCATTCTGCCTTCATTGTGTTCCAAGCCACTCCAAGCTCCGTGGTTGGGAACTGCCATGGATGGTGGTAGTCTTGAGTGGTTCTTAACCTTCTTTCGTTTTCTCTCAAGGGTCGAGGGGATGAGGATTTACAATAACAAATGTTTTTTGTCTATTTTATGCATATAACATCATCTAGACCTTCTTTTAAATTATGTGTGATCCTTCCATCTACTGATTCACAATCTCTTGAATCGTCAAGCTTCTCTTTCAACTGCCCAGTCTTGGTTGAGGGAGTTTGGTATAGTGGCTCATTTTCGATATGGTTCTAAAGTTATCTTACCTATTTTCAAAGAAATCACTAGTGGGAAGCCTTGGTAAGTTTGAGCATTCACTGTTGTGGATTATTAGATGATATCTATATTGGGTCACTACATCCGTACTCATAACCACTAGCTTCTTGGTATATTGGGTTATTACATCCATACTCACAACCACTAGTTTCCTGGTATATTGGGTCACAAATAATATATTCATTGCCACAAGTATACTGGTCCCTCTTCACCCAATCACCCTAGTGCCATATTCCAATCATGAATGTGGGACTCATATAACAGATCAAAAAAATGAATCAATGTGGATGCCACCGAAGTTCTCTGCCTACACCGTGAGGAATTTGAGTGCCTCCTAGTCTCTCAGGATTTACTGTGCATCCACAGTTTGATCCAAGGATCACTAGGCCCTACATCGAGAAATAATCTCCAGGCTATATCATGCATTCCATCCTGGAATCACTAGGCCCAACGGAGAGAAAATACACCTCTTGGCTTTATCATATACCCCCCCACTTGCTAGTAAGAATTCCTAGGCCCATCGAGGCACACAATCTGGCTTTACCGCAAACCATAGTCTGGTTCAGGGGTTATTAGGCCAGTGGCTTCATGCATCCTCAGTCCAGTTCAGAGACCATTACACCATGTGTTTGTCAATTCGGATATCCACCCCACTTAGCTTTGAATCCAATCCAGCCATCCCACATAAAATGAATGAGAGAACCCATCTCATCAAGGCTATTAAGAAATGACAAGGCTAGGCTGAAAATACTGTCACACCTAGAAAAACCCATGCCATGGTAGAAAATAAACGCATGCAATCCCATGCATGCCAAATCTAGCAAGTAAAATACACATGCAAGTTGATACCTACAATGAAGCCTATTGTAGCTGCTTGATCCTGCCTTTTCAGCTTGATCTTTGCTTCCTCTTTCCATCTTTGCCTTTCTAGCTCCAATAACAAAGTGCTCCAAGAAACTCTAAGTGTCCAAGAGTATGAGAGAGAGAGAGAATAATGAAAGATCTCCAAATCTAAACTGACCAAGTCTTCACTAACCAATCTTGCCCACTGATCCTCAGAAGCCTTTTTATGAGTGGGGCCTCTATTTTCTTCATTTTCCATTATTTTCCTTTATTTTTCTCCTCACATGCAACCTGTGACCTTTCACCTCCTTTTTCTCCTAATTTCCATTATTTTCATAAATAAATGTGCCAAAATACTTTTTTGCCTCTTTAATGCCTTAGTCATTGCCTTTGCCAATTTCCTTAGCCATAAACAACCAAATAAACACCCACTAGGATGTCCTACCCACCATTCATCTTGGAATACGTGTCCCATCATCCATGGCATTTATATATTTTTAAATGGAATTTTCACCAGGGTTGTTACAAAACAATCCTCCTTGGGGGAACACCGTCCTCAGTGTTCAATGACACCTATAACCAACAATACTGCTAAAAACAAAACATACTGCCCATGGAGCTTTATAACATAGCTTGCTGTGGTATTTACAATGAATGACCTACTCAAAATCAAAACATCATGACAACATCACCAAATAACAATCATATTGCACACGGGATCTTTATAACACAACTCATTACAGTATTTACAATAACCACATATACACATATTCACATCTGTTAAACCAACAAATAAGACAATATGATGCCCGTATCAATCGACAAGGGAATCTAGAGGCTCACATCTCCACCCTCAAAGTAGTACCAGGATTCACCTCCTTCCTAGGAAGTCCAAAATCTACTGCCACAGTCAAAGCTGCATCAAATGTCTAGCACTGGAATCCTGCGCCACTTGTCCTCTCAGTGAACAGCTACGAGCTCATTATTCTAGGGCGTACTCCCTATGTGCATTTGATTCCATCGGGCAATGCTCATGACCAAAAAAAATCCATCCCCAGACTTCCCTTCTCTACTTCATAGTCCCTCAGGTAATCTAGTCAACCCTCCCGTGCAGTCGCCTACCTTCCAAGTTCTGCTGGCACCCCCATCCTGGGCATTCCATCCCTTGGCAAGTCTTCCTCGCATCTAAAGATACAAAAACTAAGTCATATACCTGCCTCAAAACCATCATACCATTCATAGCATGCTCACGACAATCAATGGACACAATTGGGTACCAATGTCCCTCAATGGCCCTGTTCTTTATGTGCTTTACCAACATACTGCTACATATTCCAATTCCTCTCACTACTGCTGTTGATTTGTGCAGTTGATTTTAACCACCCAAACAAGCGTTTTTGTGCTTCCTGTACCAAGCACATGACTTCTATTAGATTCAAAATATATTGAAATAACTTCAAATCATACCTCATTGGTAGCTCGTCAATAAGGTACACTTGCAATCTTGTTTACTTCCTATCACGACAAGTCAAACTAGAATCATGTATAAACACATCACATCAGGTTAGCTCAAAACATAACCATCATAGATCAAAATTATAAATCACATGTAACCATCATAAACGAGAATCATAGATCACATGTAATAATCATAGACCAGAATCATAAATCATATGCAAAGTAAAATTGAAATACAATACTGATATTTATCCTTCATCGATCCTTACTTCTGCCTTTGTTCTTTTGTACACACACTGGATTAGTTGCTACACCTAGTGCCCTCTCCTCCACCAGGTGCACATACGCATAGTGTGCATCACATACATACAACCACACACGCCATATAACACCATTCAACACATGCACCTATACATGACATACAATACATACACCTACATCCAGTGTATGCACGTATACGTGCACAATGTATATCCGAAGACATTCATCCACACACAACGTGCTACACCACAAAATGCATACACGTACACCCGATATACAAAACAACTAATACACCTACACCCAATGTACAACACAACACAATACATACGCCTACATCTGATGTACAACACAATACATATGCCTATATTCGGTGTACAACACAATACATGCACCTACACCTGATGTACAAGATAACAAAAATATGTGTTTAGAGTGCAACACAATGAATGCATATGTCACGATACCATGAATAAACAAAGCACATACATAGTATTGCATGCTCGCAACACAACATGTATGACATGAACTCAATCCCACACATACACCAGTACCACATGTACCAAGAACCACCTGCATAACGTGTACACAACATCACATCTACACGGAACCGCCTGCACAACGTGTACACAATGCCATATGTACATTGCACCACTATATAACATGTACACAATACCACATGTACATAGTATCACACACATGACATGTACGCGACACCACATGTATACATCACCACATGCAAGACATGTACACAACACCACCTACACACAACGCTACTTGTATAACATGTACACAACACCACATGTACATGACACCACTTATACAATCATGCACTCAACACCATATGTACATAGCACTACATGTAAAACATGCACGCAACACTATTCATACATAGCATTGCATTTCCAACATGTTCATAGCATCATCTATACACAAGATTACATATCCAACATGTGCACAACACCATATGCACATAACACTGCATATCCATCATGCACATAGTACAATATTTACACAATACTGCATATCCAACATGTACATAGCACCATCTATACCCAACACTGAATATACAACATTCGTACAACACTATCTGTACTAAACCATGTACATAACATTACATAATCAACATTCACACACACTAAATATACAACACACCTTATGCACACAACATCACAAGTGAAACAAGTACAACATATACGACATATGCACAACAGTCGTACCAGACATCCAAAACCAAGCTGACTCTTTGCCAAGCAACCTTTCTTCCCGTGTCTTATCCATGCTTGTCCCAACTTGCCATAAAATACACTGCTTTCATTTCGTTGATGTATCCTTTAGCGTTACCTGTCATAACATAAGAATAAGCATAATATAATCACATAATATCAACTCATAACCACATGATATTGACCTCATATGTTTGTCATGATGACTCTTCCCATTTGATTCCTCATAGCGAGGAACTTCTTCATGTCATTCACCTGCATAAGAAATCATCCCTTCATAAGAATGATTCGTAACGACCTTGTCAAACAATGACATAGATACATAGATACATGAATGCATATACATAATCATTATCATAAAACCATCATGATCCTATCAGAAACGACATACATACATACATACATGTATACATATAAACTTCAATATAATCATGTTCATAACATAATTACCAGATAGTATAGGGCTAAGGTTAAGAGAACTCCTTTTATATGTGCACACCATGCACATCATTGAGAACAAGCATTCCCAGCACAGCCAAGGAATATAACATCTCAGATTCAATTACTTTACCTTTTCTAGTTACCTTTCACATGTTTGTACTGCCACCATCCATTTACCACTATGGACCAACCAGTCCAATCGACTGTCATAGTCATACCTCCCGTTATTCTTACTTATGCACAAAGCTTCATCTGAGACTTACATTACCTGTTGGGTACTGCACAACTCTCCCTGAGCTCCATTAACTTTCATCTTTCCCAATCAATTCCCAACACTCAAAACATAAAAGGAAAGAACAGAAACAACAGCAAGAAGAAAACCATGAAAACCAATAACAACACGACTCTGCAAAAGAAGTGGTATGGCCATACTCTAGACATAAATAAAGATGAAAATCAAGCGCAAGAAAATAAAAAAAGACCAAAAGCACAAACTAACAACAAACACCCTGACTCAATCCCCATGGTTCTTAGGGAAACTTAACCAGAGCCTTCTTCAAGATTTCATGGCAACCTCTCTTGCCATGCAACTCCCTACATCATTATGGCATTAACACATAACTATTAGTGCATAAATAAACATAACAATACACTAGTTACCTCATCTTGTTATGCCAAGTACGTTGCTTGCAACTAAACACATCCATGCCATCTCTCAAGGGACTCCAACCCTTTGATAGATCTAGATGTAGCTAAAGACTAGCTAATATACCTGTCAAGTACATTTTCATGAATCTAGCACATATCCACATAATGTCAAACAAAATCAAGGTTAAGAAGACTCCTCCTTGTATGCAAAGCACTTGTTCGTTTGGAATTAGGGTTTCCAAACCTAGCCAAATAAATTCCTGCCCAATTCCTTTATTTTACCTTTTTCCTTGCTATAATCAAGGCCTACTATACGTTGTCACATCACCCAATTGTTGGTTATATAAACACATCAACTATTACCTCATCACGCTAATACCAAGCATGTTTACTGCAACTTCTCACACATGTCAACCACATGTTCCAATATCAAGACACTCATATCTATCAATTTGAAATCAACATTTAGCAAGACTAATCATCATGTCATAATCCATAGTTAACTCACAGTCACTAGACATAATGCTACAACTATCACCTGTTACACTCAAGTACATATCAACTGTCTCAACACATAAGTGATAGTAAAACTATCTTAAAGAAAGATCATTGGAACACATACTCATATTATGAGATTCATCAAACATTCAACCAACTTGTAAACATACCATGTTAAATAAATCAAATAGGCACCGAACACTCAAACACCAAATAGACGTCATAATCAAACAACCAAGCACTAAATATACGACATAAGAAAGCTCATATCTTAATGTATATCAAGGGAGGCTATCTTGTCTACACAATAAAGCTAGGTTAGAACAATACAATTTCACAACATATCAACTCAAACATAAATCATGATATCCATAATAGTAACTACCTAACATGTTCACTTCATACAGTCATAAGCATTTTCCCTTCATGCGTAACAATCACATATGTATGATCAATCTAGATTAGTATGACACCATATCACAAATATGTCGGCTCATACCTAAATATCACAACCATAACCATCTTCATAGGTCAAACCAGGTTAACACAATACATATAGAATCAATATCTTCAATGCAATGAACATAACCATCATGCATATGACCAATCCAAATTACAACATCAAGATCTCAATGAAATAACCTTAATCACCAAGTTAATAACACATAACAACAATAAGCTATATATCATGTTCATCAACAACATAAAATCGAATCGTTAAGCTAACTGTCATATAGCAACAACAAGTTAACCTATAACATACTCATCAACAACATATCATATAACATAATCATCAAGTTATCTAACCTAACCAACAATAACAATGCTTACAACAACAGGTTACCATCATTCTTGACTATCTGACACATCTGCATATGACTATGCTAATCAACTATCATCTATCATGTATGTAACAATAACATCAAAAGTCATGTACATAAACCTAATGTATATAACCCTAATGCATATAACAATCCTTAACCTACATACCTACATGCCCAACATCCAAACTTGTATGACGACATGCTCTTGCCTCGAGGTCGAATGATGCAACTTCATTTTGATGATTTGCATCTCTTGCTTTACTTCATTCAGCACATTTGCACCATAACATACCAATAGCACCATGATGACCTAAATTTCATACAATGACTTCATAAGGCATGTTTGACCTACTATTCAAACTATAACCAAGACCATACATGCATAACAACTGTATATAGACATATAAAAAATGAGTACCAAACCATACACACATCATTCTAGCTAGAGTCCAGTCATCAATGCGTGACCATATCAAGTACAAAAACCATGACCTCATGCATGGCAACAACCATTAATCCATTGTACACATTTCCATATGCAACCAACAATATGCATAAGCAATGCCAAATCAACTACACCTACGCATAAACGCATGTAGTCGAACATAAGCGATCAAATCTTGTAATCAACCTACAATACTGATACATGTAATTTAGATATTCAAGAATGTAGCCTAACATAGAAAGATGTAAGTAGGAACCATAAAATAAACATATAAGAGACATATAACCATATGCAACCAGTCACGTACTCATGATAAATACATTTCACGAAATCAATATCAAATTCTCCATGATAACCATACTACAACCCTAATCAATCATCAAGAAATGCAACAAGCACATGAAATGCAAGCGTAGGAGACACATGCAACTGACATGCATGCATGACTAACACATTCAACCCATCCAGTCTGAGAGTTGAACCATGCTCTGATACCACTTTGTAACACCCTCCTCCCACATCCACCCAAGTAACCATGCCAACCAGGGTAAACATGAGACGAGAGGCTACTATGATCAGATTCGACCTCCTAGGTGACCTTAAGGAAGTGGAATCAATGGAAAATCACACACAGTCATCCAACATCATCGACAAAACCCTCAGGAGACAAGTCAGCCACTCACACAGCCTGCCCCTAGGTCCTATAGTTGTTTTGGACCTCTGAGGCCATATTCACTCTCATGCTATGGGCAAGGGAGCGACCAGAGACCTAAAGTCACTCTTATAGGCCTGCTTACTAGTGATTGTTGACCAAACTTTCCAGTTTTGTGCTAGCAACCCTGGGAATTAAGCCACTTTTTCAGGCCCAG
This sequence comes from Pinus tabuliformis, assembly GCA_031772625.1. Taxonomy (NCBI): domain Eukaryota; kingdom Viridiplantae; phylum Streptophyta; class Pinopsida; order Pinales; family Pinaceae; genus Pinus; species Pinus tabuliformis. Next base: position 687,512,854 of record CM062819.1, read on the forward strand.
AGCCTAGGCCATTGCCCAGAATGGAATGAAAGCTTGGAATCAAGTAAAGTATAGGGAGACAATGTTGCAAAAGTAAGTATTTGATCAATACCTTAACCAAGCCCCTACTAGCCATGACAGGAATTTCATAAAACATATTGTCAACATGTAACCTACAAGTATAAACAGCGTAATTAAGTGTAGGGATCTCATACTTATCTGAGAATCACCATGAACAATTGTTTCCTCATGTCTTTTGATGCCTTATCACTTATTAAGTCATATATACAACATCCATTCAAATACAATTAAAAACATGCTGAGAGCCAAACATATCTACTACCATAAAATGTACATATAGCCAGCATAATAGGAACACAAATACAATAAACATATTAGCCATCAAAATCCATATATACACCGATGCATTTACACATGAAAATCAATGGAATGAATTTCTCATTAATCAATGCAGTGAACCAACCAGTGATAGGACTACCACGTTTCGCCCGACCATAGATTGGGTGAGCCAAGTCTCTCTTCAGCCAATCATCCCCATGCCATATTCCAAGCATGAAGGTGAGACTCATAGAACACATCAAAAACACCAATCAATGTGGATGCCACTAGAGTTCTCTACCTACACCATGAGGAATTTGAGTGCCTCCCAGTCTCTCAGGCTTTACCGTCCATCCATAGTCTGATCCAGGGATCACTAGGCCCTAGACCGAGACATACTCTCTAGGATTTACCGTGTATTCCATCCCGGAATCACTATTCCCAACAAAGATAGAATCCACCTCTTCGCTTTACCGTATATCTCGCCATTCACCGACAAGAGTTCCTAGGCCCATTGAGGCACAAAATCTAGCTTTACCGCAACCCACAGTTTGGTTCAGGGGTTACTAGGCTAGTGGCTTCATGCATCCTCAGTCTGGTTTAGGGACCACTACACCATGTGTTTATCTATTCGGAAATCCACCCCACTTAGCTTAGAATCCAATCCGGCCATCCCACATAAACCGAATGAGAGAACCCATCTCATCAAAGCTATTAGGAAATGCAAAGGCTGGGATGAAAATACTGTAACACCTTGCAAAACCCATGCCATGGTAGGAAAGAAACACATGTGATCCCATTCATGTCAAATCTAGAAAGTAAAATACACATGCAAGTCGATACCTGCAATGAAGCCTATTTTAGCTACCTGATCCTGCCTTTCCCTTCTTGATCTTTGCTTCCTCTTGCCTTCTTTTCCTTTCTTGCTCCAATGCGAGAGTGCTCCAAGAAAATTCTAAGTGTCTAAGAGTATGAGAGAGTGAGAGAATAATGAAAGAGCTCCAAAGCTAAACTGACCAAATCTTCACTGACCAAGCTTGCCCACTGATCCTCAAAAGCCCTTTTATGAATAAGGCCTCTATTTTCTTCATTTTCCATTATTTTCCTTCATTTTCCTTTTCGCATGCAACCTATGACCTTTCGCCTCCTTTTTCTCCTAATTTCCATTATTTTCATAAATAAATGTGCCAAAATACATTTTTTCCTCTTTAATGCCTTGGCCATTTCCTTTACCAATTTCCTTATCCATAAACAACCAAATGAACACCCACTAAGATGTCCTCCTCACCATTCATCTTGGAATAAGTGTCCCATCATCCATGGTATTTATATATTTTTACATGGAATTTTCATTAGGGTTGTTACAAACATGCAAAAGTGACATCCGCACTTTCACACCTTCCACACCTCCCACACAACACTTCTTCCCATCAATGGAAATTTCTAAAGCACTAGTAACACCAAAAACAATGCCTAAAACTAGGGATCGAGATCCAATCCTTATCCATGGAAAGTTGAGTCGATAGCTCAATTGAGTATGCCGCCCATGGGAAATTATCAGAAAAAGGTGACATTTCAATTAAGTATGCTTCCCATGGGAAATTATCGAAAGAAACTAAAATTTATAGTTATGGGATCATTGTACTTGAGATCATGAGTGGGATATATTATATCGATGTAGTTTATATTGAAACAATTTGTGGCAAAAATCATTCAAGAATACAATAACACAGGATCAATGTTCAAATAGAAGCTTGGCTTATCAAGCTAGCCCAACAATTCCATCCATTTAAAATGTTATCTTAGTGGTGGTCGGTTAACACAAATTTTCAAGGGCATATAAATGGCACAAGATTCCCCTTGAACACTATTTTTATTTTCTTAAGGACTCCCAAAGGTTCATTTAGAATAATAGGTTCGCAATATGGTGGAATTGAAATCAAGGATGTGTAGCAATTAAATAACACTAATATTTCAGTTATTTTGTTTAAATGGTTGAATTATGGAAAGGTTGCGAATCATTATCTCGAGATGGATTCTTGACATAAACGTCACACCAATAAACTTTAAACCTTTCCCATTTCTTTGTCCATTTTATATGACACGTATAGTATATATATATATATATGCATTCACTTGTTATGTTCATAGTGTTCTTTCGATCTTTCTTCGTGTGTTTTGAGGACGAGATAAACATTCCTTGTCATATTAGTCTTTTAATCATATTACATTTGTTTCGTAATTTATTTGCGATGAAAGGCACCCAAAGGGAGCATTACCAATATTTTATTTTCATGTTTTTCATTTAAGTAGCAAAAATAGTTTGGAATGAGAATAATTTATAAAAATTTTTTGTCTTTAAAACCTAATTTTAAATTAATTTTACTAGTTAGAATTTGTAAAAATTACACATTTGAATTATTAAGTTTATATTTTTCATTTAAATAAAATTCATAATCAGGCAGGAAGGTTCACTAAATGCAGTTAGAGTCCTCTACAAAAATGTGATGACATCCAAAATCTCATAAAAGATTGAACAAGTTTTCCCACATGGAACTCAGATCACCAAGGTATGTCATGGGGGTGAGCCCTAGACCATGTCGATGAGCCACAAAGTCAGGATAACGAGCTACGACGCGAGGGGAGACAAAATAGTGTGAGGGTGGGGACGAAATGATAATAGAGGACCCCCTGTTTCTTATGCCACGAGGAACCACTTGCTTGCCATCTAATTGACATATGAAGCACCCGTCATTATATTAGAAAGTCGAAACCTAGAGGCTGAACCAAGATAAGAGAGCCCCCCCTCCCCTTGTTGATGTTGGGGGGTGAGGGGACTATTACCTCCCTCATAGATTTACTCAGCCACATGACCGTTGATTGACAAGGGGGTTATATATATTGTTTTATTAAATTCGTCTAAGAGTACATGGAGTGGGGCGTGTGTATTCTTCTCACTAGCCACAATGTGTCAATAGAAGATGATGTGGGTACGGAACTAAGAATACAAATAAGGGGATTTGCGAAGTAGTAACTCCTTGCCAATGTCAATAAGGTGCAACAAGATGATGACAAATAGAAGCAACTGGATACGGAAGCATAGGTTGCATCACTTATTTCCAAGTGCCCATTTCCCCAATTAAAGACCCTCCTATTGAAGATCTAAAGAAAGCATAATCATTGCTCACATGCTTTATGTGTTTAGATCCCTAGAACAACTGGAAAATATGCATAGAGCCCTAATTACCACTTCTCAACCAAGAGTGTAGCCCCAGCCTAGAGTTTCTCTTTTGGGATTTAGTCAATGGTGATAATGCAACAACCTTTGTAATGCAACTTGTTCAAAGCCATTAATCAATATACCTTGAAACCAAATAAACATAGCATGGAAACAAACATAAATCTATATCATAGTGTCACCAATGAAAGTGGTATGTGAGTAAGTAATCATATATATAAACCCCATACCCCAACTGAACATGGGGTATTAGTAGAGCGTGATCCTAGAAAGACAACTATAAATGTGTCTCAAGGAATAGGAGAAGGAAGAATGCACAACTTATGAAATGGTTAGCTAATGAGGAATAATAATGGAACTAGCTAGATGGAATGTGACTAAGATAATCAAATTGACCCATAAGTGAAGTGAATGGGTGTTTCGCAACTACTTGTAGCCTTCTTCGGGGTGCCCCTTCATATTAATAGAAGGGTAGGGTCATTTATCCTAGTAAAAAATAATGGATGAAGCAATACTCTTTTTAGTTATTGTTCTCCCACTAGTCATTGAACATTTCCCAACCCATAAAGAAAGGTAGTCGAGTTCCTGGTTCTTCTCGGTACTAGATTCTAATAAAAATACTAATTCAAGTAGATTTGGTTGATTTGTTTCAACATTCGTAATGGTATAATGGTTAAGAAGGACAATTCTGATTGTACAAGGAGGGAGTGTTTGAAGTGGTTTTGGAATCCATGATGAATCAATAGCCTTCTAAAGACTTTGATTTTATGTACCTTGGAAGTTATATCTTATGCAGATGGATGTGATTTAGTCGACCTTTATTTGCAATGTAAATTATCAAACTTGAATATTTGGTGTTTAATTGTTCACATTTACATTTATGTGTGTGAATATATAGTTATTTTCAAGGGAAAAGGAATATTATATTTCTTTCAAGGAAAAAATGTAAGTACGTTTAATAATTATTCCCTTTGCATAATATGAAACCTCGAGTCCCAAAATGACAATAAATTAATATAGTTTGTTGTATATTTATCACTTTAAATTTCTTTATCATCTTCAACACCATTATCTTGTCAATGTTCCATTCTTTCTGTTTAAGAGTTAGCAACCAATGACTAATAATAAGAAGTCATCACCCTGAGAAGAACATGACTCAACATGGATTAATAAAATTGATGGTTTAAACACTCTCTCTTAGAAGGGTGAACATGGGACCAATTCATTACTGAACACATGGAGGATAATGTGGTGGAAGAAGCTGAGCCAAAGGTTGGTAATATTGAAATGTAGAAAGCAGTAGAAGAACTAGAAATTTATGAAGAAGAGAAACTTGAAACATCATTGCAGGATGTGGCAGCTTTAGTGAGCTAGAAAATAAACATGACAATTAAAAATCAACGTGGATTCCTTGACAAACAAAATGGAGGTGATCCCAGAATGCACTATAGATCTACATTTCTTACCTGAGCATAAGGTAAGTGATATCCTTCCCAAGGGGCTTTTCTCTCTTCACTTACATTGATGCCTTTCCCATTACTTCCATCTTTGCTGCTTGCTCATGTGCATTTCCTCCTATGTGTAAGTAAAAATTTGCTTAACGTTGTGTTAACAGTGTTGGAACCACCAACATTCAAGCGATCTCCTAGATATGAAGTCCCAACTAGACCTCACATCGTTTGGAGTAGGAGTCCAAGCAGTTGATGGTAATGTTATGCCTTGGTTGCGGAAACGCACAGAGTGAAGTATGATAACTTTGGGTGAGAGCAAGTGTGTGACCCTGCGGAGAGTCAAGTACAATACATGAAGTTTCCACACATAAAGGAAAAAGGAAGTGTGCCCCTTGCAAGACTATAATAATACACATCTTGAAAGGAACACATGAGCATAATGATATCACAAGCTAAAATGCGGAATAGTCCACAAGTTAAAGTGATGAGTTAACACAACAACATGCATTCAATAAGATTCATACAAATGCGAAAGAAATAGATTATAAGCATAAGCGTAAGTTAAATAACATAAATTGAAAATATAACAAGAATAGTCCTACTATATTCACAACATATGCATGAAAGTGTGTTGGCTCCGATTTTATTATTATAAGTGAAAGTTACATTCATACATACACCATTGAGAACCACTAGCCCCAATAATGGAACATTAAATTCAGGAACACCTGCTCCTGCAAAGAAGTATACCTGCTCTACACTAGAGAGAAGCCAAGGCTCTTCATAATACTCCCAAGCTCCTTCTAAGCCTAAGCCTAGCCAAAAGCTTGGCTCCCAAAATCCATTTACATGAGTTATGAGGTTATATTTATAAAAAGAGGGGGTGACTCTTCAACTCCCCTTTGTGACCTTTGGACTACCCTTACAACTCTTCAACGTCTTTAAAAAATGACACATTACATTACATGATGACTCTTCATATTCCAATATCGATACTTGGAATTCCACTTACAACATAATTACAAATAATATTACATTTTACACTTGTACCCATATAATACAAAATAGGGTAGAGAAAAATTGATAGCCTAACAAGCACAACACTATGATGCTGTAGTTTGGTAGAAGTCTAGCTTAGCAACCTGCACTTACTACTTCTCAGACACATATTAGTGCGAAGCTTGATACTATGTGATGATGTCCCCAAACTGCATGATGGTGTCTGGTTGGAAGTGGACTCTCGCTTCCATGGAATCCAGGTACAATGTATTGGAACTCGTTTCAAGTTCATTATGAAGCATGTAGAGCATTGTTTTGACTTGGACAAGACCACAGATGTAATTCTATGTGTTTTTTCTGTTCAGCTCGAAGTCTCCCCTGGTGGCATTTTGTCTCAGCTTCTCCAAGTACTCTTTGATCTCTTACCGAACTTGGTTCTTGGGTTTAGCTTTGGTGATGGAACCAACTAATGGGATATGGTGTGTTATCACCGAGACATACAAAATACTGAACAATCATACATATGAGGTATGAATGCTACCAAAGAATGTGACACGTTATTTGTTGTTCTGAATCAACATTCAAACTTTTTCTTTCTCCAGATCTGCCTGTGCCTTCATTTTATTCACTAAGTCAAGTGGTGCCCCTTTGTATCACATTGTCAACTCTTGCACATAGGCAATGGAATCCTGTATTTTTTTGAGAGTTTTAACGAACTCTTTGCTCTACTATTGTAAGCCATGCAAATGAAAAACTGCTTTATGTATGGTGACAAACCCTTCATAGAGCCTCCACATGCTTTCTCCAAGTGTTGCTACTTCAACAAGTATCGCTATTATCATATCCTCCAAGTAAACCTGTGTAGAAACTACATTTTGCACTGGTGCATGGAGTTATTCTGCCTCTTGTCTGGCAGCCTGTGAGTTCTATGTCAATTGCTCATTCTCAGCAGTCAAATACTGAATGTTTGATCTTGTTGCACCTACATAGGCCAAGTTGGCTTCCACAATGACATTTGGATGCTTCCTTGTGTCTGACAATATCACCCTTTCTCTAACAAATGAAGGCAACACATGATCATTCAAAAATTTATTTCTCTATGCTTGTGCAATCCTCCTTTAGAACTCATCGAATTATAGATTGTACACATCCATTATTAGATCATCATCAAGGGGAACAACACCCCCTTGCTCGTTCGAGGATAACTACGCTGCTAGAGGTGTTGGAGACTAAGGAATGACCTAGGGTGCGCTCGACATCAGATCAACATCTTTATTCTGTGGCTCCTGTTCTATCTCCATTCTGTCACTTTGATCAAGTGCTTAATCTGTTGAGAAAGCTCCCAATAATGCATATGTTCACCTTCCTCCTCAACTGTTGGTTGTTTCTGTTCCTACTCTTCAACCTCTATCATTGTTGTTTCCTCTGTCATTGTGCCTTGCCTTTTTTATTCCTCCTTCTTTTGCTTCCCTTATCGTCCTCTCCTCCTCAACTCTTCTTCTTCCTTAAGCTTCCGCTCTGTCTCCTACAACTTCATTTCTGCTTCCTGCAACCTCTTCTTTTCTCTCTTCCTCCGCTCTACTCTGTATATCCTTTGATTCCTCTTTTCTTCTGCTACCAAAGCTACTTTCATGATAATAGGATTTTCTTTCATATTACAACTTTGTTCTCCCTCTAGAATATTAGCAATCTTCAACTTTCCCTTGTCCTACACATGATTGCTACCTTTTGCTGCTATTACTTCTAGAGTTGCTACCATTTGTGGAATAGCCTATGTAATCCATCCTAAATTGATCGGCTCATGGAGTCTAGAGGAATTGTAGTAGAACCTCCATGGATCCTCCTATGTCCAATAGAATGCCTCACCGATCCACGGAAAGTAAACTCTCACACAATGGTCTTTACAAATACTATGAGGATCATACGAATTAAAGTCTCATGTATCGAATTCAAACCTCACTATCGCCTTTCCCTCAACATCTGCAACTTTCAAGTTATTTTTCTCGTATAATCCAATATGTAAAGGCAAAGTGGGCCATGGTGCTTTCTTCTTCTTGTGCACCGCTGTTGACAACCCTGTGACGAGATGATACAATATTTCTTACATAACAAGTTTATTAGTGGCATACCTTGGTAAAATATGTAGAGGCTTCTCTCCGTGCAACACTCTAATGAAGGTGCCACCTGGTGAGATATACCAATCTGTGATTTCTGGTATGGCCTCCATTGCTTCTCGTGACATGCAAGGTGGATCTGCTTCAAATATAACCTTGTACAACAAGATGATCAAGTGGTTAGTTAGTTGTGCCATTACTCCTCGATAACTATATTTTGAAAGAAACCTGCAATAGATGTGCACGATATGCTCTCGTGGTGTCCACGTCCAGTTCATGCAAGGGAACTTCTTTTGTGCACATATTGCATCAAGTAAGTATGCATACATATAAAACTTTACTCGCTCACCCTTGGGAGGATTCCGAGCCTGTGCTGCATGGGCCTTCAGCGATCGAGCCAACAAATCTCACCAATTGAACAACTTCCCCTCATTCACCACCTGCTCCAATAACACTTCCCACCCTTCAAGAAAGGTTTTTGTGCTTTTCTGACCATGGATCCTCCAATAAAAGATAACCAAGAGTTGGTAAGCCTTGCTGAGGGATCTTGTCTTGTAGACATGGGTGGGTGTCTATTGAAACTTCGATGGCTCTTCCACCTAGCATTTAAAAATATCTCTTGTGTTCACATAGTTGTGGGTGGCATAGAAAAGTGAGTCCATGCACTCTACTAGATTGGGCAAGTGATACATGCACTAATCTTCTGGGAAGGTGGCAAGCTTTTGTCCGCTGAAACTACTCAATGTCATGGTATTATCATTAATGTGTGAGGCAATCAAGCTGATGACATTTGCACATGAGAAGGTTGGATACCTACATGAAACCTTGTATAATATTGACTATCGAATGTTGAGATACACTTGTTGGTCCTCTAAGTCTCCCTCAAAGCCCTTTGGAAAAGCATCTTTAACCTGTTTCCATGTCAGTGATGATCCATTTTCTATAAAAAGTTGAGTATCTTCATACTCTGGAAAATCTACTGATGCTTTCCAAACTAATTCCCTAGTAATTCTCTCAGTGGTTTCTTTTGAAGAAGCTCTCTTAGGTGCCATGATAACAATGATTATTGGAGAGGTGCTCAACAATTGTTGTACCTGTGAGACAAAAAATGCACTCATGGCAAGCAAATATCAATCCTAAGCAACTCTACTTACAAGGCAAGGTCAAGCACCAAACCAGGCATCAGATGGGGAGTATTACGCAATTCTCATTGGCAAGAAGGACCATTTTATTGTGGGAAATATGCATTGTGTAGTCCCCGTAGACAAGGTTGAACCTTGTGGCTTGAAACTGCACAATGCGTGGTTCATCTTGGGTAGAGGTCTAGGAGAGATTGTGCATTGTGCAGACTCAGTGGCTAAGATCACAAGTTGGCTCCTCGCACTGTATAGTGAAAATTTTGATCTATATTTTATTGTGCACTATGCAATTCCAGAGGCCAAGCTTGTGGCTTGAGCCTTAGGATTGTGTAGTGCCAGCTAGGCAAAGTGAAAACTGGCTAAAGGATGTGAAAATATACCCAAGGGAAGTGTGAAAAATGAGAATATGTGAGAGATAGTGTGAATTTGAGTGAAAATATGACTAAGTGTGAGTGAATCCATGTGAATCAAGTGCATAAATTAATCAAATGGAAGGCAAAATCAAGTATATGCGGAGAGTTGCTGTAACGACGACCATAGGTGCAAAAACAGGAAAACTAATGTGACACTTAGGAAAGGCATCTAAAAATTAAAAAAAACACTTCTACAACTTAAAATAGGTTAAAACACTAGAAAACATGAAGATAAATAAGTGGAACAACACTCACACAAGCCAAATGACAAAAAGAGACAGAAAAAGCGGCAGAAGACGACAAAAGCGAAACTCACCTGGAAAAGTGATGACGATCCCACCGAAGGTTCCTTGATCTCCTCAGGAGTGCTAGATATCCAATATCGAATGTGTAAATGAGCTCTAGAAGTGTCGATTAAATATATTTGGGTGAATTAAGGTTTATAACGTGCATGCCTAAAATCAAGGGGAAAACAACACTTGGCGAAAGTTTCTAAAAATAGCATAAGTGTCTCCTTCGAGTTATTAAATTTAGAACCCTGTTTTTTAGGGATTTTTTTTTGCTTTTTTTCTTTTTTTATTTCTCCGAGGAAGCTTGCCATGCACACTACCAGGAAATACTACACAGTTCTAAGGAACTGGGAAACTTTCTGGCTTAGTACACTGCACAGTTTTTGAGCTTAGTGAGGGTTGCACAGTTTCTGGGCTTAGAGTTGGGCTACCGTCCATGACTATGTAGTTTCTGAGCTCAAGGTTGACTGCAAGTCAGGTCTTCATAATTCCCATCATCAAGGTTGCTTTACCTCAAGGATTGTGCAATTTTTGGAGGCAAGCCCAAAACTACTACGAGACCAAGTTGAGATATCAACTTGTGACTCAGAAAGATAAGCTAAGTGAGAAAACACAAGAAAAAATGAAAAGATAAGTCTCAGTTGAATCATGAATACCTAGATCAGTGCAAGATGAGCTCCTATGGATAAGAAGGGAGTCTCCAAAATGGAAGCACATAGAAAATTTTGGAGGGTGGTTGTAGTCGTTAGAGCACTGGCGACACACTGGTAGAACTCCATCTCTCTATATGGATATTGTCTCATGCAAAACATTTCTAACTCTTATGGAAGTATTGTTCATTTCTTTTATGATCATATCTTCTTAACTTAGCTTGAGTTAAAGATATATTCCCTACCATTCTCTTCATTGGTAGCACACATACCAAGCTAAGTCAGAATGAGTTGTTTCGATTCGGGATGAGGAGTATATAAATGCACAAGAAAAAATAGATTGTCAGAGTCTTAGTTTTCATCTCTGGTGTTGCTCTGCTGCCATCAGGCCTGGACAATACCTCTACGGAGTCACTTCAAGAACACAAGCATTTTCTGCTACCAGCTAGCCTGGACAATACCCTAATGGAGTTTCTTTCTTCACCTCTCCGCACAAGAAGCCTTTCTCTTCTTTCTCCTTTTATTTTAGTTTTTCATTTTTTTCATTTTCATTTGTTCAAAGAACTGTGCATAGGCACTTATTTATTTCGTGGGGCGGAAGAGGGATCTCAACTTATTGAGAGCAGAAGAGGTTGTCCCTTGAGAGAAGGATGTTTATATATACTTGTGACATACGTTTTAAGGTTTTCCTCCCCTTCCTACTCTACTTGACTTAGTTGACAAGGGTTCACCAAAAATAGAAGACCGATTAGAGTAGGCGGTACTAGTTAAAAGTGCAAACATCATGATTTCACTATGAATTTCTTTGAAAGGAATGTATTTTCCATAAGAGTATCATCGAATCAAAGAAAAGAAAGATTCACATAAAGAGAGGGGTTAAACAGATAACGAAGCATTGATAGGAGTACAACTTCCTCTTGGATTTCACCAAATTTTTCTAGAATCCAAACATGGTCTCATGTGGAAGCTATCCTATGACTAAAAAGAAAACAAACAAAACGAAAGAATTGGAGTGAAAAGTAAAAGAAAGAAATTCAAAGAAACAACAAAGAAAAGAAAACAACTACTCCTACTCCTAACCTAACAGTGAATAGGCAAAAATCATGTGAAATGATACTTCCAATGCAGCCATCGGTGCATTGGATGGCCTATGTAGGTGAGGGAATGCATGTCAAGAAAGATATACAAGAAAAAAAACAAACAATAAAGATAAGAAAATACAAACCAAAGCATTCGAGGTTTGAATGAACCCACAGAAAAGTAAGAACAAAAAGTGCATGAAAGAAATTATGTGATGGTGTTTAAACACATTACGAGTTGAAGACATGTAGGCACACACTTTTGAACTTGAAAAATGAGTGAACAAGAAGAAAGAAGAAAATTTCTCTTTTGCAACAGTCCTAACTATGTACAACTCCTCCAATGACTGAGTGATAGGATCGTGTAATAGAGATGGAGGATGTGAAAAGTGTAAAATAGTTTGATTTGCAATGTGCACAAGAGAGTAATGAGGAGGCTAGAAAGATTCAACACATTTCTGATTGAAAGTGGAACTGACCTCAAGACTATGAGAACCTTACATAACCATCAACTCGGGTTTACCACGACATCTTGGGTAAGTTCCAATTCATCAGAAGATGGATAATCAAAGATCGGTGGCTTAGAGAGATCAATAGTGGAAAAATCACAAGCATGATTGAATGAATCAATGAAAAGATCACGACAGCCAGGATCAAAATGTTTAAGATTACAAAAAGAGGCATCCTCATGATCTGACAAATCATAAAGAGTGGATGATGAAGAACGCGAAATTTCACCCTCAATGTTCTCAAAAAGATAATATGAGAGATTGGGAGGATCAAGAAGAAAATATTTGTCCTCTCCACACTCGGATGAAAAATGGCATTCCACGTGTTCTAAGAATGATGGAAAGTAGTAATATCAACAGAAACTGAAATTTCATAAGATTCAATGGGAATAATAGAATTTTGGAAAACGTTAGGATAATGCGGAATAGGTACAGATAGAAGGGGGTCATCCTTCACTGCAGATTCGTGTTCAAACTCCCACATATACTCATCAAAAAGGATACTGCAGGTTCACTGTTCAACACCAACTTCATCCAGAGCTTGATCCTCGTGAACATATAAAGAGAGATTGGAAATAGGTGAACACAACAAATCACAATCCAAAGGATAAGAGGGACCAAAGGATGGAGGATGAGGAGATAACACGTCATCACAACCATCAGACTCGCGGTCCAAACCTGCACTGAAATTCTGAGTATGTGAGGTGGGAAAAGATGGTGGTAGATCAACAGATGAATTTTCTACTTCTCCTACCTCAACCTACGGAAATAGACTTATTTGATGAGATGGGCATGGAGGGTCACTTGGAAGAACAACCTTGTCTGTCATAGATTTAGAAGCTCTAACATGGAGGTATGTTGGGAGAGGTTCAAAAGATTTTAACTCGTGTATATTTTATGAAATGTGAACAAGATATAGAAATTTGTCTACCAAGAAATACCAATCAACATCATCTTCAGGAAATTCAAAGTAAAAATGAATAAAACGATCATGAAAATCCTAAACAGATTCATCAGGTTCTTTTCACAAATTTAATTTTTTTTTACATAGTGCTTTATGATCATATAAATCAAAAGCACACCATGAATCTATGAAAAGTTGTTTGAAAGAGTGAATGGAGTCATTAGGAAATGTGTTACAGAATTCTCGTACGTGCCCTTCGAACGTGAGAATGAACAACCTACAACCAACATCCTCACAGTGGATGTTGTGCATTATGCAAAAATCAAGAAAATGTGTGGTGTGCTGAAATAAGGTTGTTTCACCCTCACCATCGAAATTCAGATTGGACAAGTCAACAATAATTTTTGTTGGCACTTTCAGATTTGCGTGTCTGGAAAAACATGTCGGGGTTATGATTTGGGGAGAAGTCATTAAATGACTGCAAAAATTCAAAAGAGACTTCAAGGGCTTAGCTTTTCATCTGGCCCTCCTTCTAGCACCAAAAATTTTGATGGTGCTAGACCCACCAACATTCAAGGGATATCCCTGATATGAAGTCCCAACTAGACCTCACACCGTTCGGAGTAAGAGTCCCAATAGTGGGTGGTAATGTTATGCCTTGACTATAGAAACACGCAGAGTGAAGTATGATAACTTTGGGTGAGATCAAGTGTGTGACCCTCTAAAGAGAAAGTACGATGCATGAAGCTTCCAACACACGAAGGGAGAAAGATGTGTGCCCCTTCGAAGAATGTAATAATACGCAACTTGAAAGGAACACATGAGCAAAATGACATCACAAGCTAAAATGCGGAATAGTCCACAAGTTAAAGTGATGAGTTAGCACAACAACGTGCATTCAACAAGATTCATACAAATACAAATGAAATAGTTCATAAGCATAAGCGTAAGCTAAATAACATACATTTAAATACAATAAGAATAGTCCTACTATATTTACAACATATGCATGAAAGTGTGTTGGATATGGTTTTATTATTATAAGTGAAAGTTCCATTCATACATACACCATTGACGACCAGTAGCCTCAATAGTGGAACATTAAATTCAGGAACACCTTCTCCTCCAAATAAGTATAATTGATCTACGCTACGGAGAAGCCAAGGCTCTTCATAATACTCCCAAGCTCCTTATAAGCCTAAGCCTAGCCAAAATATTGGCTCCCAAAAGTCCTTTACATGAGTTATGAGGTTCTATTTATAACAAGAGGGGGTCAATTTTCAACTCCCCTTTGTGACCTTTGGAATACCCTCATGACTCTTCAACTTCTTTACAAAATGACACATTACATTACATGATGACTCTTCATATTCCAATATTGGCACTTGGAATTTCACTTACAACATAATTACAAATAATATTACATTTTACACTTGTACCCATATAAGACAAAATATGATAGAGACAACTTGACATCCTAACAAGACACAACACTATGATACTGGAGTTTGGAAAAATTCTAGCTTAGCAACCTCCACTTGCTGCTTCTCGGTCACATATTAGTGCCAAGCTTGATATTGTGTGATGATGTCCAAAAACTACGTGATGGTGTCTGGATAGAAGCGGACTCTGGCCTCCATGGCATCCGGGTACAATGTCTTGGAACCCGTTTCAAGTTCGTTCTGAAGCATGCGGAGAATTGTTCTAACTTGGATAGGACCACCGATGTAATTATGCATGTTCTATCTCTTCAGCTGCAGGTCTTCCCTAGTGGAATTCTATCTCATCTATTCCAAGTACTCTTCGATCTCTCACTGAACTTGGTTCTTGGGTTTAGCTTTGGGGAGTGAACCAACTGATGGGATCTAGTGTGTTCTCACCAAGACATCCAAACTACTGAACAACCGTACATATGAGGCATGAATGCTACTAATGAATTAGGTGAGTTGTTTGTTGTTATGAATCAACATTCGAACTTTCGCTTTCTCCAGATCTTCCTGTGGCTTCATTTTCTTCACTAGGTTAAGCGGTGCCCCTTTGTATCGTATTGTCCACTCTTCCACATAGGCAATGCAAGCCTATAGGTTCTTGATACTTTTAAAAAACTCTTCGCTCTGTTGCTGTAATCCATGCAAATGGACAACTTCTTTATGTACAGTGACAAACCCTTCATATAGATTTTGCATGGTTTCTCCAAGTATTGATGTTTCAACAAGTATCACTGCTCTCATCTCCTCCAAGTAAACCTATGCAGAAACTACATTTTGCACTGTTGCGCGGAGTTGTTCTGCCTCTTGCGTGGCATCCTGCAAGATTTGTGCCAATTGTTTATCTTGGTCTTCAAATACTGAATGTTTGATCTTGTTGCTCCTGCATAAGCCAAGTTGGCTTCGGTAATGGAATTCGAATGCTTTCTGGTGTCCAACACTAGCACCCTTTATCTAAGGAATGTAGGTGATGCGTGATCATCTAGAAAGTGATTTCTCTATGCTTGTACAATCCTACTTTGGAACTCATCGAATGATAGATTGTACACATCCATTACCAGATCATCATCAAGGGGAAAGACACCCCCTTGCTCACTCGGGGTTGGCTTTGCTTGATGGATGTGGTGGAGACTGAGATATTACCTATGGTACGCTCAACATCACATTATCATCTTCATTCTATGGCCCTTGTTCCATATCCATGTGTTCCACTTCAATCAAGTGCTCAATCTACCGAGAAATCTCCCGATCCTGCATATGTTCACCTTCCTCCTCAATTGCTTCTTGTTCCTGTTCTTGTTATTCAAAATGGTTCGGCATTGTTTCCTCTGTCATTGTGACTTGCCTTTCCTCTTCCTCCTACTTTTTCTTCTCTTCTCGTTCTCTCCTCCTTAACTCTTGTTATTCCTTAATCTTTCACTCTATCTCCTGCAACTTCAGTTCTGCTTCCTGCAACCTTTGCTTTTCTCTCTTCCTCCGCTCTGCTCTTTGTATCCTCTGATTCCTCTTTTCTTCTACTGCTAAATTTTCATTCATGATAATAGGATTTTTTTTCATCTTGTTGATTTTTTCTCCCTATGGAGTGTCAACAATCTTCCTCTTTCCCTTATCCTGCACAGGATTGTTGCCTTCTGTTGTTATTTCTTCTGGAGTCATTGTTGTCTGTGGAGCATCCTGTGAAGTCCCTACTAAACTGATTGACTCATGGAGTCTGGAGGCATTGTAGCAGTACCTCCATGGATCCCCCTCTGTCCAATCAAATGCCTCGCAGATCCACGGAACGTAAACCCTCACACAATGGTCTTTACAAATACTATGGGGATCATACAGATTAAAGTCCTGCATGTCAAATTCAAACCTGACTATGTACTTTCCCTCAACATTTGTGAATTTCAAGTTCTTTATCTCGTATAATCTAATCTGCAAAGGAGGAGTGGGTCATAGTGCTTTCTTCTTCCTGTGTAGCGTTGTTGACAACCCTATGGTGAGATGATATGATACTTCTTACATGACAAGTTTTTCAATGGCTTACCCTGGTAAAACATGCAGAGGCTTCTCTCCGCCAAACACTCTAATGAAGGTGCCACCTAGTGAGGCATACCAATCTGCGATGTCTGTTATGGCTTCCATTTCTTCTCGTGACATGCAAGGTGGATCTTGTTCAAATATAAGCTTATACAATGGGATGATGAAGTGGTTAGTTACATATTCCATTACTCCTCGATGACTGCATTCCGAAAGTAACCTGCAATAGATGTGCATGGCAGGATCTCATGGTGTCCATATCCAGTTCATGTAGGGAATTGTTGTTGTGCATAGATTGCATCCAATAAGTATGCAAACAGATAGAACTTTGCTCGCTCACCCTCAGGACCAGTTGAATGGCTTCCCCTTGTTCACCACCTAGTCCAATAAGACTTCCCACCCTTCGAGAAAGGTTTCCTTTCTCTGCTGACCATGGATCCTACAAGCGAATATAACTAGGAGCTGGTAAGACTTCCTAAGGGAACCTGTCTTGTACACATGAGTGGGTGTCTATCGAAACTTCGATGGCTATTGCACCCAACCTTTAACAATGTCTCTTATGTTCACGGAACTTTGGGTGGCATAGAAAAGTGATTCCATGCACTCTACTGCCTTGGGCAAGTGATACATGTGTTGGTAGTATTCTACCTGAAAGGTGGCAAGCTTCTGTCCACTGGCACTGCTCAATGTCATGGTATTCTCATCAATGTGTGAGACAATCCAGCTGATGACATATGCATACGAGAAGGATGGATACCTACTTGCAAGCTTGTATAATCCTGACTACTAGATGCTGAGATAAACACGTCAGTCCTTTAGTTCTACCTCAAAGTCCTTTGCAAAAGCATATTTAACCTGCTGCCATGTCAGTGATGATACCTTTTCTATAAACAACTGAGTATCTGCATACAATGGGAAATCCACTGATGCTTGCACAACTAATTCCCCATTACTAATCTCAGTGGTTTCTTTTGAAGAAGCTCTCTTAGATTCCATGGTAGCAATGGCTGTTGGAGAGGTGCTCAACAACTGTTGTACCTGTGGGACAGAAAAGGCACTCATGGTAAGCAAATATTAATCCTAAGAAAATCTACTTACAAGGCAAGTTCAAGAAATAAATCGGGCATAAAACAGGGAGGATTACGAAATTATCATTGGAAAGAGGGACTAGCTACCTGTGGGAACTGCACACTATGTAGTCCCAATAGCCAAGGTCAAAGCTTGTGGCTTGAAACTGCACAATGTGTAGTTCATCCTAGGCAGAGGCCTGTGAGAGATTGTGCATTGCAGAGTCTTAGTGGCCAAGATGACAGGCTGGTTCCTGGAACTGTGCAATGCATAGTTGGAGCCATCTTGTACTGCACATTTTGCAATTCCATAGGTCAAGCTTATGGCTTGAGCCTTAGGATTACGCAGTTTCAGCTTAGAAAAGTGAAAATCGGTCAAAGGATGTGCAGATCTACCTAAGGGATGTGTGAAAAATGAGCAGATCTGAGAGATAGTGTGAAGCTGAGTGAAGATCTGACTAAGTGTGCATAAATCCATGTGAATCAAGTGGAGCAATTAATCAAACGGAAGGAAAATCAAGTATGTGAGTAGAGTCGTCGCAACGACGACTATAGGTGCAAAAATAGGAAAAATAATGCGACACTCGGGAAAGGAAATCTAAAACTTAAAACAAAACCTCTACAAGTTAAAATAGGTTAAAATGCCAAAAACCATGAAGAGAAATAAGTGAAAAAAGGGTCACACAAGCCAAATGACAAAAATCGACAAAAAAAGCGGCAGTAGACGACAAAAGCGAAACTCACTTGGAAAAGCGATGACGATCACACCGAATGTTCCTTGATCTCCTCATGAATGCTAGATCTCCAAGATCAAATTTGAAAATGAGATCTAGAAGTGTCGATTAAATAGATTTGGGAAAATTAGGGTTTATGATGCACATGACTAAAATCAAGGAAAAAGCAACACTTCACAAAAGTTTCTAAAAATAACGGAAGTTCATACTTCGGGTTACTAAAAATTGATCCCTATTTTTTAAGGATGTGTTTTTTCCTCTTTTTTCTTTTTCTTTTTCCAGACAAACTTTCCATGCACACTATCGGGAAAGACTGCACAATTCTAGGGAGCTGGGTAACTTTCTGACTAAGTAAACTACGTAGTTTCCAAGCTTAGTGAGGGTTGCATAGTTTTTGGGCTCAATGTTGGGATTCCTTCGATGACCACACAATTTTTGAGCTCAAGGTTGACTTCTAGTTAGGACCGCGGAATTCCCATCATCAAGGCTGCTTTCCCTTAAGGATTTCACAGTTTCTGGAGGAAAGCCCATAACTGTTGTGAGACCAAGTTGGGAGATCAACTTGTGACTCAGAAAGATAAGATAAGTGAGCAAACATAAGAAAAAATGAAAAGGTAATTCTCATTCAAATCATTCATACCTGGATCTGTGCAAGATGAGCTCCTATGGATAAGAAGGGAGGCTCCAAAATCGAAGCACAGGAAAAATTTTGGAGGGTGGTTGTAGTTGCTAAAATACACTGATATTGGATATTATGCTTAAAACTAACCCATTGTGGTTGTATGTGTCTTCGTGGGGTTTGAGAGGGGACCCACATTGATTTAGAGTTTGGTGGAGGTAGCAGCATCTTGGCCAATTTCAGGGTTGACGACATCTCTTGGAGTTAAAGTCCCAGATGGAATCAAGCAAACCATGACAAGTCCATCTTGATATCTAGGGATAACAAGATTGATAAGGAAAGATACAACCTTTGGAAAGTAGAAAGAAAATTTCCTCTATGTATCTTTATGTGTAGCAAAGCGACTAGGAGCATGATTGTTGCAAAAGAAGAGCTTGAAAGAGAAACGGAGGAAATTTTTTAATCTTCAAGTGTATCGAATAAAAATAAGAAGCAATGCAAGCATTTTGTTGTGGAGAATATTTTTAGGTAACCTTGGAAAACTAGGCTGGCCTATGCTACGTTAATAGAAGCCAATAAATTTCTAAGGGAAAATAACAAGTGATTGCATGATAGATTGTCAAAGCTCAAGAAGAAGGACCCTATTCAAGCTCGGCAGAGGAGAAACCTAAGGACAACATCAAGTAGGATGCTTTAATGAGGACCCTCGAAAACTACCTTGAGCAGGAAAATGCAGTGTGTGATGTTGAAAGAATGACCAACCTTCTACTACACATAAAGAATTTTACATGCGCTACAAGGGTGGGGTTTTATACACGCTACAAAAGTGGGGTTTGTTGGCCAGATAAATCGTCCTTGCGGACAAGGCCGATCTCCCTAGTATCTAACGATATCTAGCAACAAGCAGAACAAGCAAATCTACTTTTCTCTAAACATATTGCAATTCATCATAAAAACTAAGAGGTGTTTTAGACCCTACCTTAAGTCCAACGTTAGTTTGTGGTAGCCACACTTCGACCGTCCAAGAGAGTTTCCTTTTGAGAATCTACAAACACAAACAAGCACACATCAAATAACACTTGCATAGCTAATATAACAAATCATGTTCATTATGATGATCAAGGAGTTCATAAAATAAACCATAAAACACAATTCATTGAGAAAAATAAACTTGATTGTATTAATCTTGAAATAGAAGAAACTTTACAATCTTTGGTGCCTTGATGCTGTACAAGCTCTTCCCAGGGTCCAAACAGGAATCTCCTCTACTTTGACAAGCCTCACACTCTTCGCAATGAAATCAAAAGGTATGTAATCTCTCCTCTCAAGCTCAATTAGGAAGTCTAAATTCCAACAACATTTCACCTCAAAAATATTCAGCTTTCAACCCCCTTAGTAACTAGCCCAATACCTCATTTTATAGTGTTAGAGGAAGGAAGTTATAGGTCCACCTATGAAGGGATAGAATCCTCCTTCAAAGGGATAAGCTCCTCACATCAAGGGGTTAGCTCCTTAAGGTATGGAATGGATGAAACTTAAAGGAGCGAACTCGCCACCTCAAGATTCCCTTCTAGAAGCTTCCAGAAATGACTCAAAGTGAGTTTTTAAGAATGCACATGCGCCTTTTTGACTTTTACGTGGGTCCGCACCCATTACACAGAGAAAGAGCGGTCAGGTGCGCAGGAGACATGACCATCAGGTGCGGGACCGCAGGTAATGCTAAGAGAAAGTGCGGAACCAGAGTTTTATAGATTTTTGAGGACTTTCTCTCATTTTCAAGGCTTGACATGAAGAACTGAGGTTTAAGACTTGCAAAGGAGGACAGTATGAGTGGTGATAGACTCACACAGATTGCAGAATGTCATGGTGACAATTTTTAGTGTAACAGATTGCCCCCTAAAGTGCGAAGTCTGTAATAGATGAGGATAGCAGTTGTCATCTAAGAAGAGTGAAGTACTTTATCATTTCAAGGATCATCCTGTGGATACCCCAATTGGAACCTGTAAAAACATTCAATGCAAAAGATATATATGTGAACATATCATCGCTGAGGTAGGCATTCCCATACTCAGATCAAAACTGACTAGAAAACTAACTAAACTACTCTGATACAAGAATGATTTTGCAATACATCACAAGTATAGACATATGTAGACACAGTATGGGCGCAACCATCTGTTTATGAATAGTCCACTGTAAAATGAATAACAAAATTCCTCGCAGCCTGGATGGTGGAAACTAGATCTAGGGTCTTGATTTCTGCTTCCCGAACTAGTACGATTCTATCCATGTGAATGAATGTGTTGGAGTCGAACATGGTAGAAACCACTTGATTACCAGTCAATGATGTAAACCGTTAACAAGTGTGAGAGAAACCACCAGTAATGTCAATGGCTCTCAAAGTACTTAGTACAATCCATGAAATGTGAATAAATGAGTTGTTGTCGAACATGCCACAGAATCCTTTGATCGAAGGTCAATGATGCAACCTGTCGTCAAAGGCGAGAAACCTTCCATTAAGGCATGCAGATTCCAAGGTACTGATGATTTCTAGATCATCTTTCTAGATAATGAGCTGAAGTTGATAGAAAGCGATCCGTCGTAAGCAAGCCCACAACACAAAATCATAGATCAAGTTTTGAAGAAATAAAGTAGCAAGGACTAACTCAGGGATGGTCAAAATGGATGACAGATATTTTGCAGATGAATGGTTTATTTGAACTGACCTCTTGAACACATAATGACACTGCAAATGGTTTGGTGACAATTGACCCAAAGCTAATACCCAGAAACCGGCTGAAGACTTTCAATATGGTTTGATTAACTGTTAGGCAAAGGATTTCCCAACCCAGGTGAACAAAAAGTGTCGTGTTCAAGAGTGGTTGATTGCTTTTCTAAAACAAAAAGTATAACAAACAAGTTCATTTTTCTCTCTTTTCCCCCACCATTTCTGGCAAGTACCTCTTTATTTTTGACAAGCTTGAGGAGGATAACATTTGCTTGGTTATAAGCTCATCCTTTGGATGAGTCCAACTTAGTTTAAAATTCGAACCCTAAGAAGGAGTGGTTCGTTCCTGTTTGAAATTGAACAGGTCCTTTACTGTGAAATTTTAACGAGTCCAGTATAGGAGAAACTCGGTGTTTTTCAATTTTAGGGAGTCAAAAGAAAAACTTAAGAAAACTCCATGGATGTCCTTTTTCATAAATTTGTGTCTCCCAAGCCCGAAAAAGTATAAAATAATACTTGAGAGAACCGCTTGACCATTACGATCAAGGAGTACTTTTCATAATTAGTGGCCCTGATCTGAAAAAGTAAAAAAGTGATCAAAGACATGTCGTTTTATTACCAATATTGAACTTGAAACGACAAAAGTCCGGCAATCTTTTCATGTTTATGCGGTCAGAAAAGAGCAGTAAGTGGACCGTCTTTTTAATTCCATTTTAACGAGTTTAAAAAGAAAAACTCGGCAATCTTTTCATATTTTGCGAGTCAGAAAAGAGTGTAAAGAGGACTCCATCCTAGAGGAATGAGTGGTATAAAGGGTAGCAACTGGTTCCAGCAATGGTGGAACTGCTCAAAACATGCAATGGTTAAGAGGCTGGCTAATAAAACCACTCATAACTGCGGTCCCTCGGGAAAGGTAAACAACCAAGTGAAAGCATATGATCAGCCAAAGAGATGGTGGTGATGGGATTAAAACAACCAAGGCTCATCTAGCAGAATTTAGCGGATAAAAACAGCAATCACGAGATGTAAATCAGGTATGGGTTCATTTTTACACAAGCTTGAACCATAGAGAACTCTGCTTGGATTCGGTTTCATGTTTACGCAAGCTTGAAACGAAAAACTATGCTTGTTATAAGTTCGCATGCCCCCAGCATAATGACGCAAATCGAGGTACATTCCCCCCAAGCTTCATTGTATTCAACCAGGTGGATGGAATGAAGGTTCACTTTCAAAATCTTGGAAAGACTCGAGGGAGTTGTTTCATTTTTTAATGAGGTTGACACAGGAAAAGAACTATCCTCAAAAAACCCTTGTTTCATTTTTAAACGAGCTTGACACAAGACAAGAAACTATGCTATAAAATCCTTGATTCATTTTTTAACGAGCTTGACACAAGACAAGGAACTATGCTCAAGACTCCTTGTTTCATTTTCTAACAAGCTTGACACAAGACAAGAAACTATGCTCTTGATTCCTAGTTTCATTTTTTAACGAGGTTGAGACAGGAACAAACTATCCTTGTGACATCCAGTTTCATTTTTTAATGAGGTTGAGACGGGAACAAACGATTCTCACATCTACTCTTTACAATCTACCTATATAACCTATTGATTCATTTTTTTTTTTAAATGAGGTTGACACAGGAAAATAACTATCCTCATACCTGATTCATTTTTAACGAGGTTGACTCAGTGACAGGAACTATCCTCTGACCAACTGATTCATTTTTTAACGAGGTTGACACAGGAAAAGAACTGTCCTAGTTGAGTCGCCAATTTGTTGGCCGGATAAATCGTCCTTGCAGACAAGGCCGATCTCCCTAGTATCTAATGATATCTAGCAACAAGCAGAACAAGCAAATCTACTTTTCTCTAAACATATTGCGACTCATCATAAAAACTAAGAGGTGTTTTAGACCCTACCTTAAGTCCAACGCTAGTTTGTGGTAGCCACGCTTCGACCGTCCAAGAGAGTTTCCTTTTGAGAATCTACAAACACAAACAAGCACACATCAAATAACACCTGCATAGCTAATATAACAAATCATGTTCATTATGATGATCAAGGAGTTCATAAAATAAACCATAAAACACAGTTCATTGAGAAAAATAAACTTGATTGTATTAATCTTGAAATAGAAGAAACTTTACAACCTTTGGTGCCTTGATGCTGTACAAGCTCTTCCCATGGTCCAAATAGGAATCTCCTCTACTTTGACAAGCCTCACACTCTTCCCAATGAAATCAAAAGGTATGTAATCTCTCCTCTCAAGCTCAATTAGGAAGTCTAAATTCCAACAACATTTCACCTCAAAAATATTCAGCTTTCAACCCCCTTAGTAACTAGCCCAATACCTCATTTTATAGTGTTAGAGGAAGGAAGTTACAGGTCCACCTATGAAGGGATAGAATCCTCCTTCAAAGGGATAAGCTCCTCACATCAAGGGGTTAGCTCCTTAAGGTATGGAATGGATGAACCTTAAAGGAGCAAACTTGCCACCTCAAGATTCCCTTCTAGAAGCTTCCAGAAATGAATCAAAGTGAGTTTTTAAGAATGCACGTGCGCCTTTTTTACTTTTACGTGGGTCCGCACCCATTACACAGAGAAAGAGTGGTCAGGTGCGCAGGAGACATTACCATCAGGTGTGGGACGGCAGGTAATGCTAAGAGAAAGTGCAGAACCAGAGTTTTATAGATTTTTTAGGACTTTCTCTCATTTTCAAGGCTTGACATGAAGAACTGAGGTTTAAGACTTGCAAAGGAGGACAGTATGAGTGGTGATAGACTCACACAGATTGCAGAATGTCATGGTGACAATTTTTAGTGTAACAGGGTTTTGCACACACAACAGAAGAAGGTTTTAATACAATTCTATGGAATCAATATAGGATGTTCCAAAGGAGAATACACTTTCAAATGTAGTAGAAGAGAGAGAAGTAACCAAACAAGAAATTATGCCTAAAACTGTCATAGCAAAACCATCTAAGGTTATTTGATTGAGGGTCGAGGTAGAAAATTGGAAGATTGTTGCTGAATCATTGAGTCATGGTATTACATCATTATAGGCACATTGTCAAGTCATACATAGACTCTGAGACTAGTGAGTAAAATTCTATGAGCAACAAAGGGAGAGTTGGAAATTATTTTGGAAAAAAACAAAATAATGCCCAAAACTTCTGGATCATTAGAAAATGTTGTACACAACATAATTAGTAAGAAGAGTCACTAAAAATCCTGACTCTAGGTCATTTTTATGCGACCAAAAAGCTAATGAACCATAGAACAAATTATTACTCCAAAAATGACAATATAGCCCCCTAAAAAAATAAAAATAAATAAATAAATATTAGTGGAGTGATCGAATTTACTCCATTATGCTCCTTCTAGATGTTAATCAATTTAATGCCCCTAATTTGGTGCACGAATCTTTCCCACTTATGTGTTGTCTAAAGATGTGGGCAAAGGAGATCAACTGTAATTTATAGTACAAAGATCTAGTATTTACGAAAGGAGCTTCTAACAAGCGTAATGACTATTACCTAGGAGTTTTTAGTTGGTGGTTTTCTGAAGAGAACGACTAAAAATAAGTGTAGTGACTCTTTTGGCGAGATAGGGTTTCTGGCTAGCTAGTATATGTATTCTTACTGGCTAGATCACTAGAATTTTGAATTAAAAAGAATAGAGATATAGTTCTAGCTGTAGTTTGAATGTTATAATACTCATTGTTTCCTTGACCATAATTTGAATGTTATAATGAACAAAGAATAGGAGTACAGAATCATTGAGGAAATGAACGAAGTAGTCTACCATGTCTGAATTCGTGGGTGAGCTGATAGATTCCACTCTTCTCTCAGCCAAGGGAGGTGCCCATGCATGAGTCAAAGCTCTCTATGAAATTGAGTTGAAGTTCTTTGTAAAAATTCTGCAAATTTCCCAGGCATCCTGCAAAAAACGACCGCAGTAAAATTGTTGACCATGATGAAAATATTTCTAGATTATTAATTTTATTGCTACATTAAGGATTTTTCAGTATAAGAGGAAGGAATTTAACGTACATTAGGAGACAACTTCTTGTTTATGGAGCCTTTAGAATCTATTGTTACCTTTTAAAGACAAACCTTTTGCTTCAGCTCAAAAGCGGGAAGTGCCAACTACAGACGAAGACTAATTGAAAAGACGAGGCATGCTTGTCTTCCTCAACAAGGGAACTTGCTACAGATTAGAAAAATACTTTCTCCCCAATAATACACTTAGTATGATAGAAAGAAAAGAAGAGAAACCCAACCAGGGAGAAAAAGAAAAAAAAAACAGACTCAATGATACGAACTCAAAAGAGGGTATCCTAATACCAACTCAGTGGCACATGACTGCTTCAGCGAGGATATCTTCGATACAACAAGCAAAAATGGATTCTTCCTTCGGCTATTGAAACAAGGACTATTCCTTTGACTTCCTCTTATCGAAAGCGGGAAGCTAGCACCTGATCATCATTTAAATACAAGGAGAGATAACCATGAAAATATTTCTAGATTCATTAATGTTATTGCTACATTAAGGATTTTTCATTAGAGGAATGAATTTAACATACATTAAGAGCCAGAATCTTGTTTAGGGAACCTTTAGAATCTTTTGTAGTTGGAAAACTAAATTCATGCATCATCCAATTAGTTTTGATTTCTTTGGCTGCCCTCCCTTTGTAGAAAACAAGAGATTTGCTGAGGCTAGTGAATTCAGTGCCATCAAATGATTAAATTGGTTGGTCTGTGCCAGTGGCTTTCTAGAAACCCGCGGATGTCACTTTGTTGGGTCGTGCACTATTGTGGTACTTCCTATCTATTGGATAGTAAAAGTGCCATTCCTTCTCACCGATGGAAGCCATTCCTTCTTGTATAAGTGCAAACACCAGCATAGTATATTAGAATCAACCCTAAATTATTCAATAATGCTACTATTTGTAAATTTGTTGGAAATAAAATTTCTGAATTGAATGAAGTGGTAAAATTGCACAAAACTTAAAAGAAAAATTTAATGTGTAGTTTTAGTGTGGATAAAACAAAACTAGTATGTTTTAAAGTCTTAAATGAAGATCCTAAACTAATATCTGTTAGGAGAAATTACAATTTATCAACTAAATATGTTGTATAAATTACAAAATATTCAGAACATAAAATTATAATGTAATTTCCTCCTCCATTTTCAGTATAGAATTGATAGGCGATACCTTTGACCAAGCTCGCCTGAATCTACCCCTCGGCATTTAAACCTCATAAAACTACCATAATATATTTGAAACCTCATAAAACTACCCTAACATATTTGAGCATCCAACTATGCATCGATTCCACCAGCAGCCCTGCGATAAAGAAGAATAAATGATTAAGAGCCATCACTGGGAAACCTCCTCCTGAAGTATCTCAACACAAATAGAGACTCCCGCGGAAATATCTAATGCAAATACAGACTTCAACATTTTTTCATTACCTCGTGGCGCAGACATGTGCACTGCATGTATCAAACCCCATATAGTTATAGTTTTTGTTTAGTGTTTTCTATTTTTTAATTACTTAACTTTCATATTTATATAAATTTATATGCATATTTTTGTATAATTTATTTATTTGAATAAAACAATAAAATTATGGTTAGACTAAAAACAATTGAAATAAATAAATAGATAAACATTTTCCTGACATGTGGGCTTGGATGTAAACCGGGTGTCCCCATTGTCTGGAATCTATTGTTTCAGGACTATTTTTTACAAAGGACTCTTTTCCTCTCTCCTTGAGGACTATTGTTCACCGAGCCCCTGAATTTACTTTGTCGTCGGGACCCTTGATTTTCAGCAGACTGACATGTCCAAACCAAAGTTATAACTGATAAAAATGGCAATGTTTGTATTAATAAAAATAAAACCCACTGGTCAGCTCTACGAAAGAGAGTCTAAACCAGGAGAGTCTGGCTCTGCAGAATGCTCTGCATTGTTCATCAACATTACACATTAAATAGAATACATGGTTTTAGGGAAGTTAGAAAAACATCCTAAGAAATAGAAACTAATTCCTATCCTGAGGCTACGTGAACCAATTCTACCTATTCTAGGATATTCTCCATTATCTTCAACACTCCCCCTTAATGGAGAATGGGTTCACATATATGCCTAACATCTCCCTAAACATTTGAAATTTTACTTTTCCAAGGGTCTTAGTGAAAATGTCCGCAACATTATCACATGTATTACAATATTCCAGATGAATTTCTTTATATTGCACTTTCTCCCTAACAAAATGGAATTGAGTATCAATATGTTTAGTGTTTTTGTGAAATGCGAGATTGTTGGCTAGCTTGATTGAACTTTGATTGTCGCATTTGATTGTTGTTGCGACTGTCCGTTCTTCCCCAACATCCTAGAGAAGTATTTGCAACCAAACCGCCTCGCACATTGCTGCACACATGGATTGGTACTATGCTTCTGCTGAGGACAAGGAGACTGTGCTCTGCTTCTTGCTGCTCCAAGTGATCACCCCGGATCCAAGACTGAATGCATAACCTGTTATATATCTGCGATCATCTACGTTTTCTGCCCAATATGAATATGAAAATCCTGCCAATCTAACATCAGAAGAGTTAGTGTAAATAATTCCATAATCTACAGTACCTTGTAGATACCTCAAAACATTCTTCGCTGCATTCCAATGGCTTTCAAGTGGCTTAGACATAAATTCTCTTAACACACTAACTACATAAGCCAAATCAGGTCTAGTGGTGGTTAGGTAGATTAAAATCCCAACCAACTGTCTGTAAAGTGTTGCATCCGCCGCTTTTGAGCCATCCTTACATTGCAATTTGATGTTCTACTGCAATGGTACCGGTGTAGACTTACACTGATCCGTTCTAAAATTTTCTAACAGGCCTTTGACATACTTTGCTTGAGACAGAAATGTTTGACCTGAATCTCTCCAGATCTCGAGACCTAAACAGTATCTGAGTTCACCGAGATGCTTCATCTCAAACATCTGTGACATTTGCTGCTTGATTTCATCAATTAGATATATAGCATTACCTGTAATTATCAAATCATCTACATATAATGAAATCAACACTACGCACCCTTGTTCATCTTTCATGGTGTAAAGATTAGGGTCATTCTTACTTCTATTGTAGCCAACTTGTAGAAAAAATGAATCAATTTTCTCATACCACGACCTGGGAGCTTGTTTTAGTCCATAGAGTGCTTTCTTCAACCTATAGACTAAATGTTCTTTTCCCTTCTGGACAAACCCTTCCGGTTGCTCTAAATAAACCTCTTCTTTCAGTTCTCCATTCAGAAATGTAGACTTTACATCTAGTTGGTGCATCATCCAATGTTTCTTGGTAGCTAAAGCAATTAACATTATGATGGTATTCAATTTAGCTACAGGGGCGAAGGTTTCTTCATAATCTATCCCTTCTTTTTGTGTGTACCCCTTTGCAACCAACCTAGCTTTCAGTTTTTCTATAGTTCCATCTGCATTAATTTTCGGTTTATATAACCATTTGCAACCTATGACCTGTTTTCCTCTAAGGAGTTCTACCAATTCCCAAGTGTTGTTTCTGATTATTGAATCATATTCCTGTTCCATGGCTATTTTCCATTCATTATTTTCATTTGCTTCTTTATAACTAGACGGTTCAACCACATTCATCATACTAGTTATAAAAGCATTTTCCCTATATCTTGCAGGCATTTGAGCTTTCCTACCTGATCTCCTGAGTGGTGGGGTGGTGGTTTCAAACCTTATTTCTTCCTGCTGCTGCTGTTGTTGCTACTGCTGCTGTTGCTGTTGTTGCTGTTGTTGCTGTTGCTGCTGTTGCTGTTGCTGTTGTTGCTGTTGCTGTTGCTGTTGTTGCTGTTGCTGTTGTCGCTGTTGCTGTTGTTGATGTTGCTTCTGTTGTTGTTGTTGTTCATCCTCTGCCTTTGTTTGCTGCTGACCCTGATTGTTCTCTGCTTCTTCTTCCTCAAAGTACAGAATGTCCCATCCGTCATAGTGCTCATCAGTTTCTTCATTATCCTTCTCATGAAATTTAACATCTCTACTAGCAAAGATCTTGTGAGTAGAGGGATTAAATAATCTGTATGCTTTATATGATGAACAATACCCTATAACAGTACATCTGATGGCTTTTGAGTCTAATTTCTTTCTATCTTCCTTTGGTATCTGGGAAAATGCTTTACATCTAAATATTCTTAATTGTATTACTGCAAGCTTATATCCATATAAAGCTTCAAAAGGAGTTTTAAACTCAAGACTTCTTGTAGGACTCCTATTTTTTAAATAAACCACAATATTCACTGCTTCAGCCCAAAAACCATTTGAAAGATTCTTACCTTTAAGCATACTTCTAGCAAATTACACCAGAGTTATGTTCTTCCTTTCTGTTACTCCATTCTGCTGTGGAGTATGGGGTACTGTAAACTGCTGCAAAATTCCATGATCTTCACAATATCTGATGGGTTCATCTTTCTTGTATTCTCCCCCTTGATCAGAGCGGAGAATTTTTATCTGTTTCCCTATTTGTCTTTCAATCATATTTTTAAACTACTTAATGTATTCGAATGTATGACTCTTCTTACTTAAGAAATACACCCAAGAAAAATTTGTACAGTCATCAATAAACAATAGGAAATACACTGCACCTCCTAATGATTTTGTCTGCATGGGACCACAAAGGTCTGTGTGCACTAACTCCAATATATCCCTCTGTTTCTTTTCTACTGTAACAGGGAATTCTTCTCTATGAATTGTTCCTAAAGTACAAGCATCGCAATCATTATGTACTTGCTTTAGCATAGGAAGATCTCTTACCATTTCTTTCCTCTGTAGTAACAACAAATCATTGTAATTGATGTGGCTGAATCTTTGGTGCCAAAGCTCTTTTGTAGTCAGGCTCGCTGCTGTCAATGCTCGAACTGGTGCAGGTCTCACATCCAACTTGTACAGTCCTCTTGTTCGGATTCCTGTAGCAATTGTCTTCATTCCATCTAGTAGATCCTTAATGTAATAGTTAGATTTTAAAAATTCAACTTTCAAATCTTGATCTGTAATCATTGATATAGAAATCAAGTTCTTTGTTATGCCAGGCACATACATTACATTATAAATTTGTTTGATATTACCATCAGGTAGAATGACAGAAACTTTCCCACATCCTTTGATTTGATGACTTCTATCATCACCTAGGTAAATCTGTGCACCTTCGTTGATCTCTTTAAAATCCTCCAGCCAGTGCTTGTTCCCTGTCATGTGTGTTGACACTCCTGAATCTACATACCAAATGTCTGCATCAACATTTTCATCATGATCTGCCATGAACAATCTCAAATTCTGCACCTGATCACCATTCGCGAGATGACCTACATGTCTCTTTGGCTTCTGCTGTTCTTCATGATATTTCTTTTTCCTACATTCCATGGCAATATGACCCAATTTTCCGCAATAAAAACATTTAGTTTCAGAGTAGTTTTTATTCGGATGCATACCTTGGGTCAGATTTGGTCACTTTTGTGAACTTGTTCCGTTTTGCTGTTGTGGACCTCCTTTCCCTTTGTGGTAGTTTTTCCTCACCATCAATGCAAGATCAGCACTCTGGGGCTTTAGAGTCGATCTCCTCTCTTCTTCCTGCATCAGTATACATGTCAGCTCTTCAAAATGTGGGATCTTTTCTCTGGCATTTATCCCAGTGATGAAGATCTGATAATCATCAATGATACCATTCATTGTAATGGTCACAAGATCTGTATCGTCCATTGTATGACCAATATCTGATAATTTGGTTTTCACATCCTTGATCCTTGCTACGAATGAAGTAATCACTTCGTTCTCCTCCATCTTCATGGATAGGATCTTACTCTTGAGGAACAAAAGACGATTTGAATTCCTGATCTCATACAACTCCTTCAGAATTCCCCAAATCTCGTTAGCTGACTTACCTTCTCTGATGTGGGGTATAATGCAGTCTTTCACTAACATCTTTAACATTATCCTTGCTCTGCTTTCTTGTTTCTCCCAATTTGGGACTGTTGCTGATCCAGCCGCGGGCCTCGGCTCATCCCCATTCACAATCGTCCAAGCACTCTGCGCTTCCGGCAGAGCCTGCATCTTAAACTTCCAATTTGCATAATTGGAACCATTGAGATTGTTATGCTCGTTCATGCATGCTTCAAAAATATTGTTATTCATCTTGGCGATTTAGAAAAAAAAATTCGACAGGTAAAAGATGTTAAATTTACCCCAAATCTGTGATAGAGACAGATCACTGTTGTTTGATCTCGCAACACACGCGTAGATCATCGTGGCTTTCTTCTCAGCCTCCAGACAACCTCCTGTTGTCAGCTACAGCCTTGTTCTTGGCTTCCCCACTCAGCTTCTCTAACAGCTACAACCTTGTTCTTGGCTCCCTCATGCAGTTTCTTTGATTTACACGATCGTCGTAGATATATGCCCAATATCCGAGACTATCGCAGATATTCATCAATTTTCTGAGATGTTGTCGCAGATATACGCCCAATATCCGAGACTGTCGCAGTTTTACATCAATTTTCTGAGACTGTCGCAGCTGTACACTGAAAAACTGCGACGATCAAAAAATAAAAATTTTGAGAAGTGTAATAGTGCTATTATCGTGGCTATCCACTCAAAACCTGTGACGATTTCGGTTCAAAGAACCACCCACCAGCCAGTGTACAGGTTCCTCAGCCCTGACGCTCTGATACCATGATAAAAATGGCAATGTTTGTATTAATAAAAATAAAACCCACTAGTCAGCTCTACGAAAGAGAATTTGAACCTGGAGAGTCTGGCTCTGCAGAACGCTCTGCATTGTTCATCAACATTACACATTAAATAGAATATATGGTTTTAGGGAAGTTAGAACAACATCCTAAGAAATAGAAACTAATTCCTATCCTGAGACTATGTGAACCAATTCTACCTATTCTAGGATATTCTCCATTATCTTCAACAATAACCTCTCCTCTAGTGGCGGTAACAATTCCAGACTTAGTAGTACGTTCCCAACTTCATGTTTATGTCATGTTGAACTGGTACTTGCGTGGGTCCTTGCCTAAGGCCTCCATACTTTTCAGGAGTTTATCATGCAGGAACTCCACCAGTGCCACAAGAATCTCACTGATGATCATGTTGCATGATAATTATCCTACCATGAGTTGGATATGGTGCGGGAAGGTCTCAAGAAACATTAGAATGAAGTTTCCATGTCACACATGTCATTGGAAAGTGTAGTGGAAGAAGTGTATCAGTGCATCCCGTGACAACCTGAACAACAGATGGTCAGTGACACACCCCTACAAGTTTCTCAAGTTGGTGCTGCGATTGAACAATTATAGGCACAAGTCACAGAGTTTTTGTTGAAGCTGGAAACTAAAAAGAACCCAAAGGAAAAAGAGCATCAAGCAAACACGTAGGAGGGCACATAATGTCTCAATCATATAAACAAATAGGAAACACACTTTGTTGACTTAGTCAGTTCCAGCTATGCTCACTATGTCAAGGGCTGAGAAGCAATGGGTCGATTTTCAACATAATATCCAATATCAACATTAAGCATATTTTTACTTGCATGGGGGCCTGATCATAGGGCACACTCTGCTACACAGAAAGATACATAGAGGAAATTTTCTTTTTGCCTTCTCAATCTTGCTATCCCTAGATATGAAAATGAACTTGCCATGGTTTTCTTTCTGCCATCTGGGACTTTAACTCAAAGAGATGTCAACAACCCTTGAATTGGCTGAGATGAAACTACCTCCAACAAATTCTGAATGAACATGGTTCCCCCTTAAACTCCATGACGACGCAAACAACCGCAAAAAGTCGATTTTTAGCATAATATGCAATATCAACATTAAGAAATTTTTTACTTACAGATAAGAAGAAAGGCAGGGGAGAAAGCAAAGATGGAAGCAATGGGAAAGACAACGAAGTAAACAAAGAGAGGAGTGCGCCTTGGGAAGGATATCACTTACCTTATGCTCAAGTAAGCAACGTAGATATATAGTGCATTCTGGGATCACCTCCATTCTGTTTCTCAGGGAATCCAAGTTGATTTTTAATCACTTAGCATTTGATAAAGATTATTTCTCTAGCGCTCACATAGCCTCCTTAACCAAACAAAGTCTTCATTATTTGAATTACAGATACCCTTCCCCGCCAAATAGAAATGATAATAATCTACCCAATGACATTGTTCCTTCTGACCCTAGTGGTACTACGCCATCGATGGATTATAATAATCCATTGGATGATGTTGGTACTACGAAAGGTGAAAGCAGATTAGGGCTCCTCTATCCATGCTAGGAAAAGGACCAGATGTCACAAGGATTACCGATATAAGACCAGATTTCTCAATAATGTCAAAGATGTCGTGAATCGTGGAAACAATGTTTGGAGTTAACAAACATTTATTGTTTGGAGTTAGCATTAATTTAGTGAAAAATTTTCTTTATCCAATGTAATTTATATATCTTACATATATTAGCTTTAAAAGGGTCGGTGCCTTAGGAAGAGGCCAAATAAAACCTCAAACCTTAAATATTGGTTAAAATCATGAAAATCTTGCAAACTAATTATTAAATCCATGCAATTTTGGTTAAATAACTGAAAATGGTTTTGGTTTTTGTGCACAACTAATCCAAAATCGAAAATCGATTACTAATGTCTCTTCAAAGCAGGGACTAATAAAAGAAAAAAAAGATATATTAGAATTTAATACTATACTTTATTTACTATAAGATTCATAATATTGATAATTTTACATTTTTAAATTTAGACTATCGATACACTTAATGAGTTTTGAAACCTACATTGAAATATTAATTAGCTTTTCTTTAAAAGCACAATTTCTAAAGAAAAACCTTTGATTTCATAGAGTAAAGTTCTTCCAAGTGGGAAATTAATCTTACAAAGTGAAAAGCACTTTAAAAAATGCAACAAGGATTTACTTAAAATTGATGGCCACAAATCCTTCTCAAAATCAAGTTCTTGAGCGAAGGGATAATTTAGAATTTTAGAGTCATAGCTGAGAAAACCATATAGGAAGTCCAACTATATTTTAGCCATAAAAAGGTGAGAAATCACTTTGCGAATAGATTTATGGGCATTGTTTCATTGAGAAGCACATTAGCAATTAACTTGCACATCAAAGTTAATGAATGTTTGACTTGCACATTACCTTTCGTGATCTTTAAAATCACGGGTCCTTTGTCTTCGATGAGACAGAAAGCAAACAAAACTTCTCACCTTCCAACTATTTCAAAAGTCGAAACAATTTTAGAGTTGGCCAGAATTGAAAAGTAAGAGTAGGGAAGTCTAACAATTTCAAAAGTAAACGATTTTATAGTCGGGCAGAGAGCTCTAAAAGTAAGAGGTGAGAGTGGATATAAATTTGATGGCCACTCTTACTTATTAAGAAATTTTTTATGAGTTTAAAAAAAAAAAATTATGATGTTTGATTTTTATTTTTACTCATTATTTAAATATATGTATTATATTTTTTTTGAGTTTAAAAACAGTTTTTTCATAGTGTAATTTTTGGGAGTAGTTTAAAGATGCTGAGGAATTGCCCGAACGGTCAAAAGTTGTCGGAATTCGGGAAATTTTTTTTTCAAAAAATCTTGTAGAGACAGTGTTTGAATTGTGTTTTTGATGATGGAAATGGATTCAGCACCATCAAAAACATCTAGGACACCTAAAATTTTGAAGTTTAACCATTATAACTTGAATTTATAAAAATCATTGCCGGATTTTCTCTAAATATAACCAGAATTTCCATAACTTTCTGGGCAACTCCTCCGCCTCGTTAGACTACGCGTAATTTTTGTGTTTTGTCTTTGTCAAATTTTTAATTACTATGATTTGACTATAAAATATATGTTTATACTTCATATTAATTTTAAAATATCAAATAGGTTTTTTTTATTATAGAAAGATATTTTTAATTATGTATTTAATTTCGTGAATTGTGACGAGTTCACTTTTCTTTTTCTTTTTTTTTAAAGCAAGAAAATATCTTACCTATTAAGAAGAGGAAAATATAATTCTACATAAGAGACTAATTATTTGAATTAATTAAATAATAATAAAAAATAAATTAAAATTATTGTTTAACTATGATTATTAAATAATTATCTTTATTTTATTAGATTATTTACTATGATTTTAAATCATACTTTCAGTCTCAAGCAACCATTAAAATTTTATGAATAAACATGACTTTAGAAATAAATAAATTCAAATTATGAGTAGAATATTTTTTTGGGTAACTTATTGAGACAAGATTGGTTGTATAGTCCCATCTCGAGTATGAAATTGGAAAGACTAATTAAATAATAATAATAAAATAATATTTCGATTTAGTTCTGATTATTGAATAATCATCATTATCTTATTAGATTATTTACTATGATTTTTAAACATAGTTTCAATCTTTTACAACCATTAAATTTTTATGAATAGACATGACTTTAGAAATAAATAAATTCAAATTAGAACTGAATTACTATAATTTCAAAACATACTTTTAGTCTTCCACAACCATTAAAATTTTATGAATAAATGCGAGTTTTGAAATAAATAAATTCAAATTAACTCACAAGTACAATTTATAGTGCTCCTCCTCATACTTCTCACATTTTGCTACAACTTTCCCATTAAACAACTTGGTAGCTTCATAGTTATGAACAACATGCACATATTAGATAAAATTCATTATATCAATTCAAATAAAAATAAATGAATCTTTGAGAAAACAAAATTGTCTTACATAAAGTGAAAAATTGTTTTATAAAAAATCTAAACTAGTTGAAAATATTAAACCTTATATATTTTGCATCAAATGGGTATGTTGTGTTGTACTAGAATGGTATATAGAAATGGATTACAATGCTCTTACATTTCATCATGAATTTCTGTTGGAATATATAATTCCTACTTGTCTCAGTTGTGATTCTTACTAAGTAAAGGAGTTTGTTCCTAGTAGTTAGGATCTATTTCCTAGATTGGTGTGTGGTTGAGATAATCTCTCAACCAACAGATTGTGTATCCAAGATAGCGTACCTATCTTGAGACAAAACTTCTTGTATATATGTAATTGCATTTGATTAATAAATTCATCTGGATTCACATATTTTATCATGGTATCAGAGCCCCTGAGGGCCTGGCCCCTCTTGGGCTGAGGAGAAAATAAGAGTGAGAGTATATTTAGTTTTAGTTTTTTAAGTGTGTCCATCCTCTTTTTTCGAAGACGCTGCAACAATGCTCAATGAAGTGTGGAAAAATTATAGGATCTAGTCCTAGGGCATGGAGAGGAGTGAAGAACCAAAGAGCATGGCGCGTCCACATTAGAGATTGGTGCGGCTAGGGACTGTGGTGATGGTTTAAGAAGGGCACACATTCAGAAAAAACATTATTTCCAACCTAGAGGATCCTTTTTTTTTTTTTTGCCTAGCTTGTTCGGGCATGTGGAGATAGAGAAAATTATGGCCTGGGTCATTGATTATTTCCCCGGTGGTGATCTTAATAGTTTGAGGCACATGTAAACAGAGAAAACCTTTTCAGATTCCATCATTCGCTTCTATGTAGCAGAGATTGTTTTTGTATTGGAGCATCTGCACAGCCCGGGGATCGTATACAGAGATCTGAAACCCGAGAACATGCTGATACAGGCCAGTGGCCATGTCATGATCACCGATTTCGATATCTCCGCCAACCTCAAACTCGATCACACCTCAAAGTAGCTCGATACTAGTAGTGATATTCCATAGGAAAGTAATTGTTGTGGGCATAGAAAAACGCAACCTAGGCCGATTGAATTGCGTAGCGTCTTTCGCGAACAAGAAGACAAAATGCCCCTCGTGTCTTGCAAGATTGGGTATTGTATGGATGCCTCCGTTAAAAGGTCAGCATGCATATCACCTGCCATTGATCCAGCAACCATTTTCCCCGGTAGGCTGAATTTGTTCCTTGGCATAGAGGAATACGTATCTCTAGAGATGCTGTGGGAACGGAGCATAAATCTACGATGTACTGGTGGGCATTGGGGATTCTGCTCTACGAGATGCTCTAGAGCCCATGGTCATTGAGTGTCGAACTTGCAGTATGGAGTTGAGGGCCAGTTGAGGACGTCACTTGCTACGATGTGAAGCTTGTACTATTGTGTGTGTGGCTGACCGAGAGTCGTTGTGAGTTCAATTGATTGATTGTAGCAAACATCGAGTTAGCGATTGCTGCGTGGAGCAAAGCTAGGATATAGAGCTGTAGTTGGAGTTCGTTTTGTGTGTGGAGCGGTCAAATATGTGGATACATAGTTTGACCTCAACAGTTGCGTGGTTGAACATTCATGGTCCTTAGGCCTGTTGTATCATTGGTGCAGTGATGTTTGCTCTGCTCTACTCATCCCATCGTTGTGTGAAACAAGTAGAACCGTTAATCTGTGCTTGGGTCTGAGCTGTGATATTGGTGTGTTGGTGCAGTAGTGAGATTTTGTACTTGCTGATTGCAGTCATTCACAACATGGCAGATAGGGTCAACAACAGTCAGCGTTGCAGTAGCTTGGATCAAGGCACACCGTAGAACGTATAGTGTATGTGGGGAATTTTTGTTCATGAGTTCATGAAGTATTTTTTTTTGGAATTTAAATTGATATACATATTGAGATTAGCCACCTCAATATGAAATTATTTTGTTAGAATTGGCTATTCTAACAAATGACAGGTTCATGGAGTTCCAATATTTAATTGATAAAGACAAAATGCCTAGGATGTGATCAAAAGATGAAGTGCACGAGCAACATCAGAGATTGGAGGATGATGGACAATCTAGTTTTTGTGAGTTTGAGTGTGTTGTGGAATAGACTCATGATGATTATAGTATATCACACATTTTTAATTTTAAGCAAGTCTAGGATGTTTTTGTGGTGGTGTTTTGTAATGTATATACCTGGCAACTCCAAAAGTTGGAGTGTGTGATGTAAGCCTTGTAAGGCATGTGTATCCCCATACAGTTCGTGGTAATCTAAAAACCACTTTGTATTTGCAATGTCAGTTTGTGGTAAGCCAGAAACCACGTGTAACAGTGAAGTGGGATAGAGATTCCTGTTGGCATGGTTTAGGGTTAGCCGAGAAAACCCTCGGCCTGGTTGAGTCGGGTCTTTGGAGTGCCCTAGTGGCAAGTTTGTGGCCCATAGTGGCTGGAGTGCCTTCGTGGCTGTGTTGAGCCTTCATGGCTGAGTTGAGCCTTGGTGGCTGTGTTTAGCCTTGGTGGCTGAGAGCCCTTGGTGGCATGGTTGAGGGTGATCCGATAAAACCCAGAGCATGGTTACGGGTAATCCGATAAAACCCATGATGATATTGGAGGGGGATTTACAGGTACAGGTACAGGTGTGCAATTATAATGGTTGGAAGAACCATGTATGTGAAGGACATCCTACAAGACTGGTGGTTGTAGCGGTTAGTACCCATGCATTCCGGTGGATGGTTGCTCCTT
The DNA here is from genome assembly GCA_031772625.1 of Pinus tabuliformis. NCBI lineage: Eukaryota > Viridiplantae > Streptophyta > Pinopsida > Pinales > Pinaceae > Pinus > Pinus tabuliformis. The sequence continues at coordinate 687,552,154 of CM062819.1, forward strand.
TATATGGACATCAACATATTCTTTTTGGTATATTTGACCACAACTAGATTTTACAGATTGATATGGAGACAAGTACTCATTAAGGGGGAGTGTTGGAATATCTAATTCCTACTTGTCTCAGTTGTGATTCTTACTAAGTAAAGGAGTCTGTTCCTAGTAGTTAGGATCTATTTCCTAGATTGGTGTGTGGTTGAGATAATCTCTCAACCAACAGATTGTGTGTCCAAGATAGTGTACCTATCTTGAGACAACACTTCTTGTATATATGTAATTGCATTTGATTAATAAATTAATCTGGATTCTCATATTTTATCAATTTCCTCAAGCCTTTAAAGAATCTTTACCATAACAAATACCATGGACAAAACCATGGGTTGTCAAAACTTGAAACTAAAAAACCGTCAATGTTAAATTATTAATTCTATTTTATTATTTTATTTCATTTTTATTTTACCGAGTCAAAATGTTTACATAACAAAGCATTACATCTCTTCCAAAATCGACAGTGTATTGAAGAGTATCTTTCCACAATAATTAACTATGAAAAACTAAATTTCTCCATTATTAATTGTGAAGTAATTATTATTAAAACCACTTACTAATTTATAGAAAATATAATTTTTTGTTACTTATTGGAAAAATCAATAATACCCATCTATGTGATTAAATTTTAAATATATCCATCAAATTAACATTTTAAAAAAATAATTAAATATCATTAAGACGTGTAAATAATGATTAAAAAAGTAAATCGTCATATTTAACCACGGCTGTTATTCTGGTTGAAACGGGTTTCTTTAAATTTCAGCTAAAACGAATCAAAGTGATGTAAATGCCAAAGCAACCCAACCGTACAATTTTATTCCTCTACCTTAACAAAACGAACCCACGTGCTTCTACGAAGCCAACAAACCTTGGGAGCCATGGAGTATCTGAACAGAGAATTGTTGCATTATCGAGCCACCTTTCCAAGGATACTAGTGCGCCAAATCTTACCATTTGTTCATCCATAATAGGGATATCTTTCACAACATACCTTTCGAATTTAAGTTCATATTTTATAAGTTTTTGTTTGAATTCATTTGTTATTTATGGTGGAAATTTGTAAAATCAAGAGCACTGAAATTTGATACGGGAAAACATTGGAAAATTCTTAATTTCAACCATTAGATAATGTAGATAATGTATCCTAGGAATATTCTTACATTTTTAAATCTAGGTGACTCATCATTTTTTATATTTTAAAGAATCAATATAAATTAGTGTAACAATATAAATTAAATGGCGTATGTGTCTTGTAAATGTTGATAGAAATTAATAACTATATATTAAATAATAAGCATCAAAATAAAGGAATGAGCCTCGAGAAGTAAGGATGGTGTCTAGGGTTCCTCCATTTACTAGTCTCTCAGCCGGCATCGTCATTGCGATTAAAGGTATGTTTTATTGTCTTAAGGATGCGCTTTGGAGTGGAAACCTATTTTGCATGTGATGTTATATGCCAAGGCTTGTTTCCAATAAACATTGTGCCTCCATGTGCGACTTTAGTCTTATGTTTGTTGAAGAAGCTAAAAGGCAGAAGCATGATGAAGACAAAGGAGGTTCTAGTTTAGAGGCAACCAACTGTGAGGGGTTTTTGTTTTGGGTGACATTTTTCTTCAAATATGAACCTGGGTTTCTCACCACCAACACATAGGGAGGCTTCTAGTTTCCCTTTTCGGGGTGGGTCAATCAAAGGTCATGTTCATTGGATTCGCTAGACCTTGTTTCTTAGAATTTATTTTTATATGAAATATGTATCAGTTGGAATGTAATGTGTCTTTGGATCTTGATGATTTGATGTCAACAACATTAATGAGGTTGATCAACCTCTATGAAAACCCTTTATTTGCCGTTTTTCCTTCCCACGTGGTTGCACAACTTTTGTGTTTTTTGGAGTATGGAACCCCTTATTCTCGACCCCTTTTAAATGCATCCTCCTCTCTTCGGAATGAATAGGAAAAAGAAAAAATATTTCCAATTTTCATCAGGAACATGGAGGGTAAATCTATTATTGTATGGGAAAAAACCACATACCTGGTTTTTTCCCTTAATAAATAACACTGAAGAGAAATGGGGAATACCCACGAAATTCCAATGTCTGCAATATGAATGGAGGTTTCTCCACGACTTCTCCTCCCTCAAAGAAACTAATATATCCAAAAATTCAACAATACTGAACTCTAGACTATGCGGAGGTGCTCCTAGTAACAAGATGTCAAATGGAACAACTTCATCTTTCAAAGAAGAAGTTCAAGGAGGGGCTTTTGGATCTACAAATCAACCCCAAATTGTTCAAAGTCCTTATATTGTTGACCAAATGGATCATGTTCGAGTTGTGGAAGGGGTGAATGCATGAAGATGGGTTACATTTTTGGGCCAAATGTGGCACTGAAATTTCAAAATTTTACTCTTTTATTGAATTAAAGCCCTCAAAATTCATATAAGAATTGTGAATTTTGATTTGGAGTAAAAAGACAATTTGTAGAGAATTATGTTGTCCTAATGATATTTTTTGCAAAAACAATTATTGTCATATAATTTGTCAATTTTCCATTAAATGAAATGTTTGTCCTTGCAAATTTTTGCACATCTTAATAGGTATACATTGTTGATGTGGGATAACTTAGTCCAAAATGTGTAATTTAAAAAAAATATATGTATGAGCATGATACACATGAAGAGAACTAGGTATGCATATCACAACCTTTTTTCCTATGCAAAATTGTATATTTTATTATTTTTCGAAGTTGGCAAATTAATACTACAATTGCATTTTTCAAACAACTATGTTCATGCAAGATTTTTTTCTACTATTTAAACAAATTCAGAAACCAAGAGTACCCTTTTGAAGAACACTCATAAATGAAGAGGATGATATTTTTTGAAACGTGTTCATTTTTCATATTTTGTGTTGTTGATTTTTTATTCCCTTTGAATCTATCCAAAAAAAATTCAATCATTATGTTGAAAAGAAATTAGATGAAAAATATCATATGAATTCAAAAATGTCAAACACATATGGCATTGGACAAAGAATTCCTTCACAAATCCAACATGACCAACTCCACCACATAAGGACAAATTCTACCTCAAGTCCGCTAGGGTACAAAATAGTGTATAATTTCCCATTGTAGATCACCTGGTAATGCAATGTACTAAAGCAAAACACTTGATCTACTTCTACAAACAATTTACCGGAAGCTTAATCGAACATGAGCAACATCAAGCATGAATAGATATAACTGAGAATGAGAAGTAATCAACCACAACACAGAAGATATATCACTAGGGAAAGCAGCAGCCTAAAACCCCAACTCTGTATTATCATACAAGTGGAAATCTTGTTCAAGTTACAAAACGAATTAGCTCTCAGGCTATCCTGATCTCTCTGCACTCAAACAATACAGCTCACAGACTCAATAGACATAGAAAATATCTTCCTCAAGCCCTCCAAGCCTCCTATTTCCTTGCGCAGTTTTTATTGGGGTCCAATGATATCACATGTGTGAATTGGCCTCATCACACTCACTATAACCTCAGGTCCAACTGCGCAATCCATAAGGAACAATATTCCTTCTGCAGGTAAGGAATATTCACCAAGGAATATCCTAGCAATTGATAGTACACTGTCCCTCCATCTGATCTCAACTGGGTCTCTGACTGAACTGACATGCATGAGTTATCCATCAGTGAATCTACAGTTATCTGAATTACAGTAGTTACATGCATGCAAGCATTAACTAACTGAACTCTCATTAATTTAACAAACTGTTAAATTAATATAACTGGACTTGACTAAGTTAAACTAAGTCAACTAATTACAACTCAATATTACAACTCATCCTTATCTCTTTAACTGAAGGTTAAATTCCTCAATCAAGGGAGAAACTGTTGCATGTCCTCACATAGACTTCAAATTTGATTTTCCTTAACTAATTAACTCAAGAGGAATTAACTAATTAATTTCCAAACTGCTGTTGATATCAAATTCGAATTTTACTTCCTATGTTTAGTCCAGGGACTAACTAAAATAAGAATCCATCATGAACTACTAAAAATAGAACTTCTATTTTTAGCACTTCCATTTTTCATTCCCTGTTGCCCAATCTAGCACTAGTACCCAAACTGCTATTTTTAGCACTTCTGTTTTTAGCATTTCTTGTTGCACATTTTTCAACACTCCCTCTCAACAAGAAAGGCTTCCACTCGAACCCGATCCTATAACTCTGGAATGTTCTGCATGAAACACCTCTACCAAGTGTGGTTGCTCTAGCAACTCTCGAAACAAAAGAAAACTCCCAACTGACCTCTCTGTTGGGCTAGAAACATACTTTGATGTTGAAGCTCTATTTGCCGCTAACAAGTGCTCCCTCTCTGACCTCTGAGCTGCTGCAACACTCCATGCATCTCGCACTGTTGCAGCCTCCTAGCTCTACACAGTCCTGGGACTCCTGCACTGTAGCTCTCTCTACCGCTCCATCCACATCTGTCTCTACCCAATCAGTCAGTCTTGCTACTCCTCATCGGGGCTCCCGTAGCAAAGTCGAATCAAAGAGGTTGGGTACCTCAAGGATCCTGCCCCTCCCCCTTGGGATGATCACTCCACATTGCCCCACCTCCTATCTGGAGGTATGGCTGCATGTGATCCCTCTTCCTGCGAGAAACCTCAGGCAACAAACCTTGCCTTGTGTTTCTCAACATTGCCATCAGCTGCCTGCTTTACCTTATAAAGCCATCGGGAACTAATCACTGACTTGTCCACAGGTCTAGGGACAACATCCCACACACTGTTCCGCATGATAGAATCGTACTCTTCTACCATTGCATCAACCCAGACTGGTTGCTGCACTGCCTCCTGAAAAGAAGAAGGTTTGGTCGCTGCACACTCCCCAACCAGGGCCATGTAGCCAGTGTATCTCTCGGGAGATCTCCTCTGTCTGTGATGAGAGGATGGCTGCTGTTACAGGGAAAAGTGCCTATATAGAACTGCTCTATCCCACTAAGGTGTGACAGCTGCCTTAGAAACAAACAGAGAAAAGCTACTTTCGTTTTTCCTTTATGAATTATAGATAGAGAGGAACAAAAAGACCAACCTCTGTCTTGTGCTAATCTCCTGATTTGATTCCTCTCTTCTTTGATAGTCTTCAGCTACCTGCTCCCTTGCACGCCCAGCTTCACAAAGTACCTATAAGATCACAGAAGCATAGCACTATACAAAGACATGGATCTATAATCATAAACAATCTAGGATCATATGTAAATTGACCATACAAATGTAGCAAGCATCAATGACACAAAAGCATGGAGGAAAACTTGAATAGCTTTTATTGACAAACAAGAAAAGAGCCAAGAGGAGTTACAACCAGTTGTTCTGACCCAGCATCAACCTCCCAGCAAAGAAGCCCCTCTTCACCTCAAACAAATCTTAGATCACCCAACAATCTGATGTTTGTCTCAAGAAACCAACAGTAATTCCTTACAATATGCAAAATTCCAGCCTCTGGATCTCTGGGATGAGGGATCCATATATAGATGTTTGTAATGGAGATGAGTCAGCTCATGATTTGATTAGTGTCTTCCCTCTGATAGTTCTTGCTTCCACTTGGAGATTGATGGTCTCTTACTCATCCTTGGTCGAATTCAGTGAGGCAAGTGTCACAGGAGAAGATTCTGGAAGCTTCCATTGCCTCTCCACCTCGCGGAATGACACTGCCATTTGTCATTTCTCACCCATCGCACCCCACAGAAGGGATTTTTGAAATGCAACGCACCCACACAGTGTATTTAGGTGAGATGCAACGCACTTAGCCAGTGGAGCAGCTGAAATGATCCTGTTTTGACCAATTCTAAGCAGTTTTTCATGGAGAACTTTTGGGAGAAGCTGTAATCTGTTGACCTTGTTCTTTTAGGGGTTAGAACAACACTTTTAGGGACTTAGGAGCCCTTGGTTTATGGACATTTCATGCTTGGGGTTGTAGGGCCCAAAAATGTCTATAATAGTTGCCCCCTAAAGCATGAGGTCGTTAATCTTTTGATGTCAGGTGAAATGCTTTATTATGAGGATCTGAAGTTCTTTCAATGCTGGGAGGAGACCTGTAATAAGATACAATACAATACATTATCTTCATAATATTTTCATGATCTAGCTGAGGTGGGCATTCCCATGCTCAGCTTTATATATTCATTTTCATGTACATAGGACAGACAATCGTCTGAGTGTAGACTAATGATTCTGATAGAGCCATCATCCTTTTGATTGGATGATTATCTGTGGAGCAATGATGTACATTTAATGTCTTTATTTCCCTGAATATATATCGCAGCCCGGATGGATGAAACTAGATCCGGGGTCTTCAATCTCGTTCGATCTTCACTCGAAGTACAAGTCGATCCATGTGAGAAATGTTCTGAAGTCGAACATGGAAAGACATCGCTTGATTACCAGTCAATGATGTAAACTGTTAACAAGCGCGAGAGGAATCACCGATAATGATAATGACCCTCAAGGTACTGCAGTACAATTCACGTGGTGTGAATAAAGGACTTGGCGTCGAACACCATGCAAAATCTTTCGGTCGAAGGCCATTGATGTAAACTTGTCGCCGGAAGTGAGAAACTTGCCCTTGAGGCATGCAGGCTTCAAAGTACTGAATGGGGTGTTCCTAGATCAACTTCTTGGATAATGAGCTGATGTCGACAAGAAGTGATCCGTCACAGGAGGGCCTTAATGAATCCCACATCAATGACACGGAATGGAGCAAATGATTTTAATGGAGGTGAAAACGATCTGGTGATATAAGGTTCAGGGTGGCGGTCATGAAAGAATGGAGTATAAATGTATGGTAGTGGGTGAGACACAGGTGAATTCTCTGAATGACTTCTCTTGAACATATCAGCGACATTGATGTGATGGATTGGTAGCATTAACCCCAAATGTGGATGGTATGATGGGACCATGGTGATGTGACCGGTGAATGAAACAACCCAACCCGACTCGGACATGGAGTGGAAGTGTCATGTTCAAGAGCGACTTGCTACCAACAAAGTTTCTTCAAGTTTTCTTCCCAATTTTCCCCAGTCATTGCTGACCAATACCTCTTTATTTTTGTCAAGCTTGAGGAGGATAACATATGCTTGTTCTATAATTTTCCCTTCGGGCAAACCCATCGCTATGTTTTAACGAGCCTAGCGATAGTGAAACTTGTTCTCGTCTATAGACAAGTTTGTCGCTATTAAAATTTTAACGAGTTTAACGACAAAGATAACTCGGTCCTTTTCAATTTTAGAGAGTCTGAAAAGGAACGTAAAGGTAACTCCAAAATTTCTTTTTCGTCATCTAATCCCTTAAGTCCGAAAAAGTATAAAACAATACAGAAGGGATGAATTTTCGATACTTTTAACGAGCCGAACAAAACAAGCGCTCGATCATTTTGTGTAATAATCCCTCAGGTCCAAAAAGATTAAAATTTAGAGGAGGGATAGCACTTCCTGTCCCTTTAACGAGCTGGAGAGGCCAATGGCTCGGCAATCTTTTCATATTTTACGAGTCAGTTGAAAAGAGCTTAAAGGAGACTCGTCTTTTGAGGAACGAGTGATAAAATGGGTAGCAGCTGATTCCAGGTAAGGTTTGGAATTTTCCAATCACGGCAGTGTTACAAGGATGGCTAGTGAAATCACTCTTCGCAGCTGTTCCTCAAAATGGGTAAACAATCAAATGGGGGTGAATGATCGGCCAATGCAAAAGTGGAGGTGACGGTGCAAACACGACCAAGGCTTTAATGGCTGAAGTATTACATTCACGATGGTTATTTACCGGGGAATAGTTCATTTTTTAACGAGCTTAAACGCGGGGGGAAACATTTGCTCATGGCTTATGTTTATTTTTTAACGAGCTTGAACTATGTGCTAAAACTGCTCGATTAATCGAGTCGTGTGATAGGAATGTCTCATATAAAAACAGCAACTTTTAGAGTTTTGCCCCACATCCTTTCTTTATGCAAGTTAGGAAACGACCAATCCTACGAGTTTAAAGGGTTAGAGGACCTACAAATTTAAAAAATAAATAGTCGCTCTTTTCTTGCAAGCCAAAAGGTTTGCATGCCCCCAGGCATAAAACAGAGTTTCAAGGTTACCCCTTCTTTAGTCCGTTAAAACATTTGTTTTACCAAGAGAGGCCTACCTCTTACAGGTTACCCAAAGATCGTTCTATTCACAGCGTAAACAAAACACTTCTTCGGCAATGTCTACCGAAATAGACAAAGGTGAGTGAAGGAGGCTACTCCACTCACATAACTTTGACAAGAGAATCTTGTTCTAGAATAACCCCCTCTTCCAATCACGGACGGGAGTACAGACTAGTCATATTCTCTCGCGGAAACCTACCCTATACCCAAAGTTTTCCTGCCGAAGCAGACCAGGGTGCATGCCCCCTGGGTTTCAGTCATGTCCCCCCGAATCACTCGCGCTCATCGGGTGGACGGACTAGAGATTGAGACATTTCTTGCGTGAAAAGACCATTCAGGGATGGTATATGACTATTTGCTCTGTATGATCCGGGAAATGAAAGCTGGTCTACGAGCTTGACCACTCTTCCTTCGTGTGGAAAACACATTACTCTAAAGAGTGAGGAGACAATTGCTCCCATGCAATAAATATAGTCTCGTCCAAGGAGTAGATTGTAATCCAGGGGTCCTTGGACTACCATTACGTTCATGTTATGGGCACATCGGGAAGGATCCCTAACGGTCGACTGGTTCCTTTATCAAAACTTGTTAGATTTCTCATCTCAGGCAAAAGCGATGGCAAACCAAGCGCTTTCCAAGCAGTTGAGGAAAGGATACTCACAGAAGCCCCCACATCTATGATGGTACCAGCCATAACCATTCTATATATTTGAACAATGACTCGGAATGGTACACTAGCTGGTAAACGGGGTTTGCCTAGTTGATTCCAGTCGAAGGAGACAACTAGGTTGCTTGGAGGTGGGACCAAATAGACGGCCGGGTACGACTCTGACGAACTTCCTTCCTGCGGTAAAGGAATGGGTAAATTGCCCCCATGTTCGTTGGAGTCTGTGCTTATGAAAAGAATTTGGACGGTGTCATCCTTGTTCTCTTCAGTGACTGTATCATCTGAAGATGGAACCTCTGAAGGCAAGACCAGGTCAACTGCCGCCTCGACCTTTTGACTTTCATCTGGTATGGGTTCAGATGGTTTATCTTCAATGATAGATGCTTCGGCCGACCACCTGAGCGGGCCAGCCAGATTTTCAACTAGTGACGGACTCGGCAAGAGTTTTTTAGCTTCATCTAAGAAGGGACAACAGTGGACAGCATGATCGCCTTCGCACAGTTTACAAGGAAATATATATTTTCCTTTTTGTCCTGGGGCTTCACTTTCACTAGTTGACGGTGTGTTTTCAACATGACCATCAGAGGTTGACGACACCAGGTTGTGCAAAATGAGGAGACCAGTCCCTTAAGATCCGAGGGATGCAAGGAAAATCTCTGTGATAGTGGTCTCCTTTGCAAATGACACATGGCGATTTAGGCCTGGTCGGTGCAGTGTGTGGATTTTCGCTAGACGACGCTCGTTTGCCCCCATTCGCTTTTGGCTCCTTCTTCTTCTTCTCTTTCTTCTTCTTTTCCTTCTTCTTCTCAGGTACTTGACTTTTGGCTTTACCAGCCCCATCAAGCGAAGAGGAAGGAGGAGAGGAAGAATTAGAGGAAGTAGAAGGTTGGTGGGTAACTCTGGACTCGTCTAGTCGCTGATTCGATTGTTCAGGAATTGTGGTGTTCTGAACGACAGAGGTTGAGAAGAGCCATACAGGCAAACCAATTGTCAGTCCTGGAAGTGACAATGTGGCCATATGGGGTGCACCAACATCTCCCCAAGAGGAGAAGGGACTAGGATTTCCTCCAAGGGGAATTCCTTGGTTGGTGGATTCCATTTTCTCAACCCAAGATCAACGTAGGAAAGGGTAATGAATATTCCATTTAAAATAAATTTTAGACACTTTGACACAACTTGTTTTTTCAAATTTTAAGAGTCGAGAAAAAACAAAATATGACTCTAGTCTCCTTCAATTTTTAATGAGCCTGAAGTGACAAGTGCTCAGATGGACCTTTTCCGTTAAGGAGTCTGAAAAGGAACGAAAGGGACTACTCTGGAAATCTAGGTAGAGGGATTACCAAACCAATTGCAAAATTGCAGAATACTTTTTACGGTACGGCAGTCAATCTTCCCGAATGTTGTGTTCAGTGCATTGCGATCGATAGGGCGGCATATACGGCTTCCTATGGATAAAAGATTAAGCCTATTGGGATCTCCCAAAATATACTCGACGGTACGTGGGAGCACAAGTCCGTACTGGCACTTATCGTCTCAAAGTGGAGGAATCACCCAACCATCAGTGAGAACAACAGTTACCAAGCTTTACGACGCCGGAATACGTCTCTAGCCTATACTTCTAAATGTTGTGCGTTAAGTTCCAAAGCGTTGTTAGATTCATTGAATTTATTTTAAGTTGATCTTGTTTATGAAGTTTGCCTTTTAGGTTCACCACGAGATGTAAATGTAATTCCTAAAATGCAATCTAAGATGATAAACAAACTTTTTATCTTCTTTGTGCAATGAAAATCCTAGCTACTAGGGAAAAGAAAGATAGAATCTTTTCACAAAGAGAAAAGAGCACACTCTAAATGCACTTTCCTAAATCAAGCCAATCAGACTGTCTATATGCAAATGCACATGCATGTATTTGTTTTCGACTTTCTTAGTATATGAATGCTACTGAATTTCTTTTCAAGCGACAAATATCAACAAGTTTCTTTTCGAAATCAAAAAATGGAGACGATCACAACACTTTACGATTTTGAACTGAATACTTGTTCTCGACACTAGAAAATTACAAATTCAGACCAAAAGCAATAGTAACAGGATAATCGACCATCAACAGCAATCAAACTCTTTCCTACGATTGAAATCGACACTTGCGACAGTTTCAAATCAAAGGACGATAGTACGATTATGCTACTTTTGCGAAGGAGAACTGAAAATAACTCAACAAACACACAAAAAAGATCTACAGTTCTTTTGCACAAAGGAGGCAGAATAACAGCAAGGAAAAGGGGTTTCAAACAGACATATACTGATCACAGGCAGCAAAATTCAGGAATAGAACTGGAATGAATGAATCACAGAATCCAAAACTGCACAGAGCTAGTCTGATCAGCGCACCTGTAACACAGAGAATTTGAAATGCAGCGCAGATTTTCCACTCGGGAAGTGTGCTGAAATTCAAATTCTCTGAACAGTACCTGCGCTGGGCTAGAAACGAGACTCTGTTCGGGTTCCGGGTCACAGTGTGCAGTTCAGTTGTTGGGTTTTGGCCGAGCAAAAAGCAATCAGTAATGCAACAATCAAGGGTAGATCTAAGGAGGATCTAAGAGCTATCACAAGGGAAATTAGATAGTTTGTGAATCAGTTGTTTAAATCATAAAAAGATCCAGTAGATGGATTGAAGTAGCAGTTATCTACTTTGCATTTGTTATGGCAAATGCAGTTCGAATGCTACTTGTAAGTTTATGAAATAGACAACAAAGAACGATAAACAAACCAACTAATTATACTCCCACTGTGGTCGCCATTTTGTTACAGGGAAAAGTGTCTATATAGAACTTCTCTATCCCACTAAGGTGTGACAGCTGCCTTAGAAACAAACAGAGAAAAGCTACTTTCGTTTTTCCTTTATGAATTATAGATAGAGAGGAACAGAAAGACCAACCTCTGTCTTGCGCTAATCTCCTGATTTGATTCCTCTCTTCTTTGATAGTCTTCAGCTACCTGCTCCCTTGCACGCCCAGCTTCACAAAGTACCTGTAAGATCACAGAAGCATAACACTATACAAAGACATGGATCTATAATCATAAACAATCTAGGATCAGATGTAAATTGACCATACAAATGTAGCAAGCATCAATGACACAAAAGCATGGAGGAAAACTTGAATAGCTTTTATTGATAAACAAGAAAAGAGCCAAGAGGAGTTACAACCAGTTGTTCTGACCCAGCATCAACCTCCCAGCAAAGAAGCCCCTCTTCACCTCAAACAAAGCTTAGATCACCCAACAATCTGATGTTTGTCTCAAGAAACCAACAGCAATTCCTTACAATATGCAAAATTCCAGCCTCTGGATCTCTGGGATGAGGGATCCATATATAGATGTTTGTAATGGAGATGAGTCAGCTCATGATTTGATTAGTGTCTTCCCTCTGATAGTTCTTGCTTCCACTTGGAGATTGATGGTCTCTTACTCATCCTTGGTCGAATTCAATGAGGCAAGTGTCACAGGAGAAGATTCTGGAAGCTTCCATTGCCTCTCCACCTCACAGAATGACATTGCCATTTGTCATTTATCGCCCATCGCACCCCACAGAAGGGATTTTTGAAATGCAACGCACCCACACAGTGTATTTAGGTGAGATGCAACGCACTTAGCCAGTGGAGCAGCTGAAATGATCCTGTTTTGACCAATTCTGAGCAGTTTTTCATGGAGAACTTCTGGGACAAGCTGTAATCTGTTGACCTTGTTCTTTTAGGGGTTAGAACAACACTTCTAGGGACTTAGGAGCCCTTGGTTTATGGAAATTTCATGCTTGGAGTTGTAGGGCCCAAAAATGTCTATAATAGCTGCACCACATTCTCTCTCGCATCCTGCATCAATCTGTCAGCTCCCGCGAGCGTTTCCGCCCATCTCTGGAAGACTCTCCAGGAGTGGTGGTCTCCACTACTGGATCCTCTGCATGTGGCTGATCCACATCATCAGGAGGCTCCTCCTCCTTTGGAACTAAAAGTTCCTCATCACCATGCAACTTGAGCTCCCTCTCAAGTGACACTCGCATGGCTCTCTGCTCATCGAACTTCAGATCCCTGCGCACTACGGTCCTCTAACTGGTAGACAGAAACACATGATAATTGTGGGGTGTATCTGTGTACCCCACAAGTATCCCCAACTCAGCTGTTGGGTCTAGCTTCTTCCAAGCATCTTTGGTCACATGATAGAAAACTGGTGATCCAAAGATACGGAAGTGACTCACATCTGGTCGCTTCCCCGAAAAAGCCTCCATAGGTGTCTTCATCCCCAAAATACGATGAGGACTTCTGTTCTGAAGATACACTACTGTATTGCATGCCTCAGCCCACAGATGAAGTGGTAGGCTTTGGTCATGCAACATCGCTCGAGTTTCTCCCACAATAGATCTATTCTTCCTTTCAGCCACCCCATTCTGTTGTGGGTTATGAGGTGTCGTCAGTTCCCATTTAATTCCTTCTGCAGCACAGAAGTCTTTAAACTGCTGGGAAACATACTCTCCACCATTGTCGCTACGCAAGGTTTTTACTTTCTTCCCAGATTCTTTCTTTGCTGGGGCTTTAAACTCACAAAACCTCAGTAAGGTCTGATCCTTCCTATGCATAAAGTAGATCCAACATCTACGAGAAAAATCATCAATGAAAATAACATAGTACCTTTGTCTAGCAGTGGAGGCTGTAGAGAATGGTCCACATACATCTGAGTGAACTCGCTCTAGGATTGCTCCAGCTCTACTATCCTGATCCTGAAAGGAAGCTTTCACATACTTACCCAGGGTGCATCCTTTGCATGTGTCTGTTTGCTCTAGTTTTCCCTTGGGTAAGCCGGTAGAAATTTGCTGCATGATCTTCAAGGTCCCATGATGCAAGTGGCCCAGTCTTCTATGCCACATCTCGCCAACATCTCGGCTTTGCACCACCTCTGCTTTGGAACTCAGTGTAGCACAATCATCTACCTCCAGCTTATAGAGATTCTTTACTCAAATCCCTATTCGATTCGTCTGTCCGGTGCCGATATGTCTCAGGAACACTTTTCCTTTACTAAAGACTACATCATAGCCTTTATCTTCTAGCATAGCAACAAACACAAGATTCTTTTTCAAACCTGGTACATATTTCATAGCAGATAGGGTGAGAGGAGAACCATGCTCCCTCTGAAACACAATTGTACCCTCACCGGAGACACAGTATTTTCCATCATTGCCCATCTCGATCCGCATCTGGAGATCCTTCTCCTCCAATGTACTGAAAAGATTCTTGTCACCCGACATGTGGAAAGAAGCTCCACTGTCCAGGTACCAAACACATCACACCATGGATGAAAGCATGCATGCGATAAGCGAGAAATTCAGCTCAAATTTTGAAGCTAGTGCATCACCATCAGATCCCTTTGAGGAACCCTTCTTGGATTTCTTCTATGGGCAATGCATAGCATAATGGCCCACTTCATGACAGTGAAAGCATCGCACCTTCGACTTTTCAACCTTCTTCCCACCATGAGAAGATTTGGATTGGGACGCCTTCCCTTTCCCTTTCTTATCTTTACTCGCTAAAGCTAGATTTTCTTCATCATCTTGTTTTGATGAAGATCCATCCCTGGTGCTCCGCCTTATCTCCTCCTGCATCAGATCCAACCAAAGTCGTTCCCAATTTGGCAGTTTCTCTCTTCCATTAACCAAGTCCTGGTAACTATGCCAGCTCTTTGGAAGACCGAGGAGTGCTAGACTCACCATGTCATCATCAGCAGTCACGACCCCTACACTTGCAAGCTCATCCCTGCAGGTAGTGAGCTTGTTCAGAAACATAGAGATTGTGCCGCCCTTTTCGCACTTCATCTTGCGAAGTTTGTCCTTCAGCACCAGATTCGTCTAATCGCTGCTATTCTCATAAAGATCTTTCAATGTTTTCCACATCGAAAATGGAGTCTCCTTCCCATGGAGGCTCGAGACAATGTGATCTCGAACTCCTTCCAGGAGGATTCTCCTTGCTCTAGCCACACACTTTTTCCATTCCGCCAGTGGAGTAGCATTGGTCGACTTTTGGACTTCTTGATCAATGAAGTCCTTGAGACCGTTATCTTTCAATATTGCCTCCATGCGATCCTTCCAGGCTATATTTCGAACTTCCATCAAGGGCATATTCGAGTCTTAAACCACTGAACGCCATCGGTGATATAGATGTGATAAGAACTCAATTAAATATCCAGAAACCAAACTTCGTACTTCTCCTGCTTGTATACTATTCTTACTTGATCACCATTGCTCTGATACCATGTAGAATTTCCCACTGTAGATCACCTGGTAATGCAATGTACTAAAGAAAAATACTTGATCTACTTCTACAAACAATTTAGCGGAAGCTTAATCGAACATGAGCAACATCAAGCATGAACATATATAACTGAGAATGAGAAGTAATCAACCATAACACAAAAGATATATCACTGGGGAAAGCAACAGCCTAAAACCCCATCTCTGTATTATCATACAAGTGGAAATCTTGTTCAAATTACAAAAAGAATTAGCTCTCAAGCTATCCTGATCTCTCTGCATTCAAACAATACAACTCACAGACTCAATAAACATAGAATATATCTTCCTCAAGCCCTCCAAGCCTCCTATTTCCTTGCGCAGTTTTGATTGGGGTCCAATGATATCACATGTGTGAATTGGCCTCATCACACTCACTGTAACCTCAGGTCCAACTGCGCAATCCATAAGGAATAATATTCCTTCTACATGCAAGGAATATTCACCAAGGAATATCCTAGCAACTAATAGTACATTGTCCCTCCATCTGATCTCAATTGGGTCTCTGACTGAACTGACATGCATGAGTTATCCATGAGTGAATCTTCAGTTATCTGAATTACAGTAGTTACATGCATGCAAGCATTAACTAACTAAACTCTCATTAATTTAACAAACTGTTAAATTAATCTAACTGGACTTGACTAAGTTAATTAAGTCAACTAATTACAACTCAATATTACAACTCATCCTTATCACTTTAACTGAAGGTTAAATTCCTCAATCAAGGGAGAAACTATTGCATGTCCTTACATAGACTTCAAGTTTGATTTTCATTAACTAATTAACTCAAGAGGAATTAATTAATTAATTTCCAAACTGCTGTTGATATCAAATTCGAATTTTACTTCCTATGTTTAGTCCAGGGACTGACTAAAATAAGAATCCATCCTGAAGTGCTAAAAATAGAACTTCTATTTTTAGCACTTCCACTTTTCATTCCCTGTTGCCCAATCCAGCACTGGTACCCAAACTGCTATTTTTAGCAGTGCTATTTTTAGCATTTCTTGTTGCACATTTTTCAACAAATAGTGTTGCAGAGAAATCTGTAGACAATGTGCTAAATCTATTTTTTTAAGGACCTTAGGAGCTCGATCGAGCAATTATGCGCTCAATAAAGCACTATAAATATATAATTCAAATAGCTCAATCGGGCATTTAATAAAATATCGATTAATCCATTCAGGTGATTAACCAGTGGCTCGATCGAACCTATAGCTAAATCAAGCCCTTATGAACATAACTCCCAACCTATCGACCACCAATTTTCTTGATGGTATTTATGAAGGAGCTATGGAATTAGGAGCTCGATCAACCAAATAGCTCAATTGAGCTCCTGTTGTCTCCAAAAAAAAAGAAACATTATAAATTCGAAATCTGCATGCATAAAAAAATAACAACAAACATTGGTTCGCAGAAAAATAACAAAATGTGGAAATTACACAAGAATTCACAACAAACATGGGAAAATGGAAATTGTGATCTTGAAAAGGAAAGAGAGTTCAAAGCACAAAGGAAGTGCAAGAAACACATAAAAAAAGTGATAAAAAGATGATAGGCATTGAGAGAACAACATGATTATGCAATTCAACAAGTTCACGCAAATACAAGTAATTCAAATTGTCTCACTTCTCATATTACGTGCTTCCTATTAGCACCCATTAGGAAATATGATTCAAAACAAGAATAAAATGGAGAAAAATAACTTAGTGTGATTAATGATTATGAATTGATTTTTTTTTTAAACCACTTGAATTCATGCAAATTATGAACCACCTTCTTATTGTAATGGTTTTGGATAACCCACAAAAACTAAGGATTTGATTTAACCAAAGAAACTAGTTACAATTCATGACAATATTCCATATATTATTTACATGAATATTATTATTATTTATAATATACCACCTTATTTACAATATATTATTTACAATATTAACCATGAATATTAACCACCTTCTTACTATTATTTTATGGTAATTTCAGTAGACATCCTAAACTCATTTGAATATTACTTTTATTTTCATTTTCATTTAAAGTAGTTTTAACTGTTAGCGTCATTGTTAATTTCTTATAGTTTATCCTAAGAAATGTATCATTCATACCACAAGTGAAAAAATTCAACCCATTATTTCATCTTCATTCAATTTCTATGTTGGTCTTCCTTCTTTCCTTGGTTTCCCATTATCCCCCAATTTTGTCTCATACTCCTAGCCATGTTTATAGTTTTCAAGTTTTTTTTGTTATTTAAATCTTAATTTCATTACTAATTATTATGGTATGGAGCTTATGATATTTAACCTTAGGTATTGGACTTTTATGTTTGGTTTATATATATCAATGCTTTAAGGGATTGTACATATGTTTTTGACATGTTTTCTTAAAGATTTGATGTGATACTCTAGGGTAGATAGGTCATATAAACGAATTTATATTAATTTTTTTAATGGAAATAGTTACATAAATTATCCAAAAAAGTACTTAGTTAGTACTCATAGTGATTTTTTTCTTCTCACAATGATTTGATACCATACAATTTGTTGAATGTTGTGGATTTGTCATTAGTAGACCAAATAATTACTTCAACTTTTCCATGTTGTTGCTTCAACTCTTAAAAAGTATTTCATATTTACTAGGCATAATGTATAACCCATATCTAATAATTCCACACTAACTATTGATCCATAATCTACAACCTTTAGTTTAGTCCAACACTTATGTAGTGACCAATTAATATATGTAACTTGCATTCCACTAACAACTAATTCACAACATCTAAATACTCACTAATCCATTTGCTCCAAATATCATAAGCCATAACACTTATTGAGCTCTAACCCTCTATTAGTTCTTAATAACTTAAAACCTAACCCACTTAAAATGTTTCACACAATTACTTAATATATTTTTGACATATAATTCACTAGCCTTGTTTCCTTTAAATATTAACTTTCAATATAACTCTTTATTTTTTTAGTATTTTCTAAAGCTTAACTCCTAATTTAATGTAACTATTATTCATTAAATTATTAATCTTTAACTTATATCCCATTAACCCATTTCTAACTAAACTAACATAATAAATAAAATAGCATAGACTAGATTTTTATTTTTTTTTTTATTTTTTTTTCATGTATTATATTGAAAGAAATAAATTTCCCTTACAACTAAAAATAATCTTAGTAAATACATTATTTCATTATTTTAAGTTTAATAAATCATCACAATTATTTCTTAATAATTTCTTATAATCATAATTTTATGAAAATGATCATTGCCCATCATATTCGTGAATAATTATGTCGTTCATGAATAACTTGCTTGATAAAATTGTTATTGATTTAGTCACCAATACTTTCATCTTGTTATTATTACTGGAAGAGAATAATTAACACATATATTATTATTCACGATGATCAATTTATTTAATAGAAAAGTCAAAATAATATATCATTATTAATACATTATTTTATTTAATAATAAATAATAAAATTCACGATTAAAAGATATATAACATATTTAATATAATAAGAAATAAATAATAGTATAAATCATTTAAATTTCTAAAAATTATAAACACTAATATTCAAATAACATTTTTTTTTAAATTAAAAAATAATTTTTCTGAAGAAACAAAGGTAATTACATGTTATTTGTTATTTATTATTCACAATAATTATGTTTTAAGAAAATGTATATTAATTTAGGTATATATATATATTTGAATAGTTTTTTTGAAGTTTTAATTAAATCAAGTTATGTAATTCATTTTAGTTGGCAATGGCAACATAAAGTTTCTCAGCGCCCTAAATTTCAATCTCTCTATATGCTTGTTGGGCCATGGAAATGGTATGATTCTTCTCTTTATTTTCTTAGTTAATATTATGTTTTTCAAGAATTTTGTTTTTAGTTTGCAATAATTCGGGAAGAAAACGATAATGAAAATTAGTTAATGGTATTGTCGTTAATTTAAGTATTTTAGATACCATATAGCTTTAATTAAAGTAAATTGGCGTGCAGAATGATATTATTTACAATTGTTGTTCCTTTGGACGAATGCAAAGCGTTTAAGCATGAACAGACCGTTACCTTATTTATGGAAAAGTCAGCTCAAGGCACGCACATGATCGTGAAGGATAGCTGAAGAAGATGTTAATTACTATTCGAGGATCTTATAGTTAGGATGAGCAATCCTGAAATCTTTCGATTCTCAGGATAGCTCATTATTAGTATTTTGATGTAATATATATGACTGAAGTAAAAAGGAAAAAAAGACGAAACTTTTCTTCTCCTACTTTGTGGTGAAACTGTGAACAACAAATTGATTCTGAAGTTCTACAGATTATTATGTAAATCATATATTAATGAAATCACTGAATACTTTGTTTTAGTTTTCTTGCATTGAATTTCCTCAAGGCAATGCTTCCGGAGACCTTGGGCCCAGTCCTTGAAGGATATGTTGTCTGTTTTTTATCATTACTATTTGGTTATTCGCTATACCGATATTGGTTGTGTTATTACTTGTTCCCTTTTCATAGCAGATGATCGATTGAACTTTATACTTTATAATTTTGTTGTATATTTCTTGAAATTGTTGATTGAATCGCGTGAATTAGTTACATAAGCTTAAATGTTTGATTATGTGAATTTCGTGAATTACTTTGGAAAAGCAAGATTTCAGAGTAGTAGTATGAATTAAGTAATTTTCCTTATGCATGTAATTTGTTGAGAGCATTCTAAAATAGATAAAGTGATTGGTGAGCTAGGATAGATCTCTTTTATGAATCTTGAAACTCTAGCAGTAGAAAATAAGACATTTGCTGTTATGAACAATTTACTTCTATAATGATTGGATAAGATTTAGTATCTTGTGTTTCTTTTGTAGCAATAGTCTCACACACCTTTATAATCTAGAATTATATCCTTTCACAGAATGTGCTGAAAGCCTTGAAATAAAAGATGAATCCCAGGTTGACAGAATTAATGAAGGTAGGATTAAGTTGATTTAGTCACTGTAGCAATTTTATGAATTCGCAAGTACGGGTGGTAAGCCTATCTGAAATGAACCTACTCTGTTATGGGTTACTGAGCAAGGCTGAATGATCCTAGAGCTTATAGGCTGGGCCGAATACTTTACTCGACTATAGGGATTGAATAGTGTTGTTGCTTTGGAATGTTTGTAGAATTTGAGCAATGAAGTCACGATGGTCAGAGGCAAGCAAATAAGAGTCAATGAGACAATTTTGGCAGAGGTCACATTTGCTATTATGAACAATTTGTTGGCATTATGGCACAAGTTTGGAGCTATGGCGCAGGTGTTGTCCTTGATGGCAACTCTCTTTGGTGACAGATCTCAGGTCCAGATCTCAGTTCAGGCTTTCAGAATGAAGAAAAAGATATATACGCAGGTTCACCTAGACAAAGGCGCATATACACGTGGGTTAGACGTTACAAAGGCGCGTATGTGTATACACGCACTTTCATGCAAGGAAAAGCGCGTATATGTTGGAGAACTTACTTTTGGTCCGTGGTAGTTAGTCCTTGGTATTTGAACCTATGGTTTTGGACCATGGTATCTCGTCAGAAGTGTTGACCCCAAGTATTGGGTCCAAGGTATTGTTTTATTATGGTTTTGGACCGTGGTATTGTGAAAGGCCTAAGACTATAAAAGAGGAAGGAGATCATTTGGCAAAGGATCATCTGAATTAATTGAATATCTAATAAGTGCGAGATCTGAAATATTGGTGATTGGGGTTATGGTATAGATCTGGATCTGAATGAAGGAGGAACCTTAGCGCAAAGAATGATAAGTTCTATTGATGGGTCATAATCTTTTGGCTTGAATGATAATATCTTTGCATGATTTTGATCTATTATATGTGGCGCATGCTTGATCTATAAATCTGATAATCTGGGTTAATCAGTGTCTGAATATTTGAAAGAGTGAATTATCTTTTATAGATTTGTACGCAGGTTCAGTGAAGTGAAGGTGCGTATACACGCTGGTTCAGTGAATGAAAACAGCGTATATGCAAGTTTATCCAAACGCAGAAGCGTATGCACGCAGGTTTCAGGTTATTGAAGTAGCATATATATTTTGAGTTGTGATCTAGCTGCTTCTGTTTATTGTTGCAGTGTTCTGGGTTCTGAATTTGGTGTGTGGTTACTGTTACTATGTTTTGGGTACAGCTGTCAAAGAAGTATCTACTTGATTCAGTTCTAATTGGTGAAAAGGAGATTGTTTGATTATGATTTATTGATGTTCATGGATCCAGTCTGAAAATTTATGAAACGTGGTCCCTGGAAGAAAGAGAAGGTTGTAGCCTTCTGTAGGCCAGCACCTACGTACTAGTATCTTGGCTAGTGCAAGAGCTAAAGGGGGTTGTAGCTCCCTTCCAGGAGAAGTTGGAGAACGAGAGAGAGTTGTAGCTCTCTGCAGGTTGCAGCCTGCGTACTGGTAAAGGACTGCACCAGTACATTGTAAAAAGAAGTTTTTAATTAAAAGAAGATAGAGACGAATTGTAGCAGGTGGTTTTCACCCACATTGGGTTTCCACCTTATATCTTGTGTTCTTGTGTGTGATTGTCTTCTGCTCTGTTTTACTGTTCCTGGTTACTGGTTATTTGATTCTGATACACAAATTAACAATCAACATCTGACAGATAAAGTAAATTATAAGTTTGCATTATATACGCGGTTTTCCTTCTACATAGTTGCGTATATACGCAGGTTTAATTAACTAAAGTAGCGTATATTATCTGAAGTTTAAAAAGGGAATATTTGACTTGATAATACTGATTCACCCCCCCTCTCAGTATTATTTCCAACAATTGGTATCAGAGCAGGTCCTTCTGAAGAGGCTTGATCGCTTGAAGGAAGATCCATCATCATGAGCAACTACGAGAGAGAAGCATCTATCAGGCCACCGATTTTTGATGGGACAAACTTCGTATATTGGAAGTTAAGAGTTACTTCCTATCTTCAATCTCTTGGTACAGAAGTCTAGGATATCATAGATACAGGGTACACTTTTCCATCAGCAACTCCTACAGATCCGGCTGAGAAGAAGAAATATGAAAAAAATGCAAAGGCTGTCAATACTCTATTAGGATGTCTATCTCAATCAGAATTCGTGAAGGTTATGCAGTATAAATCCACAAAAGAAATATGGGATAAGATTGTTCTAAGCTATGAAGGAGATGAACAGGTAAAACGAGCAAAACTTCAAACCCTCAGAATTTAGTATGAAAATCTCAGAATGCACAATGATGAAAGTGTGGCTAACTATTTCCTTCGTGTAGATGAGATTGTTAATTGTATGAAAAACTTGGGAGAAGAAATAAAAGAGGCTGTTGTGGTTGAAAAAGTTCTAAGATCTTTGTCCCCTAAGTTTGAATCTAAAGTTTCTGCAATAGAAGAAAAAGAGAATCTACGAAACCTTACCATGTCATAGCTGCACGGAATTCTGACTGCTTATGAAATGAGGAAAGGAGGACCATCAGACAAGAGAGAAGCTACCTTCAAGGCTTCAGGAAAAGGAGATTACTATGAGTCAGGACACGTGTCAGAAGAAGAAGAAGAATCAAATTTTGTAAAAAACCTTCAACGGGGTGCTGGACGATTCCGAGGTAAGTTACCTTTCAAATGCTTTGCTTGTGGAAGAGTCGGTCACTATTCTGCCAAATGTCCTCATAAGGATAAGATTGACAAGGAGAAGGAACCTATTAGATGGAACAAGAAACAGAATGCAAATAAGAAAAGCTATTACACTCATGAAGATAGTGATGGACTCTCAAATAGTGACGAAGATGAACGAGGTAATAATTATAAACTTTTAATGGCTTTTGAAGATGATGATTACATGGATGCCATAGATGAAGAAGGTCTTTATGAAGAGATTTCTAATCTCAAAATTTGTCTAGAAGAGAAAAATGTGATTATTGATTCTCTGCAATGTCAACTGGCTGAAAGGGAAAAACATCATGAAAAATTGGGATGTGAAATTGTTGGTCTTAGAAAAGAGATTGAGAAAACAAAAGCTCTTAATCTTAAATTTGTTAAAGGATCTGAAACTCTGGATGAGATTATCAATGTGCAGCATTCTCCACTAATCAAGACAGGTCTGGGATATAATGGAGAAGCATCTCAAGCATCCACCTCCAAAAGTTATCTTGATGCAGCAAGGAGGAGCGAGCAAAGGCCTAATAGAAATCATCAGATAAATCAGGGACAGTTTACCTCAAGAATGAACAAAGACTATCAAGAAAATCGGGGGCAATCTACCTTAAGGACAAATAGAAGCCACAAACAGCCACAGGTAAAATCTTCCCAATTTGCCTCAAGAATGGATGTCAGTAGAAACTACAATCGGTTGGTTGATAGATTTTATAATCGCAGGAGTTTCTTCAATGGCCAATGTTTCTCTTGCCATAACTTTGGTCACAAAGTAGCTCAATGTGTTGCCTATAAGACAATCATGACTAGAGAAGCTCAAAAACAAAGGATTATGACTGGAATCACGAAAAGGACCTATAACAACTTTTCCGCTCTTGAAAGTGAAATTGAATGTTCTATTTGTAATAACTTTGGTCATGAAGATTCTGAATGCAGGAGCAAGTTTCGGAAGACAACTCATAAGGAACAAACCTCAAATGCCAGAACATGGAGAATGAAGGAACCGCAACCAGAAATATGTGGGATAGCTTTATATGCAGAAGGACAGGAAAATCAATGGTACATCGACAGTGGATGTTCGAAGCATATGACAGGTGATAAAGAAAAACTTCAATCATATAGTGCTTTAGAAAAAGGAAAGAAAGTTTCTTTTGGAAATGATACCCCTGCAGTCATAGAAGGAAAAGGCACTGTTCAGTTGAAAGAAAAAGTCAAGGCTGGAAATGTTTTGTATGTTGATGGCTTGAAGCATAATCTACTGAGTGTCAGTCAGATGTGCGATCAAGGAACTGAGGTAATATTTCAATCAAATGGATGTAGTGTTCGTGATCTTGATACAGGAAAAACAGTGATCAAAGGCATAAGAACTCCAAATAATTTATACATATTTGAAGAAGGACAACAACAATGCTATTTGAGCAAGAATTATGAACATTGGTTATGGCACCGGAGGTTGGGGCATCTAAGCTTTTCACAGATAAGGAAAGCATGCAAATACCAGGCAGTTCATGGTCTTCCAGACATCAGAATTCCAGAAAATACAATATGCAAATCATGTCAGTTTCGTAAGCAAACCAGAACTAACTTCCCTGAGAAGGAAGGATCAGCTAGTAGACCTCTTGAACTAGTCCATACAGATGTATGTGGTCCATCTAGGAAAAGGTCACCTCGAGGAGAAGAATACTTTATATTATTCATTGACGACTTCTCCAAGATGGTTTGGATATGACTTATGAAGCACAAAGACGAAGCCTTCGAAAAATTCAAATCTTTCAAAGCCTTGGTTGAAAACGAATCAGATCACAAAATTATGTGCCGCAGGTCTGATAGAGGTGGGGAGTTTACCTCAAATGAATTTTTCGATTTTTGTGAAGAACATGGAATAAGAAGGGAATTCTCTACAGCTAGGACTCCTCAACAAAATGGAGTAGTGGAAAGGATGAACATAACAGTTCAACAAATGGCTCGTTCTATGCTTGATGAGTCTGGAACTCCCGCAACCTTCTGGGGTGAAGCTGCATTTGCTGCGATTGTTATTCTCAACAAAACAAATGTCCGGGTGAACAGCACTCAAACTCCTCATGAGCTCTGGTATGGTGAGACTCCTTCGGTAAAACATTTCAAAATCTTTGGAAGCAAATGCTATATTAAGAATAATGATGAACATCTTGGCAAGTTTGAACCTAGAGCAGATGAAGGCATTCTCCTTGGTTATTCTCCTCACAGCAAAGCATATAAGTGTTACAACAAAAGACTTGGAAGAATAGTTGACAGCATTGATGTAGTGGTTGATGAAGAAGGAAACATTCCTAGGCAAGTAAATTATGAAAATATCAAAGAGGATGAAGACCATCCTTCAAATCAGACTGATGATGAAGAAGAACCTCAAGAGGCACCAGAGGAACAGATAAGGATAGAAGAAAAGACTCCATCCAGGTACGTTCAGAAGAATCATCCAGAATCTCAAATTTTGGGGCAAAAAGAGGTAGGTATACAAACAAGAAGAACAATTGCAGAAGCCTCAAGCTATTTGGCATTACTCTCCTCCACTGAACCACAAAATGTAAAAGAGGCATGCAAAGATGAATGCTGGGTCAAGGCAATGGATGAAGAACTTGAGCAGATCGAAAAGAATAACACTTGGGAGCTGGTTCCTAGACCAAAAGATAAGAATGTCATAGGGACAAAATGGATCTTTAAAAACAAGATGAATGAAAATGGGGAAGTGATTAGAAACAAGGCCAGACTTGTTTGTAAAGGGTATGCTCAACAAGAAGGAATAGACTTTGAAGAAACTTTTGCTCCTGTTGCTAGACTTGAGGCCATCCGAATGTTTCTTGCTCTCTCAAGCTTTCAGAAGTTCAAAGTATTCCAAATGGACATGAAATCAGCCTTTCTAAATGGAGACTTAGAAGAAGAAGTGTACATTGAGCAACCAGATGGTTTCATTCTTGGGAATGATCCAAATCTTGTATGCAGATTAAAAAAGGCTCTCTATGGTCTTAAACAGGCTCCAAGGGCTTGGTACTACCGTTTGGACAAATATCTTCATCAACAAGGTTTTTCAAAAGGATCAACAGATAGCAATCTTTATATAAAAATTGAAAATGACAAATTGCTAATACTTGTTGTGTATTTAGATGATATTATCTTTGGCAGCAATGAAGAAGCTATGTCAAAGCTTTGCCTTGGTGATGCAGAAAGAATTCGAAATGTCTTTGCTCGGAGAACTGACTTATTTTCTTGGACTGCAAATCCAACAAAATGAAGGCGGTATCTTTTTGTCTCAAACCAAGTATCTCAAGCAGATCTTGAAGAAATATGGCATGGAAGATGCAAAACCAGTATGTACCCCCATGGTTACAGGATGCAGTCTCAGTGCAAATGATGAATCAGCATCAGTGCATCAACCAACCTATAGATCTATGATTGGAAGTCTACTTTATTTGACAGGTACCCGACCAGACATCATGCATGCAGTGGGAATAGTTGGAAGATTTCAAGCAAATCCTAAGGAAACTCATCTTCAAGCAGTTAAGAGAATCTTCAAGTACCTTCAAGGAACTCAAAACTATGGCTTATGGTATCCTAGAGATACAGATCTCACACTTCATGCTTATACAGATGCAGATTGGGCCGGAAGTGTGGATGACAGGAAGAGCACAAGTGGTGGTGCATTCTTCATGGGTTCCAGATTAGTATCTTGGTTCAGCAAGAAACAGAGTTCGATTGCTTTATCTACAGCTGAAGCGGAATATGTGGCTGCTGCATCTTGCTGCACTCAACTCCTTTGGATGATGCAGACCTTGCAGGATTTTCAAATCACTTGTACACCACCTATCTCCATCTTATGTGATAATACAAGTGCAATCAACATTTCAAAGAACCCAGTCATGCATTCAAAGACCAAGCACATACCGATCAAGTATCACTTTCTCTGGGAACAAGTGTTGGAACAAAAGGTCAAATTGGAGTATGTTCCTTCTAAGGAACAAGTTGCTGATATTCTCACTAAACCACTGCCCAGGGAAAATTTTGAATACCTCAGACAGAAGCTGGGAGTAGTTGATGCATCATCTTGCTGTTAAATCTTGTCTGTTTCAGAGAAAAATGGGTGTACGCGAGTTGCCTGAGGAGGATCCGCGTACATACGCCAGTTTGTGCAGAGACAGTCGCGTATATGGAGGTTTGATGGATATCAGTAGGGACAGGCTCTGGTTGAAGATATTTTGATATGGGTCTGACAGAGACCATCCAGCACAGGTTCAGGGGGAGCAGATAAACTTCTAATGATGCATTGTTGGCATTATCTTAGAAGCTTTTGGTTCTAGTTCACAGCTGTTGTTGAGTTCAGGTGGAACAAAGGCAGAGGGAGAACAGAAGGAAATCTTGGTTGCTGATCTGAATGGTGATTGACAGATGCTGCTGCTATCAGTTATTGGTGACTTTCATAAGTCTTGTTCTAGATATTTCGTCTCTATGTTATGTATCTCTTTTATGGTGACAAGGTCATATAACGGCCTATTTTGGTTTCCCCTCTATGCCTGGGATGAACATGTAATGAACTTGGTTGTCATATGTAAATTTCTAATGTATCCCCACTTGGTTGGGTGGATGATCCCTACTTGGTTGGGTGATGGATGTATGTATTGAGTCTTTTGGTGATAGGAAGGTCTTTTATGATGTATAAGTCATGGTTCTTCTTGAAGAACATCTTTTTACAGATCTTGCCTACAGTCAGGGGGAGCATGGTCAGCACAGCAGGGCAGAGATTTCAGCATGTACTCAGGGGGAGCACAACCCTTTTCCCTTGATGACAAAGGGGGAGAATGACTTTGAGGATTGTGGGGTTGCCATCAAGTCCAAAGGGGGAGATTGTTGGCATTATGGCACAAGTTTGGAGCTATGGCACAGGTGTTGTCCTTGATGGCAACTCTCTTTGGTGACAGATCTCAGGTCCAGATCTCAGTTCAGGCTTTCAGAATGAAGAAAAAGATATATACACAGGTTCACCTAGACAAAGGTGCGTAAACACGCGGGTTAGACATTACAAATGCGCGTATGCGTATACACGCACTTTCATGCAAGGAAAAGCGCGTATATGTTGGAGAACTTACCTTTGGTCCGTGGTAGTTAGTCCTTGGTATTTGAACCTATGGTTTTGGACCATGGTATCTCGTCAGAAGTGTTGACCCCAAGTATTGGGTCCAAGGTATTTTTTTATTATGGTTTTGGATTGTGGTATTGTGAAAGGCCTAAGACTATAAAAGGGGAAGGAGATCATTTGGCAAAGGATCATCTGAATTAATTGAATATCTAATAAGTGCGAGATCTGAAATATTGGTGATTGGGGTTATGGTGCAGATCTGGATCTGAATGAAGGAGGAACCTTAGCGCAAAGAAGGATAAGTTCTATTGATGGGTCATAATCTTTTGGCTTGAATGATAATATCTTTGCATGATTTTGATCTATTATATGTGGCGCATGCTTGATCTATAAATCTGATAATCTGGGTTAATCAGTGTCTGAATATTTGAAAGAGTGAATTATCTTTTATAGATCTGTACGCAGGTTCAGTGAAGCGAAGGTGCGTATACACGCTGGTTCAGTGAATGAAAATAGCGTATACACAGGTTTTTCCAAACACAAAAGCGTATGCACGCAGGTTTCAGGTTATTGAAGTAGCGTATATATTTTGAGTTGTGATCTAGCTGCTTCTGTTTATTGCTGCAGTGGTTTGGGTTCCGAATTTGTTGTGTGGTTACTGTTATTGTGTTTTGGGTACAACTATCAGAGAAGTATCTACTTGATTCAGTTCTAATTGGTGAAAAGGAGATTGTTTGATTATGATTTATTGATGTTCATGGATCCAGTCTGAAAATTTATGAAACGTGGTCCCTGGAAGAAAGAGAAGGTTGTAGCCTTTTGTAGGCCAGCACCTACGTACTAGTATCTTGGCTAGTGCAAGAGCTAAAGGGGGTTGTAGCTCCCTTCCAGGAGAAGCTGGAGAACGAGAGAGGGTTGTAGCTCTCTGCAGGTTGCAGCCTGCGTACTGGTAAAGGACTGCACCAGTACATTGTAAAAAGAAGTTTTTAATTAAAAGAAGATAGAGATGAATTGCAGCAGGTGGTTTTCACCCACATTGGGTTTCCACCTTATATCTTGTGTTCTTGTGTGTGATTGTCTTCTGCTCTGTTTTACTGTTCCTAGTTACTGGATATTTGATTCTGATACACAGATTAACAATCAACATCTGACAGATAAAGTAAATTATAAGTTTACATTGTATACACGGTTTTCCTTCTACATAGTTGCGTATATACGCATGTTTAATTAACTGAAGTAGCATATATTATCTAAAGTTTAAAAAGGGAATATTTGACTTGATAATACTGATTCACCCCCCCTCTAAGTATTATTTCCAACACAATTTACTTCTATAACGGTTGGATAAGATATAGTATTTCCTGTGATTCTTTCCTAGCAATAGCCTCACACACCTTTATAATCTAGAATTCTATCCTTGGAGAGACTGTGCTGACAACCTTGAAATAAAAGACGAATCCCAGGTTGACATAATTAATGAAGGTAGGAGTAAGTTGATTTCTAGGAATCATCTTAGTGCCCAAAATTTTGGTGTTGTTGTCGAGGAGGTTTTCAAAATAGTGATAGATTGTGTCTCTGAGAGGACTGGGTATTGAAGACGGAAAGTAGGAACCTACGTACGTAACAAGAAAAAATCTTGTGCATAGTGCCCACTTTCAGCTGATACGCTGAGGCTATGTAAGTGTGCATGACTAAGAAGAAAAATAGGAATCAAGTAGCAGTAGAATAGAAACCATTACCAAAGACTACAAAAACCCAGGGACAGGTGAACCTTGGGAGATCGACCTTTATAGATGAAATTATTTGAAAAGATGAATCTCAAGCGTCAGTAGGACCCTGAACAACATCTGGGAAGGGCTCTACCATAATCCCTCAAGCAACAGAATCACCAACTGCATCCCACGCTGAGATTCACTGTAAAACCGAATGATCGGAGTAAATCTTTCCAAGCACATATATTCAACACTCTAGTCCTTCACAAGAGGGAAATTCTTGTAACCTAAAAGAAGGAAAATGAGAAACTAGTGGAGAAAAAATATGAGTTGTTGAGATGGATCCATGATTATCAGAATCTGGATCCCCTCTGATTCTGGCCGAAATAAAAACATCTAAAATACCATATTTAAGTAGCGCAGCAAATACCCCTCGAGAATCAAATAGTAATCATAATCATCATGCTCAAATAATACCCCCTGATCATGAAATCCTTGAAAATTATTGGCAAATTTTCGATCAGATGGAAAACCCACCAGAAAAAGCCCAGACCTCGACACTGGAATATCCTATAGTCAACCCAGTGGCAAATTCTTTGATGAAATCCATCCCATTACAAAGTATCCCAACTTTTCATGGGATGACTTCGTTATCCAATCGTATAGAAGTAAATTGTTCATAACAACAAATGTGACCTTCGCCAAAATTGTCTCATTGACTATTATTTGCTTGCCTCTGACCGTCGTGATTTCATTGCTCAATTCTGAAAAAATTATAAAGCAACAACATTGTCGAATCCCTGTAGTCGAGTAAAGTATTCGGCCAAGCCTACCCGGTCTAGGATCCTTCAGGATTTTTCCACAATTGGGTAGGCTATTGTGCAAAATCTAATATGGCCTCAAAATTAGCAGCACCCAGTGGGATTGGTTAATCCACCTATAGGGATGATCCCTCAATACCAACCTACACAACAAGCTCCATTTTATTTACCTCCAAATCCTTAACCTCTGATGTGTCCTCAGTTGTTGGCTCAACCAAATCCTAATCCTAATAATAGACCTATCTAGTATGTATAAATCATTGAAAATCCAGGCTATGAAATAAATCCCCTAGAATGTAATGAGCTTTGGTTAAGGTTGGACATGTCATTTCTCCTTAAGAAAATAATATCAATCATGAAAAGGAAAATGATAAAGAAAAACAAATTGTAACAAACCCTTCGATTGTGATTATTTTAGAAACATAACCGATAGGAGACACAGTCGAATGACAAAACTTTGGTAAAGTTATAACTGCTTCTCCTCCATTCCTTGAAAGACTTACGATAGCTAAACCAACCATCTATCCTGATTTTGATCTTGTAGGGGAATTGAAAAATTTTTGTATAAAAATCCCACTCCTCCAGGCCATATAAGACATTCCAATTTATGCTAAAATGATCAAATAATTATGTGGAAAAAAGACTGGGAGGAAATCAAAATATCCACCGACAGTTCACATTGTAGGAACATTATCTGACCTTATTTTAGGTAAACAAGTACATGTCAAATATTAATACCTAGGAAAACTTGTATTGACTGTTCAAATACAAGGTCACACCTTTCCGAACACATTGATAGACTTAGGAGCATCTATTAATATTCTTACTTATGAGACTTGCAATATTTTGGGTATTACAGCCTTAAAACCAACCTCAACCCTGTTAGAATTAGCTAAAAGATTAGTGGTTAAGCCTAAAGGTATTTTAGAATATATTACTGTCTCTGTAGACTCCTGGGAATATCCCGTGGATTTCCTAGTTATCAACTCAAGGAGTCGACAGAATGGGCATCCTTTGATATTAGGAAGACCATGGTTAGCAACATAAGATGCATATATAGGATGTCGAATAGGCGGCATGACGATTACCAAAGGAAACCCTATTAAAAATCCTATTTTGTGTCCTCCTGCTAAACCAAGTCTGCCTATTACAAGTCTCCAATTACGCCCACAAAGAGATCTACAAGAAAATATGTGCTCTCCTCTTACGTCAGATGAGGCCCTTGGACTTAAAAATAAAATAGAAGATGATGTAATTAGTAGCTTTATTAATGAACTAATTGTTATAAAAAATCCAACATGCCAAATGCTAAAAGCTATACTCAATAATGAAGCACAATGAGACCCCTTAGAGAATTTAAACAATAATCAAATTCCCACAACTACTGTCCGTAATAGTATGCTAATTGATATTGAACCAGGAAACCCTCAATATTAATGCCAATGTACAAAATCAACAATGACAACAACTAATCCATATTCTTCGTAAATATAAATAATCTCTTGCCTGGGAATATTGAGATATGAAAGACATTGATCCACAGTTGTGCACCCATCGCATTTATCATGAGAAAGATGCTCATGCTATTTAACATCTTCAGAGGACGTTAAATCCACACCTCAGGGATATTGTGAAACAAGAATTACAAAAATTGTTGGATGTAAACCATATATACCCCATCTCAGACAACTAGTGGGTCTCCCCATTAGTAGTCGTCCCTAAGAAAAATGGGAAATGGAGAATTTTTGTAGACTATAGAGAGCTCAACAAGGCTATCCAGAAAGACCATTTTCCCCTTCCTTTCATAGATCAAGTCCTTGATACTTTAGCTGGGAAGAATTTTTTCTCCTTCCTAGATGGTTTTAGTGGATATAATCAAATTCAAATTTCTCTGGAAGATCAAGATAAAACTACATTTACCTGCCCCTGGGGTACATTCACATACAAAGTTTTACCTTTTGGATTATGTAACGCTCCAGCTACATTCCAAAGAGAAATTTTGAGTATTTTTTCTGATCTGATTAATGAAGGAATTGAATTGTATATGGATGACTTCACTACATATGGTGATGAATTTGACCAATCTTTAACAAATTTGGAAAAAGTGCTTAAATGATGTATTGATACTAGATTATTTTTAAGCAATGAAAAATGTCATATGATGATGAATGAAGGTGTAGTTTTAGGACATTATATTTCTGTTGCAGGAATTCAAGTGGATCCGATGAAAATCGAGGTAATCCTTCAATTACATACACCTTGCACACAAACTGAGGTACGTATTTTCCTTGGTTATGCAGGATATTACTGCAAATTTATAGAACATTTTTCAAAAACAATTTCACCTTTGTATACTTTAATAGGCAATATTGAATTTGAATGGACTGATAAATGCGATATTGCCTTTGCTAATCACAAGAAACTGGTTTTAACAATGCCATTGTTAAGAGGACCAAACTTGGATTTACCCTTCCACAACTCCTCAGATGCATCGGATACATCCATAGGCGTC
This sequence comes from Pinus tabuliformis, assembly GCA_031772625.1. Classification (NCBI taxonomy): domain Eukaryota; kingdom Viridiplantae; phylum Streptophyta; class Pinopsida; order Pinales; family Pinaceae; genus Pinus; species Pinus tabuliformis. The sequence goes on from CM062819.1 coordinate 687,585,203, forward strand.
GTTCTTGGACAAGAAGAAGACAAAAACCTTATGCTATTTATTACATTAGCAAAAATCTTACTCCTACCGAATTAAACTATACAGTGACAAAGAAAGAATTTCTAGTTGTTATATATGCTATTAATAAATTCCGACATTATATAATAGGATATCCAGTTTTTCTATACACTGATCACTATGCTATTAGATATTTAGCTAATAAACCAATTACTAATGGTCAGGTGACTCGATGGTTATTGTTATTACAGGAATTTGATATCACCATCAAAATCAACCAGGAAAAGAGAACCTTGTTGCATATTTATTATCTCGAGTACCTAAAATAAATCATTCTTTATCAGTAGATGACCAGTTGGCAGACGAGAATCTATTCGTTGAGACAATAAAAACACCTTGGTACGTTGATGTGGAAAATTACTTAGCAGTAGGAAAATTTCCAGCACATTTGTCACCATCAGAAAGGAAACTAATTATTTAGCACAGCGCACACTTCTATTGGATTGGTGGTTATCTTTTTCATACTAGCTCCGAATTACAAATTCATAGATGCATCAGAGAAGATGAAATTTATGATATCCTGAAACCCCACCATGATGAACCCTGCGGCAGACACTTTGCAAACCACAGAACCAGACATAAAGTTCTTCAGATGGGCTATTAATGGCCCTCGATATTTAAGGATGCAAAGAAATATGTTCAAGCCTATGATAGATGTCAAAGGATGGGTTGTCCTGGCCAAGCTGATGAGATGCCCTTACAACCACAATTGGTGGTGGAACCTTTTGAAAGATGGACACTGGATTTTGTTGGTCCCTTTAATCCGCCATCAAACCAAAATGTTTATATACTTGTTTGCACTGATTACATAACTAAATGGGTATAATTGGTAGCTTTCCCAAGAGCTAGAGAGGAAGAAGTGATCAAATTTCTTTTCTAACTTTTTGTGTGATACGGATTACCAAGAGAAGTAATAATAGACGAAGGACCACAATTACAGGTCATAAAATTTCAGCCACTCTGCAAAGTTATCATATTAAGCATAGGATTACTTCTCCATACCATCCCAAGGAAAACAGACAAGTGGGAAGTACCAACAAAGTCCTGGAAGAAATTTTGACTGAACCGGTATCCGTGAATCGTTGAAACTGGGAAGCCAAGCTTCCGGAAGCTTTCTGGGCCTATCAAACGACATGGCGCAACACTAATGGTCACTCACCATATCATCTTGTCTTTGGCAAAGAACCAATTTTTCCAATTGAATTCGAAATAAAGACTCTTAAAAATGAACAGGAGATTGGACTGGATTTTACAAAAGCACAAACACAACGCCTACAGAAGCTCAATGAATTAGATGAAGCATGTTTATTTGGGCTTTAACTCACAACCATTATTCAGTAGCAAAGAGATAAATGGCATGATCTTCTTATTAAAAATAAATCATTTAAAAAATGTGACTGAGCGTTATTATATGATTCTAGATTCTAGGATTTTCTAGGAACATTGCAGACGAGATGGCTCAGACCTTATGAAATCAAAGAAGTTCATGATAATGGTACTATAATTTTAACCACCATCGACAGGTTTGGTACCTCTTTTCTAGTAAATGGACACCAACTGTGCCTCTACCACCAACCACTCACAAAGGAGTCTTTCTACCACAAGATAAGTAGTGATCCTACTTTTGAAATTGTAGCTGACTAGGGTGGTAACCCAACAGCTTCATCTCTGTGAAATATGATTTTGTTTACCACATTGTACATAATTTATATATTTTCTAGAATTTGGTTAAGTTTTTTTTCTTATTCTTTTTTCTTTCTTTCTCTTTTCTTCCCCTTCGACTAAGGAAAAGGGGAGGGATAATTGATCTAAAAAAAAAACTTGTTGAAATTTTGGCACATTTGTTGTTCCTCTACAACACAGTTGTTGTTCCGTTACAACATAGATGTTGTTCCATTACAGCACAACTATTGTTCCATTACAGCACAACTGTTGTTCCTTTACAACACAACTATTGTACCGTTACAGCATAACTGTTGTTCCTCTACAACACAATTGTTGTTCCTTTATAGCACATTTGTTGTTCCTTTACAACACAACTCTTGTTCTTTCATTTAAAGAAAAGCTTCTTCATCTCCCTTCGAGCTAGCGACATTTTTTTAAACAATTGTTGTTCCCTTTATTACAGCTATTGTCCCCTTATTACAGTTGTTGTTCCCTTTACTAAGGTTATTTTTCCTGTAATAAACAATTGTATGTCATTCCTGATTGTTGTGATTACTTTTATTTGGGCATGAATATTGGTCTATTACGATTGTAGTTCCTTAAATTCCAGCTTTTGTTCCTTTTATCTCAGACATGGTTCCCTTCGAAATAATGGTTGTTCCCTTTGCGCCTGGTTATTTTTCCTTTGATATAGTTGTTACTCTTAAATGAAAGTTCCGATGTGAATTTAAAAGCATTGATCTTTATTTTATCATGGTTTCAAGTATGATATCTTATTCATTACCCTATGAAGAACATATTTTTCTCATCTGCCATATCCTATCAATTTGAATATTTGCTTTATATCCAGATTTTTCTGAATTTATCATATAATGTTCATAATTTGTTACCACCATCGTAGTTTTATATTTTCTTATTAATTGAAATGGTGATTTTATTTAAACATAATGAAGGACTAAGACATACTTTATTTGGAATTTTAATACTCCTTACACGATCCCTAACTCTTAAGGAGTTGATGAGCCACCCTTAATAATAAAAAGAACAATTCTAAAAAAAATACTACTTAAAGTTATATTTTCTCATAAGGATGGGGGGTCTCATCACGATCTAGCCCACCACATCATAAGACATTAACACAAGTGAAATTCCCATTATGACCACCAAACTAGGGTAATGTCCTTTGACACCATTTTCAAAAGGACAAGAGGTCTCATCAAGAGTCGACTTGTTCACTTAGTTATGATCTAGTGAGTGGCATTGTTGTTACCTGGTCACCATGCCAGAACAATGGCCTTTTTTAGAAAATCATTTAAATAATAACATGTTACATTTTTCATAAGGACACTAGCTCATCAAGGGGTTAAAAGGAAACCCTGTTGAGGCTATGGATGCCTGCTGGCAACAGTGGCTCTGCCTGTGGTATTGAAGTATAACTTGAATTGCCATATCATTACTATGTCATTAGATTCCTTTTTCTATGAAAAGACATCAAAACTACTAGTATGTATATTTTATTCCTAAAACACCTAAAGGTGGTACATCTACTATTACATGAACAAATCATAAGTCTTTCGAACCTCCGTGATAAGAATTATTAGTTATAAAGGTATTTTTCCATATTTATTTTTTTTCATTCCCAAGGGTAATCTTTTTACAAAAAATATTTTTACCCATGATAAAGATATCTTTCATTACTATTCTTTTAATTTTGCGACGATCTTTGCATATCATAAATCTATGCATTTACTTCACTTTATCATTTTCCCATTTGGCTGCGTATGATTTAACCATTTCCCTTCATGCTAATTGATGCCTCCTTATTAATTTAACTTCCCATAAGCTCAAAGGTTGTGGTAGACCTTTCTCCTATTGGAGGAGGTAGGAAATATCACATGCGTGATATGACTAGGAACAAGTGTGATATGACTGGGCACAATCAACAAAAAGTTGCAAATATTATGATAATCCCCAGCACATAAGCAGATTGAATGATACTACTTTGACGTGTTTCTATTTCTACTAAGGGATTTTTAGTTTGAACAACTCTGTATAAAATCACTGCAAAAGTTTTATGAATTAGCAAGTATGGGTGATAAGTCTATCCAAAATGAACCTACTCTGCTATGGGTTACTGAGAAAGCTTGAAGTATCCTAGAGCAGGTGGGATGGGTCGAACACTTTACTCGACTGCATGGATTCGACAATGTTGTTTCTTTGGAATTTTTGTAGAATTTGAGAAATGAAATCACAACGGTCAGAGGAAAGAAAATAACAGTCAATAAGACAATTATGGAGGAGGTCACAGGTCTTCCCACAGAGGGAGAAAAATGGATAGATAAGCACACTGGACTTCAAAGCGCTATGGAATTATTTATAGACCCTGGTGAAGAATTGGCCTGTAAAGGCAAAGGTTTTCACCCTGCTTCATTAAGAGAACCATGGCAGGAGCTAGCAAAAGTAGTCTATAGGTATATTACATGTGATGGTCGCCATGACGTGGTAATACCTTGACACCTCAAATTGATGGTAGCATTAAAACAGAAGGTAGTCATAAATCTGCCTTTCTTTTTAAATTTTCTCTTACATGACGTTGCTGGTAGACTTCGTAGAATTAAGGACCCCAATTCTGTAGTTATTCATCACTGTTTGATTAAATTGGTAGTCATTAAAGAATTGAGACAATCACAGTTAACCTAGGATAACTTCATGGGGCCTAATGAACTGCCATATGTAGAAGAAATACATGGAGTAGAAAACATTCAACCCGAAATAGAAAATACTCGGCCTGAAGTAGAAAGTACTCAGCCAGAGGAAGAAAATGCCAGTCAAGAACAAGATCAGACCCCAACATTACAAAACCTAAATAGAGCCAAGAAGAGATTAGCCTCTATCTTAGTATCTTTGCCTACTAAGAAAAGAAGTCCTGACAGATTGGCTAGAGAAATCCAGCCCATAAGTTCCATTGAACATGCATCAGAGAGAGAATCAACTCAAGAATCCCTAGAAGAATAGTAGGGTAATTCGCCTCAAACATGTGAAGAAGAGATAACCCAAGTTTTGGAGAATATGGGAACCCTTTTCACTATTGAAGGAGATGTGGGTCATTTTGAGAACCCACCTCAGAAAACATTTACTCCTAATTTCTCGGCCTGCACTCCCAATTTCAATGATACATAAATAATACCATCTTCAGAAAAATCTTGAAAGCATGCATTGCCAAGAACAGTCAGGGGAGTCTGTTGAAACTATGAAAGAACCATACTCTTCCATGGAAGGGACCATCTTTTCGTCCTCTGAAAAACAGAAGTCTACAGATGACTCAATTTCCACAATCTTAGTTGATAAGGATTCTGAAGAATTTGTGACTTTTCCTGTTAATGAAAATGTCACTGTTGTTCCCTCTTTGTCCACTATAAAATCTATAGGAAGAATGGAAGGGAAAAAACATCAGATAATAAATTTGTTAAAATGAGAAAATAAGAAATTGTGAAAAATAATAGAACAACTTAGGAAATGGTTGAAAAACTCCAGAAGGTAATATAAAAAGAAAATAGAAACTAAGACAGTTGGTGTTGGCTTATTGGGACCTGACCCAGGTTTGGAGTTAATTAGCCAAACAAATCCCTGTACTATTGGCCCTTTCGGCAAAAGTCTGCAGAGCGTAGACTGAGGTCTCACCCGAAGCAGTATGGGGGGATGTTGGAACCAGGTTTCCGCACCCTTGAGATGTCATAGGGGTTGATTTAGTCCAACTGTGAATACCTTCGCGTAGGTTGCTTCGCGCCCTTCCCTAGCCTGCGAGGCCTTCACGCCCCGTTATATTCGCCTTCGTGCAGCCCTAACCCGGCGCTGTGGGGCTTTCGCGCTGTTGTAGCAGCGATCTGCGCTATTTCCCTAAGTCACACTACGGATCTTACTTATCTTCTTATAACGGTTAGTTTTCTTTGTGTAAACAGATACCTTATATTATATGTACCTACTCAACACATTTATATAAGCTCGTGTAGTAAATAAACAATAAACTTGCGATTCATACCCAATAATACAAGAAAATATACACAGAAATATGGTAAAACTTCTCTTTATTAATGCTTCCAACAGTTACAGACTTGACCTGCCCTACGCACTTAGCTGTAGGGGTCCCCATACTTAGCTGCAGACTACTAGGCCTTTGCGCACTCAGCTGCATAGCCTACTCCTACTCTACAACCCAAAGACACAACTCTACACTTCGACTCAATACTTCATCAATTTCTTAGATAGATTTCCTTTTACACTTAGAGCCTCGCTCTATTTATACAACTGACATTACATTACAAAAATGAGGGCGGACAACCCTCTGACTCACTGACCATATTCGTGCTCCGCGCCCACAATTCATGGAGTCTTTTCAATAGACTTAGTCAAAACTTGGTCTTTAAGCCCCAAACTTGCCTTGGGGGGATCCCATGCCCAACAGGCCCCCAACACAAACATCGTGACTCATCCTCGAGTCACTCTGTTGGTGCGGAGATCTTTGTGCGGAGACCTTCCAACTCTGCTCAAACGCCTGCAAGGTCGGCAACGCACTGAGCAGTTGCTTGCTGAATCTTCAGTACTCATTGTTCCGAGACCGCGGTGTCGGAACTACTCCACTGTAGCTGTTCCTACATCCCCTGCATCTTCTTACAGTCCTGCACCTTCTTTCAGCTGCCTGGAGCACGAAGACTGTGCTTCTGTCAGCTAGTCAGATAGTCGATTTGCCTGTGTATGGATTCAATTGATTGCCATTCACTTTGCATGGGAAAGGTTCTCCATTTAGCTTTACTAGCTGCACCGTGCCTCCGTCTGTGACCTCCTTAACAACATACGGTCCCAACCAATGAATTCTGAATTTTCCCGGGAATTTATCGAACTTACTGTCATATAGTAACACCAGATCGTTTACCTTGAAGGTGCACAACTTAATATGTTGATTGTGCCAGGCCTTTTCGCACTTCTTTTGCACCTGCTGATGGAATCCAGCCAAAAACCATTCCTCTTCGAGTTCCTCCAACTACGTGAGCCTCTCTTCCAGGGCTTCGCGGTCTGTCATACGGGTGAATGCTGCTATGTGTAGACTAGGCACAATATACTCCATTGGCATTATGGCCTCCACTCCATAGACCAACCAGAAATGTGTCTGTCCTATCAGTTTCTTGCAGGTTGTCCTTTAAGCCCACAATACTGCAGGTACTCACAGGTCCTAATCACTTCGCTACACGTTGCATACTTTAGTCAGCGCAGTCTCCAGTATTTTGTTAAATGCTTCTACTGTCCCATTGGATTGTGGGTGATACAGTGTGCTTTTATGATGATACACCTGAAACTCTTCTGTTAGCGCTGATTGTTTCGTTCAGGAAATGTGTACTGCGATTGCTCATCAAGATTTTCAGACAACCAAATCGTGTCAATACGTGGTCAAACAGAAACTTCGCAGCCGTGGTGACCGTGCAATATTTTACCAGCTGCGCTTCTACCCAGCGAGTCAGGTACTCTGTCGCAGTGATAATGTATCGCACGCCCATCTTTCCCTGAGGTTTGATGGGTCCTACAAAGTCGATCGCCCACTTTTCGAAGGGTTGTAACGTCATTTGCGGATTCAAAGGCATCTCATCCCTCTGTGATGGTTTACCGGTTCTTTGACATACATCATAGGCCTTGCAGTGTGCTTTTGAATCCTGATGAAGGGTTGGACACCACAACCATGCAAGGAGAATATTTTGCGCGGTCACTCGCCCTGCATAATTCCCTCCTACAGTGCCCCCATGCGCGTCCGCAAGGATATGACTTCATTCAAATTTAGGTACATACCTTCGTAGTATGTCATCATTGCCCATCTTATATAGGTGCCCCGCAATGATGGAAAAATCTGTCGCGGGGGCCACCAATTCCTTCTTCTGCTGGACGGAGTATTCTTTCGGTGTAGTTCCAATCGTGAGAAAGTGGATTATGTATTCAAAGTGTCCATCCGTTACACGCACAGCAAAGAGCTGTGAATCAGGTAGTCCTTCCTCCAAACTAATAGGTTCCTCTCTTGTCTCAATGTGCAATAGGTGATCTGGTCCCGCATTCAAGTGCCCAGGCTTCACAACGACCTCAAAATCATATTCTTGGAACAATAGGAGCCACCTGGATATGCGCCCCCCAACACAGGCTTATTGACCAAGTACTTCAGCGTGGAATGATCCGTATACATCTTGAAGTGTCCCCCTAGAAAATGGTGCCAATATTTTTGGAGCGCGTACACCATAGCCAATCCCTCGCGTTCAGTTGTGGAATAGTTCTTTTCTGCTTTAGACAACCTATGACTCACGAACGCGATAGGGTGATCCAAGACTTCTCCACCATCCTGTGTTAGTACCACTCCCAGCACTATGCACGATGCATCAACATGGACGTGAAACTCCTCGTCCCATTTTTGGAAGACCAGAATCGGCGCAGAGGCCATTTTTTCTTTTAGTACATCCAGGCTTTTCTTGTAGTCGTCGTTCCAGCAGAACGTGACATCTTTTTTCAATAGCTTCTCCATTGGTGCGGTGGTTTGGGCATAGCTTTTGATCAACTTCCTGTAGTACCCTGTATGTCCCAGGGTAGCATGCAGCTGTTTGACACTTTGCAGCACTTCCAAATTCAGGATCACCACAATTTTTGCAGGGTCTACGATCAGTCCCTGTTTGCAAACCACATGTCCCAATAGGTTCCCAAAGGGAACGAGGAACGTACACTTCTTGAGGTTCAACATGATTTGGTGTCATCGACAGGTATCCAGCATCAAGCATAAGCTCGCTACATGGTGCTAAACCAAGCCAAATACAATCCAATCATCCAGATAAACCTCCTGGAACTTGTGGATATATTCCTTGAATGCTGCAACAACTATGCGCGAAAAGATGGCTAGCGCATTCTTCAATCCAAATGGCATAACAGTGTATTGAAAGCAGCCCCATTCAGTTGTGAAGGTTGTCTTACTCCTATCTTCCAGTGTGATTTTGATCTGGTGGTACCCTACGAACCCGTCAGTGAAAGAATATGCTTCCTGCCCACCAACATTTTCCAATACTTCATCTGTGAACGAAGATGGGAATGGATCGTGCACACATGCGTCATTCAATTTTCTAAGGTCCACGCATATTCTTATCTCGCCATTATGCTTCTTTTCCTGCACTACCGTAGGGCTTACCCAATCGGATTCTTCCACTGGCTCAATGATTCTAGCTGCGAGCATCTTATCTAGTTCTATGCGGACCTTATCCTTGTACTTCGGATTCAAGCGGTAGGGCCTCTGCTTAACTGGGTTCGCATCGGGCTTTAATGTGATCCGCATCATCCCTAATTCTCCGCCGATTCCTTTTAAGTCCGTGATCTTGGTCGGGAATAGGTCCTGGTACTCACGCAGTAACTCAGCGAGCTTATCCACCGTCGGATCATCCCAGTAGTTGTTGAGCGTTGCATACTTAGGTTCGTCTTCCGTACCAATGTTCACCTGCTTTGTCTTTACTGGCGCGGTAATGTCAGGGTCTTCAATCAGTGGTGCTTGAACCTCGCGATATCCTTCAGTTTCCGGAATGTTAACTTTTCATGGGTCCTCATCGTCTTCTTCAGTATTTACATTATAACACTCCAGCGTGCAACTCAGCTGAGTAACCCATTCAGGCTAAATCAATTCTATTGGCTCCTGGGGTATCTTAAAGATCGCTTCTTTTACTTTTTGTAGCGCATCATCAATAGTGTCCCACCAACGATCCTCAAACGTGAAGGTTAACAGGAACCCTTCGTGCAAGATATCCCATTCACTCGTCCCATGGCGGGGCTCCGTCTCCATATACCAGTTCTTTTGCTGGCTTGTTGGGGCCTGACCCAGGTTCAGAGTTAATTAGCCAAACAAATCCCTATACTATTGGCCCTTTCGGCAATAGTCCGCAGAGTGCGGATTGAGGTCTCACCCGAAGCAGTATGGGGGGATGCTAGAACTAGGTTTCCGCATCCTTGAGATGTTTGAGGGGTTGATTTAGTCCAACTACGAATACCTTCATGCCCTTCCCTAGCTTGCAAGGCCTTCGCGCCCTGTTATATTCGCCTTCGCGCAACCCTAAACCGGGGTTGTCGGGCTTTCACGCTGTAGTAGTAGCGATCTACGGTATTTCCCTAAGTAACACTCCGGATCTTACTTATCTTCTTATAACAGTTAGTTATCTTCACGTAAACAGATACCTTATATTATATTTACCTACTCGACACATTTATATAAGCTCAAGCAGTAAATAAACAATAAACTTGCAATTCATACCCAATAATACAGGAAATGATACACAAAAATATGGTTAAACTTCTCTTTATTAATGCTTCCAACGATTACAGACTCGACCTGCCCTGTGCACTCAGCTGCGGGGGTCCGCACACTCAACTGTGGACTACTAGGCCTTTGTGCACTCAGTTGTAGAGCCTACTCCTACTCTACGACCCAAAGACACAACTCTACACTTCGACTTTATACTTCATTGATTTCTTAGATAGATGTCCTTTTACACTTAGAGCCTCACTCTATTTATACAATCCCATGGTCCGCGGACCATGGGTAGATCTCTCAAACCGACATTACATTACAAAAATGCGGGTGGACAACCCTCTGACTCATTGACCATCTTCGCGCTCCATGCCCACAATTCGCAAAGTCTTTTCAATGGACTTAGTCAAAACTTGGGCTTTAAGCCCCAAAAATTGCCTTGGGGGGATCCCATACCCAACAGTTGGTGTTCAAAAAGAAAGTTTCTTAACTCTGCAAAAACCCAAACTGAAGAAATCTTCACCAATCATGTAGAAACACAAACATATCTTAATTTTTATGTGGCCAGAGTTGAAGTAGCTAGTCAAACAAACTTACTGATGACCATCAATTGACCTACACAAACCGAAAATCATCAACAAACCCTGAAATGATATAAAGGCGAAGTAGTGCCCTCGGCAGAGCACCAGGAGTTATTACAGAAATTTAAGGCATTGTTTGCCACAAATGATGAAACCTATGCTCATTTCAGAGAGGAAATACAAAGACAACTCCAAAAAACTTTGGAGAAAATAAAAAAAATATGCTCTATCTATTTTGGCACCTTATCTTACAGATCCCCAGCCAAGAATTATGCCTTATTTTTACTTGAATGGTATTTTTTGTTGAAAGTCAAAGCTATACGGTCTTGGCAACCTTTTGAGTTTGGTATTGTTTCTGATTTTATCAAATTCTTTCGAGAGTAGGATGATGATGTAAAGTACTTTTTATGTGAATTGTATATGCATAACTTCTTTTTGGAAGAATAGAGGGATGAAAATCTGAGTCCTTTTATTAGAGGTGTTCAATTCCAAGCCTTCATATCTTTTTCTAGAAATCAAATTAAATGGTGTAAGGCTTATAATGTATTCCAAAGGAGATATTTTTGCCTAGATATTTGGGTTAGGGGTGAATGCACGAGTCCCCTACGAACTCTTGTGAAATAAACAGTTCATGGAATGAGATGGAGTCGTATCTACTTTGGCCCCTATTCATAATAATATCCTTCGAACAGGTGTTGAATATTTTGAGGACATTAAAGAATAAGCTCTCCAAGCAACAAAGTTAAGATGGAAAGTATCCCGTAATGAGGTTAAGAATAGAGAACCCATTTAATTACAGAAATTTTCAAGCAATAACTGATCAAATGAAACGTTATGGTAACTTGGTTCTGTCTGAAGGCCCTACATGGATTGGATGTAGATACAGGTGCCCCATAATCTGGTATCCTCCAGAGTATTATCATGATGAATATGATCTTTCTAAAAGAGAAGAAACTGAGGCGTTCAAAGTAATATAGAAAAAAACATATTTTGGTGTTATGGTGAATCCTCCTATCCACCTTATTCCTTCACTATGTTACATGTCAATCATCTCTTTGCATGAGGACATGCAAGAAGGTAAGCCGGGGGTTGATGTTGGGCCATGGAAATTGTATGATTCTTCTCTTTATTTTCTTAGTTAATATTATGTTTTTCAAGAATTTTATCTTTAGTTTGCAATAATTCGGGAATAAAAGGGTAATGAAAATCAGTTAATGGTATTATCATTATTTTAAGTATTTTAGATACTATAGAGCTTTAATTTAAGTAAATTGGTGTGCGGAATGATCTGATTGACAATTGTTGTTCCTTCGGATGATTGCAGAGCTTTTAAGCATGAACATGTCATTACCTTATTTATGGCAAAGTCAGTTCAAGGCACGCACATGATCGTGAAGGATAGTTGAAGAAGATGTTAATTACTATTCGAGGATCTTATAGCTAGGATGAGAAATCCTGAGAATCTTTTGATTCTAAGGATAGCTCCATTATTAGTATTTTGATGTAATATATATGACTGAAGTAAAAAGGAAAAAAAGACGGAACTTTACTTCTTCTACTTTACGGTAAAACTGTGAACAATAAATCGATTTTGAAGTTCTACATATTATTCTGTAAATCATTTTGATATTAATGAAATCACTGAAGACTTTTTTTTTTTTTTTTCATTGAATTTCCTCAAGGCAATGCTTCTGGAGACCTTAGGCCCAATCCCGGGAGGATCTGTTGTTTGTTTTGTAGCATTACTATCTAGTTATTCGCTATACCAATATTGGTTGTTCCCTTTTCATAGCATATGATTGATTGAACTTTATGCTTTATAATTTTGTTGTATATTTCCTAAAATTGTTGATTGAATCACGTGAATTAGTTACATAAGCTTAAAGGTTTGATTATGTGAATTTCGTGAATTACTTTGGAAAAGTGAGATTTCGAAGTAGTAGTATGAATTAAGTAATTTTCCTTATGCATGTATTTTTTTGAGAGCATTCTTAAATAGATAAATTGATTGGTGAGCTAAGATAGATCTCTTTTATGAATCTTGAAACTCTAGCAGTAGAAAGTAAGACATTTGTTGTTATGAAAAATTTATTTCTATAACGATTGGATAAGATTTAGTATTTCCTGTGATTCTTTCGTAGAAATAGCCTCACACACCTTTATAATATAGAATTCTATCCTTGCACAGTCTGTTCTGACAACCTTGAAATAAAATAAGAATCCCAGGTTGATAGAATTAATGAAGGTAGGATTAAGTTGATTTATAGGAGTCATCTTACTGCCCAACAATTCTCATATAGCATAATGTTGAAAATTAAGTGGCTCATTATCCACAAATATTTTCTTTTGTAAGGAAAAAACATCATATAGTGTAATTAGGGGAATTGTATGTGCAATTCAAACACTTTGTACATGTGCAATATTCACCTTGCACACACCATCACTATAGTTAACTAATTTTCTTTACTAACTATTACAAGTAGAGTAATGCTTATATTTTACTTAAATGACATTTTGCACACAAACATAGCATGAAAATAAGAGGAAATTAGGTGGCCCTCCTCCACATGTCCTTTTTACTTGTTTTGATCATTTAAATTCACACCACACCTAGCTTAACTAGGAGGAAAGTAAGTGGCCCTTGCTATAGGTCATTTTGTCGCATCTAATAAAATTGCCTAAAAACCTAGATCAATCAACATCCTTAACACTTTTTCATTATCCCTTCGCAAATCCCTAAGCATCATTTCTCCAAAAATTCTGAGTTTCTAGGTCAATTAGCTCAAAAACTATGTTTTTGGCCCTAGCACACCCTGCACTTTAGTCCATCTGCAATGGATGCAAGTTGCATAATTGAGCACCTGCATTGACTAACATAGGTTTCTCTCCTTTGCAGGTGTGATGTCTCTAGAATTTTGGGAAAAATAAGAAATATTTACGAAACTTCTCCTTCCACAAGCTTCTAAGGTGGTTTTAACCATTTACCATTGATAGAGATCTCAAATTCCTACTCTAGTGGTCTTATCTCTTATCCTTAGAGATTATCCCCCTTCATATGTGGATATCAATCCTAGATTAGTAAATCCTAAAATACCCTATTTGCCTTATAAGTTCACTACCTCCCATAGAGTCTGGGTTGGATTTTGGAGATTACTAGTGCCCTCATGCTGCTACTTTGAGCTTAAGGAATCATCATCCATTGATGCATTAGTGTGGAGGTTGAAGGTTTTCTTTGTAGCAAGGAATGACAAGACAATTGGGGAGACATCTACAAAGTCAAGCATCTACAAATTGTTGCAACTCTCTACTTCATTTATTAATACAAAAATCACTTTGTTTTCCTATACTTGGAACATGTTGATGGTTATATATTTCTATGCCTTTTGAATCATTTATTAGAGACATTAGTTTATGCTATGTGGGTATTGTAGTTCTCTTTATTGTTTTAGTCATTTTCCAAGTTCCATTTATAGTGCTTGGAGCTAGAGTTGGAGTTTACAAGTAAAGAGAAGAGGAGGGCTTACTATGGATTCTAGCTAGGTATTTCTTTTGTATTCTAATTTCTCTAAGGAAAACATAGTTCTTTTTTCCCCTGTTATTTCTAGAGTAGGCCACTAGATCTAGGGAGTTCCCTTTTGTCCACAGAAGAGAATTTTCCTCATAAAAACCCTAATCCACAAATATTTTATACTTATTTTGTTAGTTACCAAATATTTTATTTAATTCATTCATTTTTGGGACCAAGACTTGGTGCTGGTAAAGAAAGAAATTAGGTCGTACCTCCCTTGCGTCCTTATGACGAACATGTGGTAGCATCTAAACACTTTCTCAAAGAACTAAAGCTTCCATCTCCCTTTATTCTGACATAGTATAATTACAAAGGAATTAAGTGGCCCATCATCCACACATCATTTCTTTTCTTGCAAGGAACAAGAATAACATATAGTAGCAAAATTGTAAAGGATCACCGCATATCCACATCAATTCACACTTTGTGTGCTCACAATTTCACTTACACACATATTCACCCAACAAATTAAGCTCACTCAAACTTTGTATAAAGGGTGTCCTCTTTCCAGAATATTTGTACTTAGTTTCTTTGAGCTTATATTCTGTTGCACACCCTATGTGAAGCAAAGCCTCTCTAAAAACAACCTTAACCTGAACAGTAAATTCCCCATAGGGGCCACCAAATAATTTATAGTTTACGTTACAAACTCGAGGGTATGGAGCACATAAGCTGTCATGGTTTTGTTCATATTGAACCATAAAAAGTTGTCTTTTAGGGAGCTTCAAATCCCACATCATCCAGTGACAAATATGACACATGGAAAGAAACTTATGAAAAGGGTAAGGATTAGGTGGTAGATTATCATGAAACTTCATGTTGTCTCTCGACATGTGGTAGGGGTTTTGGGTCCAAAATTTACAACCAGAAGCTAATATTCATCCATTTCCACTAGACATAGGTAACTTAGTGGCTAAATCTTAGGGCATGTTTCCCTATAGGTTGAGGTGTGCGAGCATTTGACCTGAGGTGATCTTGGTCAGGTTGCTAGAAGCATCACCATATCTTTCAGTATGTAGCCCTAGTACCCCCCACTATAAACCTCTCCATACCTTGGTTGGTTTTTGGCTGCTGGAAGCATCATTAATGACATTCATGACCTAGACCCAATACCATACTATAAAATTTTCATAAAGCTTAGTTACTACTTGAGCGAAAGGACGCTAGGCATTTTTAAGAATTTTTATCGTACACAAAACCTCATAAAACCTTTTTTTATTGATTGTTTCACAAATTAGAATTAAAGGGAAAATTAACCATTTACTTTTCTCTTTGTCTTATCTATGTGATTCATTTGGTTTTCCTAAATAAATCCCCCTCACCATATTTTTCCACAGTATTACTAGGGAACCATATGGGACCCAAGGGTTAACCATCACTCTAGCCACCTACATGATCGCCCACCATTACTAGGAGGAGTTCTTGGTCTCTCGCCATTATGGTGTTGAAGATAGGACGAAGCCACCATGTTTGGCACATCCATTCTTGGAGCCACCTTATTGGGATCTAACTCCTCTCAAGGACCTCCCACCACTGGCCCCGAGGCAATAGAAACACTACCCTAGAGGGTACTCCAACCAATCCCACACCATAGTGTACCCCAACCAATACTACCCTACATGGTACACAATACCAACACCAACACCAACACACAAGGTCATTACATCATGGCTAACAAAAAACAAGATACCTTTTGTCACTTCTTTAAATATCCTAGATTTTATGAAACTCAAAAATTATCCCATTACCCATAATTAGAAATGATCCCCCATGCCAACCAAGTTTCCATTGGATATCCATAAATTCAAAGGAAAACATGGGGAATACCCTGCCAATCATATCATGACCTTCCACCTATGGTGATTTCTTAAATAAACATGTGTAGATCTACTATTAAATACTTATGATCCACTTGAATTACAAGTGTATTTTGTATTTCACTATTCAGGGATGGAAATTGATCAGCCACATGATAAACAAGGTGTTCCCTATCAAGTTGATTAGCCACTAGAGGAACAACATTTGCCCTATTAAGATGATCAATTATTACTAGGGGAAACATAACTGTCATACAAGCTAATCAACCACTAGAGGAAGAAGATGTGCCACATAAAGTTGATCAACCACTAAAAGAATGGGCTTTTCTCTCCCAAGTTGATGGGATAATAGGGAGCTACAATGGTTTGGAAAGGGGTGGAAGGTTTGCAGAAAAATTGGATGCAAGCACAATAGAGGACCTTGGGGAGCCTATCACTGCTCGCATTGTTAGAGAACATGTCAATAACATCATTCAACAATATTTTGAGAAACGTTCATTTGTTTTACAAGCTCAAATACTACATGAGTTGATCAAACATAAGACACTAGAACATTCCACAAAGCTTTTGGGTTTCCAAGATGCTAAAAGTAGGAAGACACAAACGAATGTCACTGGAAATATATCAAATGTATTCACTATGTTTGGAAAATCAAGAAAACCCAATGTTCGAGTTGCTTGTAGAGAAATTACAACTGTTATTGTTACACCAATTACATTAAGAAAATAGAGGTTGGAAATAATGTAAAAATTGCTCCATGTATCGAGAAAAACATTACACAAGCATATGAAATTCAACATTCGAGTAAATGAAAATTATGAATCTACTTGTTGGGATCTTATCACCAGGGAACCCTACCAAGGCAAGCTTATAGTAGGAATTAGAGAACTTATAGAGTTTTCAGAGAGCCTTCTCACGTTATTCCAAATAGAAAGCATGGCATACGTCATCGCATAGCTAAAGGAGAGTATGTAGATCATGCTAAGTACATTGTAGAAATGACAGAAGTTGAACATTTTGAGGAATTTCATGAAAGAAATCACCATGCGAAGATATCCATAATGATGTTTCAGAAATTGAAACCATGGTTTATTAGGCCTAATACAACCTGTGACATATGTTTTTGTTGATATCATGTTGAATTTCAACTTCATTATAACACTTTCCAGGAATTTTACAAGAATAACTATCACGGTGACCCTCCTACAATGCGCGATTTTGTTTCATCAATATTGTGCAGAAGGTATCCAGAATATTTGTTTTACAAGAAAAGATGTATAAGTGGGAGAAGATACACTAAATGTGGTGATTTGGCATTGTTCCATAGGAACTTCCCTATTGATCCCAACTAGTCTAGGATGTGAGATGCCACCGTGACATGGAAGCGATATGAGTATTATGTGGGAAATCAACCATCTTATTCAACTCTTGCACCTAGGAGGATCAACTATGTTGAGGATGAGATTCCTATTTCACAATTCATGGGGATGTTTCAGAACTAGATATGTAAATATATCAAACAATCACATAGGTCCAGGTGGCAATATTATGAATTTAATCATTCTTGCGAGTTATTACAGCTAAGCATAATCTTATCAGTGGTAGACTTTGTTGAGAATTAAAAAAAATTCCTCGGACATAGATAGAGAGTGAGTACTATCACTTAGACTAAGTTCCCATATTCATACATGTTATGTACAGGCATGCACAATTGAATCTTGATGGTAGGGAAAACACTAATGAGTCATGTGGTGTGATTGAGTATCACTTTTACATCAATGATGATCATGAGCATGACACATTGTTCATGCAACATTGCTTTGACCTTATTTATGAATCATTAAAAAAATTGACATATCATTAAAAAAGTATTGGATATGGTTAGATGGTTGTGTAGGGTAGTTCAAGTTAGCACATACTTTTTATTGCTTGAGCTGGCTACACAATAAGAGAAAAAGTCAACATACTTGGAGCTATTTTGAAATGGGACATGGAAAGGGTGAGCATGATGGTGTAGGTGCTTGTGCGAAGCTAGAACTTAGGAGGTACCAAATGAGTCATGATGTTGATCGACTTGAGTCATCACTATAGGTGATCAACTAGTGCATATCCCATTGAAGGCATGAAGGTCACAAATCTATTAGGCCTATGCATAGGTTCTTCTAGAATGGTGAACTTGGTGATGTGAATATATTCATTCCTTAGTATTGTAATACTATAGAAGGAACAAGGGAATTACACTTAGTGCGGATCAATGAGATGGGGGAAATATTTGCCATCGAGATAAGAAAACTCACATGTTTTTGTGAGTTTTTCATTGGTGTTGATGGATGTAGACTTGATCATTGTGAAAAACATGAGTATGTGAAATGATGGAAATATGTCCCTCTTAATCCAAAGGGACCATATCCAATTTTTACGTGGCTAGATATGCACGAAGAAGAAGCCATTGTTTTACTTGATCATGATCCAGTCTCTGATCTTTTAAGGGAAGGTATGTGGCTCGTAACATATTTAACTAATACATATTTTGTATTTTCATTGTAGGTGATGTTTTTTCTATCACTTCCTCCTCGGTAAATGAAGAGAATGTGACCTACTATTTGATGTAATGCACACATATGAAAAGTAGGTTAGTGCAACTTTATGAAGATGGGCCATTCATATACCAAATTGGTGACATGGTTATCATAGGTCATTTTTTAAAAAAGGTTAAAAAATAGGATGATTAAATCATTTATAGAGATTTTACGCCTGGATATAAATATTGCCAATACAGTCATTTGGCCATAGTAGCTTAGGTCAATCTCATAGAAGTCAAAACAAAGAAAGGTGAACCAAGGAGATGGATGATGATAAAATAGGAACATGAACATATTATGGAGACTTGCATTCCTATTAGCCATTGGTCAAATGAGTAGATGATGCAACTGGAAAGCCTTGAAGCCCATTCTAGCAGTCAAGTGTAATATAATCTAGTATAAGAGATCAACATATGAATTTTGTAATTTAAAAATGTGATAGTTGAATAATCTTGTAATTTTGAAAAGAGAAATGTTTCCCTTTGGTTTAGGATGGATTCGTAATGGTGTATATATGTTTTATAAGATTTAGTTTCCTTGAGGTTCTTAAGTTTCTAAAGTTTTCCAAATTTCAAGGAGGTTTTATTTTTAGGGATGGGATCCTTATGTGAACCCCATACATCTAAAATTTGATTAAAATTTAGAATAAGGAGGGATTTTATATATATATATATATATATATATATATATATCTATATATATCTGACATCCAAGTTGATATAATATTATTTTACTTAAAATTGAAATTCAACTATCTAGGTTATGGACAAAATTGAAATATTTTTATGTTATTAATAAATTCCATGTGTTAGTTTGATAGAAAAGATGGAAAGAGTTACATACATGTTTCATATTGGATTGTAAAAAGTGCAACAAATAGTATATATATATATATATATATATATATATATATATATATATATATATATATATATATATATATATATATATATATATATATATATATATATATATATATATATATATATATATATATATATATATATATATATATATAGACACAAACACACACACACACACATCATGTTATGACTATTAAGCTCTTGTAGATAACCCCAAAAGAAATAAAATCGAATAAAACTTATTTGTTGTTAACGTCTTGACATATTTTAAAATCATTGTAATTTAACATACATTAAATGCACCCAAAGGACTTTCTACAAGCCAATATGACAACACATTTGTAATTATTTCCATGCTCAATATTAAATTCATACATGATATATTTTAGTTCATTTTAAGTATCAAAGTGACTTGAATCATAGTAAGATTGTACTTATTTTGTTAGTCTATGAAACTAGAAAGACCAAAATTGTTAAATTCTGTAAAATTGTACTTCTTGATGTTCTTGATTGAAAGTATTAAGATAAGGAATTGATTGAAATGATTGTATAGCCAAGTAAATTTAGGAAAGTTCAAAAAACTATATACAAAATTATAGAAACAAATAATTAATTGTTTAAATTAACATACATTGATTGCACTAAAAGACACTTTCTACAAGTTTAGTATTGAATTCATGTACATGAAATATTTTAGTTAATTTTAAGTATCAAAGTGATTTGCATAATAGTAAAATTGTACTCATTTTCTAAGTCTATGAAACTAGAAATCAAAATCATTATTTTGTAAAATTTTACTTCTTGAATGTTGTTAATTGAAGGTCTTAGGATAAGGAATTGATTGAAATATTTGGATAGCCAAGCAAATTTAAGAAAGTTTATAAAATTATAAAATCATATAGAAACATATCATTAATTGATTTTTGGTATATTAAATTCTAGTACATATGAATTATATCATGCTATGACTAAGATCTTTAAGCTGACCTCAAAAGAAATAAAATTGAATAAAACTTATTTATTTGTTCACTGGTTGAAGACATCTTCTAAATTTGAATTTAAAACTTATTTCAATCCTGTTTGTGTCTTTTAATTGAACCGTGATATATTTTAGTTCATTTTAAGTATCAAAGTGACTTCCATAATAGCCTAAGATTACAGTTATTTTCTGAGTTTGTGAAACTAGAAATAAAAATTGTTATAATTTTTTAATTAAAAGTTATATTATAGAACATTTTTTAAACTAGCGAAATAATTAACGAACCCATAAACTGAAATTTAATGAACATCCATAACCAAGATTAATAAACATCCATAAAGTGAAATAATGAATGTATCAATAAACTTTCCATATGAAAATATATACAAATTACATTACATGAACATCCATAAACTGAAATAATGTTCATGCATCCATAAAATTTCCATGTATGAAATTATACAATTTTTGTATCACATGTAAATGTGCCCTATGAAATGGGCGTAAAACTGTACAAACTATCTATGATCCACTATAGAAAGTATCACTTCTAGAACTCTTATGTGAGTTCCGCTTCACAAAGTGAGCATCCATAATCTAGTAATACAATATAAAACATTCAAATTCAAATTAATCAGAACATTATTTTCACAAAATAAAAAATATGGAACTAAATGATTTTTAACAATGCCTTTAATTAGTACCTTTCATGTGGCTCGATCGAGTGCAAATGGAAGTCAGGTGGGATGGGGGTATGATCAATATGGGTTTGATGCTCCCCTTCTTGTGGCTTAGTCGAGTGCAAATGAACTTCGGGTGGGATGGGGTTTTGATCAATATGCCTTAGGTGCTCCCTTGTTTGTGGCTCAAATATTGGGGCCTGTGTTAATGGACCCACATCATGAATGCCTCCATACCCAACATCCCACTCATGCGTCAACATAACTGCGACATTGACACCACTCTGCATCTGGGCCTATGTACAAAATGGTAAAGAAAAATTATAATTAGTATACAAATTAATTAGCATGCATACTTGTAACTTAAAAAATGAAAATGTTGAAAACTTAGGAATAAAAAAGTTTACCTCAATTGTTGGTCCATGTAGTTGTACATAGTGACCCTCCTCCACATGAGTGTTATGAGGTGGAGGAGACTGAGCCATCGAAACATGCACTAAAGGAGGCTGCTATGGCTGATAAACTAGCCCCTCGGATGACCTCAAAAGCTCATCCATCTAGTTGGGTTGTGTACGCATTTTATCATGAAATTATTAATATAAATGCAATCAGATACGAACTTATTAATATAAATAATGTATAATTTGATGATAAGAGTAAAAATTTACGTATATATGTACATGCTCTATGTCACGTGTTCTATGCACCCTCCAAGTGCCACAGATGGCATCACAACACATGCGTGCATCTCAAAAAAGTTAGTCATGCCTTAGACTCTTGAGATATGAATCATCATATAATGGAACTGGTGGTTCACGAGGAAACAAAGGTGGTATGCTCATCTCTCCATGCAATGCAACATGTGCACTGACCAATGTCATTTGCATGTTATCTGCAATGGTATGCCTAGTATCAATGTCAAGCTGCGATAACTGCTCTAGCTCCATCAAAAATACCATGCTATGATACGGTCATGGAAACAATATCAGAGGTGATGCTCCATGCATAGGGACCATAAGAGCCCCAATGTGATAATAGCTATGTCCCAAGTCGGGTCCATAAAACTCAAATCTAGTGTTGGTGTTACCTGGCCTCATATGCAGCACAAAATTTTCATATATATGCTTTGCAAAGTAAATAGGGACCTGGTCATGGTTGGGGAGTTGGCTCCAAGGTCCAAAGGGTCAATCATAAACAGAAGGGTTTGCATCAATATTCTTAAAATATTTGAGCAAATTCAGACCAGCATGTCTTGTATGATGGTCTGGAGGGATGTCAAACAACTCCCCATGAACATCAATGTCCTTAGTGGCGACTATCATAGCCTCCCAAATATGTGGTCCTTTAACATCTAGCCTCTTAATCCTATGTATGGAATGTAGGAGGTGGCTTTGTGAACCCACCCTCTGGTATGTCTTGATCAACCTATTGATGTTTTCCAACATCAATGACAAACTATGCATAGTAGGTGAACTAGCAGAGATTTTACCCAGCTCTCATGTGATCCATGTCTGTTGGGTCTTAACATCCTCAACTATGATACTAGGTATAGTTTCATTCCACGGAGGGATTGAAGATGCACTATGATCCTCACCTTTTCCCTGTTGAGGGTTTACAAATCATAAAAATAATTTAACATATATTACAAACTAGAAGCATAATAACACATACATTAAATTCAAACACATCAATTGAGGAATATTTAAATATTAAAGAAAATTTCAAGGCATAAACACATAAATTTTAAAGAGGATTTAAAAATGTATGAGGTGTACCTACAACTGGCGTAGAAGGTCCACTATTTGTAACAAGATCATCCACAAATATAGAAACAATACCTATGACATTCTGACTAGTGTCGAAGCCAAGATCTATGAGTGGAACCCACACTCTTGTAGGGATACATCATCTATCACAAGCCTAACAGTGTATAGCAGATACCCCCACACTCCGACGGCCTGCGGCTACGGAGCTTGTAGGAGATGCGTCTACACATTACATATAATACATATATAAACTGATCCAAGAAAAAAATGTTGGCTAAGTTATTACATATAATACAAATATATTACACATAATACATATAAATTGATATTCCATGAAAAAAATGTTGACTTAGAAAGAATGTTGACAAGAAAAACATTTCTAAACTCAAGTAGAATAATCTAGCTTGAAGTCCTAAAGTTTAGAGTTCCTATTTTGATAATTTATCAACTAAAGTATTGAGTTCCATGTAAACACAATCGAAAGTGGTGATCAAGTCTAACTTCACACTTTTTTCCATTTCCAAATAATGTATTTTATTCATAGAGCATAAATATGTAAATATATGAAAAAAATAAAATAAACCTATTTGCAAAAAAATTAAAATTTCTTGTCAACCAAATAATACATAAGACAAGTTCTTATAATGTTTCACTTTGACACATGACATGTACTAGGTGTAAGCACATGAAGACAATTATTTTGGTACAACACACTACATAATGAAACAATATCGTACAAATTAGAAAAGAGCCAAAATGCTTTTATTCACTTTAAATGCACTTTCGATTATGGATTTAATGTATGGACCAATGAAGCATCATTGAAACTTGAACTATATATATATATATATATATATATATATATATATATATATATATATATATAACAATTTTTTATTTCGGAATTTTAATTTACTTGACATTTTATTAAGTACAATTAATTTTTTTAAAGCAAATTACTATATTTATTATTAAAAAGTTATTTAAAATATAAATTAATTTAAATTTAAAATAAAAATGAAATAAATTTATTTATTTGATAAATAGAGATTCACCATCAACAACCATATTCATCATGTCAATCTCAAACTTCTAATTTATTTATTTATTAGTTATAGTTTGATTGTTTTCTATGTTGAAGTTTTTTTAGGCATATTTTTGGTCAAATTTGTTTGAAATTTAAAATATTTTAAAATAACAAAAAAAACATTTCTTTTTGGAATTTTTCTTCACTAAATTTCTAAGAAAGAACATTAAAACCTAAAATAATTAAAAAAAAAATATCATAGAAAAAATCATAATAAACATGCTCCATTGCAATTATTGAAAATTTATACAATGAAATGAAAATAATTTAAAAGCTAGATTATAGTTTTTTTTTGTGGTCTTCAAGGGTCTTCAAGGGTTTTTTTTTTTTTTTTTAAGGGTTTTCTTGCTGGTTTTTTGTGGTTTTCAAGTTTTTTTTGGTGGTTTTTGGGGGTTTTTGTGGTGGTTTTTATGGTTTTTTTTTTGTAGTTTTTTATGTTGGGTTTTTATTCCAAATTAATTTATTTTATTTTGCATGAAAATTTAAATAAAATAGACAAAAAAGATAGGAAACCTACCTGATCTTGAGCTTTGGGACCTTGGCGAGGTCGTTGGGTAGTTGGATTGAGCTCCTCCATCTCAATTGAGCTTATAAATTCTCCATTGAGATCCTTCTTACATCCTAGTGGGTGTTCATTTCGGTTTACCGTGGCTAAGATGATATTAGCAAAGGCATTGAAAAGACAAAGATTGATTAATTGGCATCTATTTATGAAAATAGTGGAAAATACGAGAAACGGAAGGTGAAAGGTTAGAGGTTGCATGTGAGGAGGAAATTGAAGAAAAAATAGAGGAAATTGAAAAAATTAGAGGCCTCAATGATAAAAATTCTTTTGAGGATCAATTCACAAACTTTTTTTGGGAGCTCTCTCTCCATTTTCTCTATTCTCTCATACTCTTGCAAACTTAGAGCATTCTTGGATAACTCTACCATTGGAGAAAGGACGGCAAAGGATATGGGAGAAAGAAAAGGGAAGCAAGGATCAAGCAAGGAAAAGTGGGATCAGGTGGCTATAACGGGATTGCTTTGTAGGTATCAAGTTTCATGTTTGATTTCCTTGCTAGTTTTAGCATACATGGTACATTCATGTGTGTATTTTGTTCTCTTGCTATCATTGGCATGGGATTTTCCAAGTGTGACCATGGCTTCAGCCTTTCCTTGTCATTTCTAGATAACCATGGTGTGATGGGGTTCATTCATTAGTTGATCTTTGTATTGTCGAATGGTTTTGGAACCGGGTGAGGTGGTCTCAGGAAAATCCCAAGGGCTTAGGAACCCCTTAATTAGTTTTGGCAGGATTGCGAAAAATCCTGAGGGTAGATATAGGAAAATTATTCAAGGTATTGGTTAAGAAATCTAGAGACATAAAGCTTGTTTAGGGCATAGTGATCCCTTGAATGGTTTTGGTGGGATCGTTGTAAAGCTTAGTAGTGTACGTTTCTTGTTTGGGCCTAGTAATCTCGTGAATGGTAATGGCGGGATTGCGGTAAAGACTCATTGTGTAGGTACTTGTTTCGAGCCTAAGAGTCCCTTGAACAGTTTTGGTGGGATTGCAGTATAGCTTAAGGAAGCCCTGGTTATTTTTTTGTAAGCCCCACATTCCTGCTTTAAATATGACACGGGGGTGATTGACTGAAAGAAAGATTTGGTTCATCCCAATCTATGGTCGGGTGGTACGTGGAAATCCCTGACTTGGTTGGATTTTGCATAAATTAATAAGAGCTCTTTTCTCTTGTATTTCATGAGTATTTATACTAGTTATCATGTGGCTTTAATGGATTTTATATCGTTGTTATTATTCTGGTTATATGTTGGTTATAAGCATGGTTTGATGATAGATTCTAGTTATGACTCTTATCATGTTTTGATTTGTAAATGAATGGTTATTGAATGTTTTAGAGTCGGTCTTGAGCCCTCCATCAGCGATCAAAACTCTTTGCATTTGCATAAGTAGGTGTCTCATCAGTGTCAATTTTTGCATCCCATTAGGCATGCCATAACCCTGATGGAGGAGCTGGTGTGTTTATACCCCTCTTGGCATTGCTGGATCAGGTCATTTCAGTCATTAAGCTCTTTCAAGCTTGTCTTGTCTTGTCTTGAGGTCAATTTCCTAGGTCTAGGGTTTTGGTCAAAAATGTTTACAAGGTCATGTTTCTGAAGGTCAATAAGTGTTCATCAAGCTATAGGGATGTTTATAAAGATGTTTATTTGAGATTTTTTTTATCTTGTACAGTTAATTTTTTACCTTGGATTTAAAAACTCTGTTTTTAAAGATAAGGTCATTTTTCAAATGTTTGTAAAAAGTGATGAAATTTCAAAAGACTTCAGTGGACAACATGCAACCCTGGTCCCCTTGCCAAGATCCCTCAGATGATCTACCTGCAAAAAGAATCAAGCAAAAGCACTAAACGAGTCAATTTCAGGACAAAGGAAACCAAAAAAGTCAGTTTTATAAAGTGTCAAAGAGAACATTAGAAAATGGGTTTGAGCATGAAATTTTTTCAAATGGAAATTATAAAGACCCAATCTCCCTCCTTTTACTCTCATTGTGCATCCAAAACCCTTGCAAGAGAGATTGGGCGAGCTTCCAAGTGAATTTGGGCGAAACTGGTCGAAATTGGGAGCAAGACAGGCGCGCGACCCGTCAGGCCAGGCGCGCGACCCGTCAGAGGGGCGCGACTCGTCAGGAGGCTTCCCGCAGTTCAAATTTTCAACGGGCGCGACCCGTCAGGCCCGCGTGACCCATTGGGCGAGGTGCGCGACCCGTCAAGCAACCTTCCTCCCAACTCATGTCAAATTTGCTCAAGCACCCTCTAAATCATCAAATCGCTTGAGGTAGGTTCTCTAAGCTTGGAAATGGTTGCTGGTTAAGTTGAAAGACATCATGAGTGTGTTTTTAATGATCAAATTGTGCAAGAAAAACCACTCCATATGGCTGTATGTAAATTTGTAGAAAGATGCTAGGGTTTATTGCTGTTTCATTGTTTTTCCCCTTGTAATTATTCTCTTCATTCCCATTTCATTTTCCCTATATTTCTATGTCAATTTCCCTTTTTAAATTTGTAAAGAAAATAAACCCTACCCCTTTCCCTTTAAAAATAAAAAAATCACATCCTAACCCTACCTCTCCTTATGCTCATGTAAACATATGAATTTGATGATGTATATGAAATGATGTTTATAGTGTATTTCCCTAAATTCCCTGCTGTATACATGTTTTCCCATTTTCCTTGTAAAAATGTCCCTCCCCTAACATTTCCCTCATGTTCCTTGTCCCTTTGAAACAGCATATAAATCAACTTTTTACAGGAAGAAACAGCGGTACAGTTTGTCCACTTTGCTCCTTAAACAATGTCAGAAACCGAAACTTATGAGCAAAGTGATGACCAGTCATCAGCTTCAGAGATTGAGGTACAGAGGAGGCCTCATAAGGGTGGAAAGGGTGGACATCATAAGCGAGAGGAGCCCACCTCTTTAGCAGAGTTACAGGCCTGTCCTATGGCAGTCACATGTTTCCAGTATATGTCTTGCTATGAGTTCTGTGAGAGGATCTCTCGGATTCAGCACCACAGAGAGTTGGCTCGCCTATTTGTTTTACACTTGCATGATGGACATGTCAACCTTGCGGGGGTGAACTTTACATTGAAACCCGAGGTGATCTCGCATGCCACAGGGATACCTAATGTTGGGGAGGTGTGGAATAAGCACAAGGTGCTGGATAATGTTCACTTTGAGCCTTTTGTCCGGCCACCATTCATGAGACATTTGGCAGGTGTGTTTCCATTCAGGTTTCTCAGGAGCGAGTATGCTCCCATGATGAGGCTCATCATGCACTATTTTACCTGTGAGGGCAGATTTTCACAGGTATATTCATATCATATTCGCCTCTTGATGCACTTCACCCGAGTGAGGATGATGAACATCGCTGTTTTCTTCTATCAGAACATTCAGAGGATGGTGCCCATGTTGCAGAGGAAGAGCCCGGCACAGCAGTATAGGAGCCTGTACCATTATGGTTTGATTCAACTTGTAGTATTGCATCAGTTGGCTCAGCAGGGCATCTCATGGGAGGAGTTCATCTCTCGTGAGCTTTTCACAACACCATCACCGCCACATCCTGAGGTTATTCATGAGGAGGGAGGACCATCACAGCAGCATGACATCCCTGTCACTAGACATGTCAGCTCCTCACCCCTGGTTACCTATCAGAAAGGCTCGAGGGCCTTATTTGCAGTAGCTCGGTGAGTACTATCTCCACAGTAGGTGGAAGGGGTCTCGCCTTCATCATCAGCTCAGCGAGTGTTATCTCCACATCAGGTGGAAGGGGCCTCGCTCTCTTCAGCAGCACAGGCAGCACAGAGGGGCAAGCAGCCCAAGATTGATGAGGGGCCATCAGGAGTTCCAGATATTGAGCTTGTTGATCTTGAGGCCATTTCTCCGAGCCAAGAGGCAAAGGAGGTCATTCAGCATCTCAGAGCTGAAAATGATGCCTTACAGAGGAGATTAGAGGGTGCACAATGGACCATCACATACCTGGAGCAGCGCAACAAATAGTTGGAGGAGGAGAAAGCACTTGATGAGCTATGGAGGATTCGTAGTGACCGAATCTTGAACCGAAGAAGACCCGGTGACCCATTGCCCGCTGACCGAGAGTCCATGCTCATCCGAGTAAATGCACACTTGGAGAGGCTGTTGGCTAAGGCCAACCAAGAAAAGAAATTGCTAAGGAACATGAAGAACCATTACTGGGCAAGAATGCATGTGTGCAAGGCAAAGATGAAGATGTTTCAAAGGCGGTTGACCGAGGCACTAAAACGAAGAAAGAGGCCAAATCCCCTCCGTATCTTGGCCGAGGCTTCACTCAAGGATCAAGGCACTAAATAGCCTAGCCACAGCACAAATCCCAAGAAATTTTGAGAATTTTGGGTGAATTTTGGCATTTTTTTGGCAATTTGCAGGTTTTTCCCATTAACGGGTCTCACCCCCCGCGCGACCCTTCATCATGGCAAATCCTTTTGACAAAACTCAGCATTTCCAGATTTGTCATGCAAAGTTACATATGCTCATGGATGGACTTGAGATTTGGTGAAGTTTTGGGCCTCCAGAAAGTCAAAAAACTAGCAAAAAATGACTTTCTGCCACTTTTTTGAATTGCAGAAAGCAGTCTTGGGAGATTTGATTTTTGATAGGGCAAATGAACTCCAAATTCCAAAATTCTAGTTGGGTTGGAAAGTAGACTCATAGACCTTTCCAACAAGCCTACTTTTGCTCAATTTGGCCACCTAAAGTGCCCCAAAGATGGCTCCAAAGGCGCGCGACCCGTCAGGCAGGGGCGCGCGACCCGTCAGGCAGTTTTTTCAAAAAATGCACTGTACAGCCCAGAAAACGCAGATTTGACTCAGTTTGACTTTTTGGGATGAAATGTGATTCTCTTTGATGTAATTATTGTACTTTTTAGACACTTTTACTCTTATGTAACACTTCTAGAAGATTCATTCATGAAAAGGGTAAATATTAAATGAATGAATTGGTTTCCAAGTTTATAGAGGCAAGTTGTTTTGACTGCCTAGTTTGTAGTGCTTAGTTTAGAAGTGGTTGAAACAACTCCTAGGATAGTGAGCTCGACCCATGGAGGCAGGGAAAGAGGTTAGATCATCTATATTATGTACTTTCTTGCTCATTTTCATGGTTGGACTCTTGAGGGAGAAGCTATCATTGTATTATTCACTGTATCTCTGCAATTTTTGGCTAAGGAAGACCAGGGTTTTGCAGTCCTTTTTGGGATTCTTGTGGTTACATGTATTGATGGTGTGTTTCTCTATGTACCTGTAAGTGTGTTATGTGAATCATTTCCTTTCTTTTCCTCCTGCACATTAAGCAAGCGAAGTGTTAAAGTAAGAATTCATGACTGTCATGCTCTGCTTTTAAGTTTGTTTAATTTCAATGTTTTCTACTGTTTAAGGAGAATTCAAAGTTATTGTTTGCTCTCCTTAGCTCCTCACCTGTCATTCCTGACCATCCACCTCAATCAAAGGCATCGATACTGTCTCCTACCTTGCCCCAAAGAACCCCCTGCAGAAACTGTGTCCAATCCCCACACCCAAAATTGCGATCCCCTCAATTTGCCACCAAAAACCCTAAAAACCCCAAATCAACCTTTTTGATCAGTTTACTAGCCTAAAATCAGTGTTACCCTATTGGTCATCTCATCCATTGAAGATTTCACCGAGATAGACCGGAGAGAGCCCTCTCCTGCCCCGTAGGGCTAGCTACGAGGCTAAATGGTTTGATGTTGCCTTGAGGTTTACCTTTCTCAGCCTGAGGTGAAATTTCAAGCGCTAACAGAATGCATGACCTAATATATGTTATGGAAACTATTATGAGAGGGATTATACCTTCTTGATTATTCTCAGATAAGTATCACACCCCTATGTTCATATATGCATTTATGACCTATAAATTAAATGTTCACCATGTGTTTAAAGAAATGACTGCCATGGTTACGACTGGTTAGGTCAAATATTTGAGAAAATTTTATATGAATGTCTTTGTGTTGATGTCATCTATAATTATGGAAAGTATCATTAAGTTCTGGGCAGTGGTCTGGAGACAAGACCTAAAAAGGTGGAACTGATTCCGGGGTCGCATGCTCAAAACTAGGAAATTGGGACTGCAACCGCTAACTTGCAGGCTTATGCATGCGATTGGGGGCCTACAGTTGAATGGATGTAGTGTTATGCCTACAAATGGAAGTCTAGTTCAGTAAAATAACTATCCAACTCAGAATTTTGAGTACTTAGAGTGGTTGTTTAGCTTCTGGGGATCTTGTATCTCACGAGGAAGGTCAATAAAGTTTCAGTTTGTCGATTCCACTTCCTTAATGAAGCTAGGAGGTCGAGTCATATCATAGTATATCTATGTCTCATGGTTACCTTGGCAAGACGGTGAAAGTGGGCAACTAGGGGAGGGGGGGTTATAGAGTGGTATCAAAGCATGGTTCAATAATTGGACTGCATGGGCAGAATGGGTTTGTCATGCATGCACCTCAGTTGTCTATGTAATTGTATGCATGCATTGTGATAGTGATTTCTACATTTTATGACATTATGATGCTATTGGTATGTTATGAGGCTGACATTTTTCTGAGATAAAGTAGGAGATGCAGGTCATTAGAACGAGGTTGTAGCACTAGACCTCTCGATAAGGGTAGATCGTCATATAGGTTTGTATGTTTGGCATGAAAGTATGATGGTTAATGGTTTTTATATACATTATGGTTATAAAAATATCAGTCATTTTATTGTTTTTGTGGTTACATGAATTATAGATGTTAGTTAATCAGTGCGGTCATATGCACAAGCGTTAGATAGTCATGAATGCTAGTAACTCGTTGTTGTATGCATTGCGGTCATATGCATGATGATTATGGTCATTGTCTTTAAGATATGGATGTTGTATGTATCGTGCTAATCTAGATTTTCCTGTGCATATGGTTATGGTTATGATGTTTCAGGTATGAGTCGATATATTTGTGATATTATGTCATACTAATATGGACTGAATTGTGCAAATGTGATAGCCTCCCATGAGATACATTAAGGTATGCGTTTGAATATGTCATCTATTTCGTTTATCTAACATGGTATTTACAAGTTGTATAAATGTTTGATTGATTGCATGTTATGATTATGTGTCTATTAGATTGCATGAAGGAATGATTTTGATTTAAGACGGTTGTACTAACAAAATGTGTGCCGAGACAAATGATATGCACTTGAGTGTAAGTGGGTGCTAGTTGTAGTATTATGATTAATGGCTATGAGTTGACTATTGATTATGATATAGTTGTTATTCTTAGTAAAGGTTGATTTCGAATTAAAAGATACGATGTCTTGATCTTTGCAACATGTACTAGCATGTGTGAATAATTGCAGGGAAACATGCTTGGTATTAGCATGGCAAGGTAGCAGTTGACTTGTTTGTATAATTAACAGTTGGGTGATGTGATAACACCTAATAAGACACAATTGTAGCAAGGTAAAAGTTAAAAGAAAGGAATTGGGTGATAATTCCTTTGGCTATGTTTGGAAACAACAGTTCCAAATGAATGAGTGCTTTGCATGAATACATGAAGTCTTCTTACCTTGATTTCTTCCAACAGTATGTGGATATGTACTATATTCATGAACATGTACTTGATAGTTATAACAGTTGGTTTCCAGTTATGGTTGGATTCATCAAGAATTGGAGTCCCTTGAGAGATAATATATGTATGTGTTCATTTACAAGGAAGTGTGCTTGGCACAGAAAGGTAAGGTAACTGGTATATTATATATTTATTTATGCACTGAAAGTTATGTGTCTATGGAAATATGAAACAGGGATTGCATGGAAAAATGGATTACCATAAAATCTTGAAGAAGGCTCAGGTTGAGCTTTCCCTTTAGAATCATTGGGAACCCATGGTGGATAAGTCATGGTGTATGTTGAAAGTTTTATCCTTTTGGTATTTTTTGATCTACTACATTTGATTTGTAGTTTTGTTTTCAATTGGCACATGACATCCCACTTTGTTTGTGGTGTTGCATTGTTGTTTGTTTTTCATGATTTTCTTCTTGGTGGCTTTTGGTTCTTACCTTTTATGTTTTGAGGGTATTGGGAATTGGTTGGGAAAGAGGAAATTTAATGAAGCTCGGGGAAAGCTAAATGAAACCCAACACGTAATGTGAGAATCGGATGAAGGTTAATGCATGAGTAAAGGAAATTGAAGGCTAGAATATGAAAGTCGGTTGGATTGGTTGGGTCCATTAGGGGAAATAGACGGTGGCATGATAGTAATAAATTTAACAAGAAAAGTAAAGTAATCGATTCGAGGCATTATATTCCTTGGCTATGTTGGGAACTATTGTTCTCAATGTTTTGCATGCTATGCACAAATAGAGAGAGTTATCTTAACCTTGACCTTATGATATCTGGTAATTGTGTTGTGAATATGATTATATTGATGTATATATATGTATATAGGTATATGTATGTATGTAGTTGTCTGACAGGGTCATATGAGATCATGATTTTTTATGCTAATGTTTATATGTATATATGTATGTATGTATGTCATCGTCTAATAGGGTCATCAGGGATCATGCTTGTGGAGGAATGATTTCTTATGTAGGTGAATGACATGAAGAGGTTCATGGTTTATGAGAAATAAAGTGGGAAGAGTAGCCCTGATAGATATATGAGGTTAGTGTCATTTGGATATGAATTGAATTTGTGTGATTATACTATGTATATGTTTATGCTATGGCAGGTAATGTTGAGAGGTACATCAATGGAATGAAAGTAGTGTGATCTGCGACATGATGGGACAAGCGTGGATAGTGGAAACACACTAAAGGAAAGGTTGTCTGGTAGAGACAAAGTGGTCTCTAGATGTGCAGTACTATTGTTGTGCATATGTTGTACATGTTGTACCTATGGTGTTGCGTAAATTTCGTACATATGTTTTAGAGTACATGTTGTATATGTGGTGTTGTGTACTGATGGTGTTGTGTACATGTGGTGTGGTGTACACGTTGTATATATGGTGTTGTGTACATGTGGTTCTATGTACATGCTATACATGTGGTGTTGTGTGCGTGTGGTATTTTGTACATGTTGTACATGTGGTGTTGTGTGCATGTGGTGCTTTGTAAATGTTGTGCAGGTGGTGTTATGTACATGTGGTGTTGTGTACACATTGTGAAGGTGATGCAGTGTACATGTGATGTTGTGTATACGTTGTGCAAGTGGTGCTCTGTACATGTGGTGTTGTGTATACATTGTGAAGGTGGTGCCATGTACTTGTGGTGTTATGTACACATTGTGTAGATGATGTTATGTAAAGGTGGTATTGTGTACATGTTGTACATCTGGTATTGTGTGCATGTCATACATGTTGTGTTGTGCACATGTGGTACTATGTATGTGCATTATGTAGTCATGGTATTGTGACGTTTATTCATTGTACTGTATGGTTTGTACGTATATGTATCTTGTTGTACAATGAATGTAAGTGTATGTGTTATATTATAAAATAGGTGTAGGTGTATGTATTGTGTTGTAAACTATGTATGTGTATGTGTTGTGTTATACACCAGGTGTAGGTGTATGTGTTATATTGTACGCCAGGTGTAGGTGTATGTGTTGTGTTATACTCCAGGTGTAGGTGTATGTGTTGTATGTAAGGTTTAGGTGAATGTATCATGTGGTATTTGATGAGCACCAATATTGCAGCAAGAATGCTTCAACTCCTGGGGCTACCAACTTTACTTCATCAACCCGAGGTTCATACAAACTTGGAGGTGATAGTGTTGTATACACAAATAGATGCAATGGGTCCACTCTTATGTCATTGCTAAGCTAGGCCATAGACCACTAGGGTTTCTCAAAAAAACCTTCTATTGATTTAGAAGAAGCTTGATTACCAATTGAGAAAGGAGAATTTTACCCTAATTGAGAGAAATGAAAATCTACCTACTGCAGTAAAGAAATACTAAAATATATGCTTAAAACACAAAACTCACTTATTTTTTTGTTAAGATACCTTGCTTTAGAAGAATTCGAAGCTAACACATGTGAAATCCTAACTAACCTAAGCATGCAATATAATCTAATCAAACACTTAACTTTTGTGCACATGAATAAGCATAACAACCTTTTTCTTTTTATCTTTTTTGTGAAAACATTAATGCTAATCCTTCTTGATTGTATGGAGGGTGGATTAGGTGTGGAGAGAGATGGTTTTGATGGGTCATAGAGATTGGTGTTAAGGGAAATGTTCCCCTAGGGCTTTTGGGTTGAAACCCTAGCAGACTGAAAGTTGTCTATACAGAGAAACACACATTCACACAACCATTATGCTATTATAAGCAAATTCTATGATAAGGGGGCGTACCTTAGGTCGTACTTTTGAGAAGGTCCTTTAGGGTCCAAAGCCTTCTTCAAGTTCCTCTTGCTCCTTTGTCCTGCAAAACAACCAATTCCGGAGAGCACAGTAGTATATGGACAAAACCTTATAAAGAAACCATCTTCATGTTATAAAGAAAGGTAGTTAGTTATGAAATATAAACGACCATTCACATATGAATTCTAACATGAATATCATAAACATAAAGAAGATTTATATCAGGAACCAAGACATGTGTTTCTTTTATTATAGACAAATGAAGTACAGAAACGGAATAATTTCACCTGAGTCACCTTTCGCTGGCTCCAAGCAAAGCTTCCTTCAAGATTCATCCAGCCTCAAGCCTTTAACAAACTCCTTCCATGACTTACTCCATGATGTCACAAGTGGTGGATGAACATCAACACACAAGGAAACAAAGGTTTCTTGTACAAATGGGGGAAGTGCAGGAGGCACAAGGATCTTCAGACCTGGTCAGGCGAAAAATCTCAGCATAATAACCTTTCTCTGTGTTCTCTCCTCTCTCCTCTCTCCTCTCTTAGGCCTTCCCATTGAGGTCTTTTTATACCTCTCCCAAAGTAGTTTTTTAGTTGGGAGTTAGTTGGGAACAGTTGGGCCACGGGCACTAATAGGTGATCAGCAGGTAAAACCCATGATCTCCGCCCGAAATTAAGGAGCTTTATATTTTTTTAAAGTGTTTTAATACATATACGCGGGTTGGGTATATGCCTACCCGCGTATACACACGTTTAACTCAGGGCAATGTCGAGTATAAGGGATAAAACATTGTTTTTAAAATTTTTGGACTAGGTCTGGAAGGAGGGGTTGCCCTAGGCCATGAGTGCAGCATCACAAACCATAAGAGGGAGATTTGGAGCTATAACAGATGCCCCCTAATATATGAGGTCAGAAGGGGTACATGATGGCTGAAATGTATTAAGCAAGTACATGGAAAGGAAATCTGTCAAAAACCGAGAAGGACTTCACCAGAATCCAGTCTGCCAAGCCACAAAAGGAGATTAGAAAGAAACACTGTCTGAGGCGGGCATACCCATGCTCAGAAAAAGTAAAGCATGTCCGCATATCAAGTACAAGTGGATCCATTAAGTATACAAGTATAAATGACTAGAAAATACATAATGGATCATCTGATCATGATCAAACGAGTACATGTTTGAATATCACATATAAGACTGTTAATGATGCTGAAAGATGCAATGGATCACTGATATCAATGACTGATCCCAAAAAGGTACCAACTGAACATGATGGAATAAGATGGTACTACACTGCAAACTCAGGTGCCAGCATATAGAATGTCGCCATGACTGACTGCAACATATAAGGTGGAGTGGTATCAACTAGCAACAACAGGAGCAACTGTCAAGTGAACCAACGAATGCTGATACAACCTGAGGTCTTCACCGACCGCTGTGGTACATTTCTACACCATGGGAATAAATGATCTGAAGTCGACCATGTGAGAAATCATTTGATTACCGGTCATTGATGTATACCGTTAACAAACACGAGACTACTCACCAATAATGATAATGAGTGTCAAGGTACCCAGTACAATCTAACAAGTGTGAATAGATGAGCTGGAGTCGAACACCTGTAAGAATCTATCGATCAAGAGACAATGATGGTTTCCCAGTGTCTATAGTGAAGCATCTGCCACTAATGACTGCAAACCCTAAGGTACTGCCAAATGGACTCTAGATCTTTGCCCCAGAGCAATGAGTCGGAGTCGATAGGGAAAGATCCGCTAGAAGGAAGGCATTAAGGCATCCTTCATCAATCTAGCGCGAGTGTAACTCGTAGGCCAATAATGTGGAAGGAATCAGATGAAAGAGATGTAGTAACCCAACCTAAGTACGTTTCCGGTGTACACAAGATGTGGCTAGCGCACGACAGAAACCCTCTGAACCAATCTATAATGAAAGCTGACACAGAGGTGAGGTATCCACCAATAGGGTCAAATGGAAACCAAGGTACTACACGAATCCCAATGTGTGATAATGTAAGCTGATGTCGAACACAAGGGAAACCACTCAGTCAAAGACCCATGATACTGATCGATGCTGAGCACAAGGTGACCTATCAATAATGAAAATAGGGCCAGGGTGTAGCTCTAGGCCTGTCCTCAGAGCAAGATGTCGTCGTCGATAATGACAAGACCCACTAGCAAGAAGTCAATGGAGACCTTCTCAAACTGGCACGAGTAAGGGACCAATAAAGCTGATGTGATGATAGACATGATACTGACAACCAGGGATGGCCGACTAAAAAATGAGTCAAGAGACACCGCAGAGAGGTCAACTCAGGCTAACTTCCCTTGAACAAAAGCACGACTCAATGTGACTATGTGGCAGCATATGATGACTCTGTGTAAGTTCGTCATTCAGGAGGCACGAACGAACCCTCCATATGATTGAAAGAGATAACCAATCGGGGGAGAACTGACTCAATAACAAGGTTAAGGCATACCTATGTTAAACTAAATCCCGCCCAAACGGAGGAGACTTTGCTTTGAGTGCTTTGTTCAAGGGCGACACGGCTGACTCTAGCTGCCAACAATAAATGGAAATACTATCCCGTTCCCGCTCTTTTTGGAATATTTAAGTTTTTTGTCCTTTTCTGTTAAGCTTGAAAAAGAATAAAAGAATGCTATGGTATAGTGGAAAGAACGAGTGTCGGTGAAATAGATGATATAGTTCCTGGGAATGGAACGTTCCTATGCTCAATGCAGGGAGGTGAAAACTGGTCAGTGACACTCAAAGGTGCGTTCCTTCCACGGGTCAAGGTGTGTTAAGCTACAGAAGTCAAAGGTATGCAAAGTTGATTTTGCAGTCGTCATGGTCAAAAGTTGGCTTAAACACGAGTCCAAGTGAAGTCGGCTCGAGGCCAAAAAGGTGCAAATAGTCAACAGGCAATGCAGTAGTACAACTCAACACAAAGGAGCCTCTAGGGTATAAGGCCAGAATGAAGTGAAGAAGCAAAGAGGAATGAGTCTTGATCGCATAAGTCATGGCGGGACTACAGAGGACTCCCGAGCCTAGGGACGAAAAATCAGCATGAGTGCCAAGCGACAACAAGGTACTAACTAGGGCACCCATGATAAGGTAGGCTCTACCACACAAGTCATGATACTTCTAAGCAATGAGAAGGTTCCACACCATAACTTGGTGGGGTCGATCCTAAGGCCAAAATGGGAAAGGAAACTGATAAGTGCACAATGCAGGCATAAAACCTAACCTATATGCCAGTTTCGAGAACCAATACCTGTCAGAACGGACCAACCATAAACTTCCAAAGGAGAAATATTCCAAGTTCTATAAACATAAATAGGAACACTAGACAAGAAGTTAATACATCCCACATATAAACTTCATATAAGATCTTGTGTTATAGAATACAAAACTTGAAAATGCGTACCTTATATATAAAATATGGTATAGGGAACCACGCAGACTTGCGGCTTATGCATAATAGTTCTGCTGAACAAACCCCTTGCAGGGCTCAGGCCAAGGACTCCTTTGGTAGTCAAAACTCATGGCTTCAAAGAGTTCCTCCTATGGAGGCAAAACAAGTTGTAAGAAATCATGAGAACTACAAGGATCAAAAGAGGGAATTAAGGGGTCCCATTTCCCTATAGGAAGAATCTCTCGGTCAACTGCTGGGATCAAGTCCCAAGAAGGAGAACAATAGGTCCAAGGATCATTCTCAGAAGCGATTGAACATTGAGGATTCAATGCCACATAATTGACCCGTGGCGGGGTAGAGTTTATTTGAACACTTGGAACAAACCAAGGGGTATTCTGCAGTAAAGTCGAATTAGGGTGGTAATTATCAGATGCAAGCTAATCAATAGTGACAATATTCCCGTTATGAGGAAAGCACATTACTCGAAAGAGTGAAGACACCACAACATTCATAGCATATACATAATCATGCCCAAGTAGCATATTAAATTCTAAAGGGTTATCAACCACCATCATATCAATTAAGACAGTCTTCCCACCTAAAGTGATAGGCAATTGAGGAAGAACACCCATAGATTCACCAGGTATTCTATCATAGGCTAACAACTAACTCTGAGCTGTCAACAACTTTGGGGAACCCAAAGCTTTCCAAGTCAAAGAGGATATATTACTTGCAGAGGATCCTTCATCCACCATACATCGATAGACATTTGTGGAATTAACTCTGAACTTTATTTGGAAAGGTGCAGCGGAAGGAAGACGAGGCTCAACAAGACTATCCCAATCAAAGGAAACACTCTTAGAATTTGGAGGGGGAACATTCAAAGAAATTAGAATGCCCCCTAT
Organism: Pinus tabuliformis; assembly: GCA_031772625.1. Lineage (NCBI taxonomy): Eukaryota > Viridiplantae > Streptophyta > Pinopsida > Pinales > Pinaceae > Pinus > Pinus tabuliformis. The sequence goes on from CM062819.1 coordinate 687,624,435, forward strand.
ACCAGAAGACTCTGTACTAGAGATCAAATAGACTCTTTTGTTAGGCACTTCAGCCCCCAAAAGAGGAGTGTAATCGGCCAACGATTGCACTGGCTCTACCACATTATCAACCAATGGTTGGCGGGATTGAGGAGAAACCATATCAGATCTAGGAGTAGAAGTACTTTCAAACTTGGTCCATATCCTTTGAACCTCTGGAATACCAGGGAATAAATGAGTAAGATGGTCTCCTTTGCATATCTTACAAAGGAACTTAGGTTTAAAACTTCTACGTCCAGGTTTCTTATCAACCTCCATTCCGCCAACATGACTAGCAGTGGTTTGCAGAGAGTCCTGAACATGACTTGCAGAGGATCTTGACTCTTTGCTAGTATGACTCGTAGTGACTAGGCTTGTGCCCCCAGCATGACTTGCAGCGGCTGAAGGCTCATCTTCAACATGACTGGCAGAGGTTGAGGATGAAGTGCTAGTGTGACTCGCAGTGACTAGACTTGTGCCCCCAGCATGACTTGTAGCGGCTGAAGGCTCATCTTCAACATGACTGGCAGAAGTTGAGGATGAAGTGCTAGTGTGACTTGTAGTGACTAGACTTGTGCCCCTAGCATGACTTGCAGCGGCTGAAGGCTCATCTTCAACATGACTGGCAGAGGTTGAGGATGAAGGGATAGAATTATTCTTCTTCTTTGACTTCCTCTTTCTCCTTTTTTTTAGATTTCTTGTTACGAGAAGGAGGAGAAGAAGGAAACCCAGATTTCTCTTTGAAGGAAGATGAACAATTAGCACCCATGTTATTCCCTTGAAATAAAGCATTCAACTGAGAAGCTTCAAGAGCATTTGGAATATTCGGAGTGGACCACAACCAAACGGGTAGTCCAACATTCAACCTAGGAATATTCAAAGTGGCCATCAAGGGAGTACCCACGTTTCCAAACAAAGGAAAAGCACGAGGATCTCCTTTTGGAAGGGTACCTTGGTTGGTTTCCACAGGAATATTAGCCATATCAAACTGATCCGCAGAGCCTTCCCTTACGGGAATGTAGAAATAACTTTTCAAGGAATATGGATAAGCAATCAAAACCTTTGCCCTTGAGGAGGCAACTCCACAACTTCTGAAAGAATGACCAAAAGCCTCTCAAGATTGGTAGAATGGTAAGCTGGTCACTCAGAACACAAAGTCCAAACGTGACTAGACAAAAATACCTAAAGCCACCTATATACAAGGAGCAAAGAGCACTCAACTATAAGTCCCTAAAAGACGTCAGCCAGTCAAACAACTTTCAAGTATTTCCGCTCCGGGTGATGAGGACCGGACACCAAAATAAAAGAAAGTGGAGTAAGGGGCGTTCTGAAGATAGTCTGGGATAATGACGACCCAGACCTATCAGCGAAGGTAACAGAGGAAGTTACGCTGACCTCCTAACAACAGCCTGCGCCGGTGCAAGCCCCCAAGCTTCGCAAGGGTGCCCTCCAGTAGTACCGTTGAAAGTGATGCAACGTCGACCTCAGGTGCCACGGGATTCCCCTCTGCAGCCACCTGTGTAGATCCCTAGGAGTAGCAACTATGGATACCAACTCGTCGCAGAATCCAGGCAGAACAGTCGTGAGGTAAGTTCGGACAAGTAGGAGAGGGGGTATCTCTCTTCCCTGTCTTCACAGACCCTCGTACTTAACTCCTAGATCCGGAGCTTTCCTGGTCTTCCTAACGCTATTGGATTTTCACTCACTACTCAAACTCCTCTGTTTGACAGTTTAAATGGCCTTGGAGAGTTAACTCTCCACTCACCTAATCCAAGGCCCTAAAATCCTAAAACTTGTTGGTGTATCTAACTTGATAAAAAAAAGTTTTAGTGAATTTTAATTAGCGCTTGATTTTAAAATAAGTTTTTCTTTAAGTCACGAGATGAACGGAAGTGAAACTAGTGGTGTTTTGACGCAAAAGAAATTAATAAAAACCAAACTACATGCAAATGCACTTGTTTTCATTTTTCGATGAAAAGAAATCTCTACAGGGTTAACAGGAACTTCAAATAAAACAAATTTTCCTTTTCTTTTCGTTAATTCACGCTTCTCACTCACAAAAGTTAACAAAGCTATGGATGCCTAAAAAGATATGCAAATCTATCCTAATGCAACAAATATATGCTGATGCAAGACTCAAAACTACTCTAAAATCAAGAAATGAAAGTTGCTTGCTTATCAATTTTTATTTTGCCACTTAGAATGTTTAGATGGAATATGAGATGCTACCATTCATTTTGTCTAAACACTAAAAACAAGTTCCAAGACAAACAAAAAGCACTTTCATTCACTAAAAGGAAACCAAATCAAAACAAAGTTCAAGAAAGAAAAACTAAGTTTTTCAAAAAGTTTTCTTCAAAAGCAACAACAAAGATGTCTTTTCAAAAATGCTCTCAACAAGACTGAAACTTTGTGATTGAAGAATAGGCAACAAACACTTTTGCAAGTTGACACCACACAATGGATGAAAACTCAACAAAAAGAAATGTGTTTAAAGATGCTCTTAACAATCAAAAGCAGCAATGAAAGCTTTGGCAACAAAGACCAAAAAGATCAAAAAGACAAATTTCAAGAAAGTATCAATCAACAACTTTCATGAAACAAAGAAGTGGATGGTCACAAAATGCAGTTTTGTCAAGCAAACAAAAAGTCACCAAAAGCAAGATTTAACACAAAGATTGAGATCAATCTTCCTGCCCTGATGAATCAGAGTAGCCAAGATTCCCAACAAGAAATCTTGCGTGCTTAAGCAAAAACGATGACGCTTGCAACAACAAAAACAAGACCAATACTCCTTACAATTAGAGGGAATTTGGAACAAGATGCTTGCTATAAAACTAACAACTGATACTGGACAGTGACTGTTTCAGATTGAATCAAACCAGCAGACAGAGCTTCAGAGGTAAAAAGATTTACAAATCTTTAAAATTGCTAGATATACGCGACTGTACTTATGTACAGATTGCGTGTATACGCGACTGTGCCTGAGGAAACCTGCGTATACGCGGGTTCACTTAAGGAAACATGCGTATATACTGTTCTGTAACTAAGCAAAACAACGTATATAAAATATTTCAAGAAAAATAAAAAACAAATTGAAGAAACTAGAAAATCTTAGAATTCAAGAACAAAACACATAGCAACAACAAGGAAACAGGCAGCTAAGCCCTGATTGGCTTGAAAACACCCAAAATAGGAACAACAACAGTGTTGCGGAGTCGCCAAATCTGTTAAGGGAAATGTTCCCCTAGGGCTTTTGGGTTGAAACCCTAGCAGACTGAAAGTTGTCTATACAGAGAAACACACATTCACACAGCAATTATGCTATTATAAGTAAATTCTATGATAAGGGGGCGTACCTTAGGTCCTACATTTGAGAAGGTCCTTTAGGGTCCAAACCCTTCTTCAAGTTCCTCTTGCTCCTTTGTCCTGCAAAACAACCAATTCCGGTGAGCACAACAATATATGGACAAAACCTTATAAAGAAACCATCTTCATGTTATAAAGAAAGGTATTTAGTTATGAAATATAAACAACCATTCACATATGAATTCTAACATGAATATCATAAACATAAAGAAGAGTTATATCAGGAACCAAGACATGTGTTTCTTTTATTATAGATAAATAAAGTACAGAAAAGGAATAATTTCACCTGAGTCACCTTTCGCTGGCTCCAAGCAAAGCTTCCTTCCGGATTCGTCCAGCCTCAAGCCTTTGACAAACTCCTTCCATGACTTACTCCATGATGTCACAAGTGGTGGATGAACATCAACACACAAGGAAACAAAGGTTTCCTGTACAAATGGGGGAAGTGCAGGAGGCACAAGGATCTTTAGACCTGGTTAGTGGAAAAATCTTAGCAGGTAAAACCCGCGATCTCCGCCTGAAATTAAGGAGTTTTATATATTTTTTAAGTGTTTAAATACATATACACGGGTTGGGTATATGCCTACCCGAGTATACACACGTTTAACTCAGGGCAATGTCGCGTATAAGGGATAAAACATTGTTTTTAAATTTTTTGGACCAGGTCTGGAAGGAGGGGTTGCCCTAGGCCATGAGTGCAGCATCACAAACCATAAGAGTGAGATTTGGAGCTATAACAGATGCCCCCTAATATATGAGGTCAGAAGGGGTACATGATGGCCGAAATGTATTAAGCAAGTACATGGAAAGGAAATCTGTCAAAAATCGAGAAGGACTTCACCAGAATCTAGCCTGCCAAGCTACAAAAGGAGATCAGAAAGAAACACTGTCTGAGGTGAGCATACCCATGCTCAGAAAATGTAAAGCATGTCCACATATCAAGTACAAGCAGATCCAATAAGTATACAAGTATAAATGATTGGAAAATAAATAATGGATCATCTGATCATGATCAAACGAGTACATGTTTGAATATCACATATAAGACTGTCAATGATGCTGAAAGATGCAACGGATCACTGATATCAACGACTAATCCCAAAAAGGTACCAACTGAACATGATGGAATAGGATGGTACTACACTGCAAACTCAGGTGCTAGCATATAGAATGTCGCCATGACTGACTACAACATATAAGGTGGAGTGGTATCAACTAGCAGCAGCAGGAGCAACTGTCAAGTGTACCAATGAATGCTGATACAAGCTGAGGTCTTCACCGACCGCCGTGGTACATTTCTACACCATGGGAATAAATGATCTGAAGTCGACCATGTGAGAAATCGTTTGATTACTAGTCATTGATGTATACCGTTAACAAACATGAGACTACTCACCGATAATGATAATGAGCGTCAAGGTACACAGTACAATCTAACAAGTGTGAATAGATGAGCTGGAGTCGAACACCTGTAAGAATCTATCGATCATGAGACAATGATGGTTTCCCGCTGTCTATAGCGAAGGATCTGCTACTAATGACTGAAAACCCCAAGGTACTGCCAAATGGATTCTAGATCTTTGCCCCAAAGCATGAGTCGGAGTCGATAGGGAAAGATCCGCTAGAAGGAAGGCATTAAGGCATCCTTCATCAATCTAGTGCGAGTGTAACCCGTAGGCCAATAATGTCGAAGGAATCGGACCAAAGAGATGTAGTAACCCAACTGAAGTACGTTTCTGGCGTACACAAGATGTGGCTAGCGCATGACTGAAACCCTCTAAACCAACCAATAATGAAAGCTGACATAGAGGCGAGGTATCCACCAATAGGGTCAAATGGAAACAAAGGTACTGCACGAATCCCAATGTGTGATAATGTAAGCGGATGTCGAACACAAGGGAAACCAGTCAGTCAAAGACCCATGATATTGATCGATGCTGAGCACAATTTGACCTATCAATAATGAAAATAGGGCCAGGGTGCAGCTCTAGGCCAGTCCTTAGAGCAAGATGTCCTCGTCGATAAGGACAAGACCCATCAGCAAGAAGTCAATGGAGACCTTCTCAAACCGGCACGAGTAAAGGACCAATAAAGCTGATGTGATGATAGACATGATACTGACAACCAGGGATGGCCGACTGAAAAATGAGTCAAGAGACACCACAGAGAGGCCGACTTAGGCTAACTTCCCTTGAACAGAAGCACGACTCAATGTGACTATGTGGCAGCATATGATGACTCTGTATAAGTTCATCATGCAGGAGGTAGGAACGAACCCTCCATATGATTGGAAGAGATAAACAATCGGGGGAGAATTGACTCAATAACAAGGTTAAGGCATACCTAAGTCAAACTAAATCCCGCCCAAACAGAGGAGACTTTGCTTTGAGTGCTTTGTTCAAGGGCGACACGACTGACTCTAGCTGCCAACAATAAATGGAAATACTGTCCCGTTCCCGCTCTTTTTGGAATATTTAATTTTTTTGTCTTTTTCTGTTAAGCTTGAAAAAGAATAAAAGAATGCTATGGTATAGTGGAAAGAACGAGTGTCGGTGAAAAAGATGATCTAGTTCCTGGGAATGGAACGTTCCTATGCTCAATGTAGGGAGGTGAAAACTGGTCAGTGACACTCAGAGGTGCGTTCCCTCCACGGGTCAAGGTGTGTCAAGCTACAGAAGACAAAGGTATGCAAAGTTGATTTTGTAGTCGTCATGGTCAAAAGTTGGCTTAAACACGAGTCCAAGTTTAGCCGGCTCGAGGCCAAAAAGGTCCAAATAGTCAACATGCAATGCAGTAGTACAACTCAACACAAAGGAGCCTCTAGGGTATAAGGCCAGAACGAAGCGAAGAAGCAAAGAGGAATGAGTATTGATCGCATAAGTCATGGCGGGACTACAGAGGACTCCCGAGCCTAGGGACGAAAAATCAGCATGAGTGCCAAGCGACAACAAGGTACTAACTAGGGCACCCATGATAAGGTAGGCTCTACCACACAAGTCATGATACTTCTAAGCAATGAGAAGGTTCCACACCATAACTTCGTGGGGTCGATCCTAAGGCCAAAATGGGAAAGGAAATTGATAAGTGCACAATGCAGGCGGAAAAACCTAACCTATATGCCAGTTTCAAGAACCAATACCTGTCAGAACGGACCAATCATAAACTTCCAAAGGAGAAATCTTCCAAGTTCTGTAAACATAAATAGGAACACTAGACAAGAAGTTAATACATCCCACATATAAACTTCATATAAGATCTTGTGTTATAGAATACAAAACTTGAAAATGGGTACCTTATATATACAATATGGTACAGGGAACCACGCAGCCTTGCGGCTTACGCATAATAGTTCTGCTGAACAAACCCCTTGCAGGGCTCAGGCCAAGGACTCCTTTGGTAGTCAAAACTCATGGCTTCAAAGAGTTCCTCCTGTGAAGGAAAAACAAGTTGTAAGAAATCATGAGAACTACAAGGATCAAAAGAGGGAATTAAGGGGTCCCATATCCCTATAGGAAGAATCTCTCGGTCAACTGCTGGGATCAAGTCCCAAGAAGGAGAAAAATAGGTCCAAGGATCATTCTTAGAAGCGATTGAACATTGAGGATTCAATGCCACATAATTGACCCGTGGTGGGGTATAGTTTATTTGAACACTTGGAACAAACGAAGGGGTATTCTGCAGTAAAGTCAAATTAGGGTGGTAATTATCAGATGCAAGCTGATCAATAGTGACAATATTCCCATTATGAGGAAAGCATATTACTCGAAAGAGTGAAGACACCACATCATTCATAGCATAGACATAATCACGCCCAAGTATCATATTAAATTCTAAAGGGCTATCAACCACCATCATATCGATTAAGACAGTCTTCCCACCTAAAGTGATAGGCAATTGAGGAAGAACACCCATAGATTCACCAGGTCTTCTATCATAGGCTAACAACTCGCTCTGAGCTGTCAACAACTTTGGGGAACCCAAAGTTTTCCAAGTCAAGGAGTATATAATACTTGCAGAGGATCCTTCATCCACCATACATCGATAGACATTTGTGGAATTAACTCTGACCTTTATTTGGAAAGGTGCAGCGGAAGGAAGACGAGGCTCAACAAGACTATCCCAATCAAAGGAAACACTCTTAGAACTTGGAGGGGGAACATTCAAGGAAATCGGAATGCCCCCTATACCAGAAGACTCTGTACTAGAGATCAAACATACCCTTTTGTTAGGCACTTCACCCCCCAAAAGAGGAGTGTAATCGACCAGCGATTGCACTAGCTCTACCACATTATCAACCAATGGTTGGTGGGATTGATGAGAAACCATATCAGATCTAGGAGTAGAAGTACTTTCAGACTCAGACCATATCCTTTGAAACTCTGGAATACCAAGGCATAAATGAGTAAGATGGTCTCCTTTGCATATCTTACAAGGGAACTTAGGTTTAAAACTTCTACGTCCAGGTTTCTTATCAACCTCCATTCCTCCAACATGACTAGCAGTGGTTTGCGGAGAGTCCTTAACATGACTTGCAGGGATCTTGACTCTTTGCTAGTATGACTAGCAGTGACTAGGCTTGTGCCCCTTGCATGACTTGCAGTGGCTGAAGGCTCATCTTCAACATGACTGGCAGAGGTTGAGGATGAAATGCTATTGTGACTCGCAGTGACTAGACTTGTGCCCCCAACATGACTTGCAATGGCTAAAGGCTCATCTTCAACATGACTGGCAGAGGTTGAGGATGAAGTGCTAGTGTGACTTGAAGTGACTAGACTTGTGCCCCCAGCATGACTTGTAACGGCTGAAGGCTCATCTTCAACATGACTGGGAAAGGTTGAGGATGAAGGGATAGAATTATTCTTATTCTTTGACTTCCTCTTTCTACTTTTTTTAGATTTCTTGTTACAAGAAGGAGGAGAAGAAGGAATCCCAAATTTCTCTTTGAAAGAAGATGAACAATTAGCACCCATGTGATGCCCTTGAAATAAAGCATTCAACTGAGAAGCTTCAAGAGCATTTGGAATATTCGGAGTGGACCACAACCAAACGGGTAGTCCAACATTCAACCCAGGAATATTCAAAGTGGCCATCAAGGGAGTACCCACGTTTCCAAACAAAGGAAAAGCATGAGGATCTCCTTTTGGAAGGGTACCTTGGTTGGTTTCCACAGGAATATTAGCCATATCAAACTAATCCGCAGAGCCTTCCCTTACGGGAATGTAGAAATAACTTTTCAAGGAATATGGATAAGCAATCAAAACCTTTGCCCTTGAGGAGGCAACCCCACAACTTCTGAAAGAACGACCAAAAGCCTTCCAAGATCGGTAGAGTGGTAAGCCGGTCACTCAGAACACAATGTCCAAACGTGACTAGACAAAAATACCTAAAGCCACCTATATACAAGGAGCAAAGAGCACTCAACTATAAAGTCCCTAAAAGACGTCAGCCAGTCAAACAACTTTCAAGTATTTCCGCTCCAGGTGATGAGGATCGGACACCAAAATACAAGAAAGTGGAGTAAGGGGCCTTCCGAAGATAGTCTGGGATAATGATGGCCTAGACCTATCAGCGAAGGTAACAGAGGAAGTTATGCTGACCTCCTAACAACAGCTTGCGCTGGTGCAAGCCTCCAAGCTTCTCAAGGGTGCCCTCCAGTAGTACCTTTGACAGTGATACAACGTCGACCTTAGGTGCCACGGGATTCCCCTCCGCAGCCACCTGTGTAGATCCCTAGGAGTAGCAACTATGGATACCAACTCGTCGCAGAAGCCAGGCGGAACAGTCGTGAGGTAAGTTCGGACAAGTAGGAGAGGGGGTATCTCTCTTCCCTATCTTCACAGACCCTCGTGCTTAACTCCCAGATCCGGAGTTTTCCTGGTCTTCCTAACGCTATTGGATTTTCACTCACTACTCAGACTCCTATGTTTGACAGTTTAAATGGCCTTGGAGAGTTAACTCTCGACTCGCCTAATCCAAGGCCCTAAAATCCTAAAACTCTTTGGTGTATCTAACTTGATAAAAAAACGTTTTAGTGAATTTTAATTAGCGCTTGATTTTAAAATAGGCTGTTCTTTAAGTCACGGGATGAACGGAAGTGAAACTAGTGGTGTTTTGACGCAAAAGAAATTAATAAAAACCAAACTACATGCAAATGCACTTGTTTTCGTTTTTCGATGAAAAGAAATCTCTACAGGGTTCAGAGGAACTTCAAATAAAACAAATTTTCCTTTTCTTTTCGTTAATTCACGCTTCTCACTCACAAAATTTAACAAAGCTATGGATGCCTAAAAAGATATGCAAATCTATCCTAATGCAACAAGTATATGCTGATGCAAGACTCAAAACTACTCTAAAATCAAGAAATGAAAGTTGCTTGCTTATCAATTTTTATTTTGCCACTTAGAATGTTTAGATGGAATATGAGATGCTACCATTCATTTTGTCTAAACACTAAAAACAAGTTCCAAGACAAACAAAAAGCACTTTCATTCACTAAAAAGAAACCAAATCAAAACAAAGTTCAAGAAAGCAAAACTAAGTTTTTCAAAAAGTTTTCTTCAAAAACAACAACAAAGATGTCTTTTCAAAAATGCTCTCAACAAGACTGAAACTTTGTGATTGAAGAATAGGCAACAAACACTTTTGCAAGTTGACACCACACAATGGATGAAAACTCAACAAAAATAAATGTGTTTAAAGATGCTCTTAACAATCAAAAGAAGCAATGAAAGCTTTGGCAAAAAAGACCAAAAAGATCAAAAAGACAAATTTCAAGAAAGTATCAATAAAAAGCTTTCATGAAACAAAGAAGTGGATGGTCACAAAAAGCGGTTTTGTCAAGCAAACAAAAAGTCACCAAAAGCAAGATTTAACACAAAGATTGAGATCAATCTTCCTGCCCTGATGAATCAGAGCAGCCAAGATTCTGAACAAGAAATCTTGCGTGCTTAAGCAAAAACGATGACGCTTGCAACAAAAAAAACAAGACCAATACTCCTTACAATCAGAGAGAATTTGGAACAAGATGCTTGCTATAAAACTAACAACTGATACTAGACAGTGACTGTTTCAGACTGAATCAAACCAACAGACAGACCTTTAGAGGTAAAAAGATTTACAAATCTTGAAAATTGCTAGATATACGTGACTGTACTTATGTACAGATTGCGTGTATACGTGACTGTGCCTGAGGAAACCTGTGTATACGCGGGTTCAATTAAGGAAACATGCGTATATACTCTTCTGTAACTAAGAAAAACAATGTATATGAAAGATTTCAAGAAAAATAAAAAACAAACTGAAGAAACTGGCAAAACTTAGGATTCAAGAATAGACCACACAGCAACAGCAAGCAAACAGGCAGCTGAGCCCTGATTGGCTTGAAAACACCCAAACTAGGAACAACAACAGTGTTGTCCCCAACAGAGTCGCCAAATCTGTTAAGGGAAATGTTCCCCTAGGGCTTTTGGGTTGAAACCCTGGCAGACTGAAAGGTGTCTATATAGAGAAACACACATTCACAGAGCCATTATGCTATTATAAGCAAATTCTATGATAAGGGGGCGTACCTTAGGTCCTATGTTTGAGAAGTTCCTTTAGGGTCCAAACCCTTCTTCAAGTTCCTCTTGCTCGTTTGTCCTACAAAACAACCAATTCTGGAGAGCACAATAGTATATGGACAAAACCTTATAAAGAAACCATATTCATGTTATAAAGAAAGGTAGTTAGTTATGAAATATAAACAACCATTCACATATGAATTCTAACATGAATATCATAAACATAAAAAAGATTTATATCAGGAACCAAGACATGTGTTTCTTTTATTATAGACAAATATAGTACAGAAAAGGAATAATTTCACCTGAGTCCCTTTCGCTGGCTCCAAGCAAAGCTTCTTTCCGGATTCATCCAACCTCAAGCCTTTAACAAACTCCTTCCATGACTTACTCCATGATGTCACAAATGGTGGATGAACATCAACACACAAGGAAATAAAGGTTTCCTGTACAAATGGGGGAAGTGCAGGAGGCACAAGGATCTTCAGACCTAGTCAGGGGAAAAATCTCAGCACAATAACGTTTCTCTGTCTTCTCTCCTCTCTCCTCTCTCCTCTCTTAGGCCTTCCGATTGAGGTCTTTTTATACCTCTCCCAAAGTAGTTTTTTAGTTGGGAGTTGGTTGGGAACAGTTGGGCCACGGGCACTAACAGGTGATCAGCAGGTAAAACCCGCGATCTCCGCCCGAAATTAAGGAGTTTATATCTTTTTTAAGTGTTTTAATACATATACGCGAGTTGGGTATATGCCTACCCGCGCATACACGCGTTTAACTCAGGGCAATGTCACGTATAAGGGATAAAACACTGTTTTTTAAATTTTTGGACCACGTCTGGAAGGAGGGGTTGCCCTAGGCCATGAGTGCAACATCACAAACCATAAGAGTGAGATTTGGAGCTATAACAGATGCCCCCTGATATATGAGGTCAGAAGGGGTACATGATGGCCAATATGTATTAAGCAAGTACATGGAAAGGAAATCTGTAAAAAATCGAGAAGGACTTCACCAGAATCTAGCCTACCAAGCCACAAAAGGAGATCAGAAAGAAACACTGTCTGAGGCGGGCATACCCATGCTCAGAAAAAGTAAAGCATGTCTGCATATCAAGTACAAGTGGATCCACTAAGTATACAAGTATAAATGACTAGAGAATACATAATGGATCATCTGATCATGATCGAACAAGTACATGTCTGAGTATCACATATAAGACTGTCAGTGATGCTGAAAGATGCAACGGATCACTGATATCAACGACTGATCCCAAAAAGGTACCGACTGAACATGATGGAATAGGATTGTACTACACTGCAAACTCAGGTGCCAGCATATAGAATGTCGCCATGACTGACTGCAACATATAAGGTGGAGTGGTATCAACTAGCAGCAATAGGAGCAACTGTCAAGTGAACCAATGAATGTTGATACAACCTGAGGTCTTCACCGACTGCCGTGGTACATTTCTACACCATGAGAATAAATGATCTGAAGTCGACCATGTGAGAAATCATTTGATTACTGGTCATTGATGTATACCATTAACAATCGCGAGACTACTCACCGATAATGATAATGAGCGTCAAGGTACCCAGTACAATCTAACAAGTGTGAATAGATGAGTTGGAGTCGAACACCTGTAAGAATGTATCGATCGGGAGACAATGATGGTTTCCCACTGTCGATAGCGAAGGATCTGCCACTAACGACTACAAACCCCAAGGTACTGCCAAATGGACTCTAGATCTTTGCCCCAGAGCAATGAGTCGGAGTCGATAGGGAAAGATCTGCTAGAAGGAAGGCATTAAGGCATCCTTCATCAATCTAGCACGAGTGTAACCCATAGGCCAATAATGTGGAAGGAATCAGACGAAAGAGATGTAGTAACCCAATCGAAGTACGTTTCCGGCGTACACAAGATGTGGCTAGCGCACGACAGAAACCCTCTGAACCAACCAATAATGAAAGCTGACATAGAGGCGAGGTATCCACCAATAGGGTCAAATGGAAACCAAGGTATTGCATGAATCCCAATGTGTGATAATGTAAGCTGATGTCGAACACAAGGGAAACCAATCAGTCAAAGACCCATGATACTAATCGATGCTGAGCACAAGGTGACCTATCAATAATGAAAATAGGGCCAGGGTGCAGCTCTAGGCCTGTCCTCAGAGCAAGATGTTGTCGTCGATAAGGACAAGACCCACCAGCAAGAGGTCAATGGAGACCTTCTCAAACCGGCACGAGTAAAGGACCAATAAAGCTGATGTGATGATAGACATGATACTGACAACCAGGGATGGCTGACTGAAAAATGAGTCAAGAGACACCGCAGAGAGGCTGACTCAGGCTAACTTCCCTTGAACAAAAGCACAACTCAATGTGACTATGTGGCAGCATATGATGACTCTGTATAAGTTCGTCATGCTGAAGGCATGAACGAACCCTCCATATGATTGGAAGACATAACCAATCGGGGGAGAACTGACTCAATAACAAGGTTAAGGCATACCTAAGTCAAACTAAATCCCGCCCAAATGGAGGAGACTTTGCTTTGAGTGCTTTGTTGAAGGGCGACACGACTGACTCTAGCTGCCAACAATAAATGGAAATACTGTCCCGTTCCCACTCTTTTAGGAATATTTAATTTTTTTGTCTTTTTCTGTTAAGCTTGAAAAAGAATAAAAGAATGCTATGGTATAGTGGATAGAACGAGTGTCGATGAAACAGATGATCTAGTTCCTGGGAATGGAACGTTCCTATGCTCAATGCAGGGAGGTGAAAACTGGGCAGTGACACTCAAAGGTGTGTTCCTTCCACGAGTCAAGGTGTGTCAAGCTACAAAAGTCAAAGGTATGCAAAGTTGATTTTGCAGTCGTCATGGTCAAAAGTTGGCTTAAACACGAGTCCAAGTGAAGCCGACTCGAGGCCAAAAAGGTGCAAATAGTCAACATGCAATGCAGTAGTACAACTCAACACAAAGGAGCCTCTAGGGTATAAGGCCAGAATGAAGCGAAGAAGCAAAGAGGAATGAGTCTTGATCGCATAAGTCATGGCAGGACTACAGAGGACTCCCGAGCCTAGGGACGAAAAATCAGCATGAGTGCCAAGCGACAACAAGGTACTAACTAGGGCACCCATGATAAGGTAGGCTCTACCACACAAGTCATGATACTTCTAAGCAATGAAAAGGTTCCGAACCATAACTTGGTGGGGTCAATCCTAAGGCCAAAATGGGAAAGGAAACTTGTTGGGTCCCTATAATACTAGTGATTACCCCATTACTATTGTAGTTATACCCCTTATTTATATTGATGTACCCATGTAGTGCCCATATTGTTACTATTGTGCCACATAGAAGCCCACTATTGTTATTGTTGTGCCCTACAATATTATTGTTATGTAGGCTCTGATTGTATTGGGACCACTTAGACTCCTATATATAGAAAGGAGGTATTTTCATTTGTATCATCCAAGAATTGTTCATTTATGTAATGTAAAGGAGGTTGCCCCCTCGAAGAGGCTGAATTATAAGGCGTTGATCTTTCTTTTCTATCTTTTCTTGAGCTGGTTCCATAACATTTGGTATCAGAGCTTTGGATTCTAGGGTTTCGCTGCTCCAAACAGGTCATCGTGGCATTTTCGCTATAACTTTTTTTCTGTGACGTTTCAGAAGTCGCAAACAAAACCCATTTGAGAAGACATCGCGCTGAACCTTGGGTCCGAATTTCAGAGCTTTTAGCGTGATATTTTCGGAGATATGATCTCAGGAAGTTGGTCTTTTTGATGACTCCTGAATTACACTCAAAACAGGTGACCTGGGGAAAAGCGTCATAACTTTCTTTCTGAGCATCAGATTGAAGTTTCGTAAGAAGGTACAGAAATAGGACGGACTGTAGTTTCTTGTGGGTGTTTTTCAGATCCAAAGGTCGAAACAGTGACTCGTGGCACGTCGTACAACTTCGCTCTACTGAACCAGTCTAAAAGCAAGTCACCGTGGGAGATTTCACATAACTCTTCCTTGGAGAATCCAATTTGGCTCAGACTTGTGGCATTGGAAAGAGGACGCAGAAGGCTACTACAGGTAGCAATTTCAGAATTGGATGATCCGAAATTACAGAGATACATCAGATTCAATATCAGGCTTCTATAAAGTGAAAAAAGGTGTGTAGTTTTTTTTTTAATTTTTGTGTAAGCTTGGTTTAACGGAATTCAAAGGGCATAGTAAAGCATTATTATCGGTAACTGATGCCCCGAGGAAAGAAAATGCAAACACCTAGTAAGGAACCTGAAAGCTCTAGCATGACTCATGAAGAAGAGGAAGAAATGCTACATGATATATCAAAATTACAAGAACAAGTGCAACAAATGTCACGCTCACAAAAGCTAACAGAAGCTAAGATAAGTGGCGTGGAATCTAAGGTAAATGGCGTGGAATCTAAGATAAAGGGCATGGAAGCTAAGATGGAGGATTCGATGGCAAATTTGAAGATAGATTTGAATACAAACATGGAAGAATTGAAGAAGTTGCTACAAGAAAGGGTCACTAATGGTGAAAAGGTAGTAAAGGAAACTCATGATGAGGACAAAAGAAATGTTAATCATGATTCCATAGACTCTAATGTTGGATCAAAGACTCACCATGTTCCAAAAATCGATATGAGGAAGTTTGACGGCAAGGATCCCGCCACATGGATATTACAGATGGAGCAATTTTTCGATCTCAATAATGTGCAAAACACACAAAAGGTACGTATGGCAACTTTATATTTGGAACCAAATCAGTTTGTATGGTATCAATGGCTTTGTTCTCGTAAACCATTGAGTCCAGGAGGTGGAATATTTGGGTCATATTGTATCTCATGAAGGAGTTAAGGTAGACCCTAGCAAAATTAAAGCCATTAAGGAATGGAAAATCCCCACATCCATAAAGCATCTGCGAGGATTTCTTGGGTTGACAGGGTATTATCGTAAGTTTGTTAAGAATTATGGGAGAATAGCTGCACCTCTAACAACATTATTGAAGAAAGATTCATTTTCATGGAATTCGGAAGCAACAAAGGCCTTTGAACATCTTAAAGAGGCAATGTGCCAAGCACCGGTCTTAGCTACGCCGGACTTCACAAAAACCTTTATTGTGGAATGTGATGCTTCAGGAAATGGAATTGGTGCTGTTCTAATGCAAGATGAAAGACCCATTGCTTTTGAAAGTCGTCCAATCAAGGGAAAGTTTTTAAGAAAAGCTATTTATGAGAAGGAAATGTTGGCAATACTCCATGCACTTAAGAAATGGCGACCCTACCTAATGGGAAGACACTTCAAGGTAAAAACGGATCATGATAGCCTTAAATACTTTTTAGAACAAAGATTATCCTCTGAAGAGCAACAAAAGTGGGTCACAAAGATGTTGGGTTATGACTTTGAAATCATCTACAAAAAAGGGAAGCAAAATGTGGTGGCAGATGCACTCTCAAGAAAGGATGAGGATGTGGAAGCATTGTTGTGTGCCATTTCTATTATCCAACCAGATTGGATAAACGAAGCAAAGGAGGAATGGAAGAACGACGAAGAAGTGTGGGCACTTATTCAAAAGCTACAACAAGATTCCAGTACTTCTGATACATTTAGCTGGAAAAATGATTCGCTATGGTACAAAGATCGCTTATACCTATGTAAGAATTCCCAGCTAAAACAAAAGATTCTTATGGAATTGCACACTTCTCCCTTAGGAGGGCACTCAGGATTTTTAAAAACTTACCACAGGGTTAAGAAGGAATTTTTTTGGGATGGCCTTAAATCAGATATTCAAAAGTTTGTGGCAGAATGTTTGGTTTGCCAGCAAAATAAAGTTGAAACAATTAAGACACCGGGTCTATTACAACCTTTATCCATTCCAAGCCAACGTTGGGAGGAGGTTTCAATGGATTTTATCACAGGTTTACCCAAGTCTGAGGGAAAGAGTGTCATCATGGTGGTAGTTGACAGACTTACGAAGTATGCACACTTTTGTGCATTATCACATCCATTTAAAGCCAGTACAGTTTCTA
Organism: Pinus tabuliformis; assembly: GCA_031772625.1. Taxonomy (NCBI): domain Eukaryota; kingdom Viridiplantae; phylum Streptophyta; class Pinopsida; order Pinales; family Pinaceae; genus Pinus; species Pinus tabuliformis. The sequence continues at coordinate 687,641,425 of CM062819.1, forward strand.
CTGCATTTATGGAAACAGTTCAAAAGCTACATGGAAACCCAAAGATTATTGTAAGTGACAGAGATCCCATTTTCACTGGAAATTTTTGGACAGAATTATTTTCTTGTCTTGGTACTCAGTTAGCTCATAGCTCATCTTATCATCCTCAATCTGATGGGCAAACTGAGATAGTAAACAAATGTTTGGAAGGATACCTTCGTTGCTTTGTATCTGATAAACAGACACAATGGGTCAAATGGTTGCCTCTGGCTGAATGGTGGTATAACACTTCCTTTCATACAGCAACAAAAATGACCCCATTTATGGCACTTTATGGGTATCAACCACCATCCATCACATCATATTTAAGAGAAAATTCTAAGGTTCAGGCAGTGGAACATCACATCGAACATCAACAACAAGTCCTCCAACTCTTAAAGGATAACCTTGTGTTGGCACAGAATAGAATGAAACAACAGGCAGATCAGCATCGTAGTGAAAAAAGTTTTGATGTAGGTGATTGGGTATTCCTACGGCTACAACCATATAAGCAAATGTCCCTCAAGCAAGCTAAGAAGGATAATAAATTATCACCAAAGTATTATGGTCCGTACAAGGTGTTGCAAAAGATTGGTACTATGGCATACAAATTGGAGCTTCCTGCAGCTTCTCGATTGCACCCAGTTTTCCATGTTTCATGCTTAAAGAAGGTTATAGGCGACAAGCTCCCAGTTCAAACAATATTGCCAGAACTTGACGAAGAAGGAAAAATTATATTGGAACCGGAAGCAGTTATAGAAACAAGAACTCGACAGCTACGAAATCGATCAATTTCAGAGTACCTTATCAAGTGGAAGAACTTATCCGCTGAAGATTCCACATGGGAGGACGAGAATTTTATGCAGAAGTATCCTGAACTACTCAAGCGTTGAGGACAACCCTTTTTTGAAGGAGAGGGGCATGTTGGGTCCCTATAATACTAGTGATTACCCCATTACTATTGTAGTTATACCCCTTATTTATATTGATGTACCCATGTAGTGCCCATATTGTTACTATTGTGCCACATAGAAGCCCACTATTGTTATTGTTGTGCCCTACAATATTATTGTTATGTAGGCTTTGATTGTATTGGGACCACTTAGACTCCTATATATAGAAAGGAGGTATTTTCATTTGTATCATCCAAGAATTGTTCATTTATGTAATGTAAAGGAGGTTGCCCCCTCGAAGAGGCTGAATTCTAAGGCTTTGATATTTCTTTTCTATCTTTTCTTGAGCTGGTTCCATAACAAAACTGATAAGTGCACAATGCAGGCGGAAAAACCTAACCTATATGCCAGTTTCGAGAACCAATACCTGTCAGAACGGACCAACCATAAACTTCCAAAGGAGAAATCTTCCAAGTTCTGTAAACATAAATAGGAACACTAGACAAGAAGTTAATACATCCCACATATAAACTTCATATAAGATCTTGTGTTATAGAATACAAAACTTGAAAATGCGTACCTTATATATACAATATGGTACAGGGAACCACGCAGCCTTGCGGCTTACGCATAATAGTTCTGCTGAACAAACCCCTTGCAGGGCTCAGGCCAAGGACTCCTTTGGTAGTCAAAACTCATGGCTTCAAAGAGTTCCTCCTGTGAAGGCAAAACAAGTTCTAAGAAATCATGAGAACTACAAGGATCAAAAGAGGGAATTAAGGGGTCCCATATCCCTATAGGAAGAATCTCTCGGTCAACTGTTGGGATCAAGTCCCAAGAAGGAGAACAATAGGTCCAAGGATCATTCTTAGAAGCGATTGAACATTGAGGATTCAATGCCACATAATTGACCTGTGGCGGGGTAGAGTTTATTTGAACGCTTGGAACAAATGAAGGGGTATTGTGCAGTAAAGTCGAATTAGGGTGGTAATTATCAGATGCAAGCTGATCAATAGTGACAATATTCCCGTTATGAGGAAAGCACATTACTCGAAGGAGTGAAGACACCACATCATTCATAGCATAGACATAATCACGCCCAAGTAGCATATTAAATTCTTAAGGGCTATCAACCACCATCATATCGATTAAGACGGTCTTCCCACCTAAAGTGATAGGCAATTGAGGAAGAACACCCATAGATTCACCAGGTCTTTTATCATAGGCTAACAACTGAGTCTGAGCTATCAACAACTTTGGGGAACCCAAAGATTTCCAAGTCAAAGAGGATATAATACTTGTAGAGGATCCTTCATCCACCATACATCGATAGACATTTGTGGAATTAACTCTGACCTTTATTTAGAAAGGTGCAGCGGAAGGAAGATGAGGCTCAACAAGACTATCCCAATCAAAGGAAACACTCTTAGAACTTGGAGGGGGAACATTCAAAGAAATCGGAATGCCCCCTATACCAGAAGACTCTGTACTAGAGATCAAACAGACTCTTTTGTTAGGCACTTCACCCCCCAAAAGAGGAGTGTAATCGGCCAGCGATTGCACTGGCTCTACCACATTATCAACCAATGGTTGGTGGGATTGATGAGAAACCATATTAGATCTAGGAGTAGAAGTACTTTCAGACTTGGACCATATCCTTTGAACCTCTGGAATACTAGGGCATAAATGAGTAAGATGGTCTCCTTTGCATATCTTACAAGGGAACTTAGGTTTAAAACTTCTACGTCCAGGTTTCTTATCAACCTCCATTCCGCCAACATGACTAGCAGTGGTTTGTGGAGAGTCCTGAACATGACTTGCAGAGGATCTTGACTCTTTGCTAGTATGACTAGCAGTGACTAGGCTTGTGCCCCCAGCATGACTTGCAGCGGCTGAAGGCTCATCTTCAACATGACTGGCAGAGGTTGAGGATGAAGTGCTAGTGTGACTCGCAGTGACTAGACTTGTGCCCCCAGCATGACTTGCAGCGGCTGAAGGCTCATCTTCAACATGAATGGCAGAGGTTGAGGATGAAGTGCTAGTGTGACTTGTAGTTACTAGACTTGTGCCCCCAGCATGACTTGCAGCCGCTGAAGGCTCATCTTCAACATGACTGGCAGAGGTTGAGGATGAAGGGATAGAATTATTCTTCTTCTTTGACTTCCTCTTTCTCCTTTTTTTAGATTTCTTGTTACGAGAAGGAGGAGAAGAAGGAATCCCATATTTCTCTTTGAAAGAAGATGAGCAATTAGCACCCATGTGATGCCCTTGAAATAAAGCATTCAACTGAGAAGCTTCAAGAGCATTTGGAATATTCGGAGTGGACCACAGCCAAATGGGTAGTCCAACATTCAACCCAGGAATATTCAAAGTGGCCATCAAGGGAGTACCCACGTTTCCAAAGAAAGGAAAAGCACAAGGATCTCCTTTTGGAAGGGTACCTTGGTTGGTTTCCACAGGAATATTAGCCATATCAAACTGATCCGCAGATCCTTCCCTGATGGGAATGTAGAAATAAATTTTCAAGGAATATGGATAAGAAATCAAAACCTTTGCCCTTGAGGAGGCAACTCCACAACTTCTGAAAGAACGACCAAAAGCCTTTCAAGATCGGTAGAGTGGTAAGCCGGTCACTCAGAACACAAAGTCCAAACGTGACTAGACAAAAATACCTAAAGCCACCTATATACAAGGAGCAAAGAGCACTCAACTATAAAGTCCCTAAAAGACGTCAGCCAATCAAACAACTTTCAAGTATTTCCACTCCGGGTGATGAGGACCGGACACCAAAATACAAGAAAGTGGAGTAAGGGGCATTCCGAAGATAGTCTGGGATAATGATAGCCCAGACCTATCAGCGAAGGTAACAGAGGAAGTTACGATGACCTCCTAACAACAGCCTACGCCGGTGCAAGCCCTCAAGCTTTGCAAGGGTGCCCTCTAGTAGTACCGTTGAGAGTGATGCAACGTCGACCTCAGGTGCCACGGGATTCCCCTCCACAGCCACCTGTGTAGATCCCTAGGAGTAGCAACTATGGATACCAACTCGTCGCAAAAGCCAGGCGGAACAGTCGTGAGGTAAGTTCGGACAAGTAGGAGAGGGGGTATCTCTCTTCCTTGTCTTCACAGACCCTCGTGCTTAACTCCCAGATCCGGAGCTTTCCTGGTCTTCCTAACGCTATTGGATTTTCACTCACTACTCAGACTCCTACGTTTGATAGTTTAAATGGCCTTGGAGAGTTAACTCTCCACTCGCCTAATCCAAGGCCCTAAAATCCTAAAACTTGTTGGTGTATCTAACTTGATAAAAAAAAGTTTTAGTGAATTTTAATTAGCACTTGATTTTAGAATAGGCTTTTCTTTAAGTCACGAGATGAACAGAAGTGAAACTAGTGGTGTTTTGATGCAAAAGAAATTAATAAAAACCAAACTACATGCAAATGCACTTGTTTTCATTTTTCGATGAAAAGAAATCTCTACAAGGTTCAGAGGAACTTCAAATAAAAAAATTTTTCCTTTTCTTTTCGTTAATTCACGCTTCTCACTCACAAAAGTTAACAAAGCTATGGATGCCTAAAAAGATATGCAAATCTATCCTAATGCAACAAGTATATGCTGATGCAAGACTCAAAACTACTCTAAAATCAAGAAATGAAAGTTGCTTGCTTATCAATTTTTATTTTTCCACTTAGAATGTTTAGATGGAATATGAGATGCTATCATTCATTTCATCTAAACACTAAAAACAAGTTCCAAGGCATACAAAAATAAATTTCATTCACTAAAAGGAAACTAAATCAAAACAAAGTTCAAGAAAGCAAAACTAAGTTTTTCAAAAAGTTTTCTTCACAAGCAACAACAAAGATGTCTTTTCAAAAATGCTCTCAACAAGACTGAAACTTTGTGATTGAAGAATAGGCAAAAAACACTTTTTCAAGTTGACACCACACAATGGATGAAAACTCAACAAAAAGAAATGTGTTTAAAGATGCTCTTAACAATCAAAAGAAGTAATGAAAGCTTTGGCAACAAAGACCAAAAATATCAAAAAGACAAATTTCAAGAAAGTATCAATCAACAACTTTCATGAAACAAAGAAGTGGATGGTCACAAAAAGCGGTTTTTTCAAGCAAACAAAAGGTCACCAAAAGCAAGATTTAACACAAAGATTGAGATCAATCTTCCTACCCTGATGAATCAGAGCAGCCAAGATTCCCAACAAGAAATCTTGCGTGCTTGAGCAAAAACGATGACGCTTGCAACAACAAAAACAAGACCAATACTCCTTACAATCAAAGAGAATTTGGAACAAAATGCTTGTTGTAAAACTAACAACTGATACTGGACAGTGACTATTTTAGACTGAATCAAACTAGCAGATAGACCTTCAGAGATAAAAACATTTACAAATCTTGAAAATTGCTAGATATATGCGACTGTACTTATGTACAGATTGCGTGTATACGCGACTGTGCCTGAGGAAACCTGCGTATATGCGGGTTCGCTTAAGGAAACATGCGTATATACGCTTCTGTAACTAAGAAAAATAATGTATATAAAAGATTTCAAGAAAAATAAAAAACAAACTGAAGAAACTGGAAAAACTTAGAATTCAAGAACAGACCACACAGCAACAGCAAGCAAACAGGCAGCTGAGCCCTGATTGGCTTGAAAACACCCAAACTAGGAACAACAACAGTGTTGTCCCTAGCGGAGTCGCCAAATCTGTTAAGGGAAATGTTCCCCTAGGGCTTTTGGGTTGAAACCCTAGCAGACTGAAAGTTGTCTATACAGAGAAACACACATTCGCACAGCCATTATGCTATTATAAGCAAATTCTATGATAAGGGGGCATACCTTAGGTCCTATGTTTGAGAAGGTCCTTTAGGGTCCAAACCCTTCTTCAAGTTCCTCTTGCTCCTTTGTCCTGCAAAACAACCAATTCCGAAGAGCACAACAGTGTATGGACAAAACCTTATAAAGAAACCATCTTCATGTTATAAAGAAAGGTAGTTAGTTATGAAATATAAACAACCATTCACATATGAATTCTAACATGAATATCATGAACATAAAGAAGATTTATATCAGGAACCAAGACATGTGTTTCTTTTATTATAGACAAATAAAGTATAGAAAAGGAATAATTTCACCTGAGTCACTTTCGCTAGCTCCAAGCAAAGCTTCCTTTCGGATTCGTCCAGCCTCAAGCCTTTAACAAACTCCTTCCATGACTTACTCCATGATGTCACAAGTGGTGGATGAACATCAACACACAAGGAAACAAAGGTTTCCTGTACAAATGGGGGAAGTGCAGGAGGCACAAGGATCTTCAGACCTAGTCAGGGGAAAAATCTCAGCATAATAACCTTTCTCTATCTTCTCTCCTCTCTCCTCTCTCCTCTCTTAGGCCTTCCCATTGAGGTCTTTTTATACCTCTCTCAAAGTAGTTTTTTAGTTGGGAGTTGGTTGGGAACAGTTGGGCCACGGGCACTAACAGGTGATCAACAGGTAAAACCCGCGATCTCCACCCGAAGTTAAGGAGTTTTATATATTTTTTTAAGTGTTTTAATACATATACGTGGGTTGGGTATATGCCTACCTGCATATACACGAGTTTAACTCAGGGCAATGTCGCGTATAAGGGATAAAACACTATTTTTTAAATTTTTGGACCAGGTGTGGAAGGAGGGGTTGCCCTAGGCCATGAGTGCAGCATCACAAAAAATAAGAGTGAGATTTGGAGCTATAACAATTGGGAGGAAAGCAGGGTATTCTCCTAACTTTCGTGATGCATTTCTCACAAATCGGGCTCAAAACAAGCCACTACAGGTCATCCTATAGGATGTCCTAATTAACCTACAAGATCCTCTGTTTTTTTAAAGGAATAGGTCGAAAGAATAAGGAGCGATTAGGATAGTGATATGGGGCTTAGGGAAGGTGACTGATGGAAGGAATAAGGCAAGGAAGTGGTTAGGACTCCCTCAAAACTCAAATGAAAGTTGTATGATGGTTGGATTTGCTCAACAAGGATGGCAAGTTGTCCTTATGAAATGATAACTCGGATTATGGACTTCATGGCTTTTGGAGATCATGGATGGGAAAGTTTAGGTTGAGGCTACTGATATGAGGTCTTCCTGCACTATTGAAACTCCTGTAATATACACATCATTGTTGGCATTTAGCCATAAATCATGTCAAAACAAGAAAGGTTTCCAACAACATAGGAAAGAAAAATTTCATCATTTCTTTGCCTAGTTTATGCATGGAAATGCTTGAAGCGTATTATGAAAGCACCATGAAATCTAATACAAAGCTTAAGATATTAGAAATGACAACTGCAACCTATCTTTTAAAACTGAAACATGCTAACCTAATTAGCAGAAAAACCCTAAATTTCATAAGAAACTAGAATTTTATCTTTTTGGGCTGAATGAGGGGTTTTCCTCAAACCATGGTCCCTGAAGGGATTGTTGGCTTGATGGTGGCCTGATCCAGGTTTGGAGTTATTTAGCCAAACAAATCCCTACACTACTGGCCCTTTCGGCATCAGCCCGTGGAGCGCGAACTGAAGTCTCACCCGAAGCAGTATGGGTGGATGCTAGAACCAAGTTTCCACACCCTTGAAATGTCTGAGGTGTCGATTTAGTCCAACTGTACTTATCTTTGCGTAGGTTACTTCGCGCACTATTCTAACCTTCAATACCCTCACGATCTATTATAATCACCTTTTGCACAGCCCTAACCAGGGGCTGAGATGCTTTAGCGCTGCTATGGCAGCAAACTGCACTATTTCCATAATCTACACCGTGAATCTTACTTATCTTCTTACAAATGTTAGTTAACTTCACGTAAACATATATTATATCTTGTATTCACTTAATCAATACAATCATATATATTCGCGCATCATATAAACAATAGGAGTGCAATTTATACCCAATATATTCAATGCATAAAACAGGAAATAAATACACAGAATAGATATGAAACTTCTCTTTATTAATGCTCCCAACTGTTACAGACTCAACTCGCCCTGCACACTCAGCTGCAGGGGTCCACGCACTCAACTATGGACTACTAGGCCTCTACGCACTCAGCTACAGAGCCTTCTCCTACTCTACGACCCAAAACTAGACTTTACACTTTAGATATGACTCAACACTTCATCCTTATCATTCTTATTCCATGATCTATTGATTGATCTCTTAACTACTTAGAGCCTCGCTCTATTTATACAATCCCATGGTCCGCGGACCATGGGTAGATCTCTACAGCTGACATTATATTACAAAATTGAGGGCGGACAACCCTATGACTCTTTTACAAACTACGTGCTCCACACCCACAAAATGCAGAGTCTTTACATCAGAGTTACAAATTTTGACCAAAATCTGGGCTCTAAGCCCCAAAACTTCCCTTGGGGGATCCCGCACCCAATAAGCCCCCAACATAAAAATCATGACTCACCCTCGAGTCACTCTATCAGTGCATAGATCTTTGCACGAAGACCTCCCAATTCTGCCTGGATCGCTGAAAGATCGACAACGCACTGAGCGACTGCCTGCTGCATTTCCTAGACATGCTATTGAGAGACCGTTGTAGCTGAACTACTTCCCTGAACCTGTTCTTGTGTTCCTTGCATCTGTGTGAGCTTTGCTTCAATAAAGGTTGTAATGACATATGCCTCATCAATCCACGGCTATAAGCGCACCTTCAAAACTATTTCCTTATGTCGAGCAGCATCCACCTTCTCCTTGAGCGCTTTTGCCTGCTGCATCCTCGCGAGCCTCTGTGTAAGGGAAACCATCTGCGTGGTCCATTTTACTTCATTGTACTTCTACTGTAGCTCGCATGCCTCTATTTCTAGGCGTTGTATGTTCGGATCCTCCTGTAGAGTAGTGAGAACCTCGAAGGACTCCTCGAACAGCTTTGTGTAGTCTTTCACTACATTGTTGACCTCTGCTATTACTGCTATAATCACGCTGGCGCATTGTTCCTTAACCTCTGGCAGAGTTGAAGGTTACGCCTTCAATTATAGTTTGACTATCTGAAGGTTCAATTCGAGCTAAATCCTAGCCATCTCTTCCTTTGCCTCGCGCACCCCTGCTGCTAGTTTCTGGGCGCGCGCCTCCACTGGTTCTTCTGCTTAGATGGCTAGCTCTGGGACCATCTGGCAGGCTTCCTTGACCACCTATACTAGGTGTCAGTTCTGTGCCACTACCTCGTCACGCTGCAGGCTCAATTGTTCAATGTTGATGTGCTACTCGCTCATGACCTGGAGTGCATGGCCCTCCCTGGCTTGCAGTTCTATAGTAACTCCATCCTGCAAAACATAGAGCGTCTCTCGAGGGAGTGCAACCATCTTTGTCCCGATTCCTTTCAACCCCGCTGACCATAGGCTTGTCAGCCTCATTTTCTCTCATGAGTGCTCCCTCTGGTAGCACTATAGTGTTGGTCATTCGGGCGCGCAGCATTTCCTCAGCCGCGGACATGCCTAATGCGAGGCTGGTTGACATAGTGACAGCTTGTGGAGTGCGCACATGTAACTCCTGTATCTGTGCTCAAAGATCCCCCAACACCATTTGGTGTTCCTTCGTGAACTGCAGGAGGGTCTCCATGGTGACGTCCCTCACCGTCTCCCCAATGCCATGCAGATCCCCCTCTGTGAGGATGATTGGGTCGAAATAAGTCTTTGAAGCCTTCGAATTCTTCTGCGGCCCTACCTTCTCTCTTGGGCGTTGTTGTTTCAACTGTGCGGATGCTGTCTATGGGTCCACGCCACCTTGCTCTGTATCTGTTTCCTATTCGGGTGAACGCGACTTCTATCCTTCACACTCTTCCTCTGCTACCTTCTGTTGCTCTTCTGCCACCTTCGTAGTGTCCCGCACCGCCTAGGCTTTGGCAGTCACTGCTTTGTTCCTATGCTTCTCTACCAACTGTGCCGTCCATAGTTTTGCCTCATCCTTTTTCCTCTGCATGGTGGACTTTTCTACTTCCACCACGGAGATGGATGGAGCACGCCACTGCAGTGGCCACGATTCGAGGATCGTGAAGATAACATCATCCATTGCCAGATAAGGTAGATCACGCCGTGTCTTCGCGGGGTCCTTTCCTGCCTTAATGTACATGTGGTGGAAATCTGCCTTGAACTACGCAAAGCTCTGCATATTGTTATAGACTGTTACATAGTAATTTGTCACCATTTGTCACCGTCCCCGTTACTCCTCTCCCGCACTTTGGAGGACTCATTCCGGGACCTGTGAGAAGTGACATAAGTTGAAAACACTTGCATTATGTTCCCCTAAGTATGGACTTCATATGCCCTGAAGACATCTCCTGCAGAATATCCTTAAAAAGTCCCCTTTTTCCATTAGCGCAGATCCACAGTGTATTAATCGCGCCAATGGGGGAAATCCTCCAAAGAGGGCGTGCCAGTTGGCGCTCTGTCTCAAAGTTGCAGTCACGCCAACCAAGTTTGGGAAAGTTTTTAACGCGCGAAGGTTTTTTCCTTTCGACTCATGAAACTTTTTAAGGATAATGCCAATCCCATGGATGTTGTGATTGATCTTATCTCCCTTTCCTCTATCCATAATAGCTTTTTGAGGATAAACCCAATCCCATAGATGGTGTGATCGATCTTATCTCCTTCTCCTCCATCTATCAAAGCTTGTTCTCTTGCTTTGAGCAAGCTAGTGATAGTGATAGTTCGAGCATAGGGAGAATTATACTTTCAGAAGTCTAAGAGATTGCTGTAAGAGTCTTCTTTGCATTCATAATCAAAGAGAGAGAGGCTTGTTCCCAATCCCGACAAGCTTTGCAAGGCATATGTAGCTGATCACCCAGCCAAAGGAGGATTTGACGTCAGAACTATGGTTGTATTCTTCTTTGTTGTTTATCAATAATAGATGACTATCATTATGGTTCCACTCTTGTTGTTCATTGTAATGATGTTTGAGTTATATATTTTCTGACCGATATATAATTGCATCTATTGGATTTTATGCTTGTATTTGTGTCGTTCTTTGCATGTGCAGGTGTCCATTCACGAAGATCGTGAGGATCATGACCGGCCGGAGCAAAGGAACGGGAGTGTCGACTCTTCTACAACACTAGCGTTGGAATCCAAGTAGGCTCTCATCATTTACCTTTAATTTGTAATTAGGAACCTGCATGTTAGCATTGTTTGATTGTTGCTAGACCCATTCTGGGCTAGTGGGGATCGCCTCTGTCCGCAGAGGGGATTTACCTCGTCAAAAATTTGGCGACTCCACTGGGGAGTTAGCTTGTTGTTTGATTTGTAAACTTTAGACGGAGCCTAAAGTACGGCCAGATAGCCTTCGAAACGCTATTGCTTTGCAATAGCGAAGTAGATCAACGCCACTTCAGTCAATCTCCAGTTTGGTTTACGAACTAAACAACTTGGAGTTTGTCTTGTCTCTTTGGTTTCTCTTGTTTTGATTGCTTAGATAGCTTTTTGGGTTGGATCCTCTGTTGTCTCTTGCTTCTTGGTCTGTCTGGGTACTGTTGGCCTAGTCTTGGATTGCTTGTTTTTTATTTTAGCATAGCAAACTTGATTGGCGCTCTTTTTTTCATGACAGTCGCGCCAATTGGTGTAACTTGTCAATGTACAGCCCGCGCCAATCCTCAATTGGCGCTACTTTTAGCCTGAAAGTCGCGCCAGCCCAGGGAAACTTTTAGAGTTTGCTTGTTTTGAGCCTTCCAAGCTTGGTTTTTGTGTCTGGATACTATCTTTCAATCACTTGAATGTGTTAGAGTCTTGTTTGATTGGTTTTTGGCCTTTACCCTTTGGGTGTTTGCTTTTTTCTACCGATTTCACATTTTAGCCCTAGGGCATCTAGTGGCTTTGTGCAATCGAGCCTTCCTTAGGAGTTTTGGTTTTCTGTTGGTCCAGTCAACTTTTTGGTTACTCTCTTGCACTTGTTCAGTGATTGTTAAGATTTTTATTGCGTTATTCAAGTGATTCACTTCTTTTTCACTTGGATTCCACTTGGCTTCGTTTTGGGCTTAGATCACGTAGCTCATTGAGGTCTTTGTGATTTTTCTTGGTTTGAAAGATTGCCTTGGTGTTTCAAGGACTTGATTGTGTTTTCATTGAGTGAAATTTGTTTCTTTTACTCTTTGTTATTATCTCTCAAAATTTTTTTAGTGCATTTTGCCATCGAAAAGAAAACGAACAATCTCTTTTGCATTGCAGTAGTTAATGGAAATTAGAGCTTTTCATTGTTATTAGCGATTAGTGACTTTAAAGAAAAGTTTCGTTTATTGCCATTAGCTGCATTAGAGTCATTGTCGATTGTTTTATGATCATTTTGTTTGATTGAAAGATCTCAAATCTCTCTTAGCTAGTGTTCATCGAATGAAATGTTATATTTTGGCATATAGCTTGCATTTATGAAATTGTGAGAGATTACATACGGTAGGACCTAGAAACTGAAACCTAATCAAAGATCAACCGTAAAATGAACTGAATGAATCTAAAAACTCATTGGAACTTAACGCATACATCTCGAGGTCTAGGCTAGAGACGTGTTCTGGCGTCGTTAAACCTAGTCACTATTGTTTCACATTAAAGTTGGGTGATTCCTCCTTTTGTGACTCAATAGTGTTCTAGCACGGATTTGTGCTCCCACGTACCATTGAGTATATGGGGAGACCCCACTAGGTTATCATCCTTTATCCACAGGAAGCCGTGTCTGCCGCCTTACAAGCTGTAACGCACTGAACACAGCATTCGGGAAGATTGACTGCCATACGGAAAGTCCTTGGTTTTCCTATGATTGCCAAGGTGTATATGCAGTTTTACGGATTTGTTTGGTAAACCCTTTGCCTAGTTTCTCCAGAGTAGTCACTTTTGATCCTTTTCGGACTCCTTAAAAGAAAAGGCTCACCTGAGCATTTGTCACTTCGGGCTCACTAAACATTCGAAGGCGACTAGAGTCACCTTTTCGTCCTTTTCTTGACTCTTAAAACATGAAAAGGTCAAGTTCAGTTCCTTTGTCTTAAAATTTATTCGGCCGTGATTCACATTTACCCGGTTAGATCTTGTTTGCGTTAGCTTGAGTAGGCTTCTTTTTCAATGGAAACCTTTCCGGGGTTCACCAACCCAGGGATCCCCTCTGACGGAAACCCTGGTCATTTCGCTCCTTTTGGGAATGTTGGTGCTCCTTACATGGCAACGTTGTCCCTCCCAGGGTTAACTGTTGGGTTGCCTGTTTGGTTGTTCCCAACCTCTTTGGTCCCTACCATCTCAACTTCTGGTCAATCAGTCCCTCCACCTGAACAACATCATGTTGATTCTAAGGTGGACCTCTCCCCTTCTTCGCCTATTTCTACGTCCTCATCTTCTACTTCACCTGGTGAAAGTCTAGATTCGAGTAACCAGGTGACTAAGAAGAAGAAGAAGAAGACGAAGAAGAAGAAGTCTCCTAAGGGAGAGGCTAAAACTGCAGCTAGTCCCTCGAGTACACCTCCCATCGGGCCACCTTCTGCTCCTCTGCGGAAAGTCAAATTTCCTTGTAGATTATGCAAGGATGACCATCTTCTGCGTGATTGTCATGGCATTCCCAGGGTCTTAGAAGTATGGTCTCACGATCCGGCCCGCTCCTCATCGTCCTCTGAAGCTCACGACGATGCTACTCTATTAGCTGGAAATGGTAAGGGAAAAGGGAAGATTCAAATCCCTTGTAGACTTTGTGAAGGAAATCATTCCCTCCACCTTTGTCTGCTCATGGATAAAGCTTCTGTTGTCTTGGAAAGTCTTACAGCTCCTTCACCCCAACTACCTGTTGGCTATCAACGTCTTTCTACAGCTGCAGATCGTCCCCCTGTTGACAAAGAGATTGATTCAAATTCTTCTCGTGTCCAGGCCCCTCTTCCCGAACCTGGCTGTGCCAAGCCTGTTCTAGACCAACCATTGGTCGGAAAGAGTGTCGACTCGAGTTCACCACCCGTCGACCACTCTGTTTCGGAAGAGCATCATTCCCATGTTCTTCTCATCTCCTCAGATTCTCCTGAGTCCGGAAATGACTCTCCTATCCCAGCTGCTCCCGAGAGTCCTGCTTCGGTTCTTTTAGAGCAGGGGGGCAATCATACGATTCTCCCACCAAGTAGTTCAGTCGTTTCCTTCGACTGGAGTCATTTGACCACCTCCTGCCTTCCATCCCATGTGCCTTTCTAGGTCACGGTACATGCCTATAATAGGGCAATACCTGGCACTATTTTGGATGAGGGTGCATCTGTCAGTCTTATGCCTGCCACTACTTGGCAAGCTTTGGGTTCCCCATAGCTTATGCCAGTCGCGCCGAATCTGACGGCTTTTGACGGAGGAACTAGTCAACCATTAGGGATCCTTCCAAAGTTCCCTATTACTTTGGGAGGAAAAACCGTCTATATAGACGTATCGGTTACCCAAGGTGCTTTAGATTTCAGTCTTCTCCTTGGCCGTGACTATGTTTATGCCATGGGGGCCCTGGTCTCTTCACTTTTCCGTGTGGTTTTCTTTCCACACGATGGAAGGATAGTGACTATAGATCAATTATCATTCGTTCGTCCCCGGGTGCCTCCTGCGCAGTCGTCATCCCCTCCTGGTTTTCATCCACCAGTTGCATCTGCCCCACCACAGATCAACTACGTGGCCACTTATCATGTGCCTGGATCCAGTGATGCCGCCATTGTGCATAGTGTCCTGGGGGCATTGGGTCCTGACTTCCAAGATATTACCCTTCCACCCGGAGTGGCACTCTTGGAAGCCCGACTTCCTGTTCATTCTAATGAAGTCTGGTCGGAGCATAGTTCGCTGTCCTATGTCAAGCTCCTTAAAAAATGAAACTAGGTTTGGTCGGAGCATAGTTCGCTGTCCTATGTCAAGCTCCTTAAAAAATGAAACTAGGTTTGGTCGGAGCATAGTTCGTTTTCCTATGTCAAGCTCCTTAAAAAATGAAACTAGGTCTGGTCGAGCATAGTTCCTGATCTTGTGTCAAGCTCGTTAAAAAATGAAATAAGGGTTATGAGGATAGTTCTTTTCCTCTGTCAACCTCATTAAAAAATGAAACAACTCCCTTTCCAAATCGAGTCTTTTGATTAAGATCTCGTAAAATACAAGTCGAGTCTTTCACAGATCTCGAGAGTGAACCTTCATTCCATCCACCTCGTTGAATGCAATGAAGCTTGGGGGGCATGTACCTTGATTTGCGTTATTATGCTGGGGGCATGCGAACTTATAACAAGCATAGTTTTTCGTTTCAAGCTTGTGTAAACATGAAACCAAATCCAAGCAAAGTTCTCCATGGTTCAAGCTTGTGTAAAAATGAACCCATACCTCATTTACATCTTGTGATTGCCGCCTATCCGCTACATTTTGCTAGATGAGCCTTGGTTGTTTCATTCCATCGACACCATCTCTTTAGCTGATCATATGCTTTCACTTGGTTGTTTATCCTTTCCTGAGGAACCACAGCGATGAGTGGTTTTATTAGCCAGCCTCTTGACCATTATATGTTTTGAGCAGTTCCACCATTACCGGAATCAGTTGCTACCCTTTATACCACTCGTTCCTACAGGACGAGTCGCCTTTACGCTCTTTGCTGACTCGTAAAAGATGAAAAGATAGCCGAGTATTTTTCCCTTTTTGACTCGTTAAAGAGAATAAAAATGGAGGTCTACTTTCAGCTCTTTTCCGACTGTTTAAAGAAGAAAAGATTGTCGGGTTTTCCCCTCTTGACTCGTTAAACGTAAATAAGAGGCGGTCGTCTTTAAACTCTTTTCCGATCGTGTAAAAAATGAAAAGATTGTCGGGCCCTTGTCATTTCAGGCTCGTTAACGGTTACAAAACGACGTGATTTTGATCGCTTTTTTACTTTTTTAGGTCGAAATCACTACTCATGAAAAGTACTCCTCGATCATAATGGTCGGGCAGTTCTTTCGAGCATTGTTTTATACTTTTTTGGGTTCGAGAGACACAACTTTACGAAAAAGGACACCCTTGGAGTTTTCTTTTCTGTTGTCTTTTCAAACTCTCTAAACATGAAAAGACGTCGAGTTATTCCTCTGTCAGACTCATTAAAACCTGATGACATTGGATTCCGTCGAAATGACGCCTCACAAGCATATGCTATCCCCGTCAAGCTTGTTAATAAAAATAACTAGGGTACTTGCCAGAAATGGTGGGGGAAAATGGAACCATAATTATTGTCATGTCGGCAGTATGTCGCTCTTGAACATGGCACTTTATTTGCATTCATGTCTGTGTGGGGACATCTCATCTCGTTTTTATATTGCCTCCGTGGGTTTGGGTGATCCTGTTTGACCTCTCATCTGCTCATTGCCTCGTCACCATGACCTTTGATCCATTGATGTCAAATACTGCCAAGTCCATTGTCGTGCCGCCGATGTGTTCAAGAGAAGTTGACCTCTGCAGAATAACAACCTCCCTCTGATAGCTCACATGATTCTGATTCACCACAACATTCTTCCTCTGTCTCGTGTCAATGATGTGGGAAACACTATGGCCCACCTTCGATCAAGGTCACTTCCTGTCGACTTCAGCTCATTATCGAGGAAGCTGATCTAGAGACTCCCTTCCGGTGCCTTGGAGCCTGCATGCCTCAATGGCAGGTTCTTCGTGTTCGACGTGAGGTTTTCATCATTGGCCTCCGATCGAATGATTCTACGGGTGTTCGACGCCAGCTCACTGATTCGCACGTCGTAGATTGTACCTATAGTACCTTGAGGGCCATTTTCATTATTGGTGGTACCTCTCGCATCTGTTAACAGTTTTCATTATTGACTGGTAATCAGACGATGTTCATGCATGTTCGACTTCAACTCATGTATTCGCATGCTTGAACTTGTACTTTTGTTCGGGTCGAGATGGAGCGCAAGACCCTGGATTTTTTCTATTGGAATCCAGGTTGTGATTTTGTGGATTATTGTGATTATTACACGACTCATTCACTGGATGGCTGCGACCATGCCTGAGTCTATTCATCGATCCTCACCGGATGGCTGCGCCCATACCTTGGATTTAGATTATTATGTACTCTGTTATGGATGGCTGCGCCCACACCACATATATCATGTACTTGAGATATTAGTTGTACCTCTCTATGCAGATTCTCTGGTGGCAGCATTTTCAGTTACACGTGTTCTTGTAAATCATTTCACCCCTCTCTCTCTCTCGGGCCTCATGCTTTAGGGGGCATCTGTTACACAGTAATTTGTCACCATTTGTCACCGTCCCCGTTACTCCTCTCCCGCACTTTGGAGGACTCATTCCGGGACCTGTGAGAAGTGACATAAGTTGAAAACACTTGCATTATGTTCCCCTAAGTATGGACTTCATATGCCCTGAAGACATCTCCTGCAGAATATCCTTAAAAAGTCCCATTTTTCCATTAGCGCGGATCCACAGTGTATTACTCGTGCCAATGGGGGAAATCATCCAAAGAGGGCGCGCCAGTTGGCGCTCTGTCTCAAAGTTGCAGTCGCGCCAACCGAGTTTGGGAAAGTTTTTAACGCGCGAAGGTTTTTTCCTTTCGACTCATGAAGCTTTTTAAGGATAATGCCAATCCCATGGATGTCGTGATTGATCTTATCTCCCTTTCCTCTATCCATAATAGCTTTTTGAGGATAAACCCAATCCCATAGATGGTGTGATTGATCTTATCTCCTTCTCCTCCATCTATAAAAGCTTGTTCTCTTGCTTTGAGCAAGCTAGTGATAGTGATAGTTCGAGCATAGGGAGAATTATACTTTCAGAAGTCTAAGAGATTGCTGTAAGAGTCTTCTTTGCATTCATAATCAAAGAGAGAGAGGCTTGTTCCCAATCCTGACAAGCTTTGCAAGGCATATGTAGCTGATCACCCAGCCAAAGGAGGATTTGACGTCAGAACTATGGTTGTATTCTTCTTTGTTGTTTATCAATAATAGATGACTATCATTATGGTTCCACTCTTGTTGTTCATTGTAATGATGTTTGAGTTATATCTTTTCTGACCGATATATAATTGCATCTATTGGATTTTATGCTTGTATTTGTGTCGTTCTTTGCATGTGTAGGTGTCCATTCACGAAGATCGTGAGGATCGTGACCGGTCGGAGCAAAGGAACGGGAGTGTCGACTCTTCTACAACACTAGCGTTGGAATCCAAGTAGGCTCTCATCATTTACCTTTAATTTGTAATTAGGAACCTGCGTGTTAGCATTGTTTGATTGTTGCTAGACCCATTCTGGGCTAGTGGGGATCGCCTCTGTCCGCAGAGGGGATTTACCTCATCAACATAAACCATGGGTGATAACCACGGCTTGCGATTACTCTGCATTCTGATGTTCATCTCCATGAACACCCAGAAGATTTTACTGTCCCTTATCCTTTGCGGATCTCTAGTTTCCCACAGCGAAGCGTACTTCGCTGCCTCCAGAAGGTTCTGCACGATCATCAGGAATTGGCTATCCTCGGGTAATTCCCATGCCACCAGCACTATGGAAAACAGTAGCCACACATAATGAAAAATCTTCCCCTGCTCCTGTGCCTCGCGGTAGTTCTCAAGGAATTCTCCGCACAAGTAGTTTTCCTAGTTGAACTGGACCCCTTTTGTGCATTACGATGCAAGTGCAACCACCGGCGTGGGCACCTCATCCGTGCGGCACTTCCGCATAACCTTCCCTACCAATATCTGCGTCGCGACTTTGACCGTAGGGTTATTGATGCTGGAAATCGCGTACCCTCTTTTCTTCTTCTCCAGCTTGAAATTTTTCTTCATAGCCTCCACAATGGCCAAATCATCTCTTTTACCCTCCGAGATGTTCACTGGGTCCTCCCCTTTGCAAGGGAGCCAGGTAATTCTGTGAATCAAGTGGTCTGTGATGGGGATGGGCTCCTCCAACCACAAGCACCCATCATGCACCAAGCAGAGCAGCTGCCTGATGACAAAAATGGTCACTGGGGCGCGATGGTAATGCGGCACCCAGAGCAGGTTTAACAATCCTGCCTTTTCTACACCTCTCAGCCACTTACGTGGCTCCAACTCTATGACTCCAGTTGACGCGTCTTTCTTTTGGCGCATCAGCTGTGCAGTTGCCAAATGTGGGAACTTCTCGTGGTCCGCGAGATCCCAGTCTTCAAATTTTAATACAAGCACTCGCCCCAAGTGCGCTCCGTAAAAAATAATGTCGTCAGGGAGCAGCGGAGTCTGCAGAGAGATTTTTCTCTCATCTATGTCTTTGGGCACCTTTGCTTTACCCTTCCGTGGAGGAACATATGCGGGCAACCTGGTAAGAGGGTCCGCACCCCGGGTGTCAACCTCCATTTCTACATCCTCCTCCTCCTCTACCAGGATTTCTTCAAATTCTTCCTCCTCATCATCCTCCAAATTAATAGCCTTTCCCTTTTCTTCCATGGTAAGCTTAGTCCTTAATGGGTTCCTAGGGGATACACGCACTGGTACCATAGCCTGCTTGTCTTTCTTGGGTCTCAGCGTGCGTTGCGATTTAGGGATTTATCTAACTATCCTGGCACTTTCTGGGACTTCTACTTCCGTAATGGCCTGTGCGACTTCCTCAGCGGTCATTACTCCGGTATCCATGGCTTCCTCAGGCGTTGCCATAGTGCTATTCCACAATTCTCTCAACGGCTCGGGTAAGTGCTCAAACAACGACTTCGCCTTCAAAAGATCGAACAAGTCTACGTTCATGAGTGTCTCGGTGCGCAACAACTCAGTTCTCAAATTTCCAAGTGTTGTTTTCTAGACACCCTTTTGTAATTTATAACGCCTTTTCAATTTGAATTTGACCATTTCCCCCACATTTGGTCCATTAATGCTCACTTGGTGGCATATTCTCATGAATCTTGCCCATAAATTTAGCCTTAAATGCCTGCCGCCCGCTCCATTTGGTCTCAAACCAAGCATCACATCATGAATAGTGACTGTAATGGTCACTTTCTAGCTGACCCACACGGTAGAGCAACTATCCTCGCGCTGTCACGGACCCTGTGACACTTCGCTACTGTGTGCAGTCCTGACATTGCGCAGCTCCCAGACATAGTAGTTTATAGTCCCGCACCTCCTTTCAGCTACCTGGAGCACTAATACTGTGCTTCTGTCAGCTAGTTAGATGGTCAGGCCACATGTGTACACCTTCAAATGACTGCCATTCACTTTTCCTGGGAAGAGTTCTCCATTTAACTTTACCAACTGCACTGTGCCACCATCTGTGATCTCCTTAATAACATACGGTCCTAGCCAATGCATTCTGAGCTTCCCTGGGAATTTATCGAACTTACTATCATACAACAACACCAAATCATTCACCTTGAAGGTGCGCAACTTAATATGTCGATCGTGCCAAGCCTTTTCGCGTTGCTTTTGGACCTGTTGGTGAAATCCAACCAAAAATCATTCTTCCTCGAGCTCCTCCAACTGCGTGAGCCTCTCCTCCAGGGCTTTGCAGTCCATCATACCTATGAGTGCTGCTATGTGCAGACTAGGCACATGTATTCCATAGGCATTACAACTTCTACTCCATAGACAAGCCTAAAAGGTGTCTGTCCCATCAGTTTCTTGCATGTCGTCCTATAAGCCCATAATACTGTGGGTACGTGCAGGTCCCAATCACTTTGTTGAGCATTACATACTTTGGTCAACATGGTCTCTAGTACTTTTTTGAACACTTCTACTGTCCTGTTAGCTTACGAGTGATACAGTGTGCTTTTCTGATGATACACCTGAAATTCTTTCGTCAGTGCGTTGATCGTCTTGTTCAAGAAATGTGTACCACGATCGCTCATCAAGATCTTCAGACATCCAAATCGCATCAATACATGTTCAAAAAGAAACTTCGCAGCTGTCATGGCCATGCAATCCTTTACCGGCTACACTTCTGCCCAACGAGTCAGGTACTCTGTCACAGTGATAATATATCTCCTTCCTGTCTTTCCTTGAGGTTTGATAGGTCCTACAAAGTTGATTGCCCACTTTTTGAAGGGCTGCTACGTCATTTGCAGATTCAAAGGGATCTCATCCCTCTGCGATGGTTTACCTATTCTTTGACATACATCACATGCCTTGCAATGTGCTTTTGAATCCTGATGAAGGGTCGGCCACCATAACCCTATGCAGAGAATCTTCTACGCGGTTTCTCTCCCTGCATAATATCCTCCCGCAGCACCCCCATGAGCGTTCGCAAGGATGTTGCTTCGTTCAAATTTAGGTACATACCTTCGCAGTATCTCATCATTCCCCATCTTATATAGGTTCCCCACAATGACAGAGAAATATGTCGCATGCACCACTAGTTCCTTCTTCTACTAGACATAGTACCCTTTCGGTGTAGTTCCAGTCATGAGAAAGTTAATTATATCCTCAAAATGTCCATCCACTACATGCACAACAAAGAGTTGCACGTTGGGTAATCATTCCTCGAGACTAGTAGGTTCATCTCCTGTCTTAATGCGCAATAGGTGATCTGGTCCTGCGTTGAATCATCTAGACATCACAACAACTTCAAAATCATATTCTTGGAACAATAAAAGCCATCTACATATGCGCCCCGCCAACACAGGCTTATTGACCAAGTACTTCAACGTGTAATGATCTGTATACATCTTAAAGTGACCTCATAGCAAGTAGTGTCGATACTTCTGGAGTGCATATACCATAGCCAGTCCCTTGCGTTCAGTGGTGGAATAGTTCTTTTCTGGTTTAGATAATCTGCGACTCGTGAATGCGATAGGGTGATCCAAGCCTTCTCGACCATCCTGTGTTAGTACTGCCCCCAACGCTATACTCGACATGTCAACATGGACATGAAACTCTTTCTTCCAGTTCAGGAAGACCAGAATCGACACAATAACCATCTTTACTTTCAATACATCCAAGCTTTTCTTACAGTCATCGTTCCAGCAGAACGTGACATCCTTTTTCAACAGCTTTTCCATTGGCACGGTGATCTAGGCATAGCATTTGATGGACTTCCTGTAGTACCACGTATGCCCCAGAGTAGAGCGCAATTGTTTCGCACTCCGTGGTGCTTCCAAATTCAGAATCACCGCGATTTTCGCGGGGTCTACCATAAACCCTTGTCTACAAACCACATGCCCCAACAGGTTCCCAAATGGAATGAGGAACGTACACTTCTTGAAGTTGAGCGTGATTTGGTATCTTCGACATGTATTTAGCATCAAGCACAGGTTTGCTACATGGCACCTAACCAGCCCAAATACAATCTAGTCATCAAAATAGACCTCCACGAACTTATGAATATATTCCCTGAATGCCGCAAAAAATACGCGTGAAAGGGTAGCAAGGGCATTCTTCAATCCAAATGGCATGACAGTATATTGAAAGCTACCCCACTCAGTCGTAAAGGTTATCTTGCTTCTATCCTCTGGCGCGATTTTGATCTAGTGGTACCCTAAGAACTCATCAGTGAAAGAATATGCTTCCTGACTGCCTACATTGTCCAACACCTCATCCGTGAACAGAGTTGGGAAGGGATCATGTACACATGTGTCATTCAATTTTCTGAGATCTACGCAATATCTTATTTTGTCCTTCTGCTTCTTCTCTTGTACCACCATCGGGCTTACCCAATCGGATTCCTCCACAGGCTCAATGATGCCTGCCGCAAGCATCTTGTCTAGTTCTATGTGGACCTTCTCCTTGTATTTCAGATTTAAGTGATACAGCCTCTGCTTAACTAGCTTCGCGTCAGGTTTTAATGTGATCTTCATTACCCCTAAATCTCTGATTATTCCCTTCAAATCCATAAACTTGGTCGGGAATAAGTCTTGATATTCGCAGAGTAATTCAGTGACCTTATCCACCATCGCGCCATCCCAATAGTCTCCAATCTTCGCAATTTTAGGTTTCGCCTCCGTACCAATATTCACCTACTTAGTCTTCACCAGCGTGGTTATGTCAGGGTTCTCAATCTGTGGTCCCTGAACCTCGCGGTGGCCTTCTGTCTCTGGAATGTTAATTTTCCATGGATCTTCATCTTGTTCTTCAACAGTTACATTATAACATTCCAGCGCGGAACTCAGCTGAGTAGCCCATTTAGGCTGAATCGATTCTACTAGATCCTGTGGTATCCTAAAGATGGTTGCTTTTACCTCTTGTAGCGCTTCATCAATATTGTCCCACTCATCCTCAAAACTAAAGGTCATCACGAACCCTTCATGCAGAACATCCCATTCACTTGTCTCGTGGTGGAGCTCTATTTCTATATATGCAACACAATGACCTTATCATCATATTACAATTTGGTGTAGTTACATCATATAACCGATTCTGCCATCGCTCCGTCTCCTCATCCGAATCCGAAGTATAGGATCTTTAGCGCTCCCATGCAATCCACCCATCCGCGGTAGGATTCACCCAGTCTTGGTTTTGCACTGTTATCTTATAGATGTAGTGTAAATCATCATCACTTTCATAGTCGTGCACCGGCTCCGTATAGCGCGATCCTTCAGTAGGGTCCAGGGGTATAATTACGCGTAGTGACTTCTTTTCAAAAATCATCTTGCGCTTCTTCAGATTAATCACCCCGTTCATGTCAGTGGCCCAATCAATTCCTAAGAGCACGGGGTAGGGATTGTTGTCATCAACAATCTCTATCACTTCAAAGTCTTCCAGCACGCTCGCTCCCTCAATATCCATGGTTATTCCTTGCAGTCGACCCATGGGTATTATTTTCTGCTAGTTTGCCATTCGCAGCTGAATTGGAGACCACTGCAGCACTGGTCACCCCATTCATTCCCATGTTGTTTCAGCAAAACATTCATATCTGATCCTAAATCTAGGATGACTTTATCCATCTCATATTCTCCGATCTGCGTGGTTAGTCTCATTTCTCTTCTCATTCTTGTCTTATGTTTTCTGATCTTCCTGACTACGCGTGGTTCTCTTGGCACGGTCCTAGCACATCTGTTAATGAGTTCCTGTAACCCTTTCACTACCTTACTGTTGCGCAGTAGCTTCATACATGTTTCCAGGAACGTTGTGAGCATAGATGGGTCCATCTCCGGCTTCGGTTTATCTTTTATTCCTGAAGTGGAGGCATCAGCAAAGCTCTTCTTAGCTTCCATGATGGTTTCCCGAGTGCACTCCAAATAAAACTCTGCTTCTTTCACTGGAGCTTTGCGAACCCAAGTACTATCTTCTGGTTGTTTTCCTTTGTCATCTCCCATCGCGATTCTACTTCGGAGCACAATGCTTACATTCGGATCTTCCTCGCACAGCTCAAACCTCATCATCTGCAGGTTCTGAGTCGGGGGAGGTGGTAGCGCTCCTTTGTCGCGTATCCTAGCTATCATTGTAGGACAATCTTCAGCCTCATGATCAAACAAGTTGCAATACAAACACGACGGGCGCATTGGATTTGTGCAATCACGGGCATAATTTCTTGGCCCTCTGCAATTGTAGCATATCAATTGTCCGCGACCTCTTCCAGGTCCTCCTCTGCCTCGGCCTTGTCCGCGCCCCTGAAATCCTGTTCACGCCATTCCTGCATTTTGATCAAGGGGTCACGTTTCGGCCTGAACTTTGTAGGTGGGAGTTCTATCCATCATTGACTCATAGATTCTACAAGTGCACTCATCGTGTCCAACTGACCTACAAAAGTTGCAGAACAACTGTTGCGAATTTTGCGTATACTTCTATAACAAGTGACAATTGTCCATGGCATTTTTTCCTGCTATTTGACAAATCACGCACCACAAAGCAGGTGTTGTGCTAGGTCCTGCTTGTGCTTCCAGTATTAAGGGCATCGGTCCTCTTCTTGCAAGGTAATTTGCAAAAACCAGACAGTGGTCCTTGTCATGACCCTGACCCTTGCATTCTACGCACCACACCTCTTCGTGCGCTTCTGGTCTAGCTGTCCTATCCTGTTTCAGACTCTGCATTTCAAGGCATAAATTCTTTAGCTGCGTGTGGATCTGTTGAACTCCCAAGTTGGGATCCTACATCGAGGTCTGATGTAGCCTCATAGAGATCTCTAAGGCCTTCGCCTGAGTCGTTATCTTCTGCTGCAATAGTGCACTTCTTAAATGTGGCATTGGTGAAGCTACAAACCATTCACGATGTTTCCCATCCATCAACTTCATATTAGCTTCGCGAATCATACATTTCAGCCTCTGATCTAGCTTCCAAGGAGTCTCTCCTGGTAGCATCATGATCTCTTTGAATCAAATGATCGACTGTGCTTCAAACTTCGGCCTGCTAAATTATCTGTTTAGCGCTGCTTGGATATCTGCGGTTTCTGCATTTGGATTATCATTGGAGTGCTTAATATACTAGGTCAATGCGCAGTCCTACACGGTGCTAACTAGTGTCGCTTTCTTTATATTTTCATCTGTAGCTCCTTGCGCTTCCCATACAACCCTTACCACGAACCAAAATTGGTCCAGATCCTCATTTCCCAAACCTTTGAACACAAAAAACTTCACCGTGATTGCCATATTGAATCACGGTGGTGGTGGAGGTGGTACGAGTGAAGATGGAGGTGATGGCGGTGAAGTTGGTGGTGGTGTGGGTGGAGGTGGTATTCGTGGAATTCTTTGCCTTATCAGATGGATCACACTTTGCAGTGAGACCTTCGTGAGCTCTTGCTCGTCCCCTCGCGGAGATAAAATCAAGGAGCTAGTTTTTGGTCCCTTACTTCCTTTGTTCCTGTAAGCTTTTCCACTTCGCGTAGCCCTGAACATTAAGGTAACTACATAACCCTCTTTTCACACTATAGCATTTTAATCCAAGTATTCAAAGACTTTACGTACTTACCTCGCGGTCCTTTAAGAAAGCATCGCTCTGCTTCGTTGTAGCTAACTGAGGTGTCAACCGCGAACTCAGTAATGAATCCTCCTATAATACAATCGAGCCAATGATCAACGGTTCATGCGATATTCTCCTCCGATGCTTCCAACCTTCGCACCAGCTCTGGGGTCCACACAATAGGACCGTCAAGTTTCCACCTTCCTTGGCTATCTGCTAGCTTCGCGATCCACTCGTATAGCTCAGTAGGGAAGGACATGAAGAAGATTTCTTGGATATCTGTGTACAGGTAGCAATCCAACAACTCTTCTTTTGACAGTCGTGGGTTCCTATTCTCCTATGCTGCGAACTCATGAATTCTTATGTCCAACCAGCCTTCAATTTCCCTTTTAGTTGGATTCCATTGATACAACATCAGACATCTCTATGCAAATTTCGATCTTGGCAACGGAACCATTTGTTGGCTTGATGATGCCTGACCCAGGTTTGGAGTTATTTAGACAAACAAATACCTACACTACTGACCATTTCAGCATCAACCCGCAGAGGGCGAACTGAAGTCTCACCCGAAGCAGTATGGGGAGATGTTGGAACCAAGTTTCCACACCCTTGAAATGTCTGAGGTGTCGATTTAGTCCAACTGTGCTTATCTTCACGTAGGTTACTTCGCGCACTATTCTAACCTTCAATACCCTCGCGATCTGTTATAATCGCCTTTTGCGTAGCCCTAACCAGGGGCTGAGATGCTTTTGCGCTGCCATATTTCCCCAATCTACACCGCGAATCTTACTTATCTTCTTACAGATGTTAGTTAACTTCGCGTAAATAGATATTATATCTTGTATTCACTTAATCAATAAAACCATATATATTCATGCATCATATAAACAATAGAAGTGAAATTTATACCCAATATATTCAATGCATAAAACAGGAAATAAATACATAGAATAGATATGAAACTTCTCTTTATTAATTCTCCCAACTGTTACAGACTCGACTCGCCCTGCGCACTCTAACTCTAGTTCCTTAGCTATCTAAGCTTCTCACGAGCCCAGCTTCCTGCAAACACTATGCATTCATAATTGACATGAGAGGTCCAATCCATCATCACCTTCCCGACAATCTCCTCTTCACCTTCAAGCAATAACCCAATACTCTCAACTCAATTCTTTATCCAGATCCATGGGATGAGATCCAGTCAGCTTGATGATCTTCAACTCCACTTCAGTCCTTGAGTCCACTCGGAGTTTCTACCTTCCACCTCTTAACTCATCATTAGGCGAATCTTCTGATCCAAGTGTCCTGCTTTGGACCAGTGGAGAACTGATCTGAAGATCCTCTACAACCGACATTTCATGCTCTATTGACACCTGCGCACTCAACTGTAGACTACTAGGTCTCTGTGCACTCAGTTGTAGAGCGTTCTCCTACTCTACGACCCAAAACTAGACTTTACACTTTAGATATGACTCAACACTTCATCCTTATCATTCTTATTCCATGATCTATTAATTGATACCTTAACTACTTAGAGCCTCACCCTATTTATACAATCCCATGGTCCGCGGACCATGGGTAAATCTCTACAACCGACATTATATTGAAAAATTGAGGGTGGACAACCCTATGACTCTTTTACAAACTACGTGCTCCGTGCCCACAAAATGCAGAGTCTTTACATCAGAGTTACAAATTTTGACCAAAATCTGGGCTCTAAGCCCCAAAACTTCCCTTGGGGGATCTTGCGCCCAACAGGAAGGAATGAGGTAAGATCCACCTGTTATCAGCCTTTTTGGTATTTATTTATCTCTCTAAAGATATTGTTAAATATATGCACAAATGGAAGAAAACTAATCAAATTCACCAATACTTGCAATGTAACAATGCCAAAATCAATTCAAGTAATCTATGAAACAAGCTAAGCATACAAGTACAATAAGAGGAACCTTTGCTGCTAGGGTTGGGCCCTAACCCAAGAGATTCATCCCTCTGAGTCAACTCAATGTTGGATCAAGGTAATGCTCATTTTCTTTAACATATCAAAAAATACATAACAGTGTTTTGTCACAATCCTTCAAATCGAAAGTTTTTAGTTATCTTGCATAAAAAATATGAATCCTAATGTGGATTTAGGCCTTCTTATTCATACAACTAAATTTGCTAACAACTTACTTAAATCTAGGGAAGCTTGGCTCCCAATCTCAAGATAAAATGGTTCTTAACTATCATTGGCTCGACTGCCAATGATCCTCATGACTCAGCTGCCCACAATTCTGAGTTGGTGTGATTTGATTGAGGGATCTTTGAATGAGTGAGGATTTAATGAGGAAGATCCATCTCCTATAATCTCTCCTTCTTGTCTCATTCGAGTTCCTTCACCTTAATTAGCCATAATTTTCTCCCAAAAACCTTCAATCAATGCACATTAGACCACTAGACATAACATCTTACGTTTACTCCTCTCATTAAGAAAAATATAATTAAAACACGTAAGGAATTATGAGAAGAGTTGATTTTAGTAAGCTTGGAGGTGTATTAAGGTCCATATATTTTACCCAATGATGAGACTCATCATCAACCCCTACTGAAAGTGTTGCTCATCCACTGATCAACTCAATCTATGTCCATGTCCTTCATTGCTTTGGTGGCTTCCCTAACATCCCATGCTTCTATTGTAATATCTTCTTCCTGTGAATATAATCCTACCTTCCTCTCTATCTCTTCCCACTATTTTCTTTCTTCTTCTTCTTTCCTTCCTTCCAACATTCCCAAAAGCAATGGTGGACTAAGCCTCAAGCCAATCCAAATGATTTTGAGTCTTTGTAGTGCCTGATTATACATTGGGGTTCTATTTAGTACCTCTCTCATTCTGTCAGGAGAATGATATTCTCTGATTTTTAGACTGTAAGGCAAGGTGTTCCATCTCCTTTGGAAATCTTGCTAGCTGTCATCTCCTAGCAATCTGAACATGTCTTCAAAGTGTGTGACTTCATGTTCTTGTACAGTAAGGTACCTTGGTGAAAGCTTGGGATCATTTGCAATGAGGTTGTGGGTGCTAATGACAACCATTGGGTTAAATTGTTTTGCTCTGATCATAAGGGGTTCTCTCTCCTATTTTTCCATTACCTTTTTCATCTCTGTATCTCTTGCCTCCTCACGATTCATCCACAATGCTAAAGCCATCAATTGCAAGTCCCCTAGCTTTGGATTTGGGTCCAACACATTTAAATCTGTCAAGGCCAAATTGTGTAGGTAAAACTCAGATATTTTTGCTCTATCTTCCAAGGTGGTTTGATCATAGAGATCAATGAATTGTCTATATTCTTGGAAGGGCATAGTTCCTCTCTATGCTAGGGTATTTATATGGAATTGTAGCCATTGCTCCTTGAGGTATAAGGCATAAGACTTTGCTGGCATCTTGCACTAGATTTCTTCCATGGACAAACTGGCCATAGTTGCCAATTCGCTTTCCCTCTCTTGTAGCTTCTTCCTTAGCCATGTGTTCTCATCCTCTAGCTGAGATTTGATCATTGCTTCTTTGTCTCTTATGATGCTCAGTTCTTTACCCATCTCTTGCAATTTCTCCTCCATGTGGCCTACATCCTCTACCCCTTTTGATTTGGAAATTTTCATCCACATATGTGTCCTTGCCCTCTATTTTTCACGTTGAAAAAGAATAGGGGAATGGAAAACTTCTGTGGTATCACCCTACATCCTTCAATGAAGTTGTAGTAGGAGATGAGGTTTGGTTGTGGGCTAGGTTCTCTTAGTTCTTGGTCTCCTTCCTTTTTTTCTTGTTGAGTAATTGCTTCATGGTCTCTTTTCTGTGTTTCCTTTATGTTTGACAGAGTTTCCTGTAGGATGGCCTCTGCTTCCTATAGGTCTGTCTGTGACTCATGTAGGAGACATTTTCCCTTTGATGAGGTTGACCTTGTGACAGGCCTCCTAACATAGGTAATTGGAGATTGGGGAGAAGCTTGTTTTGATGATCCTTCTCCTTCATTTTTCTTTATAGGGGCTACCTTCTCTTGTTGCTTTGGTGAATCCTCAATGACAATTGGAGTTTTGTTGGGGGTTTGAGGTCTTCCTTGTCTAATCCTAGTGCTCTTTCTTGTCCTGAAGTACAGTGGGGTTTGTCTTTTCCTCTTCCCCTTTGACTTGACAGGTGTACTTAGGGCAGTAAGAGCAGTTGCTGCCTCTTTCTCTATAGGCTCTAGGGATACCCTTGGTGGTTCTTCTTCCTCTCTGTCTTGATTTGCATACCTTTGTTCCTCCTTTTGTCCTTTTTCCAATTTTCCATTTTCTTTCTCATCCACTTCTTTGTCTCCCCCTTCCTCTTCTTCTCCTTCCTCTATTTCTTCACTTTGGTGATCTGTTTCTTCTTTTGTTTCCTCCTCCGTCTCTTCTTCATTTTCCTCCTCTGTTTCTTGTTCAATATCCTCCTGTGTTTCTTCTCCTTTTTCCTCTTTTGTTTCTTCTTCTCCCTCACTAGCAGTAGGGCTTCTGTCATATTCAATAGCTTGAATTGCTCCTTCTGCCTGCATATCTGTAAATGTTGTTCGTGCAATAGGGAGTCTTAATTTTTGTAGAGCATCCTCAAGGATGAGTTTGATCAACCCATGATGGGATAGTTGCTACTATTTTCCCTCCTGCACTTTGATGCTCATGTCTATCATGGATGGTAGAAGAATGTAGGGTATACTCAATCTGTTATGAGGAGGCGCGTTCTCTCCAAATCTCAGTTCTTGAATGAGTTTGAAGAGGTATCCATACACTACACTATATCTCCCATCACATGAAATATATTTGATGAGGTGGTAACTGACTTCATTCCAAGGGCATGGAATTCTCTCCCTTATAACCCCATTTTTGTCCTCTATTGGTTCTTCTCCTTCCAAAAAGAAACTTTTCTTTGAAATGGTGTTGTTTCCCTTGTCTTCTTTTCTCCATGGAAAACCTAGGGGGAGTGTAGTGATTCTACTTATAACCTCAGGGGTAATTTATATTGATAAACCCTTCACCACAACATTGGCATTGGTCCTAGTGAGGGGTATGAGTGAGAGGGAAAATTCTCTAGCCACATCATCATCGTATCCTCTCATCCTATCAAAGAACCGCATCCATTGATGCCTTGTCAAAAATTCCACCACAAGAGGATGCTGGTGGATCCTTGCTGTGTTTATGGGTTCTCTCTTGCTGAAACCTCCTGTCATCTTTCCTTGGTAATTGTAGAGGCTTGTGTAGATATAGTTGAAGAATTTTGGTTGGTGAGGAATTTTTTTATTTTAACATGGAATAAAATTCTTCTATCCTGAGATGCACTACAAATTATTAACCGAATTCAGGGTTTCCTTTCTTTTCAAATGGAAAACATGGAAGGTATGGCTTCTACCTCAGTTTGCCACGTTCTTGTGAGGATAACTATGATTTTACCTCCCTTAGTGTCCATTGAAAGCTATATAGACTGATTCCTTTGTATCCTATAGGCTTCCTGTAGGTTTCCTACACTGTAGATGTTGATTGTATCCTGTATGTGCTATTTCAAGAAGGCTGAGAGCAACCTCTTCATTCGATGAATTCTCGAAGTTTCTTTTGCTCTCTTTGTATGGGAATCAGTGTTTTTTTTCCATATATGGCTGATCATGTGGTGTGGTGTGCTGGTTGTCTAAGTACAAGCACCTCCTTT
This sequence comes from Pinus tabuliformis, assembly GCA_031772625.1. Lineage (NCBI taxonomy): Eukaryota > Viridiplantae > Streptophyta > Pinopsida > Pinales > Pinaceae > Pinus > Pinus tabuliformis. Next base: position 687,672,813 of record CM062819.1, read on the forward strand.
TGGACCATTGGTCCCACTATCAACCCTTTTTCTTTTGATTTGACCTTTTCCACGTGTGGAGTGGTCTAACTCTTTTCTTCTCGTCGACTAGCCAAAGGTGGCCAAGTTAACTGGCCACCTTTACTTATAAAACCAACTCTCACATAATCCTACAGGTTTGGTCATATCATAATAACGAGAGAGCATGAGTAAGTTGACATACCTGTGGGTAAGGTTCTTCCTTGATGATGCATGCTGGTGAGTGGTGTCTCTTTGCTGTGATTTTCAATCTGCATATTTTTCTATGTATTTTCCTCTTTTGATGCTTGTTCCTTTTGATGTGTAGGTGCTGGACCTTGTTGCTGGTGATCTTCTTATTGTTCTGAGCTCTGGAGGAGATTCTTCATCCTTGTAGTCCCAAATCTGAAGATGGCTGCAATCTCGATGGTTTCCTTTGTGGGATAGGCTGCTACAGGATTTCCTACATGATACCTACAGGATGTCCTGTAGCTGCTTCTTCCTTAAACTTTCATACTTTTTTTCTCAACTCTGAAGCATAAGGGATGTTGAAATGAGTGAAGAGGGGTGGTAGGGAATGGTAGATGAGAGATGTTGCCTCTGGGTATGGTTCCTCTTTCCCTCTTCTCTCTCTCTTCTGTTTTTTTTTTCTTCCTTTTTTTCTTTTTGTAATCTGTATTTTTTTTTGAATTGATTTCTTTGATGGATGCAGGGGTGACATTGTGATGAAATGAATGGCTATGGTGTGGTGGAGTAAATGGTTTTTCATCTAGACACTGGCTTGTGTCATCATCTTTCTCTCAAAATTTCCTTCTTGTGGTTTTCAAGGTCACTATCATTCCTACAAGAAACTCTTGTAGGATTACAGGGAATCCTGTAGAAAACACAGAGTTTGAGTGAGATGAGCTAGAGGGGTTTATAAATGGAAGATTAGGTGATATTGGAAGATATGATATGGGTGGATTAAAACATGGCTATTGTATGTCCTATTATCCTTCTCATGATGTGCTTATCCTCCTCTTGCTGAGCTGCAAAATAGAATTTCCATCTTTTGTATCTTTTCTCTTTTTTCTCTCTTTTTTTTTAAAACAACTAGTCTACCTCCAAGGAGGTTTTCATCCTATTTTCCTGCCTTGGGTGGCTCAAAAGAGGTTTTCACCCAGAGATTTTTTTTTTTTTTTTTTTCCCTTTTTTTTTTTAAAACACCCTTGGATCGCCTCAAGAGTTTTTCAACCCAACAGTGGAACACAAGTGCCTCATGGAGGTTTTCACCTAAGTCTCTTTATTTTTTTTCTGATTTTATTTTTTCTTTTTCTTTATTTTTTCTTCTTCAAGGACTTGGTGGGGTGGAAGCTGAGACTTGCTCCACCACCATCACTGTCTTGCTGATGCTATTGATGAATTCTTGCTTTGACAAGGGCTTCTTGTAGATCTTTAATATATACCCATTGACAAGAAAAGGGATAGCCTCTACATCAATGGTTCTTATATGCAAAACACCATTATCATGACACTTTTCTATTACATAAGGCCTTAACCATCTAGTTATTAGCTTGCCTTTAAAATCCTTGTACCGGGAATCATACAACAAAGCCCAATCACCTTCTTGAAACTGTTTGTCTTTTATATTCTTGTCATGCCAAATTTTCCTTTGAGCTTGAGTCACCTCTATGTGTAGGAGGGCCTTCATCCTAAATTCATCTAACCCATTCAGCTGGAGCAACCTTTCTTGGTGTGCCCTGTTGATATCCAGATCCAGTTGTGCTACCATCCTTAAGGTGTTGTATTCAAATTCAATGGACAGTAGGGCTTTCTTCCCATAGACCAGCTCATAAGGGGTGAAGCCAGTGGTGGTCTTCCAGGTGGTATTGTAGGCTCAGGTGGCCTCAACTAATCTATCTGCCCAATCCTTTCTATTGCTGCTAATCACCTTGGTAATAATTCCTTCCAGTGCTTTGTTGGTTACCTCCACTTGCCCATTAGCCTATGGGTGGTAAGGGGTGGATTTTTATGCTTGATCTTGTGTTGGCTTAACAATTTTTAAATCATGTGAGATGTAAATTGACTACCTTGATCAGTGACCAATTCTCTAGGGTACTGTTGAAGCCCCAAAAATCGGGTCGACAACAAGGGGGATACCCGCTCGGTCTGGACCTTGGTTGGCAGCTCCTTAACCGTTTGGTATAGCAGGTTCGACTGGGGATAATGGGACCAATTTCCCAATCTATGAGTGCGTGTGTGTAGAATTGGATGTTGCTGATCTAACAGTTCCTATCTAAGCTATTCTAATTCAATCTTTAATCTAATTCTATGCTATTGTAATCTAATAAACAACACATATAAATATATGTTAACCCGGGATGTAATTCTTCTATTATGTGATCTAAAGAGATTTCAAATAACAACTGGTAATAAAGATCATTCAGCGATTATAAGAAAGAAAATCAATTAAGATGAACCACTTAGCATAAAAAGTTAGATGAAACAGTTGTGAACAACATATCGCATAATGAGCTATTCATACATTAAAAATAAATAAATAGCTATTACTGTACAAAAGTGCCAAATGATAACTCAAGCATTCATGCAATAATACATAAACAACTAAAACTGTATATCACTTTAACATATAAGCAGAAATGGTCAAGAGATAAAAGTACCATTTATGACTGGTCCTACTCATAAGCTTCAAGCAACACTGATTTATCTCTCCTTGCTCTAACATCCACTAAGAGTACAGAATTGCAACATCAGTAGAAAATATCAAATGCAAACATCAACAAATCTTGATCCATTCATTCACCAAAACCTCCTCTGAGGGTGCAAAAGTGCATGTTCTAAGGACATGTTTTTGATAAATTTCTGGACCCTTCTCTAAATGCATGAGAAGGGTTTAAATACTACTAACTAAATAACTTAATTACACAGATTCAGGATACGGTTTAAATGACCGCCCTTTTTCTAAGCAAAACTATTTCTAAAAATTAAATCTAATATCTAACTATTTCTGCATTTGCTCCTTAATGTTGCGAGCATTCAATATTTGCCTGGGTAGAGTCGGCTGACTGTTTTCCGCTTTTGGTTGAGCTAAGCAAACAGAAATGGTAAGAGCTGGCACCATCTTTTCAGCAAAATAGATGATATACTCGAGAGTCATCCTCTGGCTATGTGGATTTACTGTGTATGCCCAGTAATAATCCAAGTTCCACTTGGTTAATCCTCGAATTACTGCTGCCTTTGCTTTCTTGCGTTCTCCGGGCTTACGAGTGACTGAGCAGTTAGAGACTTTGCTTTTTGAACAATTTTCTCAGTGATGCGCGATTTTAATCGCGCATCAGAAACTGCCTCCGTTCTTTGATCCGGGCCTTTCTGATGCGTTTTTTGCCTTTAGCGCCTTTTCTTTCACCAGGTATAAGCTTCAAAAATTTGTAAACATACTGCTTTCGTGAGCTTCTGACCTTGAGCGTTAAGCCTGTTGATATCAGCATTGTTCAACTACTCATTCAACCATGGCTGTGACTGAAAGATATGTAATGGATAGCTCAGCAGCGTTCTGCGAATCTGTGGCTCTGTTGCATGCGGTATCCACTTATGAGGGCATCTTTTCTCTGTCTCTGAGCATTGGAGCTTTACCCTTTTCCTTTATTGCCTCCTGCACATTGCTTGATGTTGTTTCAGTTTTTTGTTCCTGCAGTTCACACATGAGGAGAGAGTAATGATAATAAAAATCGACAAGAAAGCTTTAAGCTCTACGGATGTACAAAAACATGCCACCTGACATGAACTGACTCTTTGAAAAACACAAAACTGTCTTTGATTAACAACTGGCGTATCATTCATTAATTATTATTAAAGCGCGTACCCAATTTTTGGTTTATGGACAACTTTTCTTGAATGTTGAGCCGGGGAAATCTGCGATGGAATGTTTCTGCGATTCACATCGCAGCATCGCAGTATCGCAGTATCGGATTTCCGCACATTTCATTAAGATGTGTTATCGCAGGGTTTGCTCGATCGCGCTCATCGAAAGATCGCAGATCGCAGCATCGTAGTATCGTGGTATCGCGCGATCGCAAAATCGCGGATCGCAGTATCGCGCTATCGCAAAATCGCGGATTGCTATGATCGTTAAATGGTTATGTGTTTTTTAATGCGACATTGCGATATGCGATATCGCATATCGGATATCGGCGATTTTCTTTAAAGTTTTCCAATGTGAGTGTTTCTTAATGTATGTGATGCGATGGAATTCGCGTCGCACTCTCGCAGTTTATCATTTTACTCATAAGGAAATGTCCTAACATTCTTCGCGCGATGCGATGTTTTCTTAAGGAGTAAAATACATGAGTTTTAATTGAATTTTTTGAATTTTTACTAAGGGTCCCCACTTACCTAGTGTTATTGCTAATACTAAATAAGGTGGGGGGTTGTTGGTGGCCACAAAAATTGGCGATTCACTTGGATGAACCAGTTATCTCTGTTTATCTATTGAATTTTTCAAACTTCCAAAACAGAAAACTTTTCAGAAAATTAAACTTTGTTATGGAAAGATAGAGTACATTATGCTCTAACTATCAATGATATTTTGTTTCAACCACTTTCTACTCTAATTATTTTCTTCCTCAGGCTAGTCCTTGTATTTACATCAGCCATTACTTGGTCTTGTAAAGATAAAACAAAGTCTCCTCTGTAAACCAGTTTTAAATATGCTCATTTGTCGTAGGTAGAGCCTCTGCTACCAGTAGGCGTTTATAGCCTCGACAGGGTTACCTGTTACCCAGCAATGATCCTGTATCCTACTTAAGGTGACCTACAACTTTCAACGAAAAATCCATATCAACACTTATTGCTTTGATTTTATTTTTATTCTTAAAGAACAATGTCTTGGTTTGGTAGCCAAATTATGACACAGTCATTCACTTGATTTATAACTTTGCTGAACAAGCTGGCTCGTGATGAGACCCCTTGTCTTTTGATTGCAAAAATCTTGAGTCATTGCCCTGTTGTGGTGTACAGTATTGGCAAAGTCAACAAGCTATAATATCTGTGATAATGATAAGCCGGCTCGTGATGAGACCTCTCATTCTTCAAGATAAAGTGTATCCTTGGATTATTCCTCTGAAAGCTACGATTTCCTTAGTAGGGAGGAAGTCATTGTTTCCTTAAGATAGCTCTGGACGACAATAATAGAGTTTTTTGGAAATAGCTGTTCTACAGAGAATCTTTATTTTGTTATTGATACCTTTCATTGTACTGAGATAAAACAATTTCTTCACTAAAGGTTGCTTTCATCAAATTCTTTGAAGTTGAAACTAATATCATATCTAGGCTAAAGTTTTTAACTGTATCTGTCAATAATAAAGATCAGTTTTCCAAAATATTTGCTATTTATACAAGCGAAAAGTTCAAAATCTGAAAGAGAATTGGTGTCTTTTTCCGTAAATGCCTAATGTAACCATTCACAACTGGTTTTATTATGAAAAAGAAAAACAACTATTCTACAAAAATAGAAGAATAATCTTCTATGGAAAATATTTCTTGAGAATTTGTCCATTGACAGGCAAAGGATCCCTCTTACCTGCTAAATCCTGTAACACAAACGTTGATGGACCTACGACTTCAACAATCTGAAAAGGACCAAGCCACATCCTTTGAAATTTTGTATGTTTGCCCTTTTCTTCATGAGCCTTGTCCCACTTTAAAACTAAATCTCCCATCTGAAAATCTTTTTGGTCATTATGTTTGAATCAAAAGAGGATTTTACTAGTGCTTGATGATGAGCATGCGTTTTCCTAGCTTGTTCTCATTGTTCTTCTAATTTAATTATTTCCATTTGTCTTAGCTGTAAGGAGGAAGTGGGTACTTCATCAATGTATTGTACTAAAGACAAAGAGGGAATGGCTAATCGAGTCGGAAGAACCACTTCTTTCCCATAAACTAAATTAAAGGGAGAAGTGCCGATAGAAGCTTTTTGCGTTATCCGATCTGCCCATAAAGCGTATATCAAAGCCTTGTGCCAGTTCTTTTGATTTTGGTCAACTGTTCTTTTAATAATCTTGATTAGGTTTTTATTTGTTAACTCAGCTAACCCATTACCTTGCGGGTAGTAATTGGCCGAATATTTAAGTTTGAATCCTCTTTTAATTGCAAATTCAGTCATTGCATTTCCAGAAAAGTATGAAGATTTATCAAACATTAAAGCAGATGGCAATCCAAACATGGTAATTATAAATTGATCTATGAACTCAATGATATTTTCAGAATTAGCCGTCTTGAGTGGAACTGCTTCTACCCACTTAGTAAAATAATCTGTTGCCGTGAGGATGTATCTATGTTGCTTAGATGAGTGAGGAACGATCTCACCTATTATGTCCAAGCCCCACTGACTGAAAGGTTTCTCGATGTTTACCAGCTGTAGTGGCAGGGACGGCTTCTTTTGTCTTCTAGCAGTAGTTTGGCATACTTGGCATCTTCTCACGTAACTGTGCGAGTCTTTGAACAACGTGGGCCAGTAATATCCTGCGCGTAGGATTTTATGTGCAGTAGCATCTCCAGCATAGTGTCCGTTTGCTGGCCCATCGTGGAGTTCCTGCAAAACTTTTTCAGCTTCAGCTTTCTCAAGACACCTAAGAAGAACAGAATCATAATTTTTTCTAAAAAGAATATCATTTATGAGCTGATATTGTTTAGCTTTCAACCTCAGGGCTCTTTTCTTAGTATGATCAAGGTGTGAAGGAGCATACCCGTTCTTAAGATAATAAATGACATCAGCATATAATGATTCTGCATCGTTTAGGCTTACCTCACACATTTGTACCTCTTTAGATGGAATTTCAGAAATTTGCGATGCTCCAGCCAGCATTTTGCAGAAGCCTTGACCTCTTACAATGTTTGCTAGTTTGATCTCAATGTCATATTCCTGTAAGGCAGTAACCCAATTAGCTCTTTTCTCACCCACATCTTTCTGTACTAGAAGATTCCTTACCGCTGGAAACGGTACTATGATCTTAGTATGGGTTTTAAGTAAGAAAGGTCTGAAGTATTTGACCGCTTTGAAAATAGCATAAGCCTGTTTCTCCACGTCTGAATAATTTAGTTCAGCACCCTGTAAATTTGAGCTAAAAAACGCAATTGGAGCTTCCGCTTTTTCTTGATTTGCTTGAGTTAGAATCACAGCATATGACTTATCTGAGGCAAATGTGTATAAAATAAAAGGCTCTGAAAAATTCGGAGTCGCTAAAGATGGAGCATTAATAATAGCTTGCCTGATCAGGTTGAATGCTTCGTGTTCATCTTGACCCCATCTAAAATTTGAATTCTTTTTAATCATGGTTTGCAAAGGAGACATGATTCGTGAAAAATCTGGAACGAATCTCTTTACAAAATTGATTTGACCAAGGAAAGATTGCATGGCTTTTTTGTTATGAGGTAGGGATATTTTAGAAATTTCTTTGATTCTGTCGGGATCAATGTGAATACCAGATTTTGACACTATGAATCCTAGAAGTTTACCTTCACTTAGTGCGAAAAAAAATTTCTTTGGGTTAAGTGAAATTCCATACCTTAAACACCGTTGAAAGATTTGTTTCAGGTCTTTGAGATGGTCGCTTCGCTTCTTCGAGTACACTGTTATATCATCAAAATAAATTACTACAGATTTATTGACTAAACCTTTGAATGCGATATCCATGGCTCTCTGAAATGTGGCACCAGCATTAATCAAACCAAATGGCATCTTCCGATATGCGTATGTGCCCCATTTAGTTCTGAATGTGGTTTTCAACTGATCATCAGGATGTACCAACACTTGATTGTATCCTGAAAATCCATCCAAGAAAGACATTAATTCTGAGCCCGCCACTGCCTGCAGTATCTGTTCCATAGGTGGTAGAGGAAAATTGTCTTTTTGACAGGCTTTGTTAAGGTTCCGAAAGTCAATGAAGATCCTAATATCTCTGTTTTTCTTTCTAACGGGTACCATATTGGAGACCCATTTGGAATGTCTGACGGGAAAGATTATCCTGGCTTTCAGTAACTTATTGAGCTCAGTTTTTATCTGATTTTCTAAATTGGGGTGGATTTTTCTCAACTTTTGTTGGACAGGTTTTTCATTATCGATCATGGGAATAGTATGCTGGATGATGGAAGTGTCATAGTTTTCAGCTCATCATAATTCCAGGCAAAAACATTTTTATATTGTCTCAAAAGACGAATATACGCTAGTTTCTCTTCAGGGCTAGGCCGAGGCCTAGATTAATGTTTTGTGGTTTAACATCGGTCCCTAGGTTTACTAATTCGTAGTTCAAGGTTGAACTTTGGAGTTTTGAATTGGTAGACCTCTTAAACCGATCTTTCAAATCGTGCAAGTCTTCTAACTTGACCACCGACTTAGGTATAGCATTATTAGTGCTATTTTGTTGCAATTGTTGATCGTGCTGGTCTTCGTCAATTATTTGATTGGAGTAGGATCCTTCAGACATGAGAAAATTTACGATATCAGGATCGTCATTGAATACTCTCCAATTTGTGATGTTGTTAGGAATGGATGGTCTAAAGATTAATTCTATTGAGAATCTATCTGGACTAAAATATTTAGAGGGAAAAAGCTTAGAAGCTACGTTAGCCAAAAGGTCTGCACTTGCATTTTGGAGCCTGGGGATTGAAGAAATATTAAACGCTATGAAATGCTCAGTCAGATCTTGTACTAAGGATTGATAGTGTTTTAAATGACCCGATAAGCAATGTATAGTGTTATGTACCTGTTTAACCACAATCTCAGAGTCTCCAAAAACTTGAAGATACTTGACGTCTAACCCGATTGCTTTGTACAGGCCTTGAACCAAAGCCTCGTATTTTGCTGTATTGTTTGTGCAAGCGAATTCGAGTCTGCATGTGAGCATGATTTTATCTCCTTCTGGACTAATCAGAACACATCCTGCTCCTGCTACTTCGTTAGATCTAGAGCCATCAAAAAATAATTTCCAAAACAAAGATTTAATTACAGGTTTATCTAAAAAATTGATACATTTTGAACTATCAGTTCGAGAAAAATTTTCAACTTGGGACAAAACAGAGTGTTCTAAATAGGGTGACACATGAGCATTGAAATTGCCGAGGAAAGAATCTACCGAGTAATTGCCAATAATGCTGCTGTTATACGCTACTGGTTCATTTTCTCCCTCTAACTCCGTTACTATGTACTTCTGGTGTAGCTCTCGTTCAAATTTTATTTGATTCGGTTTACCGTTGTAGGGAAGCCACATGTGCGACCAGTCGGTTGCGAAGTATCCATGGAGTTTTTCTGACCAATCCCTGCTAAGAATTAAGCCATAGAATTCTGGGATATCGGCAACTAGAATGTCAATAACTTGACATACCTTTGGGTTGGATGACAATCTTGTGGTTACTTGATTTAGTTCGCCAATCACTTCGACTTGAGATCGATCTAGCTAAACTATGTGCATTGCGGATTTCTGTGGTTGAACATTTAACTTGGCACATATAGATTTGGGTAAAATATTCGATGAAGCACCGGAATCTACCAAACAATTGTGCACATTTTTATTGAAGATTTCATAAGTAAGGAGAAACAGGGAGTATGAGATCTTGATCTTCCTCCAATTAGGGTGATGTCATTTGGATCAATTTTATTGATCGCGTTAGTTGGAGGTCTTCCCATGTTATGGGAAGCTTGAGAAAGTACAGCGGCAGGCAAAGGTGCAACTGGCACGGCATGTAATTCTTTCATCATTATTTTCTGTTGATGTTTCAACTTGCTCAGTTCGTATAGGGTGATATTAGCCCTAGTCTTCTTCATGTCATCAATAATATTGTACTCCATTTCATCCGACACTATCAGTGTTTTAGATGGAGTCATTTCGTCTGTTTGGACTGGGCTAGTTTGAGTCGCTTTAGATGTCGTTTTCTTTGTTGCGACTTTATCCTTTGTTGCAGAGCTTGCGCTCTTCGGCTTAGGGGTATTTTAGGGAGGATCAAGCTGATTTTTGCTTCGTGTGCTAACTGGAAATACTTCTTGATCTTCTTCTTGTGGGAGGATGAAATCCCACATTCCTTGTAATTCCACAACTTCTTCGTCATCAGTCTGCCCTTCAGTGGCAATTTCCTCTTCCTCTTCCTCGGATTCAACATTTGAAATGGCATTGGGTGGCTTTGCATCCATTGAAGGACCTCTTTTAAAAGCTCTGTAGGGCTTTTTTGAAGAAGTTTCTGCTACTTGCTTTTTTATGTCGACCATTTCATTGGACATGGTCTTTAGAACTTTCTGCAATCCTTCCAAATCAAATGGATCTTTTGCTTGTTTCTTCTTGGAGTCTTCCTTGAAGGTGACTTTTTTGGATTTACGTTCCTCTATCGCAGATCTCTTTTCCAGGGCTATTATTCGTTTCTCTACTGCTATCGCTTCTTTCATGTTATCAGCTAAGGTTATTTTATTTGCCCTGTCCACGAAGATTGCTATGTTCGATGGTAGAGCGGTGATATACCATTCACATCGTACTTCTTCACTAGTTGGGAAGCAGTAGGAATTTTGTTGAACCGTAAATTGAAATCTTTGATAGGCTCTCTAGCTTCGGCTTTAAGATTAGATAGGTCATTGATTAACGTTGTCGTAGACCTGTCATCACCAAACTTGGTTAGGAATTGGTCCTGGAAGATGTCCCAACTTGTGATGGATCCGGAGGGTAATGAAAAGTACCATGACCCGGCTGTTCCTTGCAGTGTATAGGGAAAAAGCCGAACAACAACATCTTCATTAGTAACTCCATTGAGATTAATGGAAAGCATGAAGTTGTTTATGTGCTCTTCTGCTAGCATGCCTGCCTCGGGATTGAATTTAGGCAGCCATTTCTCAGGATGGGCCGGTATTTGACTCAAGGGTGCAGGCATTAAGACTGCCCCAGGGTTATTCCATGGAGACTGGGCCATTGTTGAACTGCTAACAGAGGAAAGTGCAGAAGATGATCCCTGTGGCTGGGAGGATGAGGATACTATGATTGTAGATGATTGAAGAGGGGTTGTGGGGGTTCCAGTGGATGGATGGACGATGATTTGGAGTGGAGGTGTGGATGGTTGACTTCGCGGTGAAGTAGTTGAGATGGACGATGTTGACGAAAGAGTCTCACTGTCAGACTCTTGCGGTGATTTCCTCGCTCTTTTCCTGGTGGGAAGAGGTAATTCGGTTGGCTGGACGCCAAACTTTTCACTCTTTAGCCTGGTCAGGGGATGAGCAGGGTTGTACTGCGAAGTCACGCTGCCTTGAGATTTATCAGACCTCTGAGGAGAAATGGAAAATCACTGAAGTTTGTCAATTAGGGATTCGACTTCAGGAAGTTCAATGGTAGATTGTTCTAAAATATCAGGGTGTGTAGCAGTGATTGATACTCGAGCGACTTCTGACTCTGGATTTAAATGTAATGGGGAAGTCGGGGGAGATGATGAGGGAAATTTACTCTCAGAATGGTATTCAGATTTGGATTTACTTTCCATTCATAGTTCAGGCCCTCCTTCTAGCGCCAAATATGTTGAAGCCCCGAAAATGGGGTCGACAACAAGGGGGATACCCGCCCGGTCCAGACCTTGGTTGGCAGCTCCTTATCCGTTTGGTATAGCGGGTCTGACTGGGGATAATGGGACCAGTTTCCCAATCTATGAGTGTGTGTGTGTAGAATTGGATGTTGCTGATCTAACAGTTCCTATCTAAGCTATTCTAATTGAATCTTTAATCTAATTCTATGCTATTGTAATCTAATAAACAGCACATCTAAATCTATGCTAACCCGGGATGTAATTCTTCTATTATGCGATCTAAAGAGATTTCAAATAAAAACTGGTAATAAAGGTCATTCAACGATTATAAGAAAGGAATCAATTAAGATGAACCACTTCGCATAAAAGTTAGACGAAACAGTTGTGAACAACATATCACATAATGAGCTATTCATACATTAAACATAAATAAATAGCTATCATCGTACAAAAGTGCCAAATGATAACTCAAGAATTCATGCAATAATACATAAACAACTAAAATTGTATATCACTTTAACATATAAGCAGAAATGGTCAAGAGATAAAAGTACCATTTATGACTGGTCCTACTCATAAGCTTCAAGCAACACTGATTTATCTCTCCTTGCTCTAACATCCACTAAGAGTACAGAAGTGCAACATCAGTAGCAAATATCAAATGCAAACATCAACAAATCTTGATCCATTCATTCACCAAAACCTCCTCTGAGGGTGCAAAAGTGCATGTTCTAAGGACAAGTTTTTGATAAATTTCTGGACCCTTCTCTAAATGCATGAGAAGGGTTTAAATACTACTAACTAAATAACTTAATTACACAGATTCAGGATACGGTTTAAATGACCGCCCTTTTTCTAAGCAAAACTATTTCTAAAAATTAAATCTAATATCAAACTATTTCTGCATTTGCTCCTTAATGTTGCGAGCATTCAATATTTTCCTGGGTAGAGTCGGCTGACTGTCTTCTGCTTTTGGTTGAGCTAAGCAAACAGAAATGGTAAGAGCTGGCACCATCTTTTCAGAAAAATAGATGATATACTCGAGAGTCATCCTCTGGCTATGTGGATTTACTGTGTATTCCCAGTAATAATCCAAGTTCCACTTGGTTAATCCTCGAATTGCTGCTGCCTTTTCTTTCTTGCGTTCTCTGGGCTTACGAGTGACTGAGCAGTTAGAGACTTTGCTTTTTGAACAATTTTGATCCGGGCCTTTCTAATGCATTTTTCGCCTTTAGCGCATTTTCCTTCACCGGGTATAAGCTTCAAAATTTTTTAAACATACTGCTTTCGTGAGCTTCTGACCTTGAGCATTAAACCGCCTGTTGATATCAGCATTGTTCAACTACTCATTCAACCATGGTTGTGACTGAAAGATCTGTAATGGATAGCTCAGCAGCGTTCTGCGAATCCGTGGCTCTGTTGCATGCGGTATTCGCTTATGAGGGCATCTTTTCTCTGTCTCTGAGCACTGGAGCTTTACCCTTTTCCTTTATTGCCTCCTGCACATTGCTTGATGTTGTTTTAGTTTTTTGTTCCTGCAGTTCACACATGAGGAGAGAGTAATGATAATAAAAATCGACAAGAAAGCTTTAAGCTCTACGGATGTACAAAAACATGCCACCTGACGTGAACTGACTCTTTGAAAAACACAAAACTGTCTTTCATTAACAACTGGCGTATCATTCATTAATTATCATTAAAGTGCGTACCCAATTTTTTGTTTATGGACAACTTTTCTTGAATGTTGAGCCGGGGAAAATCTGCAATGGAATGTTTCTGCGATTCGCATCGCAGCATCGCAGTATCGCAGTATCGCATTACCGCACATTTCATTAAGATGTGTTATCGTAGGGTTGCTCGATGCGCTCATCGCAAGATCGCAGATCGCAGTATCGCAGTATCGCGGTATCGCGCGATCGCAAAATCGCGGATCGCAGTATCGCGCTATCACAAAATCGCGGATTGCTATGATCGTTAAATGGTTATGTGTTTTTTAATGCGACATTGCGATATGCGATATCGCATATTGGATATCAACGATTTTTTTAAAGTTTTCCAATGTGAGTGTTTCTTAATGTATGCGATGTGATGGAATTCACGTCGCACTCTCGCAGTTTATCATTTTACTCATAAGGAAATGTCCTAACATTCTTCGCACGATGCGATGTTTTCTTAAGGAGTAAAATACATGAGTTTTAATTGAATTTTTTGAATTTTACTAAGGGTCCCCACTTACCTAGTGTTATTGCTAATACTAAATAAGGTGGGGGGTTGTTGGTGGCCACAACAGGTACCCAAACTTATAAAACACATTTTCCCTTAAGAATTCAACCACCTTTTCTTTTGTTGCTGCTTTGATGGCTTTGGCTTCAGCCCGCTTGGTTAAGTATTCAGTGCACACAATGATGTACTGCTTCTGTTTGGATGGAGGGTTAATGGGCCCGATGAAATCCATGCCCCACTTGTCAAATGGCTCGAAAGTCACTTGAGGTTGCAAAGGCATCTCATCCCTTGGGGTAGGTTTTCCCATCCTTTAGCACCGATCACACTGACTGGTATACCTCCTCACATCTTGGTGAAGAGTGGGCCAGTAATAACCATCTTGTAGTACCTTGAATGTTGTTCTTTTGGCTGCAAAGTGACCTCCACAAGGTCCATCATGACAGGCTAGAAGGATGTCGAAGACTTCCTCCTCCCTGACACACCTTCTCAGAATTTGATCCGGACCTAGCTTGAATAGATTGCCCCAATCCAAGTGAATGGGGCACTCTTTCTTATGATCCTGCTCTTTTCCTTGGAGGACAAGTTTGGTGGAAACTGTGTAGACACCAAGTAGTTTTCTATGTCAGCAAACCATGGAGAGAGAATTGAAATGGAAAATAAATGTTCATCTGGTAACTGATCATCAACCATTCCTTCCTCCCCTGTAGGAAAAGTCAATCTGGATAGAAAATATGCAACAACATTATCCTTGCCAGGCTTATCAATAATAGTTAAATCAAATTGTTGCATTAAAAGTAACCATCTAATAATCCAGGCATTTACATCAGGTTTATTCATCAAGTATTTAATTGTAGCATGGTCAGTATGTACAAATGTTTGGTAACCAGTAATGTAATGCATAAATTTATCAATTAATGCACAACAACTAGGAGCTCTTTTTCAGTCACTGTGTAGTTCATCTCGGCTTTCGACATATTCTTGTTGATGAAGTAAATGGCATAAGGTAGCTTGTCATCTATCTGGCCTAGAGATGCTATTATGGATTTGTGAGAGGCATCAACATGTATATGGAAAGGAAGATCCCAATTTGGGACTCAGAGAATAGGTACAATAGTCAAATTGTCCTTTAGGGTGTCTAAGGCTTCTTGATAACTTTCTGACCATAAAAAATCGGAGTCTTTGGCCAATAACCCAAATAAAGGAGAAGCTAAATTGCTGAAATCTTTTATAAATCTCCTATAATATCCGACTAAACCTAAAAAACTTCTAAAATCCCTCTATTTTTGCGAAGTCAAGACCCTTTTGATGATGGCTATCTTATTTGGGTCTACTTGCAGTCCTTCCGGGGATATTGAGTGACCTAGAACAATCCCTGTAGTCATCAAGAACTCACATTTTTGAGACTATGGGATAAGTTCATTTCAATGCATTTGTTCAACACCTTACCCAGATTAGAGAGAGCCTCCTAGAAATCACACCCATAGGGTGTAAAGTCATCCATATAAATTTCTACTGCATCATGGAATAGCTCTGCAAAGATACTCATGACTTCCCTCTAGAAAGTGGTAGGGTCATTGCATAGACCAAATGGAAGGACCCTATAAGCGAAAGTACCCGAAGGACAGGTGAAGGTGGTTTTATCCTGGTCCTCTGGGCTAATCTGGATTTGGTCGTACTCACTGAACCCATCTAAGAAAGAGAAATTTTTTTTCCCTACCTGGTCATCTAACACTTGGTCAATGAAAGGCAAAGGGAAATGGTCCTTCTTTGTTGCTTTGTTTAACTCTATGTAATCAACACAAATCCTCCACTTTCCATTTTTGTTTGGAACCAATACCAAAGGAGACACCCACTCACTATCCGAGATTGGGTAGATGAGTCTTGCATCCAACAACTTTTGCAACTCTTCTTTGACTATATCCTTGAGAGCTAGATTCATTCTCCTATGGGGTTGTCGGACTGGTTTGCAACCTTCTTTGATATAAATGTGGTGAGTACACACCGAGGGGTGCACTCCCATCATCTCTTTGTAATTCCAAGCAAAGGCATCCAAATTCTCTCTTAGAATATTACATAACTCTTCTTCTTGGTGTACAAAAAGAGGGGTTGATTTTTAGTGTTCTTTCAAGGCCGAATTCTATTGTCTTGACACAAGTATGGTTTGAATCAGCTAAGCATAGATCAATCCAATGGTTTTTCTTGGTTTCCTTCACTACTTCCTCTAGAGACAAGGTGTTGGGAGTTGGATTTTGGAAGATGTGTTCAATCAAATCATCTTCATCAGGTTGTCCTCCTCCCATGGCAGTTTCTAGGGTATAGAGTTGGGCGAAGTAGACTTCATCTTCTTCCTCCTCTTCTAGCCATGAAGGTAAGTCATGTTCTAGAGATGGCTGAGCAGGAGGGTATAGGACCAACTGCTTGGATAGATGCCCATTTTTTATAGTCATATTTCCAGCTCTGCAGCTGATGTAGGCATCGACAGTGGCTAACCAAGGCCTCCCAAGTATGAGAGGATAACCATTAAATTTTTTCTTAGGCTGGAGAACTAAGAAGTTTGCAAGGTACTCCCAGGAGTCAATGGAGACCATCATATCCTCAAAAATTCCCTCAGGGGCTACTATGGATCGGTCTGCAAACTACAAGACTGTCGTGGTCTTTCTTAATGAACCCAGGAGATTCAGCTTGAGCATGGTGTCCTTAGTCATTACATTAATGGAAGCCCCAAGATCAATCAAGGTATGTGGGAAAATGGTGCCATTGATGTGTACATCTACTATAGGGCTTCCAAGGTCTAAATACTTTGGGCAAATTACGTGTGCCAGCATTAAGTCGAACACTTGTCCAATACCATTAATGGTAGGGGTGTCTCTTTTTCGCCTCCCTGGATGTTTGAAACACTTATCTTTAATTAGTTTGTTGTAAATAGGTACATCCTTAATAGCTTGGAGAAGTGGGATTTTGACACATAGATTTTTAAATTCACCCAGAAGTTCATTCTCTTAGGGGTAGGCTAGACTGGATGAGTTAATCTTTGAGGAAAGGGTGGTGGATTCAATCTAGGCATAGTTTCCTCTCTTTTTTCCTCACTCTCCCTAGGTGGAGATGGAGGTTGATTATCTGGGAGCACTCTCCCAGATCTAAGGTTGATTTCGTGAATTTCCACAACATAAGCAGGGTAGGATGTCTCTCTGTTATAGACCTGTTGTGCCTTTCTATTGTTCGGGTTCAGGTTTGGTTGGGCAGGCATATGAGGTTGTTTAGGTGGAGCAGGGTATAAAAGCTATGGTTGAGTAGGAGGTGAAGGCAACAAAGCTGGAAAATTATTATATGGGGGCCTCCACTCCTGGGGTGGTGCATTCCACTGAGGTTGTGGAGGTGTATATGGATGAAATGGTTGGTTAGTTAGTTGGGAATGGTACTAAGGTGCAAAATACGAGGGAGAAGGTGTAGACCAGAAGGGATGAGTAGGGGGGGCCCAAGAGGGAATGGATGTGTTTTGGTTAGGGTTGTAATATGCATAGGATGACCCTTCCATGCCCTACTGGTATGGTCGAGGCCCATGAGGCCTCCTTTGATCTATGTAGCAGAGCTGTTCAATCATCCCTTCAGTTCCCTGATACACAACTTTTAGTCTAGGTAGAGAAGGGCACTTGTCTGTGGAGTGGTTTTCTTCACAGACCGAGAAAATTTTTATAAGGTTTAATGGAAATTCATTCCTAGGGCGCCTCCTTGTGCATTTGGGGCAGAATATGGATAATGATCTCTCTGCTTCCTCTTGATTTGCATAGTGTCCATCTGTAGGGCAAGGGTTTGCAGCATTTCACTCTTAAAATTTCCCAACATGTTTCCAATTTCACGTTTTATGGATGTGTTGGAAGAGGATGAGCTAACCACTATCTGACTAACCCTACCCTTTTTCGTAGTTTCCCTAGAATGGTTCTTAAAAATGGTCTTGATATCTTCATAGGGTAGCTGGTAGATGTACCCTCCTGATAGCAGGTTTAGGGTATCCAGGAGATATTCCCTGATCCCCCTGAGTAGGACTATCTTAAGTGACTCGGGATCAAGTGTGCACCTTACCGTTTTATAGCTGAGATGGAATCTTTCCTCATAATCCTCTAAGGACTCATCATGCCCCAAGGTCATTCTAAAAATTTCCTCTTTGGTGTCTTTGGACCTACAGTAGTCCCTATACTTGTTGTTGAAAACTTGCTGCATCTAAGCCCAGGTACTGATACTATCCCCAGGTAAACCCATGAACCAGTGCAAAGTTGCATCCTTGAGGGTGGATGGGAATAATTTCAACTTTTGATCGCCAGTGGTGTAATCATAGGATCTGCATATGACATCAAATTCTAACCAGAAAGTATCTGGATCTTCTGAGATTGGGCCATGGAAGTGAGGAAGAGTAGATGGGCTTATGTTTTTCATCTTGGCATCTCCATTGGTTTCTTTGGTGGGAGAAACACCCTCAATTCTTTCTCTATCTCCTCTTTCATTTCTATTTTCATCCATTATGTTAGTTGGAATGGGTTCTTCTTCTTCCCCTATAGGCTCTTCAAAAATTTATGGTTGCTCGCCTAAGGGGTCCTCTAATTCACAACCACTGAAGAAGAGGGAAGGTCGGCTGTTTGAAGTAGTGGGGGTATTTGGTAGAAATTTTCCTAAGTTATCCCTATTCCTACGAGGCATGAAAGAAGTGTTTTTTTTTCCTTTCAGGCTTTATGACTAATTGCAGAATAGAAAAGAAAAACTGAATTGAAAGTAGTTGTTGAATGAAATCACTTGCAGAATGGAAAGGAAAGGAAACCAACTTACAACTATCTTGCAAAAATGAAACTAATAGTAGAACGAAAGAGATAAGAAATGGAAGAAAGAAAGCAGAAATCACATCTACTCAGACACCTTCCCGGCAATGATGCCAAAAAGTGATGAGCACCAGTGTTGTAGCAAGAATGCTACAACTCCTCGGGCTACCAACTTTACTTCATCAACCTGGGGTTCGTACAAACATGGAGGTGACAGTGTTATATAAACAAATAGATGCAATGGGTCCACTCTTATGTCACTACTCAGTTGGGTGATAAACCACTAGGGTTTCTGAAACCGACCTTCTATTGAGTTAGAAGAAGCTTGGTTGCCAATTGAGAAAGGAGAATTTTACCCTAATTGCGAGAATTGAAATGCTACCTACTGTAGTAAAGAAAGACTAAAATAGATGCTTAAAACAAACAAATCACCTAGCTATTTGTTAAGATACCTTGCTTCAAAAGAATTCTAAGCTAACACATGTGATATTCTAACTAACCTAAGCATGCAATCTAATCTAATCAAACACTTTACTATTGTTCACATGAATATGCATAATAACCTTTTTCTTTTATCTTTTTTGTGAAAACATGAATGCTAATACTTCTTGATTGTATGGTAGGTGGGTTAGGTGTGGAGAGAGATGGTTGTGATGGGTTATATGGCTTGGGAGGCAAGCAGGGGTCTTCTCCTATCTTTTGTGATGCATTTCTCACAAATTGGGCTCAAAACAGGCCACTACAGGTCATCCTACAGGGAAGGTGAGTGATGGAAGGCATAAGGCATAAAGAAGGCATAAGGCAAGGAAGTGGTTAGGAATCACTCATAACTCAAATCAAAGTTGTATGATGGTTGGATTTGCTCAACAAGCATGGCAAGCTGTCCTTGTGAAATGATAACTCGGATTATGGACTTAGTTGCTTTTGGCGATCATGGATGGGTAAGGTTAGGTTGACGTTGCTGGTATGAGGTCTTCATGCACTATTGAAACTCTTGCAATATACACATCATTGTTGGCATTTACCCATAAATCATGTCAAAACAAGAAAGGTTTCCAACAACTTAGGAAAGAAAAATTTCATTATTTATTTGCCTAGTTCATGCATGGAAATTATTGAACCCTATTATGAAAGAACCATGAAATCTAATACAAAGCTTAAGATAACATAAATGACAACTGCAACCTATCTTTTAAAACTGAAAGATGCTGACCTAATTAGCAGGAAAACCCTAAATTTCATAAGAACTAGAATTCTGTCTTTTTGGGATGAATGAGGGTTTTTCCTAAAACCATGGTCCCTCAAGGGAGGAATGAGGCAAGATCCACCTATTATTAGCCTTTTTTGTATTTCTTTATCTCTCTAAAGCTACTGTTAAAGTTATGCACAAATGGAAGAAAACTAATCAAATTCACTAATACTTGCAATGTAACAATGCCAAAATCAATTCAACAAGTAATCTATGAAACAACCTAAGCATACAAGTACAGTAAGAGGAACCTCTACTGCTAGGGTTGGGCCCTAACCCAAGAGCTTCATCCCTCTGAGTCAACTCAGTGTTGGATCAAGGGAATGCTCATTTTCATTAACATTTTTAAAAATATATAACAATGTTTTGTTACAATCCTTCAACTCGAAAGTGCTTAGTTATCTTGCATAAAAAATCCGAATCCTAATGAGGCTCTAGGCCTCCTTATTTATACAACTGAAGTTGCCAACAAATTCCTTAAATATAGGGAGGCTTGGCTCCCAATCTCAAGATAAAATGGTTCTTAACTATCACTGGCTTGGCTGCCAATGATCCTCATGACTCAGCTGCGTGCAACTCCGAGATGGTGTGATTTGATTGAGGGATATTAGAATGAGTGAGGATTTAATGAGGAAGATCCATCTCCTATAACCTCTCCTTCTTGTCTCATTCGAGTTCCTGCACCTTAATTAGCCATAATTTTCCATAATTTTCTCCCAAAAACCTGCAATCAATGCACATTAGACCACTAGACATAACATCTTACTTTTACTCATCTCATTAAGAAAAATATAATTAAAACATGTAAGGAATTATGTGAAGAGTTGATTTTAGTAAGCATGGAGGTGTATTAAGGTCCATATATTTTACCCAATGATAAGCCTCATCAGTATTGTATGCCATGTGTGGTTGTATGTGTGTGGTGTACACTATGTGTAAGTCTATGTGATTGAAGAGAAGCAAAGGCACTGAATGCATGCCTAAATTCGCAACTGATCCAGTGTGTGTACGGAAAGGACAAAGAACAAAAGTAGAAACAAAGAACTGATTGAAGGATACTTATGAATATTTTATTTCTGTTTTATTATGCATGTGATATATGACTCTAATTTATGATGGTCACATGTGATCTATGATGGTTTTGTTTTGAGCTAATCGGATGTGATATGTTTATACATGATGATTTGATCAAACAACTAGTTTGACTCGTTGTGGTAGGAAGTAAGCAAGATTGTAGGTGTACCTTATTAACAAGCTAACAATGAGGTATGATTTGAATTTATTCAATTTATTTTGAATCTAATGGAATTTATGTGTTTGGTATAGGAAATTATAGAAAATTCCCAGTTTGGGTGGTTGAAACTAATAGGAATAATTAGCAACAACGACAAAAGGATTGGAACAGGCAACGATATGCTGGTAAAGAATTTAGGAGCAGGGCCATTGTGGGAGACTTGTACCCAATAGTTTCCTTTGGTTTCCATGAGCATTCTATGACTGGTATGATGGTTTTGAGGAAGGTATATGCCTTGGTTTCTGGACCTTCCGACGTGAGGAAACCTTGGAAAGGGATGGATCACTCGGGAAAGGGGATGTCGGGAAACTTGGAAGGTGAGTGACTACACGAAAGGGGGTTACTAGATTTCCTGAGGGACTGTGAAGAAGAGAATGGAAGGTCATGGGATGGATTTGTTTTGGTCATTACAATTGCCAGATGGAATCAGATGCACATCGGGAGTGTGCCCAAGAACAATGAGTCGGTATTTGTTTACTGAGGGAACAAGTAGTGCTGGACATTGGATGTGGACCTTGATTTTGGCAGTGGATTATGAAATTCCTGGGAAGGAGGTGAATCCTCGTACTACTTTTGAGGGTGGAGGTGTGAGCCTCTAGACTCCCTTGTTGCGGATGCATGCATCATATCCTTTATTTGTTGGTTAGAGAAAATGTGCATATGTATATGTGTATATTATTGTAAATAATATATCGAGTTAGATTTATAAATCGCCATGGACAGTATGATTATTTTTTGGTTGAAGCGAAATTTCATAAGTGTATATGTGGTTGTTATTGTAAATACCATAATGAGTTGTGTTATAAATCTCCAGTAAATGGTATGATTGTCATGTTTTTATCAGTAGTCATCGTAAATAATTCAAAATGATGTGTTATATATCTCCATAGGTAGTATGTTTTGTTTTCAATGATTTTGTCAGTAGTAAGTGTCAGAGGATGGTGTTCCCCTATGGGGGAGGGGTCTATAACGACCCTAGGTTAAATTTTAATGTAATCAAGTTAATAAAGGAAAAATAATATAAAGGTCATGGGACATGTATTCCAATTTGAATGTTGGGAAAACTATCCCAGTGGGTGATCATTTTGGTCTATTATGGCTCAGGGGAAATTGACAAAGGCATTGAAAAGGAAAAGAAGCATTAATTGGCATTTATTTATGAAAATAATGGAAAATAGAAGAAAATAAAGGTGAAAGGTCACAGGTTGCATGTGAGGATGAAATTGAAGGAAAAATAGATCAAAATGAATAAAATAGAGGTCTCAATGGTAAAAAGGCTTATGAGGATCATTTCATGGACTTTTGTGAGTTCATATTTGGATCTCTCTCTCTCTATTCTCTTTATTCTCTCATACTCTTGCACACTTAGAGAATTATTGGAGCATTATATCATTGGATAAAGGAATGCTAAGGATAAGCAAGAAAGAAAAGGGAAGCAAGAATCAAGCAAGGAAAAGTGGGATCAAGTGGCTACAATGTGATTTCTTTGTAGGTATCGAGTTGCATGTATGATTTCCTTGCTAGTTTTGGCATGTATGCTACATGCATGTGTGTATTTGGTTCTCTTGTTGTTATTGGCATGGGTTTTTTCAGGTGTGACAATGGTTTCAGTCGTGCCTTTCCATTTCTGGATAGCCATAGTGCATTGGGGTTCATTCATTGGTTGAGCTTTGTGATGAGCCTCATAAATGGGTAATTATATGGGCTCATTTTACCTCCTAACCTAGTCAAATCAACCATTCTCTTAGCTTATTGGATGATTTTCTGATTATATTTATGCTTATAGAATGAGTTGAGTTAGTTATGATGCCATGTGGTCTAACATGTATTTAATGCAGATTATTGATGGATTTCGAGGTCAAAGACAAGGATCCAGTGGTCAAATGGAAGCAATAACTCGAAGTGGACAAAGGAGAGGACTTATAGGAGGGAATCCCCCCTCATTTATTACTCCTCACTTCGAATTCCCCTTCATTCAGCTCAGAGTACAAGCACCCGAATCATGCACTAGAAGGCAGCCGAGCAAGTGGAGGTTGATTGAGAGTTATCTCGAGTTTTGGGAGCCAAGCCTCCCTGATTTTAAGGAAGTTGTTGGTAGCTTCAGATGTATAAGTAGAGAGGCCTAGGGCCTCACTAGGGTCGGATTTTTTCTTATGTAAACTCTGCTCAAATTTCGAGCTTATTATTTTGTGACAGTTTCATGTAAACTTGCTATTTTTTTATAATGAAGATGGAATCCTTTTTGAGCTAGCACTGAGTTACCTCAGAGGGCTGAAGCTCTTGGGTTAGGGCCCAATCCAAGTAGCCAAGCTTCTCTTTACTTGTATTTGTATGGTTACTTCATTTTGTAGATTAATTTGTTGTTAGATGTATTTCTTTCATGGTTAAGAATAGGTTGCTTGTGATGATTTAATAGTTTGCTTCCATTTGTGCTTTCTGTAGTAGGTTAAGCAGTGATCAGAAAAGATTCAAAAGGCTAACAACAGTGCCTTGGCCTCTCTTCCTCCCTCTGGGACCATGATTTGAGGCAAAGACCGTCTTACTACCCCAAAAACACAGATTTTCCTCATTCATAGGACTTCTAGTGTTTGCAGCTTTTCAGTAGGTTAATAGTCCAGTTTTGCTTTGCTGTAGATCTTCTTTATCATGTGCACTTCCTGATTTGCAATAGTCCTTTTTCATGCTTTCCTTTCTTGCAGCATTTCTCAGCATTTCCTTTCATAGATCATAGTTTAGACTATTTTTATGCAAAACTTTGTTTTTCCTAGATGCACTCATTTCATTGTTTGCTTGATCTTCTTGGTTAACTATCAGTTCCTTTGCAGCAGATCTCTTCCAGCAGTAGGCCATCTTATTAGCTATCACATCCTCCATCTGATCCATGCCCTATAGGTCTCCCGAACCTCACCTCAATTCTGCCTTAGTTTCCTGCATTTTCCATAGAACTTCTTCCTCTCTCCTTGAGAAAACCCAATCATCTTTCTCTCTCCTGGTGGTTCATGGTAGACCATAGGTGCCCTAACACCTCCTTCCAACCTTCATCCACCTTTTTCACCCACTCTCACACCCTCAAAATTGATCTTGGCCTCCTCCTGTAGGCCTCCTGTAGTTTCCATGTTTTCCTCCTATAGTTTCCCTGCGTCCTCCTGTAGCTTTTCCTGTAGGCTTTCTTTTGAAGGCCGAGTGTGGGAAAAGCCTCAAGAATGCCACATAAGACCTCCTAGGACCCATCCACACCATCTTCCATCCTCCCAAGCTCCAAAACCACCCTTTAACACCACCTATTCACTGCCACACTCACACACAATAAATTAGATGCATGTCAAATTCACATAAAAACACATAAAAATCCAAAAATATGTTTTTTTCTTATTTACTTCCAGAAATAACATGGTTAGATGTTGTTTGCTTTCTTGAGTAGGTAATGGCATTTCTTTCATGGTTTTCATAGTGGTTTTGGCAAAAGTAGAATTAGCTTGTTAATTAGGGTTTACTAGTCTTTGCTTTACATTCCAGTCTTTCTCCTTTCTGCAATTATAATAGCTTTTGTAGAGTAATCCTTCTTTTCTTTCATCACACATAAAGCTTCTTCTGGAATCTATAGAAGTTGGCTTGAGCTCCTAGTGATCTCGCGTCGGCTGACCAAGTGACAACCTACAGTGAGAACTAGTACTTGTGCATACATCACTGACGCTTCAAAGTTTGTTACGAACTACCGGGTTGATAAAAGTAAAGTTGGCAGCCCAGGAGTTGTAGAATTCTTGCTGCAATACTGGTGCTCACCAATTTTTGGTGCCGTTGCCGGGGAAGCACCAGAGTATTCTGCGATTACTGATTTCTTCTATTTCTTCTTGCAACATTCTGCTAATAGTTTATTTCAGCAAAAGTAGACTAGTCATTTCCTTTCTTTCAATTCTGCATTTCCCTGCTTTCTTTTCCCATTCTGCAATTTTCATTTCGGCAAAAGTAGACTAGTTATTTCCTTTCTTTCCGTTCTACATTTCCTTGCTTTCCTTCTCAATTCTACAAATTTCCATTTAGCAAGTTCATTTCAGCTAGTTACAATTTGATTTGTTCAATCACAATTTCAGTTTCTGCAGGTACTATCAATGCGAGGAAAAGAAAAAAACCAACCAAAAAGATTTACTTTCAAGCCTCGTAGGAATAGAGATAACTCAGGAAATTTTTTGCCCAACACCCCACTGCTTCACACAGCCAACATTCTCTCTTCTTCGGTGGCTGCGATCAAGAAGAACCCTTAGGTGAATAGCCAGACATATTTGAAGAACCTATAGGGGAAGAAGAAGAAGAAAACATTCCTCTGGAGCTAATGGCTGAAAAAAAGAAATGCTAGGGGAAATGGAGAAGGAATAGAGGGTACCTTTCCCATTCGGGAGACCAATGGGGACACCAAAATGAAAAATATAAGTCCTTTAGCCCTACCTCACTTCCATGGCCTGACTACAGAAGATCCTGACACCTTATTGTTTGAGTTCACCGTCATTTTTCAAAATTATGACTATGCAGAAAACGAGGAAAAGTTGAAACTGTTCCCTTCTACCCTCAAGGACACAACATTGCGCTGGTTCATGGGGTTACCTGGAAATAACATCACAACTTGGGCTTAGATGCAACAAGCCTTTAACAACAAGTATTGAGACTATTGTAGGTCAAAAGATACTAAAGAAGAAATCTTCCGAATGACCATGGGAAGTGACGAGTCCCTAGAAGACTACGAAGGGAGGTTCCAGCTCAACTACAAAAGGGTTGGGTGTACACTTGACCCTGAGTCTCTGAAGTTGGTCCTACTCAGGGGAATCTGGGAAGACCTCCTAGACACCCTCCATCTACTGGCCGGGGGAGACATTTACCAACTATCTTATGAGGACATAAAGACTATTTTTAGAAACCATTCTAGAGCAGCCAGAAAGAAAGGTAGGGGGGGTCAACCCATAGCCAGTACCTCTTCTTCCAGTTCATCCATAAAAGGGGAAATTGGAAGCATGCTGGAATATTTCAAGAGTGAGATGCTGTAGACTCTTGCCATACAAATGGATACCTTACATATCAAAAGAAAGCAAGAGGAAGCAGAGAGGGCTTTAGCCATTTTTTGTGCTAGATGAACCAGGAGGCATCCTAGGAATGAATGCCCATTGAACTCTATATAGGTCTGTTCAGTATGTGAAGAAAATCATTCTACAGATAAGTGCCCTTCCTTGCCCGGTCTTAAAGCGGTATACCAAGGGGCCGAAGGAGTCACTGAAAAGATCTATTACATAAACCAAAGGAGGCCGCATGGACCTAGACCATACCAGCGGGGGATGCAAGGGACATCTCAAGCATACTACAACCCCAACCAAGTCACCTCCATACCTTCTTAGGGCCCCCTACTCATCCTTCTTGGTCCACACCTCCTCCTTGGTCCTTCACATCTCAATATCATGCCCAACAAGCCGCTCATTCATTTCAACCATATGCTCAGCCGCAACCTCAGTGGAATTCATCTCATCAGTGGTGGAGGCCCCAATACAACTCTCTTCCTGCTTTTTTGCCTCCACCACCTTCCCAACCACAACCGTTACCTTCTGCTCCACCAAGGAAACCCCAAATGCCTGCCCAGCCAAATCTGAACCCGAACAACAGACAAGCTTAGCAAGTGTATAGTGGGGAACCATCATGCCCAACTTATGTTATGGAGATTCAAGAAATCAACTTGCGATCTAGGAAAGTTCTCCTAGATAGCCAGCCTCCACCCAGGGAGGATGAGGAAGATAAAGAGGAAAGCAAACCTAAACCAAATCCACCCTTTCCTGAGAGACTATCCATGACAATCTAGCCTACCCCAGAAGAGACTGAACTCCTGGGAGAATTGAAACATTTATGTGTGAAGATACCACTTCTCCAAGCCATAAAATATGTACCTATCTACAATAGGTTGATCAAAGAGAAGTGCTTTAGGCATCCAGGAAGGCGCAAGAGAGATGCCCCAACCATCAATGTCATAGGACAACTATCCAACTTGATGTTGGGACAGATAATTTGTCCAAAATATCTGGATCCTGGAAGCCCAGTAGTTGATGTCCACATCAATGGCACAATGGTCCCACATACCTTGATTGATCTGGGAGATGCCATTAATGTGATGACGAAGGACACAATGCTCAAACTTAACCTCCAGGGCTCCTTGAGGAAAACCACGATGGTCCTGTAGCTAGCAGACATCTCCACCATGACCCCTGAGGGGATTATGGAAGATGTGATGGTATCCGTTGATTCTTGGGAGTACCTTGCTGATTTCTTAGTTCTCCAGTCAAAGGCAAAGCTCACTGGGTATCCTCTCATTCTGGGAAGACCCTGGTTGGCTACAGCCGATGCCTACATCAGTTGCCGAGCTGGGAACATGACCATCAAGAACGGGCATATGTCCAAGTAGTTGACCCTATATCCTCCTGCACAACCCTTGCTAGAACATGATCTACCTCTCTGGTTGGAGGAGGAGGATGAGGATGAAGTTTATTCTGCACCGCTTTGTGCATTGGAAATCACCATGGGAGGAAAACCGCAAGATGAGGATGATATGATTGAAAATTTGATTCAGAATCCACCTCCCAGTGCATCACCATTAGAGGACATAGTAAGAGAAACCAAAAACAACCCCTCAAATGATCTCTGTGTGGCCGACCCTACTTCTCTCGTGTCAAAAATATAGAGTTTGGCCCAGAAAGAACATTGAAAATCAATCCATCCCTATCTCCTTCCCAGGAGAAGGAGCTATGCAGCCTACTGAGAAAACATCTAGATTCCTTCGCTTGGAGTTATAAGGAGATGAAGGGAGTGCACCCTTCAGTATGTACTCATCATATATACATCAAGGAAGATTGCAAGCCAGTCAGGTAGCCTCAAAGGAGGATGAACCCCGCACTTAAAGATATTGTTAAGGAAGAACTACAGAAATTGCTTGATGTAGGATTCATCTATCCCATTTCTGACAGTGAATGGGTCTCTCCTTTGGTGCTAGTGCCAAAGAAAAATGGTAAGTGGAGAATCTATGTCGACTATCGGGAATTGAACAAAGCCACTAAAAAGGACCACTTTCCTTTACCTTTCATAGATCAAGTGTTAGATGGTCTGGCAGGGAAGAAGTTTTTCTCCTTTCTAGATGGGTTTAGCGGGTACAATTAGATTCAAATTAGCCCGAAAGACCAAGATAAGACTACTTTCACTTGTCCTTGGGGTACCTTTGCATACCGGGTCCTTCCTTTTGGTTTGTGCAATGCTCCAGCCACTTTCCAAAGAGCGATATTGAGTATATTTTCTGAACTGGTTCATGATGCAGTAGAAATATACATGGATGATTTTACTCCTTATGGCTCTAACTTTCAGGAACCTTTATCTAACCTAGGAAAATTTATGGATAAGTGTATTGAGATGAACCTGTCCCTCAGTCCGGAAAAATGTGAATTCTTGATGACTGAAGGGACCGTGCTAGGTCATGCAATATCTCAACAAGGGCTGCAGGTGGACCCCAACAAAATTGCCATCATCCAAAGGGTCCCACCTCCTCAAAAGGTGAGAGATGTCAGAAGTTTCCTAGGCTTAGCCGGATATTACAGAAGATTCATTAAAGACTTCAGCAAGATAACCTCTCCTTTGTTTAGCCTCCTAGGCAAAGATGTTGAGTTCATATGGTCGGAAAACTGTCAAGAAGCCCTAGATACCTTGGAGAGCAAGCTAATGACTGCCCCGATTCTCAGCGGCCCAAATGGGGCCCTACCCTTTCACATTCACACAGATGCTTCGAACAAAGAAATAGGAGCAGCTTTAGGAAAAGTTGATGAAAAGTTACCCTATGCCATATACTTTATAAGCAAAAACTTGTCAAAGGCAGAGTTAAACTACACAATAACCGAGAAGGAACTCCTAGCTGTTGTGCATTCCTTAAACAAATTCAGGCATTATATCACAGGCTATCAAACCTTTGTGCACACTGATCATGCTGCAATTAGATATCTAATGAAAAAGCCAGAAGTAAATGCTCGCATTATTAGATGGTTGCTTTTACTGCAGTAGTTTGATTTGACAATTATTGATAAGCCTGGTAAAGAGAATGTTGTTGCTGATTTTTTCTCTAGAGTGAATTTGCCTGCAGGTGAAGAAGGAATGGTGGATGACCAAATGCCAAATGAACACGTCTTTGCTATATCAGTACTCTCTCCATGGTTTGCTGATATAGCAAACTACTTGGTTTCAGCACAGTTCCTACCACACCTGTCCTCCAAAGAGAAGAGCAGGATAGTAAGGAAAAGCGCCCCTTTCACCTGGATTGGAGGCAATCTCTTCAAACTTGGCCCAGATCAAATCTTGAGAAGATGTGTCAGGGAGAAGGAGGTCTTTGACATCCTCCTGACCTGTCATGATGGGCCTTGTGGAGGTCATTTTGCAGCAAAAAGAACCGCCTTCAAGATATTGCAAGCAAGCTACTACTGGCCCACTCTTCATCAGGATGTGAGGAGATACACGAGCCAGTGTGATCGGTGTTAGAGGATGGGGAAACCCATTCCAAAGGATGAAATGCCCATGCAACCTCAAGTGACCTTTGAGCCATTTGAGAAGTGGGGCATGGACTTTGTGGGGCCTATTAACCCCCCTTCAAAGCAGAAGCAGTACATCATTGTGTGCACCGACTACCTGACAAAGTGGGTAGAGACAAAAGCAATCAAAGTAGTGACAGAAGAAAAAGTAGCTGAGTTTTTGAGAGAAAACATATTCTACAAATTCGGGTATCCAAGAGAGTTGGTCATAGACCAAGGCAGTCAGTTCACTTCCAACCTGATTGAAGACTTGCTCACACATCACAAGATCAAGCACATGACTTCCACCCCTTACCATCGACAAGCCAATGGGAAAGTGGAGGTCACTAACAGAGCTTTGGAAGGTATCCTCACCAAGGTAGTGAGCAGCAGCAGAAAAGACTGGGTGGACAGATTAGTTGAGGCCACTTGGGCCTACAACACAACATGGAATACCACCACCGGGTTCACACCCTATGAACTGGTCTATGGGAAGAAGGCTTTGCTATCAATAGAGTTTGAATTCAATACCCTAAGGATGGCAGCTCAACTGGACCTAGACCTCAGCCATGCATAGAAGGAGAGATTACTTCAGCTAAATGGATAGGATGAATACAGATTCCAGGCCCTTCTCCACACAGAGGTAGTTCAGCTTCAAAGAAAGATATGGAACGACAAAAATATCAAGGAAAATCAATTCCAAGAGCGAGATTGGGCACTACTCTATGATTCAAGATACAAATATTTCAAAGGCAAGCTGAGGAAAAGATGGTTGGGACCCTACACTGTGGAGAAATGCAATGACAATGGTTCAGTTCTGATCAGAACCATTGATGATGAAGCCATCCCCATGCTTGTCAATGGACATCGGTTGAAAGTCTACAAGAAACCCCTCTCCAAGCAAGAGTTCATTGAAGATTTAAATAAAACAGTGATGGTAGTGGAGCATGTTTTAGCTTCCACTTCACCCACTCACTGAAGAAAAGAAAAAAAAAAAATAAGGACTCAAGTGAAAACCTCCATGAGGTGCTTGAGTCCCATCATTGGGTTGAAAACCTCTTCCAAGGCGGTTCAGTGATGAAAAAAAAGAAGAGAAAAAATAAGATCCCTGGGTGAAAACCTCTCTTGGAGGTGCCCATGGCAGGCAATTAAGGTGAAAACCTCTTTGACGTGCCCTAGTTGTTTTTAAAATAAAATAAAATAAAAATAAAAATGAATTTTTGTTGTATTGCAGGTTTGCAGGAGGACTACAGGAACCAGAAGAAGGTGCCAAGGGAACCCTAACATTCACACCAGCACCCATCTCACCTTCTCCACACCTTCCTCCATCATATTTGGCATCTGTTTCACCCCACTATACTTTTTTTCCAAAACTGTGTTTTCTACAGGAGGCTCCTGTAGGAATTATAGAGAGCCAAAAATGTCTGCAGAAGGCAATTTGAGGGACCAGGAGAGCTTCATGAGGAACTTATCATCCCTCTTACCACCTTCAAGCCTCCTTGCTATCATTTCCAAGCCTGCATCACACCCCCAAGCATCATTTCTTTTCCTATCCAAGAAAAACACAAAAAAAAACAGTTTTCCAATATGAAAAAAACAAAAATAAAAAAAAAAGGAAAAAGGCACCAATAACCATACCTGAAGCTTACCTATTTTCCCTCCATCATGCATGACACCTCTGGCATTATTCTCGAGCTCCAAGCACAGGGAAAAGCTGAAGTTTCAAGGGGAGAAGCAGCTACAGGAGCTCCTGTAGGAATTCCTGTAGCAGCTGATCCCATAGAAGTCTAGCACCAACAGCAGAAGAGTGCACATCTGAAGGTTGGAAAGGCACATGCAGCCCAACTCCAGCAAAAGAAGACCCTTAGCTAGCAGAGACAACATGCATGGAGAAGAATGAAGGCATGCAGTAGAGAGAGCCACAACACCTCACAACAAATACACTCGGGTCACAGGTAAGTAACTAAATCACTCCTCTGTTTGCATTTGTGTAATTAGGAGTCATACGAAGGCAACAAGATGGTTGAGATTGAACAAGGGAAAGGTGGCCAGTTAACTTGGCCACCTTCATCTAGTTGACTCCACTCATTTGAGATGTCACCCACATGTGCGCATAGTTAACTCAAGAAAAGATGCCAAGGACAGGTAGTGGAAGAAGTGTGAACTCCGATGCAATAATGAAGGATGATTACGAGGAGGGGCCATGATGACAAAGAAGGTGGGGACCAACGATTAAAATATGGCCAACGTACACCTTGCCAGCTCAGCACTCATAACCAAAAATATCCATAAAGGGTAATAAGCACTCCTCCCCGAGCATTGTCACCACCTTTTCTTCATTCTCTCCTCGTAACTCAGCCACAACAGCCTTCTTGTGCCCCCACAGCCTCGTAACCACCATCCTGATTTCCTCCCTATATTTTCTCTCGACGTTTTCTACAGGAGCACCTACAGGAAATCTACAGGAGAACCTACATGAAATCTACAGGAGGGACAGCGTGCTTCTATAGGAGGGGCAGTGAGCCATTTTGAAGGGAGAAAACACGGTTTTTGGCATGAAATTCGGTCTGAAGAGGTAGGGTTCATGCATGCCCCCTATTGAATATCAATATATGAAGGAAGTGGTCTCCATTTTAGGGTGAAATCAGTCTTTAGGAGGGCAGAAAATACATAAAAAAAAATTTGTTTATTTAAAAAAAAACACAGTCTCCTCTGTTTTTATTTTTCTCAAAAACTCTCTCTCTCCACCTCAATATTTGTTTTGAAAAAAAAATCACAGGCAGTATGACAGGAGGGTTCATGAGAAGGGAGCCCACTAACTCCACTAGGCTCCATGCACATCCCCAAGTAGTGGACATATTCCCAAGAGCAAATTGGATGAACTTCTTTGAGAAATTCCGAGGGTTTGATGAGTAGATTGCCCAAGAGTTTGCTCTCTCTCTGATCCCTCACATAAGAACACATGCCACTATCACCAT
This sequence comes from Pinus tabuliformis, assembly GCA_031772625.1. NCBI lineage: Eukaryota > Viridiplantae > Streptophyta > Pinopsida > Pinales > Pinaceae > Pinus > Pinus tabuliformis. Next base: position 687,705,476 of record CM062819.1, read on the forward strand.
TAGAGGTCTCTCCATCGAAATAACCCCTGAATTCATTAGTAGGGTCACTACCCTTCCTCTTGGGTTGCCTTGGAGTAAATATGAAAAACCCATTGGCCAGGCTGCCAAGAAGAAATTCTTCCAAAATAATGAAACCCCTGTGGAAGATAAAAATGGAATTAGAAGGGCTAGTATACCATATCCCTGGGATGAGGTTAGCTACCAAATAATCAAATACATTTCTTGTGAGGGGAGGCACAACATTGTCTATGGTTATCATTTTAGAATCCTCCATGACTTGAGGTATGGCATGGATACCCCAACACCCCAAAAGCTTAGTATCCCTTATTTTCTCCTTCAGTCCCTCATTGACTCCAGCACCAAGGTACAAGCAGGAAACTCAGGGCAGTTAGCTCACCATGGCTTAATCAAACTCCTAGTGGAGGAAGCCCTCCATACCTTTACACTCCCTATAGCATGGGAAGTTTTCTGAAACATGACAGCTGAAGATGACATAAAAGCATTAACCTATGATGTCAGTCCTACTGGCAGTGAGGAGGAAGAATAGCAAGGAGGAGAAGATGAAGCCAGTGGTGGCAGAATAGAGCAAGAAAGTGAGAAGGAAGGAAAAGAAACAGAGGAGGGAAAAGTTGAAGAGACAGAAAAAGAGGCAGAAGAAGGAGAAAAGGAGGCAGAGAAGGCAGAGCAAGGGGAAGAGTCCCCTGAGACTTTGGAAAAAGAGGCAGCAGCTGCCCTCACTGCCCTCAGTACACCAGTCAAGCCAAAGCAAAAGAGAAAAAGACAGACCTCCATGTATTTCAGGGCAAGGAAGAGCACAAGGATTAAAACAGGCAAACCTCAACCCTCTTCAAAAGTTCCCATTACCATTGAAGATTCACCATCTGCCAAGGTGAAAGAGTCTCCCTCCAAGACACCTATCACATATGAAAGGGGGACTCCAAGATCTTCTACATGGAAGGGAAAGGTAGTACTACAGGACCCAAAACCAGAACTACAGGAGGCTGAGATAGTCCTACAGGAGACACTGTCTAAACTATAGGAGACCCAAAATCTTGAGGAAAGGATGGAAGGAAAACCAGAGGTGAAGGAAGAAGAAAAAGAGCTACAAGAACTTGACCCCGAGCCTAGTCTTGCCTCCTATTACAATCTACTTGAGGGAGGCAGAATAATCCCACAGAAATTTGCAATTCCACTGTTTTTCGAATTGGAGAAAGAAAGAGTGAGAACACACAGGTGGATGCAAATAGCCAAGTCCAAAGGGGTTGAGGATGTTGGCCATATGGAAAACAAACTCAAGGAAATGGGCAAAGAATTGAGTGCTCTCAGAGACAGAGAAGCCATCACAAGAAGCCACCTGGAAAATGAGAATGAAATCCTAAGGAGGCAGTTGCAAGAGAAAGAGACTCAGCTGGCATACATGGCCAGCTTATCCATGGAGGCATTACAATGCAGAACACCAGCCAAGTATTATGGCATCTATCTGAAGGACTAATGGCTTCAATTCCAAATCAAGACTTTGGCACAAAGAGGCACAATGCCTTTCCAAGACTACAGGCAGTTCATGGACCTGTGTGACCAGAGCACCTTAGAGGATAAAGCAAAGATGGCAGAGTTCTACCTACATAACATGGCCCTCATAGACATGAATGTGTGGGACCCCAATGCCAAGCTAGGGGACCTGCAATTAATGGCCATGGACTCATGGATGAACCATGAAGAATTGAGGGTAGAAGAAATAAAAATATTGATGATAAAAGAGCATAATGAGCCATTAATGATAAGAGCTGAGCCATCAGATCCTATGGCACTCCTTAGCACACACAACCTACTTGCTAATGACCCCCAGATTGCCCCTAAATATCTAACCAATCAGGTACAAGCCATTGCACACTTTGAAGATATGCAAAGGCTACTTGGGGATGACTGTGTGCATGCATGCATGAGGAGATGGAACACCTTACCTCACAGTTTGCAGATCAGGGAATACCATTCCCCAATGACGTTGAGGGAGACATTGGAAAGAGTGCCAATGTACAAGCGCTCCATGCAAAGGCTGAAGGTCAATTGGATTGGCCTCAAACTGAGTCCTCCACTCCTATTAGGCATGCTGGAAGGCAGAAGAGAAGAAGAAGAGGAGGAGCAGTGGAAGGACATAGAAAGAAAGGAAGGGTTCTATGGAGAACATGAGTAGACCACAGCAGAGGCCTGGGATGCTAGGGAGGTCACCAGGGCCATAAAAGATGAGGAGCTTGACTAGGTTGCTCAGAGGATGAGCAACACTTTCAGTAGGGGGGTGATGATGAGCCTCATAAATGGGTAATTATATGGGCTCATTTTACCTCCTAACCTAGTCAAATCAACCATTCTCTTAGCTTATTGGATGATTTTCTGATTATATTTATGCTTATAGAGTGAGTTGAGTTAGTTATGATGCCATGTGGTCTAACATGTATTTAATGCAGATTATTGATGGATTTCGAGGTCAAAGTCAAGGATCCAGTGGTCAAATGGCAGCAATAACTCGAAGTGGACAAAGGAGAGGACTTATAGGAGGGAATCCCCCCTCATTTATTACTCCTCACTTCAAATTCCCCTTCATTCAGCTTGGAGTACAAGCAGTCGAATCATGCACTAGAATGCAGCCGAGCAAGTGGAGGTTGACTAAGAGTTATCTCGAGTTTTGGGAGACAAGCCTACCTGATTTTAAGGAAGCTGCTGGTAGCTTCAGTTGTATAAGTAGAGAGGCCTAGGGCCTCACTAGGGTCGGATTTTTGCTTATGTAAACTCTGCTCAAATTTCGAGCTTATTATTTTGTGACAGTTTCATGTAAACTTGCTATTTTTTGATAATGAAGATGGAATCCTTTTTGAGCTAGCACTGAGTTACCTCAGAGGGCTAAAGCTCTTGGGTTAGGGCCCAATCCAAGCAGCCAAGCTTCTCTTTACTTGTATTTTTATGCTTACTTCAGTTTGTATATTAATTTGTTGTTAGATGTATTTCTTTCCTGGTTAAGAATAGGTTGCTTCTGATGATTTAATAGTTTGCTTCCATTTGTGCTTTCTGTAGTAGGTTAAGCAGTGATCAGAAAAGATTCAAAAGGCTAGCAACAGTGCCTTGGCCTCTCTTACTCCCTCTGGGACCATGATTTGAGGCAAAGACCCTCTTGCTGCCCCAAAAACACAGATTTTCCTCATTCATAGGACTTCTAGTGTTTGCAGATTTTCAGTAGGTTAATAGTCCAGTTTTGCTTTGCTGTAGATATTCTTTATCATGTGCACTTCCTGATTTGCAATAGTCCTATTTCATGTTGTCCTTGCTTTCAACATTTCTCAGCATTTCCTTTCATAGATCATAGTTTAGACTATTTTTTATGTAAAACTCTGTTTTTCCTAGATGCACTCATTTCATTGTTTGCTTGATCTTCTTGGTTAACTATTAGTTCCTTTGTAGCAGATCTCTTCCAGTAGTAGGCCAGCTTATCAGCTATCACATCCTCCGTCTGATCCATGCCCTATAGGTCTCCCAAACCTCACCTCAATTATGCCTTAGTTTCCTGCATTTTCCATAGAACTTCTTCCTCTCTCCTTGAGCAAACCCAATCATCTTTCTCTCTCCTGGTGGTTCATGGTAGACCATAGGCACCCTAACACCTCATTCCAACCTTCATCCACCTTTTTCACCCACTCTCACACCCTCAAAATAGCGGAAATTTCTCTCGGCCTCCTCCTGTAGGCCTCCTGTAGTTTCCCTGTTTTCCTCCTGTAGTTTCCCTGTGTCCTCCTGTAGTTTTTCCTGTAGGCTTTCTTTTGAAGGCTGAGTGTGGGAAAAGCCTCTAGAAGGCCACCTAAGACCTCCTAGGACCCATCCACACCATCTTCCATCCTCCCAAGCTCCAAAACCACCCTTTAATGCCACCTGTTCACTGCCACACTCACACACAATAAATTAGATGCATGTCAAATTCACATAAAAACACATAAAAATCCAAAAATATGTTTTTTTCTTATTTACTTCCAGAAATAGCATGGTTAGATGTTGTTTGCTTTCTTGAGTAGGTAATGGCATTTCTTTCATGGTTTTCATAGTGTTTTTGGCAAAAGTAGAATTAGCTTGTTAATTAGGGTTTACTAGTCTTTGCTTTACATTCCAGTCTTTCTCCTTTCTGCAATTAGAACAGCTTCTCTAGAGTAATCCTTCTTTTCTCTCATCACACATAAAGGTTCTTCTGGAATCTATAGAAGTTGGCTTGAACTCCTAGTGGTCTCGCGCTGACTGACAAAGTGACAACCTGCAGTGAGAACTAATACTTGTGCATACAGCACCGACGCTTCCAAGTTTGTTATGAACTACCGGGTTGATAAAAGTAAAGTTGCCAGCGGAGGAGTTGCAGCATTCTTGCTACAATACTAGAGATCACCACTTTAGATTGTCAGATAGTTTTGGAACTGGGTGATTTGGACTTAGGAAATTTCCCAAGGGCCTAGGAATCCCTTGACCATTTTTTGGGGGATTGTGGTAAAGCCTGAGGGTGGAGACAAGAAAATTCCTCAAGATAGTGGTGAAGAAATATAGAGGCATCCAATCTTGTTTAGGGCCTACTGATACCTTTACTGTTTTTGGTGGGATTTAGGTAAATACTAGTAGTGTATATTTCTTGTTTGGGCCTAGGAATCCCTTGATCGGTAATGGCGGGATTCGGTAAAGCATGGTTGTGTAGGTTCTTATTTTGAGCCAAGGAGTCCCTTGACCATTTTTGGCAAGATTGTGGTAAATCCTAAGCAATTCCTAGTTGTTTTGTTGTAAGACCCACATACATGCTTGGAATATAACAGAGGGGTGATTGGTGGAAAGAAATATTTGGCTCAACCCAATCTATCGTCGGGAGGTACGTGGAAGTCCCTAACTTGATTAGATTTTACATAAATTAATAAGAGCTCTTTTCTCTTGTATTCCATGAGTATGTATACTTGTTATCATGCAGCTTTAATGGTTGTTCTATCATTGCTATTATTATGGTTATATTTTGGTTATAATCATGGTTTCATGATGGATTCTAGTTATGGATCTTATCATGTTTTGATTTATAAATGAATAGTTATTGAATGCATGACATAACAGATGTTATGGTAGCTATTTTGAGAGGGAATTAGACCTTCTTTACGATTCTCAGATAAGTATCAAACCCCTATGTTCATATATACATTTATGAACTGTAGATTACATGTTCACCATGGTGGGAATCATCAAACTTGAGTTAGAGAAGGAGATGAATGAAACACTGCCTTTAAAAATGATAATGGATTGTATGAATAGTTGGTGATGCCTTTGGGTTGAAAATTGTTCCTAGTACTTTGTTATATACATCCTTTCCTATTCCAAATGAAGTACATGAATCCATTTGTATGGATTTATTAACTAGATATCCCACCACCAAGCACCATCATTATTCATTTCGAGCAGTGGTCAAATAATTTCCTAAAAAGGATATCTAAACACCTAGTTACAAGGAAACTACAAATTCTTAGAAAACAACTCAACACTTCTTTGAGCATGCTTGGAAGCAATATGGTTTAGTAATCTAGGATCCTTTAGCTACCATAATTATCCAAGATCTTTTACTTCTGTGATGTTGTTAGAATTGTATTTAAGAGAGCATAAAAGAACTACATGTGCATGCTTAAACAAGAGGAAACATGACAACGATCAGCAAATCATGAAAACAACTCATTTGGTAATGAAGTTCACCCAGTGTGGGCTACGTCTGCAGGCCCAGTGTGAAGATGGTGGAGGCCACTTCATATAATTTTGGAAATCATGATGATGTACATGGACTATTCTTTGTCATAACAAGGTCATATGCCCTCAAAAAGAGTGGCTTGTGTCTCCCAGAGACGTTCTCCCTACAATAATTCTCACTCAAAATGGGCTTCCTTTAGCATGAAAAACTAACAAGATCTCATATAATGTGGAAATGAGTATCCCCTAAACATAGTTACACAGGGATCTCAACAACAATACATAGCATGAAAATCTAATGAAATCTCACATAATATGGCAATAATGATCCCTCAACATAGTATCAAACAGGGTTCTTAAGAGTAATATATCATCTCAGCAATAATGAAAGGAAACGTAACATGACTGCTTCATGTACCTTCACTTTTGAAGATTGCCAAAAAATTAAAGGATAAAAAATGGACTGCACCACTGAATTTCTGGCATCGATTAGTGTAAAATTGACTATCCATTTGTCAAATTCTGACACTGTTAAAATCTGTGCCTTTAGGAATCTTTTAGATTCCCCATTATTCTCCAAAGATTCTTCTCCATGGGATGACTGGAGATTTTCTCCTCAAATGGCAAATTTGATCTCACCATTGCAATCTTAGCGGAATTTTGAGACTTTTGAGTATAAAGTTGGTTGCATTCTCACTCTGGCAAATTTCAGCCTCCAAGGGAATCTTTTAGATTCCTCGATATTATTCAAAGATTCCATGCTATGGGGTGCCTGCAAATCTCCTGCTTAGATGGAAAATATGACTTCACCATCACATTCCCTACAAAATTCGTGAAATTTGACTATAAACTTGGCATCATTCTAATAAGTGAAATTTTACCTCCCAAGGAATATTCACCAAGTTCAAGGTTCCACACCCTCTTTGCTTGGGCAAGATCCTGCCTTGGTCATTTTTCCATTCGGCTCACGGTTTTGCACTTCCAAGTTTCGTTGGTTGGAACTTCACTACTCTCTCTCTGTCCTCTGTCGATCCTCTGTTCGCTTCCCTTCCCCATGCAAATGAGAAAGGCATGTTTTGAAGGTTGAAGGGTGGCAAAATTTACAAAGAGCCCCACCTTGGCATTTTTGTTAGGGTAGAGAGGTAGAGGTGGGGAGGTCGCGGGTTCCAACCCTACCGACCCCCAACCTTGGTGAATTATTGTTTCGACTGACGTTAAAATTTACCATATGGTTTTTTTTAACCATAATTTTAAAAATGGTGAGATCAAATGTTTCAATGTAGGTCCAAACCGTAATGTTTGCAATGAAGTTTGTTTGGTGGTCACAAATAAATTAGCCAGAGGTTAATAAAGTTTGGCGCTTAATGTGTTTTTGGTTATGTTGTTTGTTTATAGTGGAACCGCCCGAGTGGCGGGCCGGCCCCATTGGGCCAGGCGGATTCAAATCCCACCGGTTCTGGCATTATGTGATGTCGTGGGGTGTGGCTGGGGTCATGACCTGCCACCCAGTTGAATGTATTTTCCACATGTGACAAGGGTGGTGGGGATTATGGCCCGCCCCCCATTTTTAATTATTTTTTTTCGATTTTTAAAACCGATGTGGTCATTTTTATTTTTGTCAAAATAAAGGCCAGTATACGATTTAAGTAGGCAACAATTTCGCCCGCCTAGTGGCTGGATTTCGCACGAAAGGTCTCGGCCAATTTTTAAGATCATTAAGCATGCGACTTGCCCAACTTTGACCAAAACTTTGACTAGTTCTATCTTCTTCATATGAACTTGGATTTGAATTTCGTCCACACTGCTGGAATCAGGGTGATGTGCACTTTGATTTGGTCCTACTTCGAGAAAAATCTGACCACTTTGAATTTTGAGCTATTATAAACCCTCTTTGACCTCTGAGTGTGTTTGGAGCCACCTTGATAATTTACTATCTTTGATAATCACCAACTGTGACCCCATATTTTTCAACATGTTTTGGAAAAGACCCAAGAAACAAGTTGATGCACAATTTTCTATGTTGGCAATGTTGCATCATCACACATATGGAAAGACTAAAGTGGTGTATCACATGGTGGTACATTTTCTTCATATGAACAACCACAACCATAATAGAAATTGTGATGAGAGTTTTCCATATATCCAACATAGCTATGATAGAGTTCAATAAAATTCAATTAGCAAGATTCTGTTTCAAATTCATTTTCGATTTTAGTCTTCATTGCCTATCAACTTAGCCAATTGACTAACAATTTATTTTGGTATATGTCATGAATAATAAGAAATTGACAAGGCATTCAATTTCAAATATAGGGATTGTGAGATTAAAATACAAGCATAAGAGATGCCACATCAAGATACTGAAAAAGCCAAATATTGACATGACAAGTGCCATATTCTTCCTTCATTCCAATGGGATCAAGTCCAGTTACATATGAAGAAATAAAGGTTACGTGGCTTGTATAGGAAACTAAAGCCTTTATGATATGATCCTTATACCATGCTTGAGAAAATTGAGGAAAATGGCTGTAAGTTTAGCTTTTTTCCATACCTATGTTTTCATACAATATTCAATGTGGATTTTTTTCAACCCTATTTTCTACCCTTACTAGTATATACCGAGTTATATCCTAAAGATTCAAAATAAATCCACCTACATGTTTGGCATACACTTGTAGTTGACATTACAATTGGATAGTAAGCATGCCATAGAAGGATGATAACAATTCCCTTATTTCATGTTGCTAAATAATAGCAACTCCCATCATAAGGAAATTGGTGAAATAACATTAAGTTTGCACACAAGTTTCCTCATCTATATAAGTAGTGAATGGGGATAATTTCGAACTAAGGGGGGGAATTTTTATATGTTCCAAGTATCAACTAACATTTGTTGAATATCCACTAGTCTCATTAAAATCTTTGGTCAAAAATTACAGTTGACTCCTTGTAGTTGATCCCTAACTTAGTTAACTCACACATTCCTTGAATGGGTCACATAATGGATCCTTCAATAAGGATTCTTGATTATCCTACATCCCTAAGAGAAAGGATGAATTAGAACATGTTAGGAGACAACATGGATAGTAAAAAATCCCCAAGAAAGCACCAACAACTTGACATCACGTCTCTTCCTCTTATTCTTCTGGTTGATAGTTAGCAAGCAGTATTTAGGTATTATGAGAAGTTATGTAACTATATTGTAATTACAACATAGCAGATAAGAAACCCAAACGGTTCTTCAAGCATGTATAAATGTATATAAGCATTAGTAGAAGGGTTTCTCTATATTTTATCATATCAATTTGACCTGCCTCTGTTGCTCAATGCAATTAAGTCTATCCAATCCTTACACCCTTGTTTAGGGTGTTTCTTATAGAATTAGAAGATCAACATTATGAAGTGACTCATTATTACATTGAAATTTTTCTCTTTTGGTACATTTCCATCAATTCTTTGATTACATATTCATCTCATTGGTATTATTGTTCATTAATTTCAATTAATTATAGTTGAATGTTTATTTCTTGGTTTTTTTACATAGTCTAACTTTATATTCTTTTTCCATAACCTGAATTAACTCATTTTGTTTATTATGTTGCCCCCTACAAGATATCAAATTTGATGGGAAATGTGCCATGTCCAGGATTGTGGGAATCGATGGGACATAATGTATTTTAATAATTCTACCAAATAGGATGGTAATACTTCAAGATGATATTTGAAAAATTCAATGTAGAGGTTTTATTCATCACATGGATCATTAGGTTGAAGCTTAAGGATATAAAAAGGGATCAAATGACAAGGTAATAAGTGGAAAAGAGAGGGTCTTAAGTTGTCTTATATGCATGGTTGGTTAGCTGCATTGTATGAACTAGAATAATAGGAAAAAAAAATAAAGGGATTAAATATTGCACACAATGTTTCTTAGCTACAAAGAAGATTCTCAAAAAAACTTTGGCTTCAAATAACACTAGCTAATGTTTTATAACTCATAATGTACTTAGTTAGTCTATGCAGGATTTTATAATCTAAATCAAGCCAAGCACTATGTTAAAATTCTCTATCCCTAGGAGGGAGATATATATGAATGAATTAGGGAAAGGCACACAATTGTATGGAAAAATGGCTTTAGTAAAGTGAAAGCTACAACCAATTGGGCCTTAGGTATCATAAATTAAAAGTAGACTTATTTTGAGGATGTTTGATTATCATTCATTGAACTGATGATAAACTTGAATGGTCGAATTATACTAAAGGTGAATGTATAATAATCAAGTAAAATCCATAAGAACAAGACAATATGGTTAGTAAGAGAGGCGGTTGTTAATTTGGAAGCTTAGTGACAAATTCTAGCCATGGGATGGGAAATTCTATTTTTGAGTTAAAGGCCACATGTGCATAAAAAGACGGGTTGGCACAAGAGAGAAATTGGACACCCATGGATGGCATTAAATACAAGTCAAGTGACACTAATTTGGACCTCATCATTATTATCATTCTTCTTCTTTCTTTGGTTTGGCTCACATAGGTTTGAGATGATTCATGGAAGTTCTCTTGCATAGGTCTACGATTGCAGGGTCCGAAGCTCACATGTGTGCTAGGGTTTTGGTTTTCGACTGTAGGCTTGTCACATGCTCTTTTCAGCTGCTACTACATGCATACCAACTCATTCATGTGATTGAAGCCTTTTAGATGCACGCACATCACATCATTTATGCGGTTGGGACCTAGGGTTTGGTTTTATCAATTGAACGTGGATTTTATCAATTGGCCACACACTTCTGAATCATGGTTTTGATTATTAACACTATTGGGTTCATCTTATGAATGTTGTTTAGCTGATTTTTTTTGTTTGATAGAATTATGGTTGAAGATATGGATCATTGTACTCTCTCTCTTGCTGAATCATTCAATGACAATAGAAGAATAATTTGAAAGGGTTTTCCCCGTAGTGGGTTCTGCCTTGGTCTTCGACCAATCCTGGTGTCTCTATGTGAATTATTTTCTTCTATTGTTCCTTTACGTTCTGGTGCAATGATCATGATGTGTTTCTTTCTATATAATTTCATATGTTGTTAATATGAATAATGATATGATGTTGTGGGGTGAAATTAATTATAATTAAATAAATACAATTATCTAAAGAAAAGAACATTATAGCCCTAAGATAATTTAATATGGTATCAGAGTTGGGCTAAAGAAAAGTCATTGAATATCAACCCTATAAAGACACCTTTGATGGAAGCAAGAGAATATGGAAGAGACCTAAAAGAATACTAGGGTTTGAAGGAACCCCTAGGAAATTTGGTTATTAGGGTTTGATGGATATATGAGGTTAGGGCTTGGAAGAAACCTTTGATTATGGCAAAGGTTTGAGATATCCAATCTAGAAACCCTAGAATGGTAATTAGGGGATTTTTGAGGTCTAAAATGGGCATCCTAAGAAAAAGTACAACCAAAATAAACTTTATAAGAATTAATAGGATTTAAGATGATGATGTCAACCATGGGGGATGATTCACCATTTTTGGGGTAAAAAAATAAAAAGATTAAAAATTAATAAAATAATAAAACTACTTTTTCAACTTGTATTTTCAACTTATCTCATTAAGGTTTTACTCAAATTTCAAGCATGAGTACTCGTTAGCTACAAAATTTAATTCCTCATCCAAGGAGTACCCATGTTGCATACTTTCAATGGACCCTGCTACACGGAAAATTAGAAATACATGAAAAAACGTGATTACAATTATGTTTTTCATGTATTTCTAATTTTCCGTGTAGCAGGGTCCATCGAAAGTATGCAACATGGGTACTCCTTGGATTAGGAATCAAATTATGCATCCAATGAGTGTTCCCGCTCAAAATTTGAGTAAACCCATAGGGAGATAAGCTGAAAATACAAGTTAAAAAAATAGTTTTTTCTTTTTTCCCTCTAAAATTTGATGATGTTAGCTAATCTTATTTTATTATTTCCACTATTATTTTATAATTTCCTTAGGAGGCCCATTTTAGACCTTAAAATTCCCTTAATTCAATGTGAAGATGTTCAAGCACTTGTGAGAGATTTGATGTAGCCCTAGATGTCATAGTCTCAATTAGGCCTTGATTATTAATGAAGTTGATGAATATGTTGAAGGAAACGATGTTATCTGGTCAATGTACAATCATGAATCTTGAAGGATAGTTCAAGAGGGATATGATAACCTCTCATTGAAGATAAGTACTTTTTCAATTTACGTTACTTCTTTATGTCTTTACTTTGTTTAGATTTATTGATTTGATCATTGACTATGATTCCTGCATGTATATTTGAGTATTTAGATGCTTCTAACCTCTTGATAAGATGTGATAAGTGGATCCTTCTTGAGGATCATCCGAGGTGCAATAAAAGATGGCTAATGCGGGAAGAGAAGAGCTAGTGCTGTAAAGTACGTACCTGATGAAGGATTGACAAAGTGCTCCAACTACCAAGGTTGAATAAGAAAGTGCAGAGGTATCTGAATACTACAAGGTATGTATGTTGTATTGTTTCAAAAGTAAGTTTGATTCATGGTACTTATGCTGAGATGGTGCACTTGGTATTAGACAAGTATCTTAAGTCATGGTAAAGCTACTTAGAAACATTGATTTTTGATATATTTGTATACTTGATATTTGGAAAAGTATCTTACATTTTAGACATGATGAATTTCTAGATTTTATGAAGCAAGCTAGATACATTATTTTTTTATATGGTGACTTGATATTATTGTTAATGCCTATGATAGTCATGATAAACATGATGATAGAAGTGTAACAATAAGATTGATATTCAGGCTCTTCATGTTGACCTTGTTTATGTTTTGAAAAGCTCAGTAAATTGGACAATTTGATAAATATTGATGCCTTGACCTTAGGGTTGGGTAATATGATAAAGATGTCATGTAGTGATTATAATCTCTGAAGTATGATGGTACACCTGTCATTTTCCCTAATCATATGACTCTAAATCTTGATGAAAATTTGATGTCATGTTCATATGTGATGATGTTAACATGTTATGACCATAATGGATATATGTTTTAGAACCTCATCTAACACTTTTTCTAATGCATGAAAATATCATGAAAGAAAGATTGACATTTTGAATGACGATGACTGAAGTGTCTTCCCATTCAGAGGAAGAAACTCTCCATACGATCCCTACACCTATTATAATTTGCATTAAATATATGGAAGATGCTTTACTATTGAAGTAAGATTTTTGACATAAATAGACAAATATATGATATTTTTGGTCTGCAACAAATTCTGGGTTGAGAAGAAAGGGTTTCCATTAGTCTAAAATATAATCACACAAAATCGGGCTTATTAGTGTGGTTATAAGTCTCACAACCACACAGAAGAAGGTTTATGGGTGCAGTTGTTGTTGTAGGTCACAAAATTGAAGCTTTATGTAAGAAATAAGGAGTGCGCCAGGAGTATGACAATCCTACAGATATGGAGCAAACAATAGAAAGTTATAAGAGTAGGGAAGTTTGAATGTCTAACTTACTATAGAGAAAGTGGAAGTTTTGACTAAACTTGTGTTTGCAGGGGACCAAAATATGCATATTAGTGTGCCATTTTGATTTGATAATTGAAACTAGTATATGATTGCAAGGGTTTGACAAGATTTACCTTATTGACTTAACTTAACATAGATGAAAAATATTGGCTTGGATATTTGATGATTCCTTATAACTTTGACATGATACTTGATAGTTCATAGATATGTTTTGGCTTATGGACTGATTGAACTCACTATGATAACAAATTAGGGTTTTTTTTTTCTAACTGATGGTTTCCCTTGATGACCGTGTTATGTGGGAACAATGACTTTCAGTGACTAATAATGGTATCCAATAGTGATTATGTATTGGCATCATTGGATTTGGCACATTAGTTTAAATATAAATTATTGTGATTCAGTATGTGGTGATTTTTATGAATTAAAGAAACTTATATGATTTGTCCTCGATTTATGCATTTATAATTAGTCACAAAAATGATGATCATAAGGATGACTTGATGAAGTCTTGCTTGATATTATATATTGACATCTCAAATAGATAATGTTGTAACCTAGTACTTGGATGTGAGTTCTACTTGGGGACTTGGATTGAAAATTTTGTCACAGTTATATTGGTAGAAAACTTTTATGACTTTGATATTAGTTTTGATTTGACATCTGAGGCTTGATAAGCTGACTTAGTTCATTTGATTGAAAACTTTTATGTCTTTGATATTAGCTTTGATTTGACATCTGAGGCTTGATAAGCTGACTTAGTTCATTTGATTGAAAAGCGTTGATTATTGTGAGGCTCAATATATTTGTTTGATCAGTATAATGTTTGTATATAACATTGTATGCTTTGAATAAAGCTTCTTGAGCTTGGTATGTCTCAATTAATAGTTACCTAGTGAAAGAAGGAAGATGGTCTAATCCAATCCTCAACTTCAAATTTGGTCCAAGGTACGACTTTGATTTTTTTTCTATACATTGATGGTATATTATTGATAGTAATTATTCTCTGATGATCAAAGTAAGATGGAGCTGTCTTTTGAGGATCGAAATGAAGAATCATGGCATGATGAATTAGTTTATGAAGTTTCAAAAATAAAATTTGTATCGTGACTCTATTAAAGAAAGTGGAAATGTCAATCCTTGGACACCTCGATTGAATTTCAAGAAGTTATGAAGAGATATTGTTGAACCTGACTTGACAACTAATAGTTGATTGTTGCATTGATGTTTCATGTGAACACCTATCTGTATATATATGATTTTTTCACTAAACAGTCTCAGTCAATTCATAATTGAGCCGCTCCATACACATTGGGTTTCCACCAAGCACACTTCGAGATATTTGCATGGGATGATCAATTTTTTATCTCGGATATTCTTCCTATGATATGTGACTGCATGGATGTACTGATGCTATTTGGGATTGTTATTGATAAGATGAGCACATCTGGGTGCTACATTAGTGTTTTCTCTCCCAGAGACAACCTTGCATTTCTTACAAGACCAGTGCCTAGGCACATCTAAATTCTATGTATCTCATCTGATCCTCAAGAAATCGAAGGCATGATATGCATCTTCCACACATAGCAATTACAAATATACAAATATACACATAACAACATGGGTTGGTTCCTTCATCCAAGGATATAAACCATGTATTTCTGGTATCCTTTCACATATACAACTCACAAGAATAAGGCAAAAACAAGTGGAGGCCGAGTAATCAAGGACTTACAGTTTAATCAAATTTTGTAGAATAATGAGAGAAGAGAAAGAGAATAATAACTCATCACATAAAGCTTGAAACATCAAGAGTTATATAATTATCTAAGCTAAAGATAGACAGGTGGATGTAAGAAGAGTGAATGCTATGATTTCAAGAAGCACACATTTAAAGATATAATCTCATACTAGCATACAAGAATATGTATTAACTAGTTAACACCAATGAATTTGTAAGAATAGAAGAGATATTTCTTACAGCTACAATTGCTTGAAATCAGAGAGGAAGTGCAAATATAATGGAATTTTAACAAAGGAACAACATACTATAATACTGTAATATGGGAATCACGGCTTTTTCATTCATATTCAGAAAGATGTAGATCTGGAATCCATACAACCTCAGAAGCACATGCAATTTTTTCCTTGAATTCATAACCTTTCTTCAATGTTTCTTCCTCCCTTTTATAATGAGAGGGAGGGTAAGAAAATTAGTTACAGATATATCTTCAAGTGGAAATTTACAGCCATTTGTATGAATGGTTGTCTCAGCATAATTCCTCTAACTACTAAAGCAGGTACATTCTTTTCTTGAAAGGAAAACAAAATAACAATACAGTGATCAAAACAACAAAATAGAATTAATCCATCACAACTGAAATGATGGTTTTCGGAAATATATTCATGCCACTCTTCTTTGCTGGAATTTGGTCCTGGCATGTTCCTTCTAAGTCGTGTTTAATCCTCTCTCGTCCGGTTCTAGGTCACTCTCAGTATTTAACAGCCTCTGACACAACTGCCAACTCGTATGCCCTTTTAACTTTATGTTAGATAATATCGGTTCCCTGAAAATTCTGGTGTCGTGTTTCATGGAGTACCTAGGAGGCTTTCGAATGTTGGCCTTTTAAAATAGGAACACCACGAAATAGGCGAGCCTGATTTCCCTTTATGTCCTTGGGAATACAACCCCCTTCCGCTTCTTCTTTTATGTGATCGAGGGCTTGAACCGAGCACTTAGTCCTTTGGGCGCTAAGGCTTTCAATTGTCGCGTGGGGGCCTTTTCCTTTGTTACTTGAAAAACCTTTAATAACCCCTTACAACACATCAGTTGATATTCCAAATGAGAAAACCTTATGAAATATAACCTATGAGACATCGCATCTGGGGGGGCCTTTTCTTATCGCAATCGCAATCCCGCATCTGGCGCTGAATACACTTTCCCTTAAGTTTTTTCTGCTAAGCCATTTCATTTGCTGATATGTGGGATGACGTCATCTTTGCCACATGTCACCCTATGAGTGGTGACACGTGTCATATGTAAATGGCCCCATAGGACCCCTAAAAACGCTGAAACCTAGTGACACGAGTCAATCTGCCATGTGAGCATCCGTACTGCCACGTGTCCTTCATACTACCACTTTTCATCCATACCTCCACGTCATTGGTGATGTCAGCTGCCATGTCTGCTCTGAGGACCAATCAGTGGTCACCATGTGGCCCCCTGGAGGAGAGAGGAAAAGGCCTGCCTGACCCTGTTTTTTCATGCTTTTCCTTTGTATTTGGTTTTCTTGGCCCCTTAGCTATGCACCACTTTATCGCGATATCGACAGTTTGTAGGTATTTTTAAGTTGAAACCCGGCTAATCCGCTGATCGCTGATGCCAGGTGGAGGAGAGGGAAAGTGGGCCGCCCGCCTTGGTTTTGTCGAGCGTTTCCTTTGTCAATATTTTTAGTCCTTTCCCAGTGATACAACATTATATCATAGATCGGCCCGCGCAAGTCTTTGAAGTTTTGGATTAAGCATGTGCCCTAGGATCATGCCAATAGCTGATTTGCGATTGCGATCGACCCCCCGAACCTCCGATTGTGGTTTTCCTTCCATACTTAGTCATTTTTTGTTTGTTGGGATTTTCCAAGGTAGACCATCAAAATGCTTTATCTTTTGCTGAAGGAGTCCATTTTTGGACTTCCATATACCATTGGAAATATCTTTCCGAGCATTACGTAATGGGGATGGTCTGATTCAGCTCTGAGATCTTCTGTGGCCAGAGAAAAGGCCTCCAAATTTCACTTCTCTTGGGAAACTTTGACCACTTGAAACCCACAATGCAGTGAGTGACAACATTGGCTCCAACTAGGGACAGTGCCTTATTGGCAAGGTGCTAAGGACCTGTAGACCAATAGTCCTTCCTTCCATTGGGCATGGAGCTATTATTAAACAAAATATAATTCAGTGAAAAGGACTTTTCTGAAAATAAACTGAAAAATTCAAATAACAATCTCAATATACACACTGGATATTTATAATGAGCAAGAGACATATATCTCTAATTCTGAAAATAAAATTTTAGAAACTGACCATTTACAGGTAGTTCTAGCAGTTCACCATCCAAGTTTTCATACATGTAGGTGTTTTTTCCCCTTTCTTCTTCAATCTTGAAAGTGAAGAACCAGAGTGGATCAAACTTCCCATGTTTTCCTTTGTCTTCTTACTTGACATCCCATTTGAGAACTAAATCTCCTTGTTGAAGAGGCTTCTCCTTAGCCTTCTTTTCAAATAGAGATTTCATCCTTTGGTAGTTTGATAGTTTGGTCCCCACCTGCTCTCTGTTCTCATAAAGCTCCACTAGATGATTCATTCTTCTTGTCAAGGCGCTTGGTTCTTCCTCAGCTTCTTGTAGTAACTTAGCTATCGGCATTGCTAATTGGATAGGGAAGACATCAACCTTGCCATATACTAGCTCAAAGGGTGATTTCCCATTGGATATTCTGGGTGTGACATGGTAAGGCCATAAAGAAAACTTTAGTTGAGAGTCCCAGTTCCTTTTTATTTCCAGTGATGGTCTTCTTTAGAGCTCTCACCACAGTTTTATTAGAAGACTCACCCAAGCCATTCCCTTGAGGAAGTATGTAGTGGAGTGTCAAATAATGATGTTGAATTTGTGGCAGAAGTTGGTGAACTTGATATATTTGAAGACCTGTGCATTATCAGTGATGATTTTAAAAGGACACCCAAAGCAGGACAATATGTTATCCTCCATGAATTTTATCACCATTGAAACAATACGATTCCTAGCTGGGATAGCCTCTACCCACATGGTGAAATAGTCAGTGGATTTTAAAATCCATTTGTGTTGGTCGCTAGAAGGGGGGTTGATTTCCCCGATGAAGTCAAATCCCCACTATCTAAAGGGCTCCTCTACATGGACATGAATCAGGGGGAGAGGAGAAAAATTTTGTCTTTCAACAAACAACTGGAATTTTTGGCATGACTTGACCTTAGAATAAACACCTCCAAACAACGTGGGCCAGTAAAATCCTGCCTTGAGGATTTTGTGTGTTGTTTCCTTCCAACTATAGTTTCCTCCATAGGCTCCCCCATGGAAATCTTCAATTACTTCATGGGTTTCTCCCTTAACCAAACACAGTAGTAATTCCCCCACCGGGTCCTTCCAGTAGAGCAATCTATTGGATATAATGTATTTTTGTGTCTGCAATCTCAGAATCTGGTATTTTGATCTATCTAATCCCAACGAGAATCTTAGAAACAAGAGGTAATGAACAATGTTCTTATACCTCGACAATCCCTCATACTTGGAATAAATCTTATGTTCAGTTGTTTTAATTCTGCTCTGTTCATCCTCTGGACTGCCCTCCTCTGTGATTAGGCTTATCCATAGAGCTTGGTAGTTGGATTCAGAAAAAATATTGGCCAACCCCTGACCTTTGATGAGCTTGGTAGGCTTTCTTTCCAACTCATATTTCTGTATTTTAGCTATCTATCTTCCCCTCTTTCCATTTTTGTCTCCCTGCACCAGCATGTCTTTGACTGCAGTCGTTGGGACAAGCATTGTGGTTTCGGATTGTAGTACATACATATGGAATGACTTCAGTGCCTTGACCAATGCATAAGCCTATTTCTCAAATATATAATAATTCATCTTAGCATCCTTTAGGATTTGGCTGAAAAAGGAAATGGGTTGCTCGTAACCTTCTTTATTTTTCTGTAACAGCATAACATCAATGGTATGTGGAGAGGCGAAAGAAAAGATGTAGAAGGGCACTCAATAATCGGGGCTGGCTAGCATTAGGGCCTCAGCCAAAGCTTATTTGATCCTTGTGAAAGAATCACGGGGGATGGAGCTCCACTTAACTTCATTCTCCTTCTTGAGCATATCTGTGACACCTTTAACTATCTCTAGATAGTTGGGTATCAATTGCCTTAAGAAATTTATCCTCCCCAAAAAGGCCTGGACTTATTTCTTGTTTCTGGGCAGGGGAATAAGGTTGATGGCTTTGACTCATTTAGGATCAATCTTTACTCCTTCCTGTGCTATTATGTGTCCACGAAACTGCCCCTCATTCAAGGTAAACTGAGATTTCTTCGGATTCAGAGAGAGGCCATACCTTTTTCACTTCTCGAAAGTGAGATTTAAATGGAGGATATGCTCTTCATCAGTCTTAGGAAAGACTGTCATGTCATATAAATAGACTACCACAAATTTCTCTTGCTTGCCCATGAAAGGTATGTCCATTTCTCTTTGAAATGTGGCCCCTGCATTTATCAACCCGAACGAGATGCATGTGTACATGAAGGTTCCCCATGGGGTGGTGAAAGTAGTCTTTCTTTGGTCTTTGGGATGGACCACCACTTGATTATATCCTAAGAATCCGTCCATCATGGACATTTTGGATGCACCTACTACCTTCTGCAATATATTATCCATCTTGGGCAGAGGGTAGTTATCTTTTATAGACACCCTGTTTAAATTCTGGAATTCCACACATAGCCTTATGTCTCTGCTCTTTTTACAGGCAGGGACTAGATTAGCTACCCACTTAAAGTATCTTAAAGGGACTATGATCTTGGCTTGCAGCAGTTTCCTTACCTCTTTTTCAATGGAGGGGATTAAGAGTGGGTTTATTTGTCTGAGTTTTTGTTTGCATCACTTCATCCCACGCTTCAAAGGAAACTTATGCTGAATAATATTTGTATCTAATGATTTCAAATCATCATAAGAACAATAAAATACATCTTTGCAAGTTTTAAATATATATAAATACCTCTTTCTGTATCACAAGGGGATTCCTTTGAACAACCTGATCGTTTGGGGTTCCTCCTCTAATCGAATGTTGCAGTCTTCTACCTTCTCATCCTTCTCTAGGTCCATTTGTTTTGACGATGTGTTGTCTTTATTGAAAATTCTTTCAAGTTGAACAAGTCCACGAGGGATGGTGTTCCCCTTTAGTTGAATTTTTCTTTTCCCAGCCACTGCGTCTTTCCACAGAGTGGCTTCTTGTTCTGCTTCTTCTTCTTCTTGATCGATGGTGGAGTGGGAAAAATCCCCAACGACTTCTATGAATCTTTTTGCCTACTCATCATCTTCGAATACCTGCATGTGTTTAATATTATCAGGTATTGAAGGCCCGTGTCTGAATTCTATCTCATATCTAAGGAGTGGACTCTGTGGGGGCCTGAAAGTTCTTGCAGCTATCATAATAATGTCAGCCATCCTATTTTCTTCCCTGGGCAGAAACTGGATGTTAAAGGCTAGGAAGAAATTATCGATTAAGTCCCACACTTCATTTCAGTATGTCCTCAGTCTGGGGTGTTTGGCCTGCCATTGATCATGGATTTGCCTTATGACCAACTCAGAGTCTCCGTAGACTTTAAGGCATTCAATATTCATATTTTTTATTGTTTGTATCCCAAGGATCAATGCTTCATATTCGGCCACATTGTTGGTCGCTTCAAACTCCAGTTTGAATGAGAAGGGTATCAGGCTACCCTTTGGAGATACCAACAATATTCCAACTCCATTTCCATATTTTGAGTTTTCTCCATTGAAGTATAATTTCCATATTTTATTTTCACCTGGTCGCAAGTGCTCTGAGTGCCCTGTTAGGTTTATTGATGTTTCCTCTAGGAAGATCTCATCCTCTTCTAGGAATAGACATGACATGCCACTATCTTTCCCATGCACCGGGGAGTACTCTCAGCCTTTAGTTGGGGTCACGGTTTTCACAAACGGGGATTCTCTATACAACCTTGTTTGCTCACCTCCAAAAGTGGGAATGGTGGCATAAGTTAGATCCAACTTGATAGAGCCACCTACCTTTGAACCCTAAGATCTGGATAAGAGCATTCCAAAACGAGGAGGTATATCAACCACCACTATATCCATCACCACACTTTTCACCAGGATCTGAGCCAAGTTTATCACTAGATCCTTTATCATACCTAAGAACTTGACTCTCTTGGAGTCAAAGGAGTACAAATCCTTGGATAGTATAGTGATTTCCAAGCCCAGCTGTTCCATTACTGATAATGGCATGAGGTTGTGTGAGGCTCCTGAATATAGCATGAAATTATGCAACAAAAGGTCATGGATCACTAAAGTCACATAAAAAGGTGTGGTAGAAGGATCCAACTCTTCCACATGCAACCCTAAAATGACCATTGGCTTCTCCTCCTAGAGGTTTAAAATATCATGGGCTGGTGCTGAGATAGAGGGATACATAAATTGAGAGACCTGAGCTTTATAAATAGGCTGCTTTAGAAGCTCAATAAAGGGAATATGATTTTTTACCTTCTCAAGCTCTTTCTGGAGATTGAATGTAGGTTGGACTTTTTCTGTACCTCCTAGCTCTGTTCCTTCTACCTTTCCACTCACAACTTTTGGCAGAATAGGTGTCTCTTTTTCTATATGTCCCTCTAAACTAGTTCTTTCCTCATTAGAGGAGACTTTTATCTTGGAAGGGTCAAGATTCAACTTACCGTTCCCTTTATTCAGTACGGGGGGAAAACTTAGGGAGCAACTTCCCCTTGTTGTTCTAATTCTCTCATCCTCTTCCTTGAAGATCTTATATCATACTTACATTTCGGTTGTGCTTGCATGAACTCTGCAAACTGTTTACAATAATAATCCATATCTTTCTCTTCTATTTTTCCTTCTCTATCATGACTGGCCTCTTGGTGAGCCATATTCTTAGATTATTCTTCGATAAAATAAGAATACAGATTTCCCAGCATCTCTTGTGTATTCGATGATTCTTCATCGGGACCATCTTCCAAGTATAAAAGATGAGGGATTTGATCAAGGTGTTCCTTTATTTCCCTTGGAAGTAGCTGTAGTGGAGGCCTTCTATATTGAGGGTTATAGCCCCGATTGTTGACTTGAGTGTTCTGTCTGGAAAGGTTCTTGTTCTCAATTTCAAGCTTTCCAACCTTTTGTGTTAAACTCCTGGCGAGTTTCTCCAGCTCATCCCACTTTGGGTCTGATGATTCTTTATCTTTTCCAGAGGAGAATGCCTCCTCTTTCCATCTTTTGGGTTCAGTAGTTTCTTGATTTACCCTTGACTTGCCTGCCGAGACCATATTGGCTTCCACTTCAAGAGCATCGGTCTGAAGTTGGTCTAGAGTGACAGGCTTCCTCTCTCTCAGGGAAAACCCAACATCGGACTCAAAAGCTCCCAGCAAAACCACACGAGCCACAGCTGGAGGAGGTTTTATGTCAGCAGGTAGGCCATTGTACTACTTATTGAATCTTTTGATAAATTCTGAGGTATCCTCCTTCAGATTTTTTCTTAGGGAATTAAACTCAGTGAGGAGGTAATCATGATCCCTCTTTTCTCACTATTTCTGGGCGAAATCATTTTCCATCTCTTCCCAGTTAGTGATGGAGGAATTGGGTAGATATTTGAACCATTTTCTGGCTTCTCCCTCGATATTTTGTATAACAAGTCTCATGACCACATCCAGGTGATCCACATCTAGGATGTGAGCAAAACAACTAAAGGCTTCAATGTGACTCTTTGTCATGTTATAATCTTCCCCATTGAACCTAGGAAGTTACTTTAGTTGGTTCTGGGGCATTGAACTCAGAGACTGAGGTAAATTAATAGGTGCATACTTATTTAGCAAAAATCCTGGGAGAGCCATCTCGATTAGTGGAGGGGGATTAAAATTTGCTTCAGGAACTGGGGTTGAGACCAAAATGGTTGGAGGAAAAGTAGGGTATGTCAGGGCCTTAGGAGTAAATCCTGATTAGCGAGCAACAACGGGCTAAGAATTGGAGGCAGAGGTGGCAAAGGATGATGAGATGGTAGTACAAGCAGGGGGAGTTTTCTCTTTCCTGAACTTCTTTGAAATTAACTTTTATGGATCAGATACTAATGGGGCTTTATTTTGGGATGTATCTGAGTGAGTATGAATCCTTTTAAAAGCCAGGGTTATTAATGATAATGATGGGGGTGTGGAGCTTCCAAGATGATATGAATGCAATCAGAAAAGACTTCGCTCACCAATACGAAGGGTGTTCAATTTGTCATATCTCGGGGGGGGGGGGAATCCTTCAATAAGCTCCCCGGCAGTGACGCCAAAAGATGTTGTCTCTCCCAGAGATAGCCTTGGATTTCTTACAAGACCAGTTCCTGGGCACATCTAAATTCTATGCATCTCATATGATCCTCAAGAAACCGAAGGCATCATATGCATCTTCCACGCATAGTAATTGCAAATATACAAATATATACATAACAGCATGTGTTGGTTCCTTCATCCAAGGATATAAGCCATGTATTTCTCGTATCCTTTCACATATACAACTCGCAATAATAAGGCAAAAAATAGTGGAGGCCGAGTAATCAAGGACTTACAGTTTAATCAGATTTTGCAGGATAATGAAAGAAGAGAAAGAGAATAATAACTCATCACATAGAGCTTGAAACATCAAGAGTTCTATACTTATATAAGCTAAAGATAGACAGGTGGATGTAAGAAGAGTGAATTCTATGATTTTAGGAAGCACACATTTAAAGATATAATCTCATACTAACATACAAGCATATGTATTAAAAAGTTAACACCAATGAGTCTGTAAGAATATAAGAGATATTTCTGGCAACTACAATTGCTTGAAATCAAAGAGGAAGTGCGAACATAATGGAAGTTTAACAAAGAAAAAACATATTGTAATACTGGAATATGGGAATCACCACTATTTCATTCATATTCTAAAAGATGTAGATCTGGAATCCATTCAACTTCAGAAGCACATGCAATTTTTTCCTAGAATTCAGAACCTTTCTTCAATGTTCCTTCCCCCCTTTTATAATGAGAGGGAGGGTAAGAAATTAGTTACAGAAATATCTTCAGGTGGATATGTCTGTATGAATGGCTATCTCAGCGTAAATCCTCTAACTACTATAGCAGGGAGATTCCTTTCTTGAAAGCAAAACAGAATAACAATACAGTGATCAAAATAACAAAATGAAATTAATCCATCGCAACTAAAATGATGGCTTTTGGAAATATCTTCATGCCACACTTCTTTGTTTGCATTTGGTCCTAGCATGTTCCTGCTAATTCATGGTTAATCCTCTCTCGACTGGTTCCAAGTCACTCTCAGTCTTTAACAGTCTCTGACATAGCTTCCAATTCATACACCCTTTTAACTTTCTATTAGACAATATCGGTGCCCTGAAAATTCCAGTGTCGTGTTTCATGGAGTACCTAGGAGCCTTTCAAACGGTAGCATTTTAACACAGGAAAAACGTGAAATAGGTAAGCCTCACTGCCCTTTACGCCCTTGGGAATACATCCCCCTTCCACTTCTTATTTTATGTGATAGAGGGATTCAAATGAGTGCTTAGTCCTTTGGGCGCTAAGGCTTTCAATTGTCGCGTAGGGGCATTTTCCTTTGTTACTTGAAAAACCTTTAATAACCCCTTACACCACATCGGACGATATCTCGAATGCAAAAACCTTATGAAATACAACCTATGGAACACCGCATCTGGGTGGCCTTTTTCTTATTGCAATCACAATACCACATCCGGCACTGAATACACTTTCCCTTAAGTTTTTCCACTAAGAAGTTGTGATTGCTGATATGCGGGATGACATCATCTTTACCACATGTCACCCTGTGAGTGGTGACACGTGTCACCTAGAAATGGCCCCATAGGACCCCTAAAAACGCTGAAACTGAGTGATGCCACGTCAACATCTATACTACCACGTGTCCTCTATACTTCCACTTTTCATTCATACTACCACATCATTGGAGACGTCAACTACCATGTCTGCTTTGAGGACCAATTAGAGCTTGCCACGTGGCCCCCTTGAGGAGAGAGAAAAAGGCCAGTCCATCCTTGTTATTTCATGTTTTTCCTTTGTATTTTTTTCTCAACCCCTCGACGATGCATCACTTTATTACGATATCAACGGTTTGCATGTATTTTTAAGTTGAAACCCCTACGATCCGCCGATCGCCGATACCACGTGGAGGAGAGAGAAAGTGGGTCACTCACCTTGGTTTTGACAAGAATTTCCTTTGTTAACATTTTCATCCCTTTCCCGACGATACATCATTTTATCGCAGATCAGCCCCCCCAAGTCTTTGAAGTTTTGGATTAAGCATGTGCCTTGGGATCCCGCCGATAGCCGATTTGTGATTGCGATTAGCCCCCCAAACCTCCGATTGTGATTTGCCCTCTATACATAGTGATTTTGATTTGTTGGGCTTTTCCAAGGTAGACCTTTAAAATGATTTATCTTTTCCTCCAGGAGTCCATTTTGGACTTCCATATACCGTAGGAAATCTCTTTCTAAGAACTATGTAATGGAGAGAGTCTTATTTAGTCGTGAGATATTTTGTGGCCTGAGAAAGGGGCTCCAAATTTCAATGCTCTTGGGAAACTTTGACCATTTGAAACCCACAATGCAGTGAGTGAAAACACTTATTATGAGATCTGCCATGATATTCTTGGATTAGAAATCCATAGATTTAAGAACAACTGAGGTTGAGTACAATGTTTTTGGCATGGCTAGTTGTGAGTCAAATTGAAGAAGCTCTTTGGAGATTTTTTTTAGTAGGTTTTGGATATGACAAAAATAGATTACAATGATATTGAGTGGGATATGATTGGTAGAGAATCATGTATATAGATGAGACTGAGATATATTCATATATTGAGATAGTGTTGTTGTAGGAAATAAACTTAGGGTTGTGGTTGTCACCTACGTGATAGGGAGAATGAATAAGTTATCCTTTTTGTGATATATATTTGTTTTAATATAATATTTGATTTGATGTCTTGCATGAAAAAGAGACTATTGCTATTGAGGCATTATGATTGAACTATTCAGTGAGTTGTTTAAACTAGTACCAGATATGATCATGATGATATGTTTCTCATCTACAGAGAGTAGGACTGATCAAGGGCATTGAGCTAACTCTCCCCCCCTGTTTAAGCTCCCACAGTGAGGAATTGAGATGGAGGGCTCCTTAGGTTGAAGGATCTCTAGATTATAGGGTCGTATATTTTTCTCCCCTATATGTAACCCATAAGGTAAGAGATGTTAGCTCCCCTATCTTGGTCTCTGCAGAGTATACCCTAGTTGGAATCATACCCACAAGTTGGGCTTGTTGGGAATACCACTCCCCATCTGGCGAATGAGTTGAGAGAGTGCTTGGAGGTGTACAACCCAAGATGATTATGTTGTAGGTGTTCTACCACATGACTCTTGACAGTCGTTTTTGGGAAGATCAATGGGCAATAGGATGAGTTTAGATGTGCTCCCCTATGCAATGACTCTTATTGATCGACATAGGGTGGAAGATGTTTGCCCCCCTATGGGATGAATTGGGGTGAGAGTGTCCAATAGGACCTTCCCCACAGTTATAGACATGAGGCGAGAGTGTCCTGTAGGGCCTTCCTCATTGTCATTTTGGGTAGAGACTGAGCTCCCTGATGTGGTTCCAAGTTGAGAAGGGGTCCCTCATGATAAGTTCTTTGATGTTTCCCAGGTGGTAGCATTGGGCTCCTCGCTGGTAGTAATTCTGGGTGGTAGTAGTGGCTACCTAATGGATAGATGGTGGTAGCTTAGGCTCCCCTTCGATGTCAAATTCTTCTTCTTTTAGATTAAAAAATGTTCAACATATGATTAGGGACAATCAAGAGAAAATAAGAAAAAAGCAGAGATGAACCAAGATGAACAATGACGACATTTGATGATCAGATACTTGAGATAAGATATGATTTGATGATAGGATACTTTCATGATTATATGATGTAGTTGGAGTTTCTCCCTAGTTGAGAGGGAGTGTTAATTTGACAGCTCAATGACAAATTCCAACCATTGGACAAGATTCCACTTTTTGAGAGCACCAATTTTGACTATTGAAGCAATCAATTTGGACAAGGGAAAGTGTATTTTTGAATTAAATCCCACATGTGCACAAAAAGATAGGTCGACCCAAACAAGAAACTGGACACCCATGTATGGCCATAAATACAAGTCAAGAATCTCATTTGGACATCATCATTACAATCACTCTTCTTCTTTCTTTAGTTTGGCTCGCATATGTTTGAGATGATTTGTGGAAGTTTGCTTAGACAGGTTCAAGATTGTAGGGTTTGAAGCTCGCATGTGTGCTAGGGTTTTGGTTTCTAATCATAGGCTTGTCACAAGCAATCTTTGGCTGCAACCGCATGCTGGTCGACTCATCCATACTACTGAAGTGTTTCAATCGCATGCACCTCACATCATCCGTGTGATTGGGACCTAGGGTTTGGTTTTATCAGTTGATTGTAGATTTCAATAGTTGGCCGCAGAGTTCGGCAGTTGACTGCAAAGTTTGACAATTGACCGCAAACTATGACAGTTGATTGTAGGCTTCTGGATCAAGGTTTTGATTATTAGCACTGTTTGGTTCATCTCATGAATGTTGTTTAGTTGATTTTTTTTTTGCTAGTTATGATTCTATTTGAAGATATGGATCATTGTACTCTCTCTCTTACTTAATAATTCAATGAAATGATTTCCCCATAGTGGGCTTTTTCCCTAGTCCCCAACCAATCTTGGTTTCTTTATATGTGAATTCTTGTATTCTATTGTTCCTTTGTTGTTCCCTGCAATGATGATGATGATGTTCTTTCTATATTATTGCATACGTTGTTTACAAACGTTGTAAATATGAATATCATTATGATTATGTGGGGTGAATTTAATATGTAATTTAAGAAATGCAATTATCTAAAGCAGAGAACAATATATCCCTAAGAAAATTTAATAGGGGCGGGGTTTGGTGTAGTGTAAATAAGTCTTAGAGGCCTTGTTAATTGATAATTATGTGATAAAAATTTTATTGCAAAAATAAATTAATTATTTTTTATTTGTGTTACTTTTTCTTCACCTTTAAAGGGATATGCAATGATCAAACCAAAGGTACAACCATGGAATCTTTGTTCATAAAATTATTATGAATACATTAATAATAATACAATACAAAGCATTAAAACATGATAAATCATCATCACATTAATAATAACAAATTTATATCAGTACATTATAAACAGTAAATAAATTTTAAGCCATAAATACATTAATATCAATACATGAATGTATTAATAGTATAAATCTCAAGAATACTGATATAAATAGCAAGAACATGAAAGCCCAAAAATAATATTATAAATGTCAACAATATTTTCATTTATGAAAGACATGAACAAAGTGAAGGGACCCACACAAAAGACCAAAACAATTACAAATGCAAGACAAAAAAAATAAAATAGTAACACTGGCATTGGAGCAAAGGAACATAAATGAAAAAAACA
This sequence comes from Pinus tabuliformis, assembly GCA_031772625.1. Taxonomy (NCBI): domain Eukaryota; kingdom Viridiplantae; phylum Streptophyta; class Pinopsida; order Pinales; family Pinaceae; genus Pinus; species Pinus tabuliformis. The sequence goes on from CM062819.1 coordinate 687,734,111, forward strand.
CATCTAAATTGCACACACGATTTAAAGAAGAACAAAATAATAGGACATTTTAAGACCAAAGATATACATTTTTCTACATAACAACATGTTGATGCCTCGAAAATCGCTGCAACAACATCGGGGAAACCACCCGGTCCGGACCTTGGTACAACTCCTTTTCCGTTTGGAATAGTGGCTCCGACTGGGGATGATGGGACCAGTTTCCCAGAAACATAGATAAATGGGATGGATGAGTGACTTATAGACTACTCTAGTGATAAGCTATGGACTAAAACTATCAGTAGGAATATAACAACTATAATCTATCCTGGGGTCTTATCAATCTCTAAAGCGTAGCGTTTGATGGTCTGTGCTTTTAGACAGGCATATAGATGACTCTGTCTCTAAACATAGATATTAAATTATTCAAGATTGCCATGCATAAATAATTACACAAAGCAATGACAGCAAAATTTCTACACTTCATCATTTATATCATTGTTACATGCATGTTTGAAAGAGAAAGCATATCATAAAACATCCAATAGTGGAATGAAATAACGATTTGCAGTTATAGCGCATACATATATTCAACGATAGCAAGAATAATAACACAGCAATTTATATAAGAGGAAAGAAGACAGATGCAGATAAAAGTACCATGTAAGCTGCTTAACAATCCAGTATATTAATCGCTATGTTGCAGTTCTTCTTCCAACAAGAAAACATTCCCAACAATAGACAATAGTGCACAATCGCATAAAGAAGCTTTCATGTCAATTTCAGAACCACTGGTCTAATTTCATAAAAGAATAGTGACTGAAGCACAGTAGTGCAAACTTCAGCCTATTAAGTCTGTTACAAAATTTTACGACCCTTTCCAAAACAATGAAAGGGTCTATAAATACTAATCTAAAATATCTAATAAACAGAAATCCTACTTAAGCTGGTATCAATAACTTCTGATCCAATTTCGGCTGGCGATCCGGCAAGCGGGCGGGTGACTCATCAAGTCGGCTCCTTTCCTTTGAATCTGAGCTGATTAATTGCAAGCATCGGCTCAACTTCCGGAGGTTTGTTGAGGCGTGAAGTGAGCTGTGCAGCATAAGTGGCATCTTGGAGCTCGGGAATTATATACCCGATTGCATCTGTAAGGCACTTTAGGGCAGATCTCTGTGTATGCGGCTTAATTAAAAAGAGCCAATATGCCTCTAAGGATAGGCTTTTTACTCCCGCGATTAATTTTCCTTTTTCTTCTAACACAGGGTAGCATGTCTACTGTAATGCATTTGCCATAGTCATCTTTCCCGGTGTACATTTAGAAATCATATTGGCCAGGTAAAGAGTGTTATTGACTAGATCCACTAGATTGCTGGCGGTTGATTTACACCGTGAAGCCGCCCTTTCTGCTTTCATCATTTGAGTATGCCATTCAGTGAAAAGTATATTTCTCTCTGTTTCCATAATCCTGGGCAATTTTGCTGCTTTTCCCAAATCGGTATCTTGCCATTCAATATATGCAGCAATGTCCTCATCTGCTTGATCCAGTTCAGCTCTGGCCTTTTCTACCCGCTGATTCACTGCTGTAGTTAGCTCACAAAGGGGCTCAGCTCGATCGATCTGTTGGCATAAGAGTCTAAGCTGGGCTATCAATGCATTGTTTATTAACAGTGCCTCCGACTTAAATTCTTTCACATGCGATGTTCCCTTCATTTTTTCCAACTGTGATGACATTTGGGCGATTTGCTCATCTTTGTTCTTTATCATTTGTTCATTCACCATTCGCAAATCCTCCAATGCTTTTGACAGCTCTTCTTTTTTCTGGATTGCATCCTGATCGATCCTTTGCCTTTCTGCTTGCAATTCCTGAGTCAGCTGATCATTTTCTTGCTGTTTTGCCAGCAATTGTTCTTCTGCCTGTATTGCCCTTTGCCTTGCCTCCACTAATTCTGCCCGCAACGCAGAGATTTCTTGGTCCTTATTTTTTAATAGGAGGCTCACCTCCGATGCTTTGTCAATTGTTGCCGCCGAGTAAGCGCCTGCATACTGTGATAGCTTTGTTAAGTCATCGGAGGGATCCAATTCCTCCTTCCATACTACCTTACCCGTGACCGTTTGTTCAGGGAAGATAGAAGGTTGATCAATCCTTCATCTCTTCCTTGACCGACTTACAACTGCCCTGTGTTTTGGGCTGTAGAAAACATCCAATGGCGGAATGTCTTCTATCTGTAGAATAACCTGGTCGGAGGGGTCTTTTGGGATAACTTCAACTTCCTTTGAACTTGGTGGGCCGCTGGTTCCACTTAGAAACGGAGGAGAGGTAACATCCTGCGTATTGTTTGTCTTAGAATTATCCCCATCTTTTGAACATTCCAATCCACTGATGATGGAATGAAATTGTTGCCATTCTTGTAATAAATTGGGGTCTACAGTAGTGTCCACATTGACATCAGTGGTTTGCTTCTGCTGCTCTTTCTCCTGTTCTAACCTCTGCTGCTCTTCTAATTCTTTTCTTTGTTTTTCTTCTTGCTCCCTTTTCTGCCTATCTGCCAGTTCTTTCTTTTGTTTCTCCTCTTCTTCTTTCTTCATCTGTTCCTCTATCTCTTTCTGCTTTCTCTACTCTTGATCCTTCTTCTGCCTCTCAGCTTGCTCTTTTTCTTGCTTTTCTGCCTGCAACTTCTTTTGCCTTTCCTCCTGTTGTTTCTTTTGTTCCTTAGTTATAAACGGGGGTTGGCTCGTCTGTTGCCGACCAGGCTCACTTGAGGAAGATGCTGGGGTTGTTGCCAATAAATCTAGAGGCAGAGTTTGCAACCTCTGCTCTCTAAGATTATTGAACTCAGTTAAATTCTCATCATTGTATTTCATCCTGGCAAGCTGTTTGGTTATGCTTATTGTATTGGTACCTACGAACAGGTCATCAAACTCATCCTTTTGATGGTCAACTTTTGTTAATTTGGCCTGTTCTAGGGCAGTGTAGGCCCTTTGGTTTGGATCATAGAGCTTGCTTGGGATAGTGGCTAGGGATAAAGCTTGCATCTTTGTTGCCTCCTTTTCTGCATGCTTCAGATCATGCAGCGTATAAACACCAATCCTCAAGGGAAAAGGGGTCCAACCCCTCTTCTTCTCTTTCTTCAGAGTTTGGGTTACACTCTCGGGCATAATTTGGTAGGAGATCTCTCGGGCTAACAGTTTGTCTGGAACATATAACGAAAGAACATGCGGCTTGGCTTGGCTCCTGAAAACCCTAATATAGGTAAAATTCTCCTCTCCAAACCAACTTGCTACAGCTGGTAAGTCGAAGGAAGCTTCATAGGAAATCCTTGGAATGGGTTTATCAAAAATGGAATAGTAAATGGGTACCATAAACCCATTACAGATTTGATATAGATGGTCTTTATAAGAAGACTTCCACAATTTTTGATGATATATATGAATGGGTGAAGGGTCCTGTGCAGTCCACCTCCATCCTAGGACAGGAAATTCGGAATTGAAACACAGAGCGTCCATGATATATGCACTATAGTAGAACGGGGGCATTTTCCTCTCTGTAACAACAGTCTTAAATCTAAATTCTCGAACAGCTACTGCTAATTTATCTGAAAGAATAGTAGCCCAATCCATAATCCAACCGTTTACTGCTGCCTCCATTAGAGGAACCATTTCTATGTCGAAAACAGCAGAGTCATGTAAACCCCACAGCCTACACATCATAATCCCCGCATAACAATAAGGAGAAGCCAAAGAGTCTACCGAGTACTTACCGGAGGATTCGTGCTTGTGTTTGTTGGGATTTTGCCTCCAATCCTTGATAGGTTCAGATTCGATCTCGTTCTCGCTTGCAAACTTCTCCAAAAAGTCCTTATTATATACTTTCTCTGGCTCAGGCAAATGATACATTTGCCTTAGGTCTTCTGACTTGAATGACCCGAAGATCCTCCCATCTCTGGTCCTAAAATTTCTGTCTTTGATGGGAATTTCTTCAATTTCCCATCGCACAATGTCAGTATAAGGAAGAATTTGTTCTCTGGCCGCTATCCTATGCAGGAAAGAGTCGGCTAGATCCTTGAGAGCTAAATCAGACTTCTTGGTCAAGTCCACAGTAGCTTCTTCCACCGTCTTTTCTGGTTTCTCAGCTTCAATTAAGTTATAAGTGCCTGACCAAGTAGCTTTGGCGAGACCCGTGCAAGTGGTATCGGAAATTAATCCCTTCTTCTTATTCGCGGCTGCTTGTGCTGCTGTTGGTGTTGAGGAAGCACCTGCAGCTTTCTTGGACTTCTTTCCCATCATCTCAGGCCTGGTTTCTGCGAATGAATTCTGCACAAAGAGGAAATTGGGCGTAATACACAGGGATGGCGATAAAAACTCTTAAGTGAAACAGCACATACGAATAGAAACGTAACTGAGGGATTTAGCTTTTAACATGGGCGCGGATCCAATCTGTAAAAAGATTTTAGGACATAATTCCTATTAATTGGCCGTTTTTAATCCGCCATTCCTTAAATGCTCCTAATATCATTATTTGGGTGAGTGAACCTTTTAAGCATGCAGATGGATGTTTTGGCGGTTGAGCATAGATGGAGGCCTGCGTGAAAGATAAAGCTTTTATTACAATTGAATTGCGCCATCCCATCACTTAACGGCTCTTTGTTGAAAACCGCGCTTTATCGGGTCGCAATCGAGGTGTGATAAGCGTGTTTGAATGGCGGGCTTTGAATATCACCGATCGCCGAATGCGATATTGCATCGGCGAAAAGCCTTGGGCGCAATAAGATTTGGGTGCGATTACCGCCGATGTCCGATTCCTGATTTCGCATCGCATCGGGACAAGCGTTTGGGAACTTTACCACTGCTGAAGCACTTCGCCGATCGCCGAATGCGCATCGCGGCGGGTCTTTTGGCATGGTCGTTATAAAACATATATGGGGGATCGCCGATCGCTGAATGCGCCGAATTCGCATCGGCGGAAAACGTTTGGGTGCTTAATTACAATCCATATGTTATTGCGATATGCGATCTTGCGATCGCTTTATCGCAATGACCAATTATTCATAATTTCTTTTTAAGGGTTTGCCCCGAAGGTTTTCTAAAAGCGCATTTATTTATTTATTGGATTTTTTGGATGACTAAAGCATTGATACCAATTTAAAATGAAAAGGGACCCATTTCATACGTTAATGTTTGGAATATAAATGATATGAAATGGGGGGTTGTTGTATAGCACAACAATTGGCGATTCGCTGGAAGAACCAGTTATCTCTGGAACTGATGAAAACACTTAAACTTTTTAACATAGAATCTCAATCAGGAAGGGAAAATTTCTCATATAACTAGATATCTCTTCATTCTGAATAAAGTAGAATTCTTTTGTTGACTTCCTCTTTTTGTAAAGAAAATAAATGCATTCTAATTTTTAAAATAGGTCTTTGATGGTTTATAATGATAAAATAGAAAACTTTTCTCAACCCAGCTTTTAAAATAAACCCTTCTGTCATAGGTAGAGCCTCTGCTGCTAGCAAACGTTTATAGTCTCGGCAGGGTTACCTTTTAACCATGCTACTGTCCATTATTCCATTCACTTAAGAGTGTGATTAAACAGAATGAATTCAAAACATGTTTTCATATTTTGTACTTCATTTCATTTTCCTTCTTTGTTTAAGATAAAAAGCCATTGTCCTGGTTTGGTAGCTAGATGTTGACAATGCCATTCACTGGTAGTAATCTAACTGAACAAGCTGGCTCGTGATGAGACCCCTTGTCTTGCAATTTCAAGCCATTACCCTGTTTTGATAGGCAGTATTGGTAATGTCAGTCAAACTATTTTCCTATGAACATGGTAAGCAGGCTTGTAATAAGACCTCTTATCTTTAATCTCTTATATTTTAGAATTACACTCTGAGTAACCATAAACTTTAGCGAATGGGATGAACAATCTTCCCCTTAGGGGTAAATGGATGACAGGATAAGAGTTAAAGATGCTGAAGATGGATTAGCTTCTATCTTAATAAAGATAACCTTTGGAGACCAATTTTTGGGAACCCAAAATGATTCATTGAACTTTTATGTTTTGAGGGGAGTTTACGAAAGATAGACTGCGATTTCAGAATACAGAGATATGTAATTTCCCAGAAATTATCCCTCTTGGTTAAGAGTTCTATTATTCAAAAGCAAATATTGATAGTACTCCAGTAAGACAACTTTTCAAATATAGCAAAAGGTCAATGGAAGTTATCTTACAACCTTATTTTCTACAAATCCTACAAACTATAAAAATCTATCAAACTACAAGGAGAAGGGGTTACCTTCTCAATTAAAGAATTTCTTTAAGATCAGGCCATTAACAGGGAGAGAATCTCTCAACCCTGATAAATCTTGCAATATAAAGGTTGAATGGCCTATCTTTTCACAGATCTGAAATGGTCCAAGCCACAGTTTTTGGAACTTGGAGTGTTTACCTTTGTCTTCATGGGCTTTGTCCCATTTCAGAACTAAATCACCGACTTGGAATTGTTTTGAACCGGATGAGACTAAATCAAATGCCGCTTTGATGACTTGCTGGTGCTTTGCATGAATAACCTTAGCTTTTTCTCTTTCTTCTTCTAATTTGAGAATTTGATCATGTCTGAGCTGGATAGAAGAAGAAGGAGTCTCCTCAATAAACTGTACTAGGGCTAGAGAAGGAAGAACAAGATTGGTTGGTAGTATTGCTTCTTTGCCATATACAAGATTGAACAGAGAGGTCCCTATGGAAGCTTTCTGTGTTATCCTATCAGCCCATAATGCAAATACTAAGGATTTGTGCCAGTTTCTATGATTCTCTTCGATTGTTCGCTTAACAATTTTGATCAGATTCTTATTAGTTGATTCTGCTAAACCATTACCTTGAGGATAGTAATTAGCATAATACTTTAATTTAAACCCTCTTTTAATAGCGAAATCAAACATTGCATTGCCTGAGAAATAAGAAGCATTGTCAAAAACAAGAGCGTTTGGGACACCAAACCTGGTAATGATGAATTGATCTATGAATTCAATGATGGCTTCAGAGTTTGCTGTCTTCAAAGGGACTGCTTCAACCCACTTGGTAAAATAGTCGGTAGCAGTAAGAATGTACTTGTGCTGTTTGGAAGAAGGTGGATTAATCTCCCCAATGATGTCCAATCCCCATTGCTCAAAAGGCTGTTCAATGTTGACTGGTTGCAAAGGGAAAGCCGGTTTACGTTGTCTTCCGCTAGCAGTTTGAAAATTCAGACATTTCCTTACGTATTCGTGAGCATCTTTAAACAAAGTAGGCCAATAGTAACCAGCATGAATAATTTTATGAGCTGTTGTGTCAGCTCCAAAATGTCCTCCTTCTGGTCCGTCATGTAACTCCTGCAAAACCTTTTGAGCCTCAGGTTTCTCAAGGCATCTTAATAGAACATAATCATAATTCCTTTTGAAAAGCACGTCATCAACGATTGAAAAATTCTTGGCTTTTAATCTAATGGCCCTTTTGTTTTTGTATGACAAATTCGGAGGTGCATAACCATTTTTTAGATAAAAGATTAAATCTGCGTATTGAGATTCGGAATCAGTAATACTTATCTGATTAATTTCTTGAGTTTGATCTGTATCGCTTGATTCCGGAATGTTGGATGCTCCTGCCAATATCCTGCAAAAACCTTGACCTCTAACAATCTTCGCTGGCTTTATTTCTAAGTCATACTCTTGAAGCGCTGTGACCCAATTTGCCCTATTTTCACCCAGTTCTTTTTGAATTAGTAGTTGCCTAACTGTCGGGAAAGGGACTATTACTTTTGTATGGTTTTTCAGAAGGAAGGGTCTATAATGCTTGACTGCTTTGAATACAACAAAGGCCTGTTTTTCAACGCCGGAATAATTCAATTCGGCACCCTGAAAGTTTGAGCTAAAGAATGAGATGGGCGCTTCCAAATTGTCATCATTCAATTGTGTAAGCACTGCAGCATAAGATAAGTCGGATGCGATGGTATATAATGTAAAATGATTAGAAAAATTTGGAGTATTCAAGGCTGCGGCATTAATTATTGATTGCTTGATAACATCAAAAGCTTGCTTTTCTTCTGATCCCCATCTGAAGGTTGAATTTTTCTTAATCATCTCTTGGAGTGGTAATACAATTTGAGAAAAATCTGGAACAAATCATTTAACGAAATTAATCTGGCCTAAAAATGACTGCATCGACTTTTTGTTGTGTGGGAAAGGGATTTCATAAATTTCCTTAATCCGATTAGGATCAATATAAATGCCATCCTTAGATACAATAAAACCTAAGAGTTTACCTTGGTTGAGAGCAAAGAAAGACTTCTTTGGGTTCAGAGAGATACCATACCTTTTGCATCGCTGAAAGATTTGATTCAAGTCATGTAAATGATCATATCTCTTTTTAGAATATACAGTAATATCGTCAAGATAAACGACCACTGTCCGATTAATCAACCCTCTAAAGGCTATATCCATAGCTCTCTGGAATGTCGCTCCTGCATTTATGAGTCCAAAAGGCATTTTTTGATATGCATATGTTCCCCATTTTGTTCTGAATGTGGTTTTAAGTTGGCCATCAGGATGAACCAGAACTTGATTATATCCTGAGAATCCATCAAGAAAGGACATCAATTCAGAGCCTGCTACTGATTGGAGGATTTGCTCCATAGTAGGCAATGGGAAGTTGTCTTTTAAGCTTGCTTTGTTAAGATTCCTGAAATCAATACAAATTCGAATGTCGCCATTTTTCTTTCTGACTGGTACCATATTAGAAACCCAGTTTGAGTGTCGGACCGGAAAGATAATCTTGGCTTTTAAAAGCTTGTTAAGCTCTGACTTTATCTGGCTCTCCAAATTTGGGTGAATTTTCCTTAACTTCTGTTGAATCGGCTTCTGATCGGGAAGCATAGGAATGGTATGCTGGATGAAAGATGTGTCATATGTCTTGAGGTCATCATACTTCCAAGCAAAAACCTGTTTGTTTTTCTTTAACAGTTTGATAAATGCTTCCTTTTCTTCCACAGAGAGTCCTAATCCTAAATTGATATTTTGAGGGGCTTGCTCAGTTCCCAAATTAACCAATTCAAACCTTAGGGTGGAGCTTTGGAGTTTTTCATTAATCACAGGTTTAAACCTGTCCTTAATGTCATAAAGATCTTCTAGCTTCACCACAGGCTTGGGAATTGCGTTCTCTTGAGGGGTTTCCTTCATTTGGGAGTCATGCTCGTCTTCTTCGATGATTTGATTATCATAGGTCTTTTCAGAGGTTAAGAATTGCAAAATATCTTCATCATGGTTGAAAACCCTCCAGTTAGTGATATTATCAGGAATTGAAGGCCTAAAAATCAATTCTACAGAAAATCTATCAAGGCTATAGTCTTCAGAAGGCAGAAGTTTGGAAGCTACGTTGGCTAGTAGGTCAGCTGCCGAGTTCTGTGACCTAGGAATTGAGGAAATGTTAAATGCTGAAAAATGTGAGGTAAGATCTTGCACTAGCGATTGATAATGCTTAAGGTGGTTTGAAAGGCAATGAATTACATTCCTTACCTGCTTCACAATGATCTCGGAATCGCTGAACACTTTAAGATATTGGACTTTAAGGCCGATTTCCTTATATAATCCTTGGACTAAAGCTTCGTATTCGGCAGTATTGTTAGTGCACTCAAATTCCATTCTACAGGACAACATTGTTTTTTCTCCCTGCGGACTAACCAAAATGCAACCTGCTCCTGAGCCCTCGCTGGACTTAGAGCCATCAAAATATAAAGACCAAAATAAAGGAGTATTATCAGACATATTTATAGCTTTTTTATCAATATTAAAACATCTAGACATATTTGTTTGTGAAAAATTCTCAATCTGAGATGTACAATGATTAACTGAAAAAGGAGATGGTTGGGCAACAAAGTTGCCGAAGAATGATTCTGACGAATAATTCCCCAAAATGTTGTTGTTAAACGCAACAGGTTGATTTTCTTGTTCAAATTCAGTAACTCTGTGGGTCATATGTTTCTCACGATCAATCCTTATTTGATTTGGCTTTCCCTTGTAGGGAAGCCACATATGTGACCAATCTGTGGAAATATACCCATGCAGTTTTTCGGACCAATCTCTGCTCAAAATTAAACCGTAGAATTCAGGTATGTCAGCGATTAGGATGTCAATCCTCTGTACAATCCTAGGATCGGCAGCCAATCTGATGGTTACGGAATTAATTTCTCCTACAACCTGTACTTTGGTTCTGTCCAACTGTACAATATGAATAGCAGATTTCTGGGGTTCAATGTTCAGCTTAGAACAAACTGAAGCTGGCATAATGTTAGATGATGCCCCTGAATCAATTAAACAGTTGTGCAGATTTCGGTTGTAAATCTCATAGGTCAGTAGGAAGGGTGGGGTATGAGAATTAGACCTATCTCCAATCAGAACTGAGTCAGTAGCTTCAACCATACCTGGAGGAGGTTGGCCTGAATCATTGGCAGCTTTTGAGCTGGGAAGAGGTGTCACAGGGACAACATTTAATTCTTTTAGAAGTAATTTCTGCTGATGCTTTAACTTACTAAGTTCAAACAAAGTGATGTTTGCTTTAGTCTTTTTCATGTCATCAACAATATTATACTCCATTGAATCAGCTACCACTAACGTTTTAGATGTTGATGGAGCATTGGAAGTTGAAGGCTGGTTTTGGAGAATGGTTACAGGCGGTTTCTTTGGAGGAACTTTTTCCTTTGTTGTGGTGGCACCTGCACTCCTCTTCTTTGAAGTTGCTTGGACAGGTTCAGAAGTATTTCTATTCTAGTGGTTACCGGGAAAGATTCTTCTTCATTATCGGTATCGGAATTAGGGAGTATAAAATCCCACATTCCATGACACTCAGCTACTTCTTCTTGATCATCAGTTTGTGGGGGTGTATCCTCTTCCTCTTCTTCTTGCTCTGAATCTGCGTTAGATATGACATTCAGTGGTTTGGATTCAGTTCTCTTATAAGTCCTAAATGGTCTTTTGTTTGAGGTTTCAGCGACCTGTTTCTTTATGTCAACCATTTCGTTAGACAAGGTTTTCAGGACCTTTTGTAAACCCTCCATGTCGAATGGGTCCTTTGGGGTTTTCTTCTTAGGATCATCTTTGAAAGAGACTTTTTTGGCTTTTCTGTCTTCCAGAGCAGCTTTCTTTTCTAAAGCATTGATGCGTTTCTCCACAGCAAGCGCTTCTTTCATGTTTTCGGCTAAGGTAGGTTTCCCAGCCCTGTCTACAAAAATCGCAATGTTGGTGGGCAGGGCAGTGATATACCATTTGCTTCGTATTTGTTCACTTGGCTTGGAAGCGGTCGGGATCTTATTCAGGAGTTTATTGAATCGAGCATTAAATTCCTTGATGGGTTACCGATGCTCTATTCTAATATTGGAGAGATCATTTATTAAGGTAGCTAAAGACCTATCATCTCCATATTTGGTAAGAAACTGCTCTTGGCAAGTGTTCCAACTGGTAATAGAACCAGAAGGCAAAGAGAAGTACCAGGATCTTGCTAATCCTTGCAAAGTATAAGGGAAGAGACTAACTACAACATCTTCTTCTGCTACCCCTTTCAAGTTAACAGCTAACATGAAATTATTGATATGTTCCTCTGCCTGGGTTCCATCATCTGGATTAAATTTGGACAACCATTTTTCAGGATAATCTGGTAATGGATGTAATGGTGCAGGCATATTGACAGCGCCTGGTCTTGCCCATGGATCTGCCATTATGATAGCAGTAGTAGATGATACTACCGTTGGTATTCCAGATGACTGGGAAGGGACTAATATTGAGGAGTGAGCAGATTGGGATGTTACAATACTTATTCCCTGATGAACAACAATATGTGGTGGAGGAGTGGATGGTTGATTTTGCAGATGAGGAGATGAGATGGAGGATGTAGATGAAAGTTCTCCACTATCAGATTCTTCAGTGTATTTCTTCGCCTTTTTCCTTTTGGGTAAAGGGAATTCGGTGGGTTCAATACCGAGTTTTTCGCTCTGAAGTCTGGTAAGTGGATGAGTGAGATTGAACTGCGAAGTCGCACTGCTTTGCGATACCTCAGATTTCTGTGGTGAAATCGAGAAGCTCTGAAGTTTGTGGATAAGAGACTGGACTTCAGGTGATTCAAGACTTAATTGTTCTGGAGTATGATGGGTTTGAGCAGTGGTAGTGGATTCCTCTTCTTCTTGTTTGGGTACTGGAGAACCAGTATGCAAATAGGAAGATTGAGGAGTTTCAGAGGGGGAATTACTCTTAGAATGGCTTATAGTTTTTGGCTTATGTGCCATTCACAGCGGATGGCCCTCCTTCTAGCGCCAAAAATGTTGATGCCTCGAAAATCGCTGCAACAACATCGGGGAAACCACCCGGTCCGGACCTTGGTACAGCTCCTTTTCCATTTGGAATAGTGGCTCCGACTGGGGATGATGGGACCAGTTTCCCAGAAACATAGATAAATGGGATGGATGAGTGACTTATAGACTACTCTAGTGATAAGCTATGGACTAAAACTATCAGCAGGAATATAACAACTATAATCTATCCCGGGGTCTTATCAATCTCTAAAGCGTAGCGTTTGATGGTCTGTGCTTTTAGACAGGCATATAGATGACTCTGTCTCTAAACATAGATATTAAATTATTCAAGATTGCCATGCATAAATAATTACACAAAGCAATGACAGCAAAATTACTACACTTCATCATTTATATCATTGTTACATGCATGTTTGAAAGAGAAAGCATATCATAAAACATCCAATAGTGGAATGAAATAACGATTTGCAGTTATAGCGCATACATATATTCAACGATAGCAAGAATAATAACACAACAATTTATATAAGAGGAAAGAAGGTAGATGCAGATAAAAGTACCATGTAAGCTGCTTAACAATCCAGTATATTAATCGCTATGTCACAGTTCTTCTTCTAACAAGAAAACGTTCTCGACAACAGACAATAGTGCACAATCGCATAAAGAAGCTTTCATGTCAATTTCAGAACCACTGGTCTAATTTCATAAAAGAATAGTGACTGAAGCACAATAGTGCAAACTTCAGCCTATTAAGTCTGTTACAAAATTTTACGACCCTTTCCAAAACAATGAAAGGGTCTATAAATACTAATCTAAAATATCTAATAAACAGAAATCCTACTTAAGCTGGTATCAATAACTTCTGATCCAATTTCGGCTGGCGATCTGGCAAGCGGGCGGGTGACTCATCAAGTCAGCTCCTTTACTTTGAATCTGAGTTGATTAATTGCAAGCATCGGCTCAACTTCCGGAGGTTTGTTGAGGCGTGAAGTGAGCTGTGCAGCATATGTGGCATCTTGGAGCTCGGGAATTATATACCCAATTGCATCTGTAAGGCACTTTAGGGCAGATCTCTGTGTATGCGGCTTAATTAAAAAGAGCCAATATGCCTCTAAGGATAGGCTTTTTACTCCCGCGATTAATTTTCCTTTTTCTTCTAACACAGGGTAGCATGTCTGCTGTAATGCATTTGCCATAGTCATCTTTCCCGGTGTACATTTAGAAATCATATTGGCCAGGTAAAGAGTGTTATTGACTAGATCCACTAGATTGCTGGCAGTTGATTTACACCGTGAAGCCGCCCTTTCTGCTTTCATCATTTGAGTATGTCATTCAGTGAAAAGTATATTCCTCTCTGTTTCCATAATCCTGGGCAATTTTGCTGCTTTTCCCAAATCGGTATCTTGCCATTCAATATATGCAGCAATGTCCTCATCTGCTTGATCCAGTTCAGCTCTGGCCTTTTCTACCCGCTGATTCACTGCTGTAGTTAGCTCACAAAGGGGCTCAGCTCGATCGATCTGTTGGCATAAGAGTCTAAGCTGGGCTATCAATGCATTGTTTATTAACAGTGCCTCCGACTTAAATTCTTTCACATGCGATGTTCCCTTCATTTTTTCCAACTGTGATGACATTTGGGCGATTTGCTCATCTTTGTTCTTTATCATTTGTTCATTCGCCATTCGAAAATCCTCCAATGCTTTTGACAGCTCTTCTTTTTTCTGGATTGCATCCTGATCGATCCTTTGCCTTTCTGCTTGTAATTCCTGAGTCAGCTGATCATTTTCTTGCTGTTTTGCCAGCAATTGTTCTTCTGCCTGTATTGCCCTTTGCCTTGCCTCCACTAATTCTGCCTGCAGCGCAGAGATTTCTTGGTCCTTATTTTTTAATAGGAGGCTCACCTCCGATGCTTTGTCAATTGTTGCCGCCGAGTAAGCGCCTGCATACTGTGATAGCTTTGTTAAGTCATCGGAGGGATCCAATTCCTCCTTCCATACTACCTTACGCATGACTATTTGTTCAGGGAAGATAGAAGGTTGATCAATCCTTCGTCTCTTCCTTGACCGACTTACAACTGCCCTGTGTTTTGGGCTGTAGAAAACATCCAATGGCGGAATGTCTTCTATCTGTAGAATAACCTGGTCGGAGGGGTCTTTTGGGATAACTTCAACTTCCTTTGAACTTGGTGGGCCGCTGGTTCCACTTAGAACCGGAGGAGAGGTAACATCCCGCGTATCGTTTTTCTTAGAATTATCCCCATCTTTTGAACATTCCAATCCACTGATGATGGAATGAAATTGTTGCCATTCTTGTAATAAATTGGGGTCTACAGTAGTGTCCACATTGACATCAGTGGTTTGCTTCTGCTGCTCTTTCTCCTGTTCTAACCTCTGCTGCTCTTCTAATTCTTTTCTTTGTTTTTCTTCTTGCTCCCTTTTCTGCCTATCTGCCAGTTCTTTCTTTTGTTTCTCCTCTTCTTCTTTCTTCATCCGTTCCTCTATCTCTTTCTGCTTTCTCTGCTCTTGATCCTTCTTATGCCTCTCAGCTTGCTCTTTTTCTTGCTTTTCTGCCTGCAGCTTCTTTTGCCTTTCCTCCTGTTGTTTCTTTTGTTCCTTAGTTATAACAGGGGGTTGGCTCGTCTGTTGCCGACCAGGCTCGCTTGAGGAAGATGCTGGGGTTGTTGCCAATAAATCTAGAGGCAGAGTTTGCAACCTCTGCTCTCTAAGTTTATTGAACTCAGTTAAATTCTCATCATTGTATTTCATCCTGGCAAGCTGTTTGGTTATGCTTATTGTATCGGTACCTACGAACAGGTCATCAAACTCATCCTTTTGATGGTCAACTTTTGTTAATTTGGCCTGTTCTAGGGCAGTGTAGGCCCTTTGGTTTGGATCATAGAGCCTGCTTGGGATAGTGGCTAGGGATAAAGCTTGCATCTTTGTTGCCTCCTTTTCTGCATGCTTCAGATCATGCAGCGTATAAACACCAATCCTCAAGGGAAAAGGGGGCCAACCCCTCTTCTTCTCTTTCTTCAGAGTTTGGGTTACACTCTCGGCCATAATTTGGTAGGAGATCTCTCGGGCTAACAGTTTGTCTGGAACATATAACGGAAGAACATGCGGCTTGGCCTGGCTCCCGAAAACCCTAATATAGGTAAACTTCTCCTCTCCAAACCAACTTGCTACAGCTGGTAAGTCGAAGGAAGCTTCATAGGAAATCCTTGGAATGGGTTTATCAAAAATGGAATAGTAAATGGGTACCATCAACCCATTACAGATTTGGTACAGATGGTCTTTATAAGAAGACTTCCACAATTTTTGATAATATATATGGATGGGTGAAGGGTCCTGTGCAGTCCACCTCCACCCTAGAACAGGAAATTCGGAATTGAAACACAGAGCGTCCATGATATATGCACTATAGTAGAACGGGGGAATTTTCCTTTCTGTAACAATAGTCTTAAATCTAAATTCTCGAACAGCTACTGCTAATTTATCTGAAAGAATAGTAGCCCAATCCATAATCCAACCGTTTACTGCTGCCTCCATTAGAGGAACCATTTCTATGTCGAAAACAGCAGAGTCATGTAAACCCCACAGCCTACACATCATAATCCCCGCATAACAATAAGGAGAAGCCAAAGAGTCTACCGAGTACTTACCGGAGGATTCGTGCTTGTGTTTGTTGGGATTTTGCCTCCAATCCTTGATAGGTTCAGATTCGATCTCGTTCTCGCTTGCAAACTTCTCCAAAAAGTCCTTATTATATACTTTCTCTGGCTCAGGCAAATGATACATTTGCCTTAGGTCTTCTGACTTGAATGACCCGAAGATCCTCCCATCTTTGGTCCTAAAAGTTCTGTCTTTGATGGGAATTTCTTCAATTGCCCATCGCACAATGTCGGTATAAGGAAGAATTTGTTCTCTGGCCGCTATCCTATGCAGGAAAGAGTCGGCTAGATCCTTGAGAGTTAAATCAGACTTCTTGGTTAAGTCCACAGTAGCTTCTTCCACCGTCTTTTTTGGTTTCTCAGCTTCAATTAAGTTATAAGTGCCTGACCAAGTAGCTTTGGCGAGACCCGTGCAAGTGGTATCGGAAATTAATCTCTTCTTCTTATTCGCGGCTGCTTGTGCTGCTGTTGGTGTTGAGGAAGCACCTGCAGCTTTCTTGGACTTCTTTCCCATCATCTCAGGCCTGGTTTCTGCGAATGAATTCTGCACAAAGAGGAAATTGGGCGTAATACACAGGGATGGCGATAAAATCTATTAAGTGAAACAGCACATACGAATAGAAACGTAACTGAGGGATTTATCTTTTAACATGGGCGCGGATCCAATCTGTAAAAAGATTTTAGGACATAATTCCTATTAATTGGCCGTTTTTAATCCGCCATTCCTTAAATGCTCCTAATATCGTTATTTGGGTGAGTGAACCTTTTAAGCATGCAGATGGACGTTTTGGCGGTTGAGCATAGATGGAGGCCTGCGTGAAAGATAAAGCTTTTATTACAATTGAATTGCGACATCCCATCACTTAACGGCTCTTTGTTGAAAACCGCGCTTTATCGGGTCGCAATCGGGGTGTGATAAGCGTGTTTTAATGGCGTGCTTTGAATATCAGCGATCGCCGAATGTGATATCGCATCGGCGAAAAGCTTTGGGCGCAATGATGTCCGATTCCTGATTTCGCATCGCATCGGGACAAGCCTTTGGGAACTTTACCACTGCTGAAGCACTTCACCGATCGCCGAATGCGCATCGCGTCGGATCTTTTGGCATGGTCATTATAAAACATATATGGGGGATCGCCGATCGCCGAATGCGCCGAATTCGCATCGGCGGAAAACGTTTGGGTGCTTAATTACAATCCATATGTTATTGCGATATGCGATCTTGCGATCGCTTTATCGCAATGACCAATTATTCATAATTTCTTTTTAAGGGTTTGCCCCGAAGGTTTTCTAAAAGCGCATTTATTTATTTATTGGATTTTTTGGATGACTAAAGCATTGATACCAATTTAAAATGAAAAGGGACCCATTTCATACGTTAATGTTTGGAATATAAATGATATGAAATGGGGGGTTGTTGTATAGCACAACACAACAATAATGAGAAAAAATATTCAATTTCACCAACATTGCAACCACATAAATAACATTGAGTCTTAACATAGATTTTTTGTTTTCTTTACATCAAACAATTCCACTACAAAATTAAACTTGAAACACTCCATCAAAATCCATATATGGAATAGCCTCTTCCAAAACACAACCAGACTGATAACAAAAGAAACACCAATTCAAATCAACAGGATAATGATCACGATACTTAACACTTTCTAACCAATTCCTTCTTGTTTTCCTCCCAGACTCCCTCTGGTGCAAATGTAACAAATATTTTACATGTGTTTTCGTTTCATCTAGCACACGAAGATGCTCATCAATAAAAGCAGGATGGAACCCATGTTTTCTATCAAACTTGTTCCGAAGATACGAAAGAAAACTTATCTTTCCAGCAATATTGTGCATTGTTATGGAATAATAGATGACATCATTATTGTCAATATCTGCATTTTAAAGACAAAAAAAATAAAATCAAAATCAATAAAGACATGCACAAATAAATAGGCATTCACATATCTAGATATATATACATAAAACATAACACCCCATTTTTATTTATGTTAAAAAAATTAATCTTATAATGTTACATGAAATAAAACAATCTATTCTTACATGAACGAAATGATATAAAAATTTCTACAATTATAAGCCTCATTTCACAATACAATAGAAAAAACCATGGAAGTAGAATAAAATGATGGCCAATATTCAAAAAATGAATATTGGCCACGGTGATGGCCAATGTTCAAAACCTCCATTTTTGCATTTCATGATGTAATATGAATCCACAATATTAATATCAATATGAACCAATTATAAAATTGATTTTGAATGATTGGTTCATATATCTTGTTGTTTATGTCTGAATGGTATGTTGCAAAGAAAAAACAATAACCACTTAAAAAAAATTAAGTAAATTGAACAACATGAAAAATGATGTGAACAACTTTCTCAAATATTACTATGAATATGATGAATGCATTAATCTCATAAATATATGAAAATGATTATTATATTAAAAGTAAATCAAGAGGACGATAAAAGCAATTCAAAAAACATATTATAAAAAAGGTCACAATGTTATTAGTTGTATGTCATAGCGATATGGACTTCAATCGTTCCTCTTCTTTCTTCCTAATTGTAACTTATGCACTATCTTTCATCTTGGAATAATGTTGGAAAGGGAAAGGTGGTGCAATGCATAAACCATCCATTTATTTCACTCTTGATATGGCTGTGAAGGTAAGGCCCTGATGCTATTTATTCCCGATATCAACTGACGCTCATTCTAAATTCAATCCCCATGACTTGTCGATTATAAGAGCCCATGCCATCTTCAAAGGAATTTGTTTTCGATTTCCTCTTATCACTGGTGTGATAGACACAATGTTTGGATTACTTACATCAAATGGAACACCAACATACTTATCAAAAGAACCATTTGTGAACATTGGAAGTTGAGATGGCTTAGAGGTAGGTGTATAAAATATATCCTTAACATAACCAAGTGCACCATTCACCAAGCCAACTTCAACCCACAAGTTACATGTCAACATAACATGCTGACCACGACACAACAAAACTTCACAGTCCAATTGATCATCATCAACACCAATGATTTGTGAACGCCTTGAATGCTAAGCAATACATCGTGCAATTGGAGAATTTAATGATTTTAACATATGCCTATTATGGAAGGAGACCAAATTATTTGTCGGAAACATGTGAACTTCTGCATTAAATAAATCTCTTTCTCTAAGATGCAACCTCATATCAACTCCTGACATAAGAAAATCCCAACCTTCAAGAACATGTTCTACATTTCTTATGTTATTGGGGACTGTACGAAAACAAGATTGTTTCTCATTATTCCCTTGTTGGCGAAAGATTGTGTCAAGGGTGACAACAATGTTGATTTTTTTCCACAAGACTTTCTGTGTTGTATTACCTGCATACAAACACTTATCTCTCATAGCAGGAGGCTGGTCAAGTTCACCCACAAGGATGATGGATCTGCCACCAAAAGGACAATTCTTTTTCTTTGGAAATGCTTCTCATAATCGAGCATCTATTTGCATAAAAATCCTTGATCCTAGAAAACTCATTTCATCAATCAATATATATCTAACATGCCTCATTTCTTCTTGGAATACTGCAAGTGACTGCCCCTGTATTGGCTTCATATCTTTAATTGGAATTTTTAGAGCTAAGTGTATTGTTTTTCCATGTATATTAAAAGAAGTTATTCCTATTGGGGCAAGAAGAAGCAAAAGCTTCTTCCATTACTTGACAAATTAGAAAGAGCTTAAAAAATACAATGGATAAGGAAAGACTTCTCAGCGCCCACAATGCCTTGAACAATCATAAGAAGAGCTTCATGAATCTCATATTCAGCAAAGTGCCTTAAAACAATTTCAAAAGGAAGTCGTTGCTTTTCCAACAATGAATCTGGAGATGCAAATATTTTTTTTGAAATTTCAACAATATCACCCCTTGATTTTGCATTCCTTATAAAATTAATAGCTTCTTTTGCAACATCATCAAAAATAGTTTTACTTTCCTAGTCAAAGGATATATCAAAGTCCCTTCGAGCAAGGGTGTGAAGATCAGAAACATTCACATCATTTTGTGGAACCAAGTGAGAGAAAAATTTCCATTCTTGAAAATCATCTTCAAGATTCATTTCCTGGTTAGAAAAATCACCATCTTCTTCATCTTCAATATTGTTGGCAATTGATGGATTTCGATCAACATGCCATGCTCGATATAGGAAAGTCCTCCAATTTTCAATAATAATTTTAGATGAAATGCCATTTTTTGCAGGAATGTCACAAAATGGCTTGTATAAGAGCAATTATGTCCAGTAAAAGGTTTCAAATTCATTTGAATCCTCACCAGGACTGGAATAAAACCATGGCCAAACCCGAACAATAGCATGAACATCTCTAGGCTTCCATGGATCTTGTTTACACTTGCTATCAAATGTCCAAAATCTTTTTATTTCTATCAAAGATAGATGTTCAAGGAAAAAAGGTCTCTTCTGATAATGTTGAAAAAAAGTTTTCTTAGATGAACATTGCAAGCCATCCCTTGAGATTTTCCTGAAAACATTTTTTCCAACATTTAAGGAAACAAATTTCTGACTACAAACAACAAGAGGTAGCTTAAGAAACATATGGCATGTTTCTTGCGCTCCAATGTCACGGTCAACAATCGTTTCTGCAAGAAACCTTATATATGCACATAAAGCATGATCCTAAGAGCCTATTATATTTGAAATTCTAGTTAACATATGATGATAACTTTTAGACCTTTTTTCTGCTTTTGATGCATACTTAGCAATATATTTCAAGACATGATAGCGAGAAAGCATTGGCTAGAAATCAACATTTGCATGCCACATTGTTAGAAGGTCAATGTAATGTAGATTAAGCCTGTCATCATTTCTTGCTGGCTCATATTTTTTTTCTTCCTTCACCATCTATGAAAAATCTTGATTCATCACAAAGATCCCATGGAGCATTGTAGTGACATGTTAGAATAGTGCCTTTTTTGCGCAAAAAAGAATCTACACTACACTTTTTGTGCCTTTGGACACGGTTTAACAATTCTTCATAATCATTATGAGGATTACAAGAGAAAATCTAACCAGTATTCAATAGGCAAGGGTCATCATTGAGGCTTCGTGGAACCATTATGTTGCAACGATGTATGTCACGTGGATTCCATGCAGTTACATATTTTTCAAAGAATCTATTTGCAAGTTGTACATAAGAACCATTTGACCAACCAAGTATTTCCATGTCAGGAGTGCCTTCCAACCACAGGAAACCATGGATATGTGCTGAACCTCTATGTTGCCACTCATATCTAAAGAAAATGAAGATATAGTTACTACAAACAATATAAATAGAATCATAATAAAAGTTGACAAAGTATAGAAAATAAATTCAACAACACAAACCTGTACTAGAAGCCTTTAGCTTTAAGATATTTTTGGATAACTTCCCCTCAAAAAATATTAAATCTATGGTGCAAAAATGTGGCAATAATATGAGGGGACTAGATAACATTCTCAATTTTCATACGATGCTCATTTAAAGAACGAGAATGTGAATGTATGGGCATGAGGTTATGCAACTCTGGCCACTTTGTGTCAGTTGCACTCAAAGTAAAAAATAAATATGGACATCCCAACTGAGTAATCATGTCAATCAATTCAGCTTGACACTTAGTCCAGTATGCCCTTGTACCTCTCAAAGAAGAACCAAACTGCATAATATTCTCATCCAACTTATTATATGGTAAATCAAAGAGTTGTTGATGCAACTCTTCAATTGTTGTAGGTGAGTTATCATGTAAATGTTTCTTTACAAAAACTGCAACAATTGCTTGGCTCCGATGCCACATTATCATGTTCAATAGGTAATATCAAAAGTGAGGATGGCTTCCAAATCGCTAATAATAGTACCTAAGAAGATGCAATGCATCCTCATGAAGTTTAGCACTACAAATATGTGGTTGCAACCAATCAGCATCACCAGTGGGGAACAATGTTGGGAATGCCATATCTAATAACCCCTCTGTATTATATTCATTGATTGGAGAGGTTCCAATACTGGGCCAATCCATGTCTTGAACATGTAAAGAATCAACATTATCAAGAAATGCTTTAATTTCTTCCACTTCTCTTCATTCATTTGGTAGGAAAGCAACAAAATAAGAAGGATGAGAGGGAAAATGATCAATAGGAAACCTTTCATTATTAGTTGCGTTGATCTCAGATTCTTCAATATCACAATCAACAAATTTAAGCCTGGAGGAGACAGCTGTTGATCATTCAGGCATAGAATTCATTGAATCGTAGTCAATTACAACATCTTGATAATATTGATCATGTTCGATTTTGAAAAGAAATGCAGGCATCACTCGAGATCTTTTGACATAACAT
The DNA here is from genome assembly GCA_031772625.1 of Pinus tabuliformis. Taxonomy (NCBI): domain Eukaryota; kingdom Viridiplantae; phylum Streptophyta; class Pinopsida; order Pinales; family Pinaceae; genus Pinus; species Pinus tabuliformis. Next base: position 687,756,501 of record CM062819.1, read on the forward strand.
TCATAATATTTAGATTGAGCGACATGTATCCTCACAAATAGAAAGTCAATATCTTCAACATGATGGGGAAGACTTTGTACAATTGTAGAAATATCTTGAAAAAATCTAAGTGTATGACCGCTATACTTATATTTCCCACATCAAGAATTTGTCACTTGAAAAATAGGATTCACACGTGCTATTAGAAATTCTTCAACTTGAGTAAGAAATCTTAAAATATGAGGTTGCTCACCAGGATTCATGTTATTATATCGACAAAAATGATGGGCTCCTCTTTCACTCTTACATCGTCTGCAAACAGGTTCTTCAGAATGTCTCAAAACATGGATTCCAGAGTATGATTCTTGGCTAATGTGGCAGAATTGGACAACTGACGAGATAGCCATCTTTGCTCAAAATTTTTTATGCACTGCAATCATGTTTTCATCAAAATGAATATGATCTCTATCTTCCAGACCATGTTGAGAACCATTTGGAAGAGTAAAATTTCTTCTAAAATGTACTTCATCTTTAGGAACATGAGATTCCCTTCCCAAATTTGAAGCATGTGGAATGGATCTATGATAGGTTATTTCCAAATTTATGGTCTGCATTTCGCAAACTTGAGAGGATGTAAAGGTCTATTTATCATAAAAGATTTTAAAATTTAATTTCCAACTGATTATAAATGGAAAAAATGAAAAAAGAATCAAATGCATTGAAAATTTACATTTGTTCTTGATGTGGATGAGGATTATAAGATGGTTTCTCTTCACTTCTAACATCAGTGCATGGAATATTTTGGGAGTTAGTTTCTATGCCTTTATTCAAATGATTTGTTTCCTACTTCAAAAAATTAAAATATGTTATAAAACTAAATGTCCAAAAAATAAAGATTCAAAAATGGAAAACAAATCAAATACGTTGAACATCTACATTATTTTTACAATTTGATGTTTTGGATTCCAATTCTCCAACCTAATGAGATGAAATCATGTTTTCTCCATAAAAGGTTATAAAATACAATGTCCAACCAACTGTAAATAAAAAAATGACAAAAATATCAAATGCACTCAACATTTACATTTGTTTGGCGATGTGGATGAACGCTATGAGATGGTTCCTCTTCACTTCTAACATCAGTAGATGGAACATCTACAAAGTTAATTTTTATTCCTCTATTGAAATGAGTTGTGTCATGTTTGAAGAAAATAAAATATGTCATAAAATTCAATGTCCAACCAACTAGAAATTTAAAAAATGAAAAGCAAATCAAAAACATTGAAAGTTTATGTTAGTTTGGAAATTTGATCGTCGAGGAGAATGCACAGGAAGGTGTTGACGGTGCGGGGCCCGCCAACATGTCAGGGGATCTCCGCAGTAAGAAGTCCCAATTATACCTCAAACCGTTTGGTGTAGGAGTCCCAGCAGTGGGTTGTATGGTAATGCCTTGACTGCAATTTCGCACAGAGGCAAGTAATATAAGTCTATTGGTAGCAAGGGTGTGATAGATTCAGTGAGTCAAAGAAGGTACATGAGAGGTTCTAACACATGGGGGTTGAGATGAGTGTGCCCCTTGGAAACCTATAATAGTACTCAGATGGGAAGGGGACAAACGAGCGAAGATACATCACAAGCTGGAAAGCAAGTCAGCTGGCAATCCAAAGTGATGGTTAAACCAACAACACATCTGCAACACGATTCACACAATTGCATACAAAATAGTTCATACACAACTACGTAAGTTAAACAATATACATTGATACAACAACTAGAATAGTAACCCTATAATAACAACATATGCATGAAAATGTGTTGGCTATGTTTTATTAAGAAGTGTAAGTTCCAGCCATATAATACATCCATGTAGACCTGCTAGTTCCATTAGTGGAACATTATAGCCACATTCGCCTGCTCCTCCAAAGAGATGTACTAGCTCCATGCAGTGGAGAAGCCAGGGCGCGTTACAATACTGTCCAAGCTCTCTCCAAGATAGCCTTATCGGAAGCTTGGCTGACCAAAAGCCTATACAATGAGTTATGAGGGAATATTTATAGCAAAGGGTGGGGTGACCCTTGACATTCCCCTTTGTGATAGTTCAACTACCCTCATGACTCTTCATTTACTCTATGAATTTTACATCCAACTATCGACAATTGACTTACACTTGACAAGACATTACATTACAATGCACATGTACTCATGTGAGACAACATGGCTCGAGCGAGCCATGCAAGAAATCACTGACACTTGGTCCGTTGTGGTGAGACCCATTCTTTAACATGCTTGTGATGGCAAAGGTGGTGAGCTGATGCCAAGCTTGGTCATCCGTGATGGTGAGCATGCACCACATGGTGACATCTTGCTGAAGCAAACTCTTGCCTCCGTTGCAACCGATGCATTGGTTCGACTCCTATATCCAACTTGTCTGCTAACATGTGCATGGTCTTCTTCGGTGCGGCTAAACCGAAAACACATTGATGCATATTTTTCATGTTGATCTTTAAGTGTGTGTTGATGGTCATGTGCATCAACTTGCTGAAATACATGTTCATCTCCAGTTGGACTTGATTCTTGTCTTCGCCTTGGTGAGTTTGTTGAACGGGTTGGATTGCATGCGTGCACACAATGATATGCATGCTACTGAATCCCTTGCATGCGATCAACAACACTACTCACCATGTCTGCTGCGTGCCATCTATTGGGATAGATCTATAACTTATACGAGTGCAGTTTCATCCGTGAGTGCATGTTTCCCCCACTGTTGTTCCTGTTCCCACTGCAACTCATTCGTCTGTCTATGCAGCTTCATGTTCTTCCTTGAGTTGCTACTTCAGCAAATGCAGCTCCTTCTTTGTTCAATTCTCTATCTTCTTGTGATCTCATGTCGTGCCGTCACCTCATAGCATAAGTCTCCAAAGTTTCTTTCATCACCAGTGGATCTGCTTGAGCTTGCAACTTTGTTCTGCCTCTGTGTTGTCAACAACCTTCCTCTTCATTTGTTGCATTCATTGCATTCGGTATGCTGCCGTCAGCTGCTGTTCATGATGCGGCTCATTGTGATGCTGCTATTGTCATATCTTGATGTCCTTCTCTACGAACATTTGATATCTTCTTGAGTAGGCAAGCTCATAGACATTTGATCAACTGCATCTCTAGGTGTGCTTTGAACAGTGTCTTCGACTATACTCTCTTGGAAACCATTTTACATGCACTGCTAAGAGGTAGATGAACACCTACAATACCTGGTGACATGGCATCACTCATGGAAAGAAATCTGTCAGTCGAAAACCAAAATGAACTTGAGAACTGACTTGCAACATACCTGTGTGACTGATCACGAAGGTTGCACAATTTCAGCCAGGAGGTCAGGAGACTAACTGCCAAGACTGTGCAAGGAAGAGTCTTGGATGCTGGGAGACTAACTGACTGCTGGAACTGTGCAATGCACAGTCCAGTCTAGTTGCTGATTGTTGGAATTACGCAATGCACAATCTCAACTAGCAATGGTTGCACGCTCAATGATTTCATTGCACAATTTTGTAGGATAGTAGTCATTGTCCCTCAGAAATGTGACAAACAGTCCTAGACGATAGTTCCTTGGTAGAAATGCACATTTCTGGAGAGGAAGATAGAGCCTTCCTTCCCCGGATTGTACAATGATGTCTCAGTGAAGGCAGAGTCTGGGCCAAGGTTGCCCAGACTCGTCGACAGGCAACTAAACACAAATGTGGGTGCGAATGCATGGTGATACTTAGTGTAAGCATAAGTGAATGATCATGCATGCAAACGGTGAATGACAGATTCAAAAAATGGAACAACATGCATGTGGGTGAGTCGAGTCGCCAAATCAGCTAGTTCATGAAAAGTAGTTTCATGCATGCGACAACAGTGAGATAGAAACAAAAACTGAAACAGTGCTAGGACAAGCTAGTATACATGTAAACTACAACAAGCATCCAAAGAAATCAAGTAAACAATGCTCACACAAGAGAAAACACAAAAAGCGACAAAAATGCAACACCTGGCATGGAAAGAGGGATTACCCCAAAATTGTTGGGCTAAATGTGCCAACTACCCCTAGATGTGATGTGGGATGTCAAAGCTGCAAGGTTGATGTGAGGAATGATCTCTGCAGTGTCTGGTTGATGAGTTTTGATATCATCGAGGTTGTGATGAGCATGCCACAAATCTAGAGAAAGCGAGACTTGGTGGGAGGTTTCTGAAATGATCCTTGCATGTAACCCCCAACTGCTAAGAATAGATCCATGAAACAAGGGATGCCTTTACAAGCTACCTTGGGAGAAGCGGCCTATGCATGCAAGTCTGTTTTGCTCAATCCTGGAGGGAACTAGTCAACTCAATTGCACATGCAAGAGGTTGCTTGACTACTGGGAGAAAAAATGCATTTCTGGTTGGGAGTTGGGTTGGATGCCCAGGATATTTGAGCAATTTCTAGGCAGAGCAGCTGACTGCAACATAGATTTGTGTAAATTCTGGGCTGAGCAGCCCTGCTGGGGAAAATTGTGCAATTTTCACTATGAGTGTTGACTACCAGAATTGTGCAATTCTGGAGCCCAGTAGAGCCACTAGTCAGGTTTATGAAATTTCTGGAGGGAAGGTTGGTTGCCCTCTAGAATTGCATAATTTCTTGGGGGAGCTGCTTAGTTTGCAACTGGATCAAGTCTGGGTTATCAGCCTATGACGGGAATGCATCGAGTTGTGATCGAGAGGCTGCCTTTGTGCAGGCATAACACTGAAGCTTGTGAACTTGAGGAAGCAGGGCAAGCTGCCATGAAAAGTTGGAAGGGAGGCTCCAAAACGAAGCTAAGGAAAAATTTTGGAGGGTGGTTGTAGTCGCTACAACACTTGGTGACACACTGGTAGAACTCCAGCTCTCTGAATGGACCTTGTTCGTGAAAAGCAAGTCTAACACCTCCGGAAGTATTTTTGAGTTCTCAACTCATCTTGGTTTCACACTAGCTTGATTGTATGATGTAGTATATGCCAAAATCGTGGTCAATTGACACACATTCGAAGCCAAGGCAACACAGTTGTTTTGATTGGGGTTGAGGGGTATATTAGTGCACAAGCAGTATAGTCATCAGAGTCTTAGTTTCATCTCTTGTGTTGCTCTGCTGCGAGCAGGCTTGGATAGTACCTCGATGGAGTCACATATGAACACAAGCATGGCTCTGCTGCCAGCGAGCCTAGTCAGTACCCCAGTGGAGTTACTTGCATCACCTCCCTACATAGGAAGCCTTTCTCTTCTTTCACCTTATTCATTTTCATTTTGAATTTTTTGACTTTTTCATTTTTTCAACTGTGCATAACACTTATTCATTTCAAAGGCGGAAGAGGGATCCTGACTTATTCAGAGCAGAAGAGGTTGTTCCAACAAAGAAGTAGTTTATTATATCTCTGACGTGCTTGTTAAGGTTTCCCCCCTCACCTTACTCTAATTGATTGAGATGACAAGGGTTAACCCAAAAACAACTGACTAGAGAAGGCGACACTAGTTAGCACGCAAGCATTGTGTTTTCACCAAAATTCACTTCGAACAATACGTATTTTTGTTTGACGTATCATGGACTAAAAGTAACAAGTTCTTCATACAGAGGCAAGATGACAGATAACCAAGTAGTTATAGTTGTACGAGCCCTCTTGTACTTCACCTAGCTCGTTTCAAGAGTCATACATGGTTTCATGTGAAACTAACCTACAAACAAAACAAGCGAACTATACGAAACAAGCAAACTAAAAAACAACAAAGCAAAGGAAGAGCATAAGCGAAAGTGAAAGAAAAGAAAGTAAGTAAACCAGCAATCAAACAAAGCATGTAAGAAAACAACTGAAAGATCAATTGCTATAGAGTCATGATTGTGATCAAATATGAAAACAAATGGATCACGACCGCCACAATTAGAAAAATCAATGAATTCATTGGCATCCTTATGATTAGATGAATCAAACAAAGGGGTAGATGAAAAGAGAAAAAACTCATCCTCTGTGTTTTTGGAAAATACAGATGAAAGATCAAGTGGATTTTCAATGAATAAGTCATCCTCTCCGTTGTCGAATGATGGACCAACATCTGGTGAGTCCTGCGAGTGATCAACAATGGGTGCATCTGTGGATGAAGACACACATGCAAAATCATGGATGGCAGGTTCAAAAAATATGTTAGGAAATAAGGGAGGGGGTTTGGACCGAAGGGATTCATCCTTCGTCGAGTTTTGATGCTCAAGCTCCCACTCATACTCTTCGTGAATGACAACGCATGTTGGTTGTGCAACACCAACATCGTCAGTGGCTTGTTCCTCATTCATAATAAGTGAAGAGTTCGGAATGGACGAACACAAGACAGTATTATCTGGAGGAACACCCGAGTGCGAAGACAGAGGTTGTAGAACAGAATGCATATGAGAACTCGAAGGACTCACAACCAAATCTGCGCAAAAATTGAGCGAAGTGATGTTGGGAGGATGTGAAAGCTGAAAAAGTGTGTGAGCATGATCCTCAACATCACTTGACAGTGGTGGAGCTGTTGAATGAGGGGAAGGCGGATAGTTAGTCGAGACAGTGACCGCATCCACATGAGATTGTGCAACTCCATCAGTGAAGAATGTTGAGTGAGGCTTGATGGGGCCTGGCCTAGGTTCAGAGTTATTTAGCCAAACAAATCCCTACACTACTGGCCCTTTCGGCATCAACCTGCAGAGCGCGGACTAAAGTCTCACCCGAAGCAGTATGGGGGGATGCTGGAACCAAGTTTTCGCACCTTTGAGATGTCTGAGGTGTCTATTTAGTCCAACTATGCCTACCTTCATTTAGGTCACTTCACGCACTGAGCTGACCTGCGAGACCTTCACGATCTGTTATAATCGCCTTCACGTAGCCCTAACTAGGGGCTGAGTTGCTTTTGCGCTACTACAGCAACAATCTGCGCTATTTCCCCAAACTATACCATGGATCTTACTTATCTTCTTAAAGATCTTAGTTAACTTCACTTAAAGACATACTTTATCTTACATTCACTTAATTAACATAGTCACATATGTTTGCGCATCATATGAACAGTAGAAATCCAATTCATACCCAATACATTCAATGCAGAAAACAGGAAATAAATACACATGAATGATATAAAACTTCTCTTTATTAATGCTTCCAACTGTTACAGACAAGACTCACCATCTGCACTCAGCTACAGGGGTCTGTACACTCAACTATGGACTAGTAGGCCTCTATGCACGCAGTTGCAGAGCCTTCTCCTACTCTACGACCCAAAACTAGACTTTACAATTCAAATACGACTCAACTCTTCATCCTTAGACTTTTGATTCCTTCTTTTACAACTTATAGCCTCGCTCTACTTATACAATCCCATGGTCGCAGACCATGGGTAGATCTCTATAGCTGACCTTACATTACAAAATTGAGGGTAGAAAACCCTATGACTCATTTACAAGCTACGCGCTCTGCACCCACAAAATGCGGAGTCTTTACAACGAAGTTACAATTTGTGACCAAAATCTGGGCTCTAAGCCCAAAAAATTTCCTTGGGGGATCCCGTGCCCAACAGGCCCCCAAAATAAACATCGTGACTCACCCTCGAGTCACTCTATTGGTGTGGAGATCTTTTCGCGAATATGACATCTTCCATCGCCAGATAAGGTAGCTCCTTCCATGCCTTTGCGGGGTCCTTCCTTGCCCTGATGTACACGTGATGAAAGTCCGCCTTGAACTCCGTGAAGCTCTGCAGACTATTATAAACAGTGGGTGATAACCACGGCTTCGATTAATCCCCATTCTAATGTTCATCTCCATGAACACCCAGAATATTCTTTTGTCGCTGATCCGCTGCGCATCTCTGGTTGCCCATAGCGAAGCGTACTTCACTGCCTCCAGAAGATCCTGCCCAATTGTTGGGAACTAGCTGTCCTTGGGAAATTCCCAAGCCACCAACACTATGGCTAGCAGAAGCCATAGATAGTGGATGTCTTCCCTTGCTTCTGTGCCTCGCGGCAGTTCTCAAGGAGCTTCATGCACAAGTAGTCTGCCCAGTTAAACTGGACCCCTTCTGCGCATTGCGCAGAAAGTGAAACCACCGGCGCGAGCATCTCATCTGCGTGACACTTCGGCATAACCTTTCCGTCCAATATTTGTGTCGCGAATTTGACCGCAGTGTTGTTGATGCTGGAAATCGCGTATCCTCTCTTCTTCTTTTCCATCTTGAACTTCTTCTTCATGGCCTCAGCGATGGCCAAATCATCACTTTTACCCTCCGAGATGTTCGCTAGGTCCTCCCATTTATAAGGGAGTCGGGTAATTCTATGAATCAAGTGATCTGTGATGGGGATGGGCTCCTCCAGCCACAAGCACCCATCATGCACCAAGCAGAACAACTGCCTGATGATGAAAATAGTCACTGGGGCATGATGGTAATGCGGCACCCAAAGCAGGTTTAGCAGTCCTACCTTCTCTACACCTCTCAGCCACTGGCACAGCTCCAACTCTATGACTCCTGGCAGTGTGTTTTTCTTCTGGCGCATGAGTTGTGCTGTTTCCAAATGTGGGAATTTCTCGTGGTCCGTGAGATCCCAGTCTTCAAATTTTAATACCAGCACTTGCCTCAAGTGTGCTCCATAAAAAATGATGTCGTTGAGGACCAACGAATTCTGCAGGGAGCTTTTGCTCTCATCTAGGTCTTTGGGCACCCTTGCTTTCCCCTTTCACGGAGGAACATATGCGGGCAACTTGGTCAGAGGGTCCGCACCCTGTGTTTCTACCTCCATCTCTATGTCCTCTACCTCTTCTACCATTATTTCTTCAAAGTCTTCCTCCTCCTCATCGGCTCCCAAATTGATTGCCTTCCCCTTTTCTTCCATGGTGAGCCACGTCCTTAACGGATTCCTAGGGGCATGTGCACTAGTACCATAGGATGCTTGTCTTTCTTGGTTCTCAGTGTGTGCAGTGATTTAGGGATCTCTACAACTATCTCGACACTTTCTGGGGCTTCTCTTACCATCATGGCCTATGCAGCCTCCTCAGTGGTCATTGCTCTGGTATCCATGGCTTCCTCAGGCGCTGCCATACTGTTATTCCACAATTTTGTCAACGGGTCGGCTAAGTGCTCAAACAATGACTTCGACTTCAAAAGATCAAACAAATATAGGTTCATGAATCTCTGGGCATGCAATAGCTGAATTATCAAATGGCCAAGTGTTGTTTGTTGGGAAGCCCTTTGCAATTTATAGCACCTTTTGAATTTGAATTTGACCGTTCCCCCCACATTTAGTCCATTAATGCTCACTTGGCAGTAGATTTTCAAGAATCTGGTCCATAAAGTTCGCCTTAAATTCCTGCCACCCGCTCCATTTGGTCTCAAGGCAAGAATCACATCATGAATAGAGACTGTAACAGTCACTTTCCAGCCAACTTGCGCGTCAGCGCAGCTACCCTCACGCTGTTGCGAACCCTGCAACACTTCGCTACTGTGCGCAGCCCTGAAATCGTGCAGCTCCTAGGCAGAGTAGTTTATAGTGTCGTGCCTCCTTGCAGCTGGCTGGAGTGCTAAGACTGTGCTTCTTGCGGCTAGTCAGATGGTCGGGCCACTTGTGTATGCCTTCAAATGACTACCATTGACTTTTCCTTGGAAGAGCTCTCCATTTAATTTCACCAACTGCACCGCGCCACCATCTATGATCTCCTTAATATCATACGGTGCAACCAATGCATTCTGAGCTTCCTTGGGAATTGATCAAACTTACTATCATATAGCAACACCAAATCATTCACCTTGAAGGTGCGCAACTTAATATGTCAATCGTGCCAAGCCTTTTTGCGTTGCTTTTGGACCTGCTGGTGAAATCCAGCCAAAAATCGTTCTTCTTCGAGCTCCTCCAACTGCGAGAGCCTCCCCTCCAGGGCTCCACGGTTAGTCATACCTATGAGCGCCGCTATGTGCAGACTACGTACAATGTACTCCATAGGCATTACGGCTTCTACTCCATAGACAAGTCAAAAATGTGTCTGACCCATCAGTTTCTTGCATGTCGTCCTATAAGCCCATAATACTGCGGGTATGTGCAGGTCCCAATCACTTCGCTACACATTGCATACTTTTTTCAGCGCGTTGCATACCTTGTTGAGTGCTTCTGCGTGGATAACCTTATGTGTGATTGTTCTTCCTACGTAATGGTTCCCCAACATTAAGAGCCATTTACACATTTCCCCCCCCCAACACATGCTTATTGACCATACCTTTCAGCGTGGATTTTATGTGCATCCGCGTAGGATGTTTTCCATATGCCTGCGCCCACTTGGCCAGATGTGCACACAGATCATCCTATCCATTGTACTTTTTTGTCAATCGCACCCTAGGCTTCCCAAATCATGTGTGCATCATTCTTCTACATTTGCGACAGTCGTCAAAGCTCCCTTTGTGCGTACCCCACCACCTCACGGGCGTAGTGCACAATACCCAATCCAAGGCCTGGAAGTGTTGCTTTTACGACACCTCCCTTTCAAATTTATTCAAGAAGGTGTCTAACTCACTTAGGACATCATAAGTAGGTAGGTCTCTTACTTCTGTCGATACGTATCGACCTTATCATCATATTACAATTCATTATAGTTACCTCATGTAACCAATTTTTCCATCACTCTGTTTCCTCATCTGAATCTGAAGTACAAGAGCTTTCACGCTCCCACGCAATCCACCCATTTGCAGTGGGATTCACCCAGTCCTAGTTTCACACGATTATCTTATAGATGTATTCCAAATCATCACCACTTTCATAGTCGTGCACCGGCTCTGTAGAGCACGATCCTTCAGCAGGGTCCAGGGGTATAATTATGCGTAGTGACTTCTTTTCAAAAATCATTTTCCGCTTTTTCAAATTAATCACCCCGTTCATGTCAGTGGCCCAATCAATTCCTAAGAGTGCGGGGTAGGGATTGTTGTCATCAAAAATCTCTATCACTTCAAAGTCTGCTAGCATGCTCGCTCCCTCAATGTCCACGGTTATGCCCTGCAATCGCCCCATGGGTATTATTTTCTGTTGGTTCTCCATTCGCAGTTGAATAGGAGACCACTGCAGCATAGGTCTCCCCATTCTCTCCCATGTCTGCTTTGGTAGAACATTCGCATCTGATCCTAAATCTAGGATAACTTGATCCATCTCATATTCTCCAATCTATGCGGTTAGTCTCATTTCTCTTCCCGTTCTTGTCTTATGTTTTCCGATCTTCCTGACTACGTGCGGTTCTCTTGGCGTAGTCCCAGCGCGTCTATTAATAAGTTCCTGTAACCCTTTTACCACCTTACTATCGCACAATAGCTTCATACATGTTTCCAAGAACACTGTGAGCATGGATGGGTCCATCTCCGGCTCTGGTCTATCTTTGCTTCCTGAAGTGGAGGCCTCAGCGAAGCTCTTCTTAGCTTCCATGAAGGTTTCCTGGGTGCGCTCGAAATCAAACTTTGATTCCTTCGCCGAAGCTTTGCGAACCCAAGTACTATCCTCTGGTTGTTTGCCTTTGTCATCTCCCGTCGCGATTCCACTTTGGAGCACAATGTTTACATTCAGATCTTCCTTGCACGGCTGATACCTCATCATTTGCAGGTTCTAAGTCGGGGGAGGCGGTAGCGCTCCTTTATCGCGTATCCTATCTCTCAGTGTAGGACAATCTTCGGTCTCATGATCAAACAAGTTGCAATACAAACATGATGGGCGCATTGGATTTGTACAATCGCTGGCATAACGTCTTGGCCCTCCACAATTGTAGCATATCAACTGTCTGTGACCTCTTCCGGGTCCTCCTCCACCTTGGCCTTGTTTGCGCCCCTGAAATCCTGTTCACGTCATTCCTGCATTCTGGTCAAGGGGCCGCGTTTCAGCCTGAACCATGTAGGTGGGAGTTCTGTCCATCATTAACTCATAGCTTCTACAAGTGCGCTTATTGTGTCCTACCAATCTACAAAAGTTGCAGAACAATTGTTGTGAATTTTGCGTATACTTCTGTAACAAATGGATGTTGTTTGTGGCATCTTTTCCAACTATTTGACAAATCACACACCACAAAGAAGGTGCCGCACTAGGTGTTGCTTGCGCTTCCTGTCTTAAGGGCATCAGTCGTCCTCCTGCGAGGTAATTTGTGAAAACCGGGTAGTGGTCCTTGTCATGTCCCTGACCCTTGCATTTTACGCACCACACCTCTTCGCGCACTTCTAGTCGAGCTGTCTTGTCCTGTTTCACACTCTGCATTTCAAGGCATAAATTTTTCAGCTGCGCGTGGATTTGTTGAACTCCCAAGTTAGGATCGTGCATCAGGGTCTCATGCAGCCTCATCGAGATCTCTAAGGCCTCTGCCTGAGTCATTAATTTGTGTTGCGATAACGCACTCCTCAGATGTGGCATTAGCGACGCTACAAACCATTCACAATGTTGTCCATCTGTCAGATTCATATTAGCTTCGCGAATAGTGAATTTCAGTCTCTGATCCAGCTCCCAAGGAGTCTCGCCTAGTAGCATCGTGATCTCTTTGAACCAATGATTGACTGTGCTTCAGCCTTCGGCCTGCTAAATTTTCTGTTTAGCATTTCTTGGATATCCGCGATTCCTGCGTTTGGATTATCATTGGAGTGCTTAATATACTAGGTCAGTGCATGGTCCTGTAGGGCACTAACTTATGTTGCTTTCTTTATATTGTCATCAGTAACTCCTTGCGGTTCCCATACAGCCCTTACCACGAACCAGAATTGGTCCGCATCCCCATTTCCCAATCCTTTGAACACATGCAACTTTATCGTGCTTGCCATATTGAATCACGGTGGTGGTGGAGGTGGTATGGGTGTAGATGGAGGTGATGGCGGTGAAGCTGGTGGTGGTGTGGGTGGGGGTGGTATTCGTAGAATTCTTTGCCTTATCAGATGGATCGCACTTCGCGGCAAGACCTTCACGAGCTCTTCCTCGTCCCCTCGCAGAGGTGAAATCAAGGGGCTAGTTTCTAGTCCCTTATTTCCTTCGTTCCTGTAAGTTTTTCCACTTCGCGTAGCCCTGAACATCAAGGTAACTACATAACCCTCTTTTCACACAATAACATTTTAATCCAAGTATTCAAAGACTTTACGTACTTACCTCGCGGTCCTTTGAGAAAGCATCGCTCTATTTCGTTGTAGGTAACTGAGGTGTCAACCGCAAACTCAGTAATGAATCCTCATATAATCTAATCAAGCCAATGATGAACGGCGCACGCAATCTAATCCTCTGACACTTCCAAACTTCGTACTAATTCTGGGGTCCACACAATAGGACTGTCGACTTTCCACCTTCCTTGGCTATCTGCTAGCTTTGTGATCCACTCGTACAGCTCAGTAGGGAAAGACATGAAGAAGATTTCGTGGATCTCTGTGTATAGGTAGCAGTCTAACCACTCTTATTTTTTCAGTCGCGGGTTCCTGTTCTCCTGCGCTGCGAACTTGTGAATTCTTATGTCCAACCAACCTTCAATTTCCTTCTTACTTGGATTCAAATGATACGACATCAGACATCTCTATGCAGATTCTGGTGCCAGCAACGGAACCATTTGTTGGCTTGATGGGGCCTGACCCAAGTTCAGAGTTATTTAGCCAAACAAATCCCTACACTACTGGCCCTTTCAGCATCAGCCCGCGGAGCGTGGACTGAAGTCTTCCTCGAAGCAGTATGGGGGGATGTTAGAACCAAGTTTCCGCACCCTTGATATGTCTGAGGTGTCAATTTAGGCCAATTGTGCCTACCTTCTTGTAGGTCACTTCGCGCACTACGCTGACCTACGAGACCTTCGTGATCTGTTATAATTGCCTTCACCCAACCCTAACCAGGGGCTGAGGTGCTTTAGTGCTACTACGACAACAATCTGCGCTATTTCCCCAAACTATACCGCAGATCTTACTTATCTTCTTAAAGATCTTAGTTAACTTCGCGTAAACAGATACTTTATCTTACATTCACTTAATTAACACAGTCACATATGTTCACGCATCATATGAACAGTAGAAATGAAATTCATACCCAATACATTCAATGCATAAAATAGGAAATAAATACATAGGAATGATATAAAACTTCTCTTTATTAATGCTTCCAACTGTTACAGACTCAACTTGCCCTGCACACTCAGTTGCAAGGGTCTACGCACTTAGCTGCAGAATTCTAGGCCTCTGCGCACTCAGCTACAGAGCCTTCTCCTACTCTACAACCCAAAACTAGAATTTACACTTCAGATATGACTCAAATCTTCATCCTTAGAGTTTTGATTCCTTCTTTTACAACTTAGAGCCTCGCTCTACTTATACAATCCCATGGTCCGCAGACCATGGGTAGATCTCTATAGCCGACATTACATTACAAAATTGAGGGTGGAAAACCCTATGAATCATTTACAAGCTACGCTCTCAACGCCCACAAAATGTGGAGTCTTTACATCGAAGTTACAATTTGTGACCAAAATTTGGGCTCTAAGCCCCAAAACTCTCCTTGGGGGATCCCGCACCCAGCAAAAATTGAGTGAAGTGATGTTGGGAGGATGTGAAAGTTGGACAAGTGTGTGAGCATGATCCTCAACATCACTCGACAGTGGTGGAGTTGTTGAATGAGGGGAAGAAGGATAGTCAGTCGAGACACTGACCGCATCCACATGAGATTGTGCAACTCCATCAGTGAAGAATGTTGAGTGAGGCTTGATCTCAAGCTTCTTCTTGGGATGAGCATATTTCTTAAGGCAATAGTCAAAATGGTCCCAAAGATAGGAAAATTTCATCTGGCTCCTCGGAGCTTGAAACTACAAGTCACGGAAGCACTACCAAAAATCCATGATCGATTCATGTGGAGCCTTTTGTTGGTGTAACAGTTTTTGGTCAAGATGGTCTGGATAAAAATGATAGAAAGTGTCTGCAATGAGATCACAGAAGTGCTCAAGTGAGTGCACGTTTTCAACCAGTAGGCTGAGCAGCCATCGACATGGAGATTCGTGAAGTGTGTGTGCAAGTAGTAAGTTGGCATGTTCGTTATAACACCCATCTTCCTCATGAAGCATGGAAAGAAATTCATGTAAGTACTTAGGCCAGGTCACTTCGCCTTCACCATCATACGTGTAAGTGGACAAGAAATTAAAAAACTCCCCCATGATGGTGACATCTTCATGATTCGAAAAACAACGTGGAGGGAGAAGAGTGCAAGAATCCATGAAAGGTATGCAAAGGTTTAAAACTTGATGAGAGGACACATCTTGTCATCTGGCCCTCCTTATAGCACCAGAAATGTTGATGGTGCTGAACCCGCCAACATGTCAGGGAATCTCCCTAGTAAGAAGTGACAATTAGACCTCAAACCATTTGGTTTAGGAGTCCCAGCAGTGGGTCGTATGGTAATGCCTTGACCGCAATTTCGCATAGAGGTAAGTAAGATAACTTTGTTAGTAGCAAGGGTGTGAGAGCTACAGTGAGATAAGGAAGGTGCATGAGAGGTTCTAACACATGGGGGTTGAGATGAGTGCTCCCTTTGGCAACCTATAATAGTACTCAGATGGGAAGGGAACACACGAGTGAAGATACATCACAAGCTGGAAAGAAAGCTGCTGGCAATCCAAAGTGATGGTTAAACCAACAGTGCATATGCAACAAGATTCATACAATTGCATACAAAATAGTTCATACACAACTACATAAGTTAAACAACATACATTTCTACAGCAACTAGAATAGTCCAACTATAATAACAACATATTCATGAAAACGTGTTGGCTCTATTTTATTAAGAAGTGTAAGTTCCAGTCATACAATACATACATGTACACCCGCTAGTTCCAACAGTGGAACGTTACAGCCACATCCGCCTACTCCTACAAAGATATGTACTAGCTCCATCTAGTGGAGAAGCTAAGGTGCATTACAATACTATCCAAGCTCTCTCCAAGATAGTCTTATCGGAAGCTTGGTTGACCAAAAGCCTATACAATGAGTTATGAGGGACTATTTTGTAGGAATTTACAGGGTAAGTTCCTCAGAAAGAATACCAAAAGGACACCGCTCACAACCAGATCTCAAATCAATACACCAGTATTTTTGACGTGGTTAAAACCCTCAGAGTGCAAGGAGGGAAACAGTCCACGGCCTGTCCCAACGTGGGTACAGACAATTTATTAATCAAAGAATGAAAATTTACATAAGCTTCTCTCATGCACGGATTACTCGAACAATGACCCTCCATGCGCTTTAAATAGAACTCATGGACCAATCGGGTGTCAAGCCACGGATCAAGTGTCGATAATACCGAGGTGAGAGTGAACCGTCGGATCACTACATATCGTGACCGTCGGATTGTAAGTTACAATATGTACAACGGTAAAGAAACACACTTTACCTAACTCTATACCTAACTCTAAACTAGACCAAGTTGAACTTAACTATATCCTATGTGTTGGAATATCCTAACATCCCCCCTTAAGAACAACTTGGGATAGGATTGAAGGATTTACAAATATGACACAATAGGAGAAGGAAGGAGGCACTAGAGCCTATCCCCCCTTAGTGACAACTTCCTGAACTCCAAGCATATATCGAAGTTTAGTGAACTTCGCCTCTGTGAGAGCCTTTGTGAAAATGTCTGCAACCTGATCATCTGCTGGACAATATTGCACTTCAAGAACATGGTCATGAATGAGCTTTCTGATGAAGTGCATGTGTAGTTCGATGTGTTTGCTGCGCTGATGCTGACTGGATCTTTGCATAGCTGAATGGCACTTTGATTATCACACCAAAGTGTGGTTGGATGCTGCTGCTCAAAGCCAAACTCTGATAGGATCTGACGAAGCCACAAGGCTTCCTTACTAGCTTCCACGGCACCACGATACTCTGCTTCTGCTGACGAAAGAGAAATGGCAGCCTGTTTCTTACAAGCCCATGTAATAGGTCCTGAACCAAGAGTGAAGACATAACCAGCAGTAGACTTCCGATCATCAGGGTCACCAGCCCAATCAGAATCAGTGAAACCAACTAACAGAGGAGCTGCTTTGGCACTGTAATGAATCCCAAACTGTACTGTACCTCGAACATAACGAAGTATTCTTTTGGCTGCTTTCCAATGACTTTCACGGGGGTTTTGCATAAAACGAGCAACAAGGCCAACAGCAAAGGAAAGATCAGGACGAGTATGGGTTAAATACAAGAGTTTTCCTACAAGTTGACGGTATAAGGTAGCATCAACTTCAGGAGAAGTACAAGAGACTGAAAGTTTGACTCCAGACTGAAAGGGAGAAGGGGCTGGCTTACAGTCTTCCATGTGAAAATGACGAAGAATATCACAAGCATACTTGGACTGGGAAAGGAAAATACCTTCTTGGGATTGCAAGACTTGAAGACCGAGAAAATAGTGTAAGTGTCCTAAGTCTGTCATTTCAAATTTCTTTTTAAGGCTGGACTTCACATGGTTTATAAGGTTGGGATCACTACCAGTAAGAATAAGATCATCAACATAAAGAACAAGGATGATAAGAGAGTTGCCCACTTTCTTGGTGTAGACAGTATTGTCAGAATGACACCTAGAAAAGCCAGATTCTAAAAGAAAGCTATCCATTTTGGCATACCAAGCCCGAGGAGCTTGTTTGAGGCCATAAAGGGATTTCTTAAGTCGACAAACGAGGCTGGAGTCTGTTTGTATGAAGCCAATGGGTTGTTCCATATAGATTTCTTCCTGCAAGTCCCCATGCAAGAAGGCAGATTTAACATCCATTTGATGGACTTCCCATTTTAAAGAGGCAGCAAGGGAAAGAACAAGGCGGATAGAGTTCATTTTGGCAACTGGAGAGAAGGTTTCAGTGTAGTCAATGCCTTCAACCTGTGAAAAGCCCTTAGCAACTAGACGAGCCTTATGTTTATCAACTTTCCCATCTGGTCCATACTTGGTTCTGTAAACCCATTTGCATCTAACAAGTTTGCGTCCCTTTGGTAGAGGAACAAGATCCCATGTATCATTTGTCATCAATGAATGATATTCTTCATTCATAGCTGCTTCCCAATGTGGATGGCCTGAAGCTTCTGCAAAAGTGTCAGGATCATGATTTACTGGAGCTTGAGCCAGTAAAGAAGAGGCTCTTTCAAACTGAGAACGTGTACGTCGCTGATCTGTAGGATCACCGGCAAGATCACCTGCTGCATCCCGAGTAGCACGGACCCATCTTGGAAGTTGAGGATCCTGAGAAGGTGGGGGAGGATTATCATCCTCGCTTTCATCATCAGAAGAAGAAATGTTTTCAAAGATAGAAGAGATAGGAAGAGGTGGCACATCCGCCGGACTAGGCTCGCAGGCCGATTTATTTTCATCAAATTTTACATCTCTTCTAATGATAACATTTTTGGACTTAAATGGAATAAGTCTATAACCTTTTACATCTTCAGAATATCCAACAAAAGTACATTTCTCACTCTTAGGTTCTAAAGCTTTATGCTTTTCATCTGGAATATGGGCCCATGCTTCACTTCCAAACACACGAAAGTGACTTACATCTGGTTTAATGGAACTCCAAGCTTCTTCTGGAGTGATATTCTCTAGAACCTTAGTAGGAGTGCGATTGATTATATAATTTGCACAATTAATTGCTTCGGCCCAAAAACTAAGACTGAGTCCTTTAGATTGCAGCATACAATTAGCCATTTCCTTTAAGGTGCGATTTTTCCTTTCAGCTACACCATTTTGTTGTGGAGTGTATGGAACAGTATGTTGCATTTGAATTCCATTTTCGGTGCAAAAGTTGATGAATGCGTTTTTAACATATTCTCCACCATTATCAGTTCTTAGCTTAAGAATTTGATGTCCAGATTGTTTTTCAACAAATGCTTTGAAGGCCAAAAAAGTGCTAAATACTTCGCTCTTGAGTTTTAAGAAGTATACCCAAGTGCGTCTAGAGAAATCATCAATGAAAGTTAAGAAGTACTTGCAGCCAGAGAATGAAGCAACAGGAAGAGGACCACATAAATCACTGTGCACAAGCTGTAAAGGGGCTGAGGCGTGCCAAGAGGCACGTTTGTCAAAACTGTCCCGATGATGTTTTCCGAGTACACATCCGGAACAAACACCATCTTTGCAAGATACCATAGGAAGACCTGTCACCATATTTTCTTTACATAGATGCTGAAGGGAGCGATAGTTTAAGTGACCAAACCGCTCATGCCAAAGTTTGCTCACTTCATCATTATGAGCAACAAACACTGAGGGAAGATGGGATGACCCAAAGTTGTGAAACTTATACAACCTTTTGGAATCATCAGCAAGACCAGTAGCTAGAATCTGTTTAGGATCTTTTAGATCCTTGATTACAACATCATGAGGTGAAAATTCAACAATTTTACCTTCACCTGAATGAGTTATCTGATAGACAGATAGAAAGTTGCAGGATAAGTTTGGAACACATAATACATCATTGAACTGACCATTGTCTAGATGAACAGTTCCAGTCCCTACAACATTAAGAGATCTATCATCACCAACATATATATTTTTGGTGTTACAATCATTTAAAGAAGAAAACATGGCTTGGTTTTTGGCCATGTGACAAGAGGCTCCAGAATCAATGAGCCACTCATGAGAATGAGAAGAAGAAGAAGATACATTTAATGCATAACCAGACTGAGATGATTGACGATGACATGCAGAAAGTGCCGTTCCGGAAGTTGAAGTTGAAGTAGGCTCCAGATGGATGTTATGTTTCTTCATTGCGGCTTCCAAGGCTTCCATCTTCTTAAAGCATTTAGATTCTAAGTGGCCATCTCGATTACAAAAGTTACAATGTCTGTCAGTCCTCTTCCATTTGTTTTTATTGGTCTTGTCATTTTGCTGAAATGATCTTTCATCTTGAGGCTGAGTTGGTTTAGGACCATTCCTTTGAGGATAAGACTTCTTAGGATTCTTTGAATTTGGTTGCTGCTGGGCGGCTAACGCTTTCGAGGAAGAGTTTCCAAGATTAAGAAGACCAAGGTGTAAGAGTTTTTCTTGTTCTCTTATTAAGGAATCACAAAAGGAGTCAAAGGAAGGGGTTTGTAGTCTTTGCCTTGACAAATGAAAGCTTCCCTTGTAGAATGGAAAGTGGAAACAAATACAGAGTAGGCTGGTCCCAACTTAGTAAGGATGGAATAAATAAGGTTACCATCTTCTTTCTTAACTTTAACACCTTCCAAGAGATATCTAAGGGTCTTGAATTTGGACAAGAAATCTTCAATGCAAGAAAAATTATTAGGATCCAAAGTAAGCAACTCATTCTCAAGTTGATGGGCTCTAATTTCATTTTTAATCCCAAAAACTTTAGCAAGTTTTTCTAATGCTTCATGAGGAGTTTCAATTTCTGCAATGTGGAATCTAAGATCAGGAGAAACAGACATTCCTATCAAACCACGTGCTTGATCTTGTCTATTTTCCCATTTTTCGGCCTTGTCTTCATCTTTGGGTTTCTTCTCTTGGTCTGTGGCTATTCTGAAGAGACCTTTACTTCTAAGTAAATCTCCCATGTAGGCTACCCATTGGAAGTAGTTAGTGCTGTCAAGAATGACTTGGCATGGACTTTCCATTTTTTGAAAAAAAACCTGAAGCTGAAGATGCTGAAAGTAAGTGGTCCAATGGATAGATCTCGAAAAAATAGGCGGTTTTAAAAAAAACGGCTCTGAAAAAGGCTTCCGGATGAAGAAGTTATGGCTTTTTGAAAAAAAAATTTGTTGACGTTGCCGGCAAAGTGCGCGAATGTGCGGGAATGAAAAAATCCGCCCCCACAAAATGGAGACTTGAACCCAAGACCTCTACTCTCTTAAAAAGTCTTTGAACCAATTGATCTATACAAAATATTTGAGAGAGAGAGAGAGAGAGAGAGAGAGAGAGAGAGAGAGGGGGGGGGGGGGGGGGGCCTCGATTTGTGTGCTTGCCTTGGGAAGGCTCTTTTCCCCTACAAAACACAAAACACAAAACCCAACACGAAAATGCAAAGAAAAACGAACCTTACGGCTCAAAGTTAGCTTTAGCCAAAAAACTAGAATTTAAAAAAAATCTCAAAGTTAGCTTTTAACCGAAAAACTAAATATTTTTCTCAATGTTTCTGATTTTCCAAGATCACACTAAGGTGCAGGGAAAAGAGCATACGCATGAGAAAAATCCTTTCTTTCTGTTTCTGATTTGCCCAGATCGCACAGAGTCGCAGGGCAAAGAGCATACGCAGAAATGAAAGGTATAGATCCGGGAAAAAAAAGGCTAAATAAACCGAAACCGAAATAATCAGAGAGAAAATGACAGTAAACTGCAAAAAAACACTGTATACCTCCCGATCTGAAAAATGACGCAGCTAGGGCTACCGGAAACCTTTTCGCGTGAAACGAAAGGGGTTCCTCACTGAAACAGATGCTCCGAACGCAACAGAGCAGTCCTCTCGGCCCGAAAGCAGTCAGAAACAGCAGATCTAGGAAACGACAGCCGCATGCAGTTCTACCGGCTTCAGATTTGGATCACCAACGGACGCGGCCCTCAAATAGCTCTGATACCATGTAGGAATTTACAGGGTAAGTTCCTCAGAAAGAATACCAAAAGGACACCGCTCACAACCAGATCTCAAATCAATACACCAGTATTTTTGACGTGGTTAAAACCCTCAGAGTGCAAGGAGGGAAACAGTCCACGGCCTGTCCCAACGTGGGTACAGACAATTTATTAATCAAAGAATGAAAATTTACATAAGCTTCTCTCATGCACGGATTACTCGAACAATGACCCTCCATGCGCTTTAAATAGAACTCATGGACCAATCGGGTGTCAAGCCACGGATCAAGTGTCGATAATACCGAGGTGAGAGTGAACCGTCGGATCACTACATATCGTGACCGTCGGATTGTAAGTTACAATATGTACAACGGTAAAGAAACACACTTTACCTAACTCTATACCTAACTCTAAACTAGACCAAGTTGAACTTAACTATATCCTATGTGTCGGAATATCCTAACATATTTATAGCAAAGGGTGAGGTGACCCTTGACATTCCCGTTTGTGACAGCTCAACTACCCTCATGACTCTTCATTTACTCTATGACTGTTATATCCAACTATAGACACTTAACTTACACTTAACAAGACATTACATTACAATGCACATGTACTCATATGAGACAACATGGCTTGAGCGAGCCATGCAAGACATCACTGAAACTCGGTCCATTGTGGCGAGACCAATTATTTGACATGCTTGTGATGGCGAAGGTGGTGAGCTGATGCCAAGCTTGGTCATCCGTGGTGGTGTGCATGCACCCCATGGTGACATCTTGTTGAAGCGAACTCTTGCCTCTGTTACAACCGGTGCATTGGTTCGGCTCCTTCATCCTACTCGTCTACTAACATATGCATGGTCTTCTTGGGTGCAGCTGAACTGACAACACATTGATGCATAGTGTCCATGGTAATCTTCAAGTGTGTGTTGGTGGTCATGCTCATCAACTTGTTGAAATACATGTTAAGCTCTAGTTGGACTTGCTTCTTGTCTTCACCTTGGTGAGTGTGCTGAATGGGTTGGATTGCATGCGTGCACACAATGACATGCATGCTACTGAATCCCTTGCATGCGATCAACAACACTACTCATCATGTCTGCTCCGTGCCAGCTATTGGGATATATCTATAACTTGTACGGGTGCAGTTTCATCCATGAGTGCATGTTCCACCCACTGTTGTTCCTATTCCTACTGCAACTCATTCATATGTCTGTGCAGCTTCATGTTCTTCCTTGAGTTGCTGCTTCATGAAATGCAACTCCTTCTTTGTTCCATTCTTTGTCTTTGCATGATCTCATGTCGCACCATCACCTCATAGCCTGAGTCTCCAAATTTTCTTTCATCATTAGTGGATCTGCTTGAGATTGCAACTTTGTTCCGCCTTTGTGTTGTCAACAACCTTCCTCTTACATTCGTTACATTCATTTCATTTGTTGCATTTGTTGCATTCATTGCATTTGGTATGCTGCCGTCAGCTATTGTTCATGATGTGGCTTGCTGTGATGCTGTTGTTGTCATATCTTGATGTCCTTGTCTATGAACAACTTGATATCTTCGTGAGTAGGCAAGCTCATAGACATTTGATCAACTGCATCTCTAGGTGTGCTCTCAATGGTGTCCTCAACTCTACTTTCTTGGAAACCATTGTACCTACACTGCTGAGAGGCAGATGAACACTTGTAATACCTGGAGACATGGAAACACTCATGGCAAGAAATCTGTCAGTCGAAAACCAAAATGAACTTGAGAACTGACTTGCAACATACATGTGTGACTGCTCATGAAGGTTGTGCAATTTCGGCCATGAGGTTGGGAGACTGACTGCCAAGACTGTGCAAGGAACAGTTTGGGCTGCTGGGAGACTGACTAATTACTGGAATTGCGTAATGCATAATCCAGTCTGGCTGCTGACTGCTGGAATTGCGCAACACGCAATCTCAACTGGCAATGGTTGCAGGCTCAATGACTGCATTGTGCAATTTTCTGGGCCAGCAGTCACTGTCCCTCAAAAATGCGCAAAACAGTCCTGGAGGACAGTGCCTGGGTAGAAATGCACATTTCTAGAGAGGAAGACAGAGCCTTCCTTCCCTGGATTGCGCAATGTTGTCTCAATGAAGGAAAAGTCCGGGCTAAGGTTGCCCAGACTCGCCGACAGGCAACTGAACGCGAATGTGAGTGCGAATGCATGGTGATACTGAGTGTAAGAATAAATGAATGATCATGCATGAAAATGATGAATGACAGATTTAGAAAAAAGAACAAAATGCATGTGGGTGAGGCGAGTCGCCGAATCAGTGACAATTCATGAAAATCAGTTTCATGCATGCGACAACTGTGAGATAGCAACGAAATCTGAAATAGTGCTAGAATAAGCTAGTATACATGTAAACCACAACAAGCTTTCAAAAAAATAAAGCAAACAGTAAACACACAAGCGAAAACACAAAAAGCGACAGAAATGTAACACACAGCATGGAAAGCGGGCTTACCCCAAAACAGCTGAGCTGAATGTGCTGACTGCCCCTAGATGTGATGTGGGATGTTAGAGCTACAAGGTTGATGTGAGGAATGAGAGCTGGGGCGTCCGGTTGATGAGTTTTGATAACATCGAGGTTGTGACGTGCATGTCACAAATATAGGGAATGCGAGACTTGGTTGGAGGTTTCTGAAATGATCCTTGCATGTAACCCCGAACTGCTAAAAATAGATCCCTGAAACAAGGGATGCCTTTGCATTCTGCCTTGGGAGAAGCAGCCCATGCATGCAAGTCTGCTTTACTCGGTCCTAGAGGGAACCGATCAACTCAAGTGCACATGCAAGAGGTTGCTCGACTGATGGGAGAAAATTCACATTTCTGGCTGGGAGCTGGGCTGGCTGCCTAGGAGATTTGCGCAATTTATAGGCAGAGCAGCTCACTGTTGCCCAGATTTTCACAAATTCTAGGTTGAGCAGCCTTGCTAGGGAAAATTGCGCAATTTTCACTATGAGTGTTGACTGCCAGAATTGCACAATTTTGGAGCCTAGCAAGCTGTCAGTCAAGATTGTGCAATTTCTAGAGGGAAGGCTGGTTGCCCTCCAGAATTGCGCAATTTCTTAGGGGAGCTGCTCAACCTGCATTTGGACCAAGTCCGAGTGATGAGCCTGTGAGGGGAATGTATCGAGCTGTGATTGGAAGGCTGCCTTTGTGCAAGCATAACACAAAAACTTGTGAACTTGACGAAGTAGGGCAAGCTGTTGTGAAAATTTGGAAGGGAGGCTCCAAAACAAAGCTAAGGCAAAATTTTGGAGGGTGGTTGTAGCCGCTACAACATAAGGTTATGACATGCTTCATCTTCACTTCTCAGATTAGTAGATGGAGCACTTTGGGAATTAATTTCTAGACCTCTATTAAAACGCGTTGTATCCTATTCCAAGAGAAGAAAATAACTTATATGTTTAGTAAACAAATCTTTGTAAATAGAGGAATGTAATAAAACAACCACTATTGTAGAAAAAATCAAAATATCATTGCGTTACCACAATTGTTCCACACAAAATACTATCAGGGATGATTGATTCTCTTGGTGGGACCACATTACTTTGAGACGCGGGATTGGAAGATTTGATGTTTTGAGCAACTGGCTCCAAATTATCAAACAAATGGCCAATTAAACTACCATCCAAATCATGACACACAATGTCATCATTACCTCCACTGTGCATGTTTTGCAACCTTTTGTCTCGGTCAAAACATGTAATTGGACACACGGAAGGGTTAGGGTGGACATTTGCATCCATGTTATCGATAAGATGTTCTTCTTGATTGCAAGATGTTTCCCCAATGTTATGAACATTTTCAGGAGAGCATCGAACAACAAAATTATGTTGACGAGGAGCATATTCTGATAATGAACTATCAACAAGAAATGTTCTTTCCATTATATCATCCATAGTACGATACTTACGAGGAATTATAAAATCATTTTCAAGAGTGGCTTCACTTGTTCTTTAGCTGGTTTTTTTTTTTTTGCTAGATAGGATTATGGTTGAAGATATGGATCATTGTGCTCTCTCTCTTGCTTAATCATTCAATGAAAATCTTATAAGAAGAAAAAATTGAAAGTGTTTTCCCCGTAGTGGGTTTTTCCCTGGTCTCTAACCAATCGCGGTGTCCTTATATGTGAATTCTTGTCTTCTATTGTTCCTTTGTGTTCCCTACAATGATGATGATGATGTTCTTTCTATATAATTGCATATATTGTTGAATAATGTTGTAAATATGGATATAGTTATGATGATGTGGGGTGAATTTAATATGTAATTTAAGAAATGCAGTTATCTAAAGCAAAGAATAATATATCCCTAAGAAAATTTAACAGGGGCGGGGGTTGGTGTAGTGTAAATAAGTCTTAAAGGCCTTGTTAATTGATAATTATGTGATAAAAATTTTATTGCAAAAATAAATAAATAAATTTTTATTTGTGTCACTTTCTCTTCACCTTTAAAGGGATATGCAATGACCAAACCAAAGGTACAACCATGTACTCTTTGTTATCTCTTTTGCTAACATTTTTATGGAACATATTGATATTTTAGCCTTAAAAAACTTTCATTAACCGTAAATGTTGGTTTTAATTTATCAATGATACCTTTATATTTTGGCCTCATGGCCATCCCTCTTTGATCTTTGTCTTTAACCATCTTAGCGAATCCCTCTCAATATTTAATCTATTATAGAAATTCAAAAGAAAATCTCTCTTCCCCTTTTAGATGTCATCAACTCCAATCTTCCTGATAACATCTCCACGCGACAAGTTTATAAGAAAACTATCCATACCAAATGATACCTTCATGCTTATTCTCACTGTCATTAGATCCAAAAACACTACTATTCTAAAAAATCCACTTACTCGACCTATTTAAATCTTAGCTTCTCATTTCCTTGCGAAAAAAAAAAACATACCTTAAAAAGACCATTATGCCCAGTGGGTACCTAATCTATTAAATTAATAAATCCTTCCACTTAGGTTTTCATTTTAAAGCTAAAACATTTTTTTCCACTTATGTGGCATTGTGTTTGACCAAGAAGTTTATCAAATTCCTTACTCATATGGAAAATCATACAAAGACCAAATTAATAACTAGTTCAAAACTTATCTCGAGAAACATATAGCTAAAATAATCTAGTCATTGTATTTTTTTTAGAAAACCAAAATTTTTAGGTCAACCAGTGAACTCTACTAGCATATAATTTTACAAATTTTAAAAATAAAAAACCCTAATAATTAACCAAAAAAACAAAACACCTAATAATTATAATAGTAAATATGACTACAAACTTATCCAATCATAAAATTTCATCATATCAAACATTCTCTTTTTTATTTTTGGTATTTAATCATTATTGGTCTTCCAAACACTATTTTTCTCCCTTGAATCACCATTCTCTTTTTTTCTATCTGTAATTATTTGAATTGTTACTTCAGCCTTTACTTTATTCTTTATACTTTAAAATATAATCTATATCTCTTATAATCAATAAAATATTTATATTTCCCAAACTTCCCATTAAATTAAATAGTTTTCATTAATTTTAAAGAGTTATGAAATTATTTTATTTATTTTTATTCTAGAATATAAAAAAATTAACAATGATTATTTTTTATATTTATTTTAACATTTTTTTTAATATGGGTGATATTTAGACTTTTCAAAATATTTACAATTTCTTTTCAAAATTTTAAATAACATTAAAAAAACATTAATAAACCTTAAAATTTTGTGTATTATACATTAAATAAATTACAAATTAAAAATCCAAAAAAAACAATAAAATTTAAATTCATTCCATAGGGGAGGGACGCCATTACTTGTGCGCCCTCCCCACCACCTCGCCTGCCACCATGTGAATCACATGAAATTAGTACGACAGTTGTCCATCGTGGAGGTCCACGTGTTGGGCACCGTGTCAAGGGGTTAAAACACCGTTCCGCGCCATGTTTAGGGTTGATTCCATGTCATTTGCGCGATGTGTTGTTTGCCGTTTGTTTTTATGTTCGGGTCCGGTTTTTGGGCGAATCCCTCCGCCGAAGATGGCGCGGGACGACCCCAGAACCTGCGCGCTTCGTCCGCCATGGTTGAGCTGATGTCTGCCATTGTTCAAGGTTATGCGCCCATGGTTGGAATAGGGTTTTTGGCTTTCTTATGGTTTTCCACCTGGATTTGTTGGTCATTCTGGACCGCCGGTGGTTTAGGGTTTCTTTGGTGGTGGTTTAATTCACGGTTTTTGTTGTTTGGGGAGGAGCCAGTTGCAGTTTTAGCGAGTTCGAGGTCGAAGGTTTTTTTAACAGGTAATTGTAGGTTTTTCTGTTTTTTGTTGGTTTTTTTTGTTGTTTAATGGCTAATTTCCAACTCGTTGCAGGTGTGGTGAACTCCAGAGAAGGTTTGGCGAGCTCCGGAGAAGGTCTGGTGAAGGTGTGGCGACCATCCATGGCTTCTATCCGGTAGGATTTTAATCCTACCAGCTATTTCTATGTGTTTTTCAACACAAAACACCTTATTGGAATTTTTGTTAACTTTGCATGGCAGGTTTTGAGGGTTTAGGGTTTTGCAGGTTAGGGGTTTAGGGTTTAGTGTATTTAACTTATTTTGTTCTTTCTTTGGTCTCTGAATTTAGATTTAAATGTATACTTAGCTGTTTAGGGTTTTGTTCTTTCTTTGGTCTCTAAATTCAGGCTGTAGTATCACTGTTTGCATGTTTACCTACATAGTGGCTTACAATGTTTCACTATGGCTACTACCGTGAGAGTATTCAGGGAGAGGCAGAACCCATAGTGAGGTTTGAGATTTTCTGTGTTGAGCCATGGAAAATAAAAATAGGCAGCTGCAGTTTCCTCTTTTTCAGAGAGCAACACCCTTATATTTGCTGTTGCAAATGCTTGTTAAGATGACATGGCTTCTTCTTCTGCTATTGATAAATCTAATAGCAATACCAACGCTCTACCAACAGTGGAAACCCTAGAAATCGATGTCATCACTCATGACCACCAAAACCCTCAATCGCTTCCTCATGCCTCCACTTCCTTCTCAAGCCTCTGAAATGAGTGCCAGATATTGCAGTGGAGGGTTGAATTATCTATTAGATCAGTAGTTAGGGCCTTTTTGTATTTTACTTCAGATCAGTCATAGTTTAGTCCTTATGAAATTCCAGAGATTCCAGTAACCAAAGGAGATGCACAAATACATCTACTTAACCTTTGCTTGAGGTCATTGTTTAGTGATTATTGTGAGGGATTATTCGTTGCTGACTTGTGAACATGAGCTGCAGAGTATAAGGCCACAAAGTAGCTTGACAACAAGGCTGTAGGATATGTTGAGAAGTCTGCACATATAAGTTTGTCTTCCAACAATTTCCTTGGCAAATAAGTAGCCCAAAGGAAAGTGAATAAATTTAGAGGGTTTATATCAATGAAGACATACCATTGTAATGTGATTTAAGTTTAGTGTCCATCCCTCGCTTTCTGCTTCAGTTTTTTTTTCCCTAGTTCATGCCACAATTCCTTATTTTGAAGACCAAAATTATACTTAACCCATATCAGAAATTTCATCAAGTGAGTGTGTCAAGTAGAGAAATTCAATGAGTTTGATTAGGATCTGTGTAAACACTTATGACATCGATCTTCAAATATTTAAACCCATATGAATCTAATAAAAAATGTAAGCCTTAAACCCATACATTTCACAAGGAGAAGTTCCACGTTGCTTTAGGCTTCCAGATACGAATGAGGGACCTTCATATAATTAGAGCTTAAAAAATTCATGAAGTCTAAATTAGGACAAGACCTAATAGGGTAGTAGAGAATATAACTCCAACAAAGCACCAAAAGGATACCTAAGATCCTTAGAGAAAACAATGACCTGCAAAACTGGAGCCCAACGATACCCAAATTGAAAATATAAAACCATAAACTCCTTGACAAAAGATAAATACAGAATATGTTTCTTCAGTAGTATGCATCTCACTGTCTTTGTGTAGCTTCGGGTTAGGGATTGAAGATTTATGCACAAATATGTCTAAACTTATCACTAAACAACAATGAATTTAGATCTCTGGCCCTCTAGTCAAATCTCAGTCCTTTGCTACTACTGCACAACACATAAACCTATAACTTTTGTATGTATTTGACCTTCCTTAGAAAGTTCAAGACTATGCTAGATGAAACCTCCTCAGATAGATCAATACTCACAAGATGCTTCTAGCGACTTCAACCTTCCTTAGGATATCAATTCTATGTTGGTCGCAGACATAAGATTAGAGATAGATCCAACAAAAACTTGATTGATGCATAAGAGGACTAGAAATTCCTCCTTGCCTATTAAATTTATGCTATTTCTCTCCCTGCAATTCCTATATCTGGGCCTCTTTGTCCAGTTAAATTTTTGCAAAAAAAGAAAAAAGTTGTTCCTCGTGTGTAGACCTGCAAGTCCAATTTATAAATTTATATAGGCAATGTCTTCGACAGAAATCCGCCTGAACAGCTTTTGCCAATGGATATACACAAGGAAAAACAAGTAAGGGTGTTTATCACTAAAAGGAAAAGAGATGTGTGTAAAGGGTGCAGAATGAAAACAAACGCCTTTTGTATAAGATGCCTTCCCTTTGTAGAAGCAGTGCATTTTATCAAAAATAAAATGTACAATAAGACAAGTGACACAGAGGAACAAATGGATTCTAGTCAAATCGAACAAGATAGTAGAGAATATGGTAGAATTCCAAAACTTTTCATTATGCCAACAACATTTATACTTTGCAAGGAAGACATACAGAAAGCTTATCGTATAGAGATGGCAGAGAAAAACAAATGGAATGCTATCTCACCTTTAAGTTTCTAACTATATTCTATCCTGAGATAGTGAAAGATCCATTTCTTGACATCTGCTTATTTGTGGAAGATTTCAATATAGATTTGCTAATAAAAAGAGCACTGGTCACCAAAGACGCAGAGCGTTTGTCACTAAAGACATAAACATTACTGCAAGGGTATATGAAAATCCGTTGCCAAGACACCGGGGGAATAAGATTCAAAATAACAAAGGCTAGTCAAATTGAAAAGTTGTTTTATACAATGTATATAAGATATACCTCAGTTCTTATGACTGATTCATTTAATTTCATTAATTTGGTAATTGCATGCAGGACATTCAAAAGATCAGAGGTTTAGTGAATTTAACGATACATTGCATATCCTGAAAGTATGCGTAATTCATTGAGAATTCTTAAATTTTATTCTTTATGACCCTGAGAATCTTGTAAGATTTCTACATTATAATAGACTATAGATGTTCCTTCTAAAATGGATTTTGGCTACAATGTCACACACATTATGAAATAAAACAACCTAGGTTGTAAGGCAAAATGTTTCTGTGACAAGAAAAAGATACAATCCATCCAAAATCCACATCATAATGTGGTTATAACCAAAAACATATGACACCTCTATTCTTTATGGCCCTGAGAATCTTGAGTGCCAAAACTCCCCGAGTTACCTTCTTGAGTTAGGTAGGTTGGCCTACCAGTCAAGGGTTGATTAGGAAATGGTTGATTGCTGCCATATGATTGATTCCAATTTGTAGCTTCCAACCATGGAGGTATTGAGTACCCATACCTTACATTTGCACTACTGACCCCTGCATTAAGTGGAGGTGTGTAATGAGCATACATAGAATTGACACCAACTCTGGTAGGAACAAGGCAAGTGGGTAAACCCTCAGTTTGATAGTGAGACACTTGAATGTTTATGAGATCTTGGAATAGTGGTGTATTATCTGTAATGGAGTCCAATGAATTTGAAATAATCTTGGTTTCATCAGCTATTCTTGTATCATTGATCATCCCTTGTTCCTTTTCAAGCATTTGTTGTGCATTTCGTTTTTCCTTTTCCTATCTTGCCATTTATTTTTGTTGGTCCTTAACTTGCCTTGCTTTATCTCTTTCAATCCTTTCATCTACTCGACGTTGCGCTGCAACAATCCTTGTTGTCTTCTTCTCCTTGACTAGATCCTTCTTTTTCTGTTTTAATTCTTGCATTTCAAATTTCTTTTTTTTCAGACTCAACTAACAGGTTTATATAGTCTTCTGAGGTGAGTAACTGTGAGCTTCGACCCAGACGAAGACTACCCGGTGGACCTTGCCTTTTTTCATTGATACTCTCTCTACTGGTAGCTTTAGGAACCGGCCAAGTGTCTTCTCCACCCCTCCCACCTGCATGTCATTGCTTGGTACACCCCTTTCAGTATCTGATGGAACTGATTGAACTATATCATTATCTTCATTTGATGCCTCATTATGTCCTTCATCTTCTTCCATTGATCTATTGTCCACAAAAAAATCAACAATTTCACTATTCAATTCTGCTGGTTATGAGGGCATGTTCATGCTTTCTTCATTGGTTACTGAGACACTATGTGCATTCATATTGATCATTGCTTCTGCTAGCCATGAAGGTGGGGTTACTTGGCTTGACAATGTCAATTGGTCATTATTAACTGCATGTTCAACAATGTCATTAACAATATCAGCAACAGAAGTTTCATGTTCTTGAGTTGGTGGAACGATCTCCATGTTACTGCGAATTTGTTCATGGTTATATTGTGTTTCACATACAGTTTCATCATCTTCAGCATATAAGTGTCCTTGAGATAGGGAAATCATATTACCAGCTGCAACAACATCATCTTGTTCATCTACTTCTTGCACTTCAACACCTGTTTGGGCATTTGCTTCTTCCTGACCATCTACATGAAATGCTTGGCTACAACCAGTATCATGCATAAGAGCATCATAGTTCAGTGGCCAGATTCCTGTCCTCCTAAAGCCAGCCTTGATATTTGATGGTGTCAAAGCCATTTTAAAAGCTTTACTTGCAAGCTCTGCTAGCTTGAATCTTTTCACCTCAACCCCTGGATTCTTTGCCATCCATGCAGCGTGCTCCGACCTGAAATAGTTCTTGAAAGGGCCAAACACACTAACATCAAGGGGTTGTAGTATGTGAGTGGTATGAGCGGGCAATGTCAACAGGTTGATGCCTAAATTGTTTGCTTCCTCAATTGTTTGTACAGCCATGTGGCTCCCATGGCCATCTAATATCAATAGGTGTATGTTATTAGGCGAGACGCCACCTGGTACCGATGCAGCAAAGTGAAAAAGCCAACTTAGAAACAGTTCTTTAGTCATCCATGCATGGGGATGTGCAGCCATGCATGCACTTGGTTCACAGTTATGTATATAGTTTTTTAGTTGATTTTTACCTTTGAATAGATAAAATCCTGGGATTGAAGTACCAATTGCATTGACACAACATAAAATAGTTATCCACTCCCTGCTCTTAGGCAAAATCTTTGGCACATTTCGGCTCCCTCTCTTAGCAATTACCCGCATGCCACAATTCCTCCCTGCCTGTAAACCTGTTTCATCATAGTTCCATAT
Source organism: Pinus tabuliformis (assembly GCA_031772625.1). Lineage (NCBI taxonomy): Eukaryota > Viridiplantae > Streptophyta > Pinopsida > Pinales > Pinaceae > Pinus > Pinus tabuliformis. The sequence goes on from CM062819.1 coordinate 687,789,506, forward strand.
ATGGTCTGCTCCATAAGAATGTTTATCGTAAGCACTAGAAAGTGTGTCATAGAACTTTTGCACAACTGCAGGGCGCAAATTTAATGCTCTGTCTCTGTCAAGGCCCTCAGCAGTACGCAATACAAGTTTTGGATGACTTTTTTTAAACCCAAACCACCATGATTTACCAAGAAACCCATCTTTGAATGGGTTTGGCCTCCCTTGACAGATTTGAGCAACTATTGATTTGAGTTTTATCAACTCTAGCCCATGTCCCAATTAGGCTATCTCTTTACACCAATCAACCACCTTGGCCTCCTCCTCCTGAGTCATAACTGTAAGAGGTCCTCTACGTTTTGTATGAGTCAGTCCATTTATCCAATAATGTATTGATGAGGGAGGAATACCATGTTTTTTTGCAGATTCCTGAACTGAGTATCCATTAAACTCTATGTTGTCAATTGCAACTAACATTTGTTCTTTTGTCCATCCTCTTATAGCAATGATCTTTTTAGTTGAACTTGCCCCTTGAGCTGTTGTTGATGGCGGTTCTATGGCTGATGGTGTGTTAACATCAGCTACCTTCACATGGTCATCCTCAACAATGTTCCCTAGTGCATTGTTTACATTGACATCAGCTGTCTTGTCCTCATCAGACGGTGTGCATCACAGCTGCGCACACTTTTTCACTCTCCTGCCACTTCTCCTTGTACGAGTAGTGTAACTTCCTTTTGCCATAGATGCAACAACCTGTAAAATTATTGCATGCATTTAGACATTAGAATATTTGTAAATTATGCTTTCATACAAGGCAAAAATACTTCTGCTTTATTATAGGAAATTATCAACATGTATGTTAGTATCCTTGAAAAATAAAATATACAGAATCATTTTGTTGTATGTCTTCAAAATTATCATTGATTGTTGTTTTGATAACTTGTCTTTACACTTGAAATACCATGACTGTATTGATTGGTTTTGTTATGCATTTCCCAACAGAGCTCTTGTTCGGTTTGACTACTTAAAATATTTTTTTGTTGTTTGTTGTTTTTTTGTTGTTTTATTGTTTTGTTTTTTTTTGTAAGTGCTTGGCTGACATTGGATTCTTGGAATATGTATTATTACAAAAGTATAAGATTACAAATAGAGTTCATGCCTCAGCATCCCTTTCGCCAAACCTGTCCTTGGACCACATCCCTACATTTCCACTGCAGTGATGTAACTGGATGGAAATGGAAGAAAACTTAGAGTTTTAGTAACAGCGAAATAGAAAACCAAAATCCAAATTATCTTGAGTTTCTAGCTTAGTCAATTTTGATTATTACATTCTGAGTCTCTCCATTGACCTTTGTACACCTATTTACACAGTGTTTTAGCTAAGGCAAAAGTAAGAGAAATGTGCACATATATTTTGTTTCACTCTGTCTCGTATCATTTGCTAGTGATATTTCACATGCTAGCATCATTAGAACCATGGCTATGGCCAAGGAAGAAGTTCCTTCACATTCAGTTACTCTATTGATCACAACTTGTGATGTTTTGGTTATCGATAGTTATGTGCATAAAAAGTCTTGAATCCATGCTTTCATCATGTAGAGAAAGAAATGCTCGACAATGGGGTAACTGAAATAAAGGAAAAGTTGGATCATGTTTCCAAGAAATCTTCTCAATTATAATATTTCATAGATTTGACTTCCAAAAAATCGAATTGCATTACTTCGTAGTCTCTCATTGCAAATTACAACTTTCTTTTGCCTCAGAAGATGGGCAGAAAGCTAGGAATAAGCAGGAGAAAAAGCCATTGCAAATTACAACTTTCTTTTGCCTCAGAAGATGGGCAGAAAGCTAGGAATAAGCAGGACAAAAAGCCAAGGAAAAGAGGAAGGCCTATGACCAAAAAGCGAAAATATCCAAAGCTAGACAAACTTGATCCATGTAGCACAAAAACAAAACGATAGTCAACACCCATAATTTGCATGACACACACAACATTGGTTTCCAGGTGATAGATCAAGATTAAAGTAAAATCTTGTCCTAGGTCATTTGGAGGATAGGCAACCAAAAGCCAAATTATCTTGAGTTTCTAGCTTAGTCGATTTTGATTATTACATTCTGAGTCTCTCCATTGACCTTTGTTCACCTATTTACATAGTGTTTTAGCTAAGGCATAAGCAAGTGAAATGTGCACATATATTTTGTTTCAAATATCATTTTCCATTTTTTCGCTGTTTGGCATTGCCAAAAATGTCTCAGTATGCCAACTTCTCCATTGCAATCCATGGCCACCATTCCAGGCATAGTAATTAGTTTGGAAACTCAAACAAAATATGGTCATATGCTCCAGAAGAGTGTTATGCCTGTCATAATCACAGTAAGGCTGGGCAGCTTGAAAGCCATGAGAGATCTCGGTGATGCTTTCATTCGAAATTTCGTTCATTCCCATTACAATAGACTTTCACGTAAATCAAGATTCCCGTTTTGGACAAAGAAAAATTAACTGAAGACGCGTGAGAAAAGATCTTAGGTTTTTAAAACATTTATCTCATTGAATGGAGAAATTAGAGTTTGAAATAAGAAACTCTACAAAAACTCTATAAAAAGCAGTTGTGTGGTTATATGGTTTCCAATTTTTATTATCAGTCATAAAAAGTTTTAAAAAATTGAACTGAAAAAATTAAGTATGTTGAAGGCATTCATTTTTTTTATTTTAAGGAATGGTTTTAACTTTTCTAAATAGCTATATTTAGAACCTACTTTTTATTCAATGGTTGTTTGTGAAACCATCCAGCTATCCTTTTAGCAGTTATGGCCAGACAGATCATGTAACCATCAAACCAAGAGAAGTAAAGGAGTATAGAGAGGAAAAGATAAATTCTCCATGGAGAAATTGACGTATTGCAAAGTCTTTAATGTTGTTTTATGAAATCTAAGTACTCTATTTTCCTTACTCGGTTCCCCTTAACAGTCTTTTCGTTACTGTCTATTTTTGTCATATCCTTGTGGTTATATCTCGGTGCTCCTTAACAGTATTTCCCTTACAGTCTGTTTTCGTCTGATCCTCCTGGTTATATGGGTGAATTGTGAAATAGAACTGTAGGCTGTGTGTTTATTTTCATGAAAGTGAAACTGAATCTGTAAGAAGGTGAATTGTGAAATAGAACTGTAGGTTGTGTGTTGATTTTCATGAAAGTGAAACTGAATCTGTAAGAACTGAAAATGTAAGAACTCTGATAAATGAAAACAATGAAAACAGAACTGTAAGAAGAATGTGTTGTAATTGATATAACTAACCTGGATATATTGGCAATTGTTTTGTGATGTTGTCTTCAAGTTCGCTGAATAGTTTGAAAGCATAAGATGCAACTTCAACAGTGGGTGGACTTCTTTTATAGTTTTTGGCACTTGAATTTAATTGGTGGACATGGATGGACATGGATTGCAATGACTTCATTTTGAATGTGTGGTCTGGATTTAATTTGATGTGATCTAATGGTTGGGAATTGGGTATTTGTTGATCCATGTGCTTTGATCTATTTTAATGAGAAATAGAGTGAGTTGGGTGTCATTTATTGCAGTTATTGAGTTTGGGTGTCATTTATTGAACAAAGTGGGTTTAAATGTTATTGGGTTGGGTGTCATTTATTGAACATAGGGGGTTTAGTTGTAGAACAACACAGCAGTTATGGCTGACATACATTCCCTTTTATTATGTGCAGGTAGGGATATTTATTTGGGATACAAAGCTTCAGTTCTGATGAGTGGGGGTTGAAGTGACTGCTACTTTGTACTTCTAGAATAGACCATTTTGGAAGCATTTATGGTTTTAGCTGTTTTCTAGTTGGGTCAATATGGTTTGCACTCTTAAGTAGTAAGATACTATTTATGGACAGCTGTGGGCCCAGTCAATGCATGGGGAAATTTTGGACATAAATTAATACTTATTTATACTTAATGTTATTTATCTTTGTTTAAATATTGGTTTCAAAAGTCTCAATTTATGGTGGTTTGGTGGGACGAGTACTATATCAATTACTGGTCCCTGCACAACATTAGGAATCTCTCCTCTATATTACATAATAAATAGTTTATGAACTAAAAACAAATAAATTACAAATTAAAAATCCAAAAAATAATAAAACTTAAATTCATTCCATATATTACGTAATAAATAGTTTAGGAATTAAAAACAAATCTTAATATTTGAAACTCATTTCATAAAAACATATTTATAACTTTCAATGAGTCGGTTCCCTCTATTCCTCGTTTTTAAGCACAATCTCACAGTTCGGGAGCTTTCTAAGCTCATCAGGGATTTTTATAGAATTACAACCGTGAAGATTTAGATACTTCAGATTTTGAAGTTCTCCTAGTGTAGAAGGCAACGATTTTAGATTTTTACAGAAGTTAAGATACAAAAATTGAAGATGTGAAAGATTACCTATTTCGTCAGGTATATCTTCAATCTCACTGAAACCCAAAAACAGAAATTCGAGGTGTGTCAATTGCCACAATGATGTTGGCAGTGATCGTATGGCCGTGCCATGAAAGTCTAATACCCTCAAAGAGGTGAGGTTCAGTAAAAATGCTTCTGGAATTTCTTTCAATCCCTCATTTTCTCCCACATATAAAGAAACTAGTTTGGGACATCTCAACTCCTTTGCTGGCAAAAACTTAATATCATTGCCCAAAACTGATATTCGCCTGCAATTTTCTGAACCTGGGATGTCAGGGAAATGTTGAAGACTTTGACGTGCCCTCAATACACAATTCTCCTCATTTTCTGCAATATAAATAGCCATGTCATGGAGGACATCATGGACATTGATAACACCCTCTTCCACCTGGAACAAGCTGCGATTTACAAGTAACTTTACATAGCTCTCCGCCGTCTTTAAGACATAGCCATAGTTGGCATCTTCTTTGGTTTTAACTAGGCCTTCTGCGATCCATAGTTGCGCCATCGCTTCCACTGGTATAGCAGCATCTTCAGTAAACATGGCAAAGAGAAGAAAACAGTTTTTCAAGTTAGCATCGGGCAGACTGTCGTAACTCCATCTCAATCGCTGATACAAATCTCGATTAATTCGAGGATGGGTGATTGGAAAATTTAAATCCACTTTTTGCATTTGATTTAAGGCAAGCTCCCACTCATCTACAGCTGCGTTGCCCATCATAGTTGAGGCTATTACATTTATTGCCAAGGGTAACCCTTTACACTTGTCGGCTACCTGGCGCGCAATATTCTCTACATTCTTCGGAACATGGCCGTCTTCGAAAGCTACTTTTAAAAACAACTCCCAGGCCTCCTCTCTTCGTAAGGGTTGTATTTCCATGCCCTGTTTTGCATTCATCTCTTGAATCAGATCTCTATTTCGAGTTGTGAATACAAGTTTGCTCCCTTTGTTATTGCCAAACTGCACGCCCAATTCTTTCAGAGAGAGTGCCCTCCACATGTCGTCTAAAACCAAAAAGAATTTCTTGGTATTCAAATATGCACACAACTTCATCTTCCTCATATCACCGGAACAGTTGGTCAGATCTAAATTAATTGCAGAAGCAATATCATTTTGCATTTGTAGAATTGAAAATTGAGCAACTGTAGCCCAAATGACATGATCAAAAACACCGCTAACTTTGTAGGTGTTGTAGACCTTTTTAAGCAACGTTGTTTTTCCAACACCACCCATACCGTACACACCAATTACGCCAACATTTGGACCTTCGGAAACCCAACTCTGTAGCTGCGTCTCCGCAGATTCAATTTCCAACCCGACCAATCCGGTGTCAGGTTCGTGCTGAAGTAGTGCGTCTGCCTGTTGTGGTGCCGCAGACACAATCTGTTGAGCACTGCAAAACACGGAAAAATCGGTTCGAAACTGATCATGGAGGTCACGAATAGTACTGTTCCACTCTCGGATTTGCTTAAAGACTTTGGGATTGCAAAAGAGGCAGTCATTGCACTGCTGCAACCACGGGCGTTGTGAGCGATGGATCAACTCTCTGGCCTCTCCAACTTTGCGTTGCATCCTTAGCAAACAATTCTTCAGAGAATCCGGTGCCTCCCTCTGCTGATGTTGGAACTGAGAGCTAATATCAAGCAAGAGGCTCTTCATACGATATAACTGCTCTTCCAGAAGCTCACGGTTGTCATCCAAATTAAATATATCGTCTATCTGTTGAATAAGTTGTTGGGTGATTGGAACAAGAATAGCGCTGCTAATGGTATTGCCTGCGGCTCCGGTTACAGTATCCATTGTTTGGACCAACAGCAAGTGAGATTAAAGCAGCATATCAGACGAAATTAGAGTATACTAGAAGAGAGCATGAATTATTAAAAAAATACAGGAGGGCAGCTTATGAATATAACAAGAAGCAGCAAACAATGACAGAAGGAGACGTCCATCGGAATGATATTGATGGAAATGTATGAAGGCTCTCCTCAGAAGCAAAGCCACCATTGATTCACCGTGTGATGCTAAACGCTAAAATTCATTTAATAGCGAGGATGCAAATATGGCCATTGTGAGTTAGGTTCAGTGGAGGGTCCACCTAAGTTAATGATTGACATTGACGTTGTCTTCTACATGAATCACAAATTGACATTGATGTTGTCTTCCACATGAATCACAAAGTTAAAAGAGGACCATTTTAAACTAGATTGTGTGTGGGTGCCATGGTCAGTAACAAAATTAATTATTTACCTTGCTTTTGATTATCCAATCACACAGAGACCATTTTTAATTAAATTGTGGGTTCGTCTCATGCAAATGCTCATTAACAAAATCAGTCATTTACTTTGCTAATTGATTTTGCTTTGCACATCGTTTACGTGTACAATATTTGAGAGTGGTGGAAGGACGTTAATGAATGCTTGACTTGCATATTGCTTTCTGTTATCTTTAAGTATTACAGCAAGTAAACGAAAACTTTTTAGAGTCGGTGAGAGAAAGGGAGAGTAAGACCGAATATTACCGCAAGGAAACGAAAACATTTTAGAGTCGGCGAGAGAAAGGGAGAGTAAGACCGCACAAGAAAAGGTTATCCATGTAAAACGACTTTCAATGCAATTGTTCACTATCAAACCACCCAACCCAGAATAGGTAGAAAAGGTTATCCTTATTTCAACAAGTGTAAAGCGATTTTCAATGAAGTTGTTCACTATCAAACAATTCAGTAGAGGTAAATATCTATACTGAACTATTCAGTAGAGGTAGATATCTAAATTCAGTGTAGGTAGATATTTAGAATTTCGATGAATGAAATATTTTAGATAAAAAAAAATATAATATTAAAATATATAACATATTAATATTAGCACAATCAGATTTATCAATCACTATACAAATCATATATATAATCACATTTTTCAATATGGTTGATATAGACGGATAAACTTATATTAACCATATTAATAATTATTATGTATATTTTTTAAAAACAAATTATTTAGGATTATTAATAACTATATAAATAATAACAACTATATTCTTATATATTTATGGTTATTATTTAATAATAATATAATATAATTATTATTATAATAATATTATTAGTAATATTAATTAACAATAATAATCTTAATAATAATAATTATTTAATAATAACAATAATTATTTTACTAAATGTGGTTGATATACCCATAAGGCTTTATTTCTAAATATGACAGAAACCATTGATAAATATATAATTAAAAATACAATGACAATAATAATAATTTATTACTCATTTTTTTTATTATAAGTGTTAAATAAATAATTATTTATTTTATTAAAAATAAATAAATTTTACTATTGTTTTTAGAAAAATATAAATATTTTTATTTTATGAGTTATAATAAAAATAATAATAATAATAATAAAAACAACAATAATAAAAATAAAAATGAATAAATAATAGTAAAATGGTTAATTATTGTTAAATAACAATAATACTTATTTATCAAATTCAAGCTTTTGTGATCCATATTTTGATTTGAAAACAATTTCGGAAGAAATCACATGGTAGATTTAGGCCGACGCTTTTTGAACCAAGCAGTGTGGTTCATCATCAGGACAAGTTATCTTGGCCTGATGATGAACCACACTAGTTGGTTCAATCTACCATGTGATTTCTTTCGAACTTGTTTTCAAATCAAAATATTTATTTATTTCTATATTCAAGCTTCTGTGATCCATAATGAATTAAGCAAAGTCTTTCGGTAGAAATCACATAAGAGAAATTTTTGGGTGATGCATTTCGAACCAACAAGAGTGGTTCATCATCAGAACTAGTTGAAGAGGCAGACCATGGAAAAAGCTTAAATAGAGACCAATGTAGAGACATAATTTCATGTAACGACTATATTTGAACTATAATATTTAAATTATGATATTAATTTGTTAATATATTAAAAACAAATATTATTAAGTAACGGTTATATTAAATGGCTAGTTTTTGAAAAATAATATTTTTAATAATGATATTAGTTTATTAATTTATTAAAAAAAATTAATAAGTAACGGCTAGATTTAGAAAACTAATATTTAAATTATGATATTAGTTTATTAATTTATTAAAAACAAATATTAATAAGTAACCACTATATTAAACAACGAGATTTTGATAAACAATAGTTAAATTAATTAAAATAATAATAATAATCAAAGTCAAACTCTAAAGGAGGGAAGTAAAAATTTATAAAAATGAGTCAAGACCCTAATCGAGATCAGATCATTTGATAAATAAAATAATTAATGGAAATAAAATAAACTAAATTAAAAATAATAAATGGAAAAAAAAATAATATATATATATATATATATATATATATATATATATATATATATATATATATATATAAAGAAAAATAGAAACATATATATATATATATATATACCCAAAGAAAAGTAATCAATAAATAAAATAGGGTCAACAATAAAATATGGGGTTGAGGCCCATTAAACAAATAACAAAAATACTAAAAGGAGTTAAGAACTAATATGACAACAAAATACATAAAAAACATGAAGGATCAAGAAAATAAACTCTAATGAAGAATAAATCAACAAAAATACTATAAAAAGGATGCCAATACCTACATAGATAAACAAACAAACAAAGTAAATCCCAAAAAGAAGCCTAAAAAAAAAAACTAGGAGGACAGGACACGGACCCAACTTCTACTAATATTCCAACCATCATCTCTATTCAAATTATTGGGTCTTTTTTCAATTTCTAGGGCCTCCCTCAATTTACGATGATGGAAATGACTAACCCTAGCAACGACTTGGGCCTCCTCAATGTAGATGTGATGCTTAGATTTATCAACATGCTCCACCAGAGTAGAGGAGCGGGTCCTGCCATGCTTGATGTCAGCAACATGCTCATGAATCCTTTGATTAATCGAGCAATCAATTTGACCAATGTAGGGAGTCCCACAAGAGCATGGGATAACATAAACACCCTTCATATTCTTGGGGTCCACTGGGTCTTTTACAGATATAAGGGAGCTCCGGATGGTATTTAAAGGCCTAAAGCTTGAAGCCACCTTATGCTTCCTTAGGACCCTTGCAATCTTGTGAGTGGTCACTTGGATAAAAGGAAGATGAACACCAGAAAATTGATCCTTGGTATCTTTCTTAGCACTAGGACCTATTTCAGCTCTCAGGAAAGCCTTAGTACATTGGTGTCTACTATACCCATTATTAAAGAAAACACTTAGGAGATGTGTTTTCTCTTCATTGAGATGGTTCTCATCAGAAACTCTCAACGCTCTAGTCGCTAAGGTGTTGAGAACACCAAGATTTTGAGTTGGGAAATGATGAGAATTAACATGAAGATATTGTTCCGTATGAGATTTATTACGAAATACCTGATGAGAGAAAGAGCCATTATCATTCATTGAGAGGAGGATGTCAAGGAAGGGAAGACTACCATTACATTCAAATTCCATGGTGAACTTTATAGAACTAGATTGATTGTTAAGATGGAGGAAAAATAGTTCCAAATTTTCTTTACCATGGGACCAGATGACACAAGTGTCATCCACAAACCTCTTCCACATCTTAGGCAGAAGACGAGAAGAACATAAGGCCTTTGATTCAAAATCCTCCATGAATAGATTAGCTGTCACAGGGGAGAGGGGGGAACCCATGGCGATACCGCAAGTTTGCTCATAGAATTCCCCATCGAATGAAAAGAAAGTAGAAGGAAGACAAATACCAACTAAAGAAGCTGTATCAGGATCTGTGATGCGTTTGATGACTTCGATGGCCTCATTGATAAGGATATTAGTGTATAGGGAGACCACATCGAAGCTCACAAGCTTGTCATCTGGATCAAGCTTGAAACTCTTTAACTCATTAACAAACGATGCAGAGTCCTTGACGAAGGAATATGTATGGCCAACAAGGGGCTTAAGCTTCTGGGCTAAATATTTAGTAAGAAGATAAGTTGGCCCTCCTATCGTGTTGACAATGGGTCTTAGAGGAGCCTCTTCCTTATGAATCTTTGGAAGACCATAGATTCTAGGGGTAAGAGGGAAACTTTCAATAAGCTTATGACTGAACGAGCTCACCGAGCTAGTAGCCTTTAAAACAAGAGCCACACTTTTGGAAATATTCTTCATGGGATCCTTGTTGAGTTTCTCGTAGCTCCCGCTATTATGGAGGTTGTCCAACATCTTCCGACGGTAATCATCTTTATCAAGAATAACCACAACACCACCTTTGTTTGCTTTGAGAACAAAAATATTCTTATTATTGTTTAACGATTTGAGAGCATCAAACTCAGGTTTGCTGATGTTGTTCTTGGGGGGCTTTTCCTTTCTGAGGACAACCACACAGTCTTGACTAATGATATCTTTAGTGACGTCTAGTAAGTCTCTAGTACCATATTCAATTTCACAGATGATATCGTCGACCGAAATATTTCTAGGAGCAAGAGAAAAATTTAAACCTTTCTCCAAAAGACTAAAAACAGGGGGATCAAAAGAAAAGCTAGAGAGCTTGACAACCCTATTACTAGAAGAGGAAAGAAAATTAGAACAAACAATATTATCCAATCCTAGAGTCTTATTACCTATCCTATTATTATTACGATTATCAAAATTGAAAATAGAGTCACTAACCTCATTAATATTATTATTATTATTAAGCCCAATGATATTATTATTATTATTATCGAAGCATAAATTATTATTGCTATTCCTAATATTATTATTCCTATCTGAGGTGAAAAATGCAGTCACTATTATTATTATTACTATTAAACCAATTAGTATTATTATTATTATTATTATTATTCAATTGAATATTATTATTAATAGAACCACTTCCATTATTTTTGAAACCAATAGAACCAAAGAAGAATTAACGGACAACGAACCTGAGGGAATCCGACCCGGAGAATACGAGATTGTTCCAGCTTCATCTTCGATGGCGGAAGGGTGAGAAACATTGTCAACCCAAGATCGGAGAGTAGATATTTGATTAGAATTAATTTTGCTTCTGGAAGGACCATGAAAGAAACTAGACTCATTAGGCTTTGAGATCAATTTCTTCTAGAGCTTACTGAACTTCTTGGACTAATTTAGTCGTTTAATATAACCGTTACTTAATAATATTTGTTTTTAATATATTAATAAATTAATATCATAATTTAAATATTATAGTTCAAATATAGTCGTTACTTGAAATTATGTCTCTACATTGCTCTCTATTTAAGCCTTTGCCATGGTTTGTGTCTTCATCTGACCCTGATGATTTACCACACTTGTTCGTTCGAAACGCGTCGGCCAAAAATTTCTCTTATGTGATTTCTACCGAAAGACTTTGCTTAATATTTATTTACTTAAATATTGGTAAATAATAATAATATGAATATTAATTAATTAAATAATAATAATAATAATAATTAATTCATTTTTACATAATAATAATTAATTATTTGCCACAATGTGACGTTGGATCATGGTTGATTGATCCAAATTGGATCCTAGAACACTCTCCAAGTTTTCACGAACAATTCAAAAATTATGCCAAAGGTTACAAATCTTGTGCATATCAAGCTTATCGAAGGTATCCTAGTAACAGTTGCAATTTGTGGTCAGCGCGGAGCAACGAGGACCGTCGGTCAAGCACGTAGACCGTCGGCCCATGGTAATGCGCGCTATCGCAAATTAGTAGAATCAGAGGCCATTTCGAGAAACGAGGGTCGTTTCCAATATGCGATTAGTGACAAGTCGCTGATTGCATATCACAGGGAAATCCCCTCAAAGAAGGAAAGGCCGCAAGCAATCAGAACCGAAATATCATAAAATGCAACGGATATTGTTCCAATTCCGTTAGAAGCGAGATTCCACAAAACCAGCAGGATATTGGAGGGGCTTCGAGCGGTAAGCGGTTTCAACGGAGTTCCACCCGATGCCATACAACGAGCACCATGCATCCCGGGGAAGAGAGAGAGAACTGCTCACATCGGATGGGTAAACATCATGTTACTTAGCCGCCCGATATTAACGATGACCGATGGATCTGGGGTCCCCAGTTCAACGACAGAGGCGCGTTCCGATGGATGACCGGATTTGACAAGGTTATGAAGCGAGGTCACATAGGATTTGAAGTCCGATATGGATGATGCGTTGGCAGAAGGTTGTGTTTCACGGGCATTCTTGGAGTTAATGGAAAAAACTGTCGTTTCAAATATGTCCAAGAGAAATGACACTCATCCGTTAGGAAATAGGTGGCCACCTCCCTATGAGGCATTATACAGTGACTGATTACGCAGGACAGAGGGATTCAAATGGACAGAGGTAGGGGAACCGGAAAGCCGGGAAGCGGAAACGAACAGTTAGAAAGTAGATTGGCTTAAAAGCCACAAACTGATAGAGTTGAGTAAGCAGTAAGCTAAGAGCAGAGACCAGTAGGCAGTAAGCCGAAAGTAGAGAGAAGAAGCCGAGCTAACCTACAGAAAGCAAAGGTAGCATCGAGTCAGGATTAAGAAAGAGACAGAGAGAGTCAGAGAGTCTGTGTACTCCAGAGACGACTTGAGAGGTTCAAGCAAACTCCTCTGTATATGCCTGTCATGTATGAGTCTTAGATTGGGCTCATACTACTATGACCAATAGAAGTCCAGAGTCAGTAAGGAGTGTCTGTGTACTCCAGAGACTTGGGGGGTCCAAGTACAGTCTTGCTGATTTATATCTGTTGTGTGAGACTCAAATTGAGCTCACTATTGTAAAAAGTCTACTTGAAAACATAATAGATAGTCCACCACTGAAGGCTGGACCAGGAGACGTAGCCCAGGAGTATTGGGTGAAATCCTTATTAAACTTGTTGTGTTTATATGTTTGCCTGTTATGTTTTCTTTAACTACTTCATTGCCTGTGTATTTTGCAATCTTATTGATTCGTTGCATAAAATAACATAGGCACATCCATGCACATGAGTCTATAATACCTTATTAATTATCTTAGATCAATTCCAGATCAAGTGGTATCAGAGCTCTAGGTTGCTAAGGTTAGACAAGCTTGTGCTAGATTTTTTTTGTTGAATGCTAACTAGGACAAAGCTTAAATTAGGAGAAGGAGAGTTGGTTGAAGCTAACCCAGAAATTAGAAGAGTCTATCCCAGGAGGAAAATGGCAGAAGAAAGTCCCTTGGAATCAAACTCCCAGTTCATGGACAGTTTCATGACCATGAGAGCCATGGTAGAAGAAATGTATAGAGAATTCAAGAAAGGGAGAGGTGAAGATTCTTCAACCTCCAAACCAAATAAAGGAGTAGAATTACCTCTTCTAGTTGCCCACCCAGAAGGCAAAGGAAAATAGGAAAATCCCTCTCCACCATCTCCCCTAGCATCACCTTCATCATCATCTTCTTCACATAAAGAAAGCCCTGAAAAGAAAAAGAAGAAACCTTCTTTGATTAAATTAGATGTGAAGTTTGATTTTCCAGTTTATGATGGAGAATTGAATGCAGAAAAGCTAGATAACTGGATTAGACAGATTGATTTATATTGCAGAGTGAAAAACATCGATTCAGAAAGGAGAAAGATTTAGCTGGCTAACCTACGCCTTGGAGGCACCACCCTGGTATGGTGGGAAGGCAGAACATAAGTTGATTTGAAGAAGCATGGTAAAATTATTTCTACCTGGAATGAATTTGTTTCTGCCATTAAAAAACAATTCTATCCACTAGCTTATATGCAGCAAGCGATGATGAGTTCACAAACTCTTCACCAATTAAAAGGGCAAAGTGTACAAAGCTACACCCAAGAACTTAGAAAAAGAGATTTGATTCTAGGAATTTCTTTAGACTCACCTGAAACTTTGCTGAAGTATATAGGTGGTCTACACAACTATTTAAAGCACACCATTATCATGTTTAACCCTACTAGCATAGATGAGGTATCTGTTTAGGCTACACATCTAGAGGCTAGGGGCAAGAATGTGAACCCAGAAGTTGGGGGATCATCAAAACCCACTGCAAGTAAGAACAAGGAAAAGAGAAAGCAAAAATGGAAAGAGAGGAAGACAAATGATGTACAAAAGACCAAACCTTCATGCACTCACTGCAAGAAGGATGGGCATGACGATGAACATTGCTGGATTTTGCATCCGGAGCTGAGGCCCAAGAAGTTCGATGGCAAAAATAAGAAGACTACTGCAACTATTAAGAAGGATTTGGGGTCAGACTCAGGGGATGAAACAACAATCACAACCACAGGTATAAAAGGTAAAAATTCTGAAGCATCTACTAGTAATTCTACACAATCTACTAATAATGAAGAAAATGAGAGGAAAAGGCATGAGATTTTTCATAGTAGAGTTATTTCCAAGCATCAAAAGATTGATACTTTGTTTGATAGTGGCTCACAAGTAAACTTAATTTCTGAAGTAATTGTAAAGAAGTTGGGATTACTAATCACACCTCACAAGAAGCCATATCAATTTGGTTGGGTATATGATAAAGAAAAGCTACAAGTGACTAGACAATGTAAACTTAGGTTTTCTTTTGGTTCAACATTTGTAGACGAGGTTGAGTTAGATATTGTTCCCTTGGATATATGTGGAATTGTTTTAGGAAGTCCTTACTTGTATGATAGAAAAGCCATTTTCTATAGAGCTGAAAACAAGTATCAACTCGTTAAAGATGGAATTGAATATATTGTAAGAGCTCATAAACTCAAGAATAATTATACTCTCATAAACTCAAGGCAGATGAAAAGAATTGTAAATTCATGCAAACAATTTTTACTGATGGTTTTAAAGGAAAAGAAACCTAATGAAACCAATGTATTTGAGGGCTGTAATGCTAAACAGCAAGCCGATTTAGAAAAAGTTGTTTCAAAATATGATATGCTATTTCAAGAACCTAAAGGTCTGCCACCCAAAAAGGAAATAGTACATGATATTAATTTGCAGCAAGATGCTCCATTGCCTAACAACGGAATGTACAGGTTTTCCGCTTTAGAGAATGTAGAAATCAAGAAGCAGGTATAGGAGTTGCTCAAGAAAGGGTTCATAAGACCTAGCACATCACCATGTGGGTCTCCAATCGTCTTGGTGAGAAAGAAAGATGGCTCATGGAGAATGTGCATTGATTACCGAGCACTGAATAAAATAACAATAAAAAATCGTTATCCCCTTCCTCGCATAGATGATCTATTAGATCAGTTGAAAGAAGCTGTTTACTTTTCCAAGTTGGACTTGCATAGTGGCTACCATCAGGTCAGAGTTGCAGAGCAAGATGCATGGAAGACTGCTTTCAAAACAAAGCAGGGATTGTATGAGTAGTTAGTTATGCCTTTTGGCTTAACTAATGCTCCTACTACTTTCATCAAAGTAATGAATGATGTACTCAGGCATTTTATTGATGATTTTGTCATTGTATATCTAGATGACATTCTTGTATTTAGTAAAACATGGGAAGAACATTTGAAGCATGTAAAGAAGACTCTAGATGTTTTGAAAAAAGAAAATCTTTATGTTAAGCTATCAAAATGTGAATTTGGCAAAACATCTCTGAATTATTTGGGTCATATTGTAGGGGGTGGTGAATTGAAGATAGATCCCTCTAAGGTTGCAGTCATTGTAAACTGGACTAAACCAAATCTGCTACAGAAGTTAGAAGCTTCCTAGGAGCAACATAGTATTGGAGAAAGTTTATTGCTAACTTTTCCTTGATTACAGCTCCCTTACATGCTTTAACAAGATTGAACAAGGTGTTTCAGTGGGGAGGCAAACAACAGAAATCCTTTGACACCTTAAAAGAAAATATTAGTACTACACCAGTACTAGCACTGCCTGATCTTCAAAGACGCTTTGACAGATGCCAGTGACTATGCCATGGGAGCAGTGTTGATGCAACACAGTAAACCCATATGTTATCATTATGAGACATTTAATTCTGCAGTAGTTAATTATCCCACATATGATAAAGAATTGTATGCATTAGTACAGAGTGTGAAAAAGTGGAAACATTATCTAATGGGAAAAGAGACAGTTATACATACTAATCTTCAACCACTTCAATATTTACGCTCACAAATTAAGTTGTAGCAATCAAGACACTATAGGTGGATGGGTTTTCTACAACAGTTTCATCTTGTCATCAGATATAAAAAGGGCATACACAATAAAGTTGCAGATATGTTGTCCAGACCAATCATAAATGCATCTACTATGCTTAAGCATAACTCAGTATTGCATGAAAGCTACATTGAACAGTATGCTCAAGATATAGATTTTAAAGATGTATATGCAACTTTAAGTCATGGAAAACAAGTAGAAGAATTGGATTATCATGTTAAGGACCAACTCTTGTATCATTTTGGAAAGTTATGCATTCCTCAAACCAAAAGAGTAAAGATAATTTGAGAAGCACACACTTCTCTAATATCAGGTCACTTTGGTGTAAGTAAAACAGTTGCACAGCTACAAAGATTTTGTTATTGGCCAAAAATGAATGAAACCATTTCTAGATATGTAAGAGGGTGTACCATGTGTGCTAAAAGCAAGCCCAGCAATAGAAAAATAGACTTGTACGCTCCACTTCTAGTTCCTTCTCATCCTTGGGAAAGTGTTTCCATAGACTTTATTGGGGGACTGCCTAAATCTAGAAAATGTCATGACTATTTATATGTTATTGTGGATAGGTTCAACAAAATGTGTATTTTAATACCCTGTAACAAATAGATTACAACTGAACAAACAACAAAGTTGTTCTTTCAGCATGTATGGGTTCATTTTGGATTACCCACTTCCATTGTATCTGATCGAGATTCCCAATTTGATGGGAAATTTTGGTCAGGTCTGTGGGAATTGATGGACACCAGACTGAAGAAGAGCACAACCTTTCATCCACAAACAGATGGAAAAATAGAGGTGGTCAACAGGACAGTGATCCAGTTGCTTAGAGGCTATTGCAGCAAGCATCCCAAGATTTGGGATGAACATTTGTGTTATGTGCAACATGCTTACAACCGGGCTAAACATTCTTCTACACAGAGGTCTCCTTTTGAGACCTGTTTTGGTTTCACACCAAGGTCTCCCTTGGATTTTATCTTTGGTAAAGACATAGCGGTTGCTGGACACAGTGATGTGGACAAGGCAACCAAGTTCATTGAACAAATCCAAGAGATTCACCAGGAATTATAGGAATAGCTGGAAAAGAGCCAACCCAAGTACAAGGCAAGGCATGATAAGCATCAGATTAAGCATAGTTTCCAAGTTGGTGATCAAGTCTAGCTGTATATCAGCAAAGACAGAATGCAAGGTGAAGGTAAGAAGCTGAAGCCAATAAGGTATGGACCCTTCAAGATACTTGAGAAAATCGGTGAGAATGCTTTTTGCCTTGATTTGCCAGCTTACATGAACATTTATTCAGTAGTTAATGCAGAAAGATTGAGACTGTTTGTACCTTCATTAATTGAATATCCCAAAGAGTAGAGTCAATTGCCTTCTATTGATGATCTGTTGCCTGAATATCTCAATGAATGGCAGGAAGATACATTTATGGACAAAAAGGTGAGAACTACACGCAGAGGGGATGTTGAGTACCTCAGGATTGGACTCAGAGGTTCAAAACCAAGCAGTGCAAGATGGATAGAAATTGGGCAAGTGAGGAATCTATATCCTCACTTGATTGATGCTTAAAAAAAAAAACCAACTTTTGGTGGTCCAAAAGCTTTTTCAGTGGGAAAGCGTGATCCAAATTGGATCCTAGAACACTCTCCAAGTTTTCATGAACTCTTAAAAAATTATGCCAAAGGTTACAAATATTGTGAAGATCAAGCTTATCAGAGGTATCCTCGTAACAGTTGCAATTTGTGGTCAGCGCGGAGCAATGAGGACCTTCGGTCAAGCACGTAGATCGTCGGCCCATGGTAACACGCGCTATCGCAAATTAGCAGAATTAGAGGCCATTTCGAGAAACAGGGGTCGTTTCCGATATGTGATTAGTGACAAGTCGCTAATCGCATATCGTAGGGCAAACCCCTCAAGGAAGGAAAGGTCGCAAGAAACCGGACCCGAAATATCATAAAATGCAACGAATATTGTTCTGATTCCGTCAGAAGTGGGATTCCACAAAACCAACAGGGTATCAGAGGGTCTTCGAGTAGTAAGCGATTTCAACCGTGTTTCGCCCGATGCCATACAACGAGCGCCACGTGTCCCAGGGAAGATAGAAAGAACCACTCACATCAGACGGGTAAAGATCATGTTACTTAGCCGCCCGACATGTACAATGACCGACGGATCTGGGGCCCCTAGATCAACGACAGAGGCGCGTTCCGATGGATGACCAAATTTGACAAGGTTATGAAGCGAGGTCACATAGGAGTTGAAGTCCGATATGGACGATGTGTTGGCAGAAGATCATGTTTCGCGGGAATTCTTGGAGTTAACGGAAAAAACGGTCGTTTCAAATATGTCCAAGAGAACTGACACTCATCTGTTAGGAAATAGGTGGCCACCTCCCAATGAGGCATTATACAGTGACTGATTACGCAGGACAAAGGGATTCAAACAAACAGAGGCAGGGGAACCAGAAAGCTGGGAAGTGGAAACGAACATTCAGAAAGCAAATTGGCTTAAAAGCCACAAACTGACAGAGTTGAGTAAGAAGTAAGCTAAGGGCAGAGAGCAGTAGGCAGTAAGCCGAAAGAAGAGAGAAGAAGCCGAGCTGAGCTACAGAAGCAAAGTCAGCATCGAGCTAGGATTAAGACAGAGACAGAGAGAGTCAGAGAGTCTGTGTACTCTAGAGACGACTTGAGAGGTTCAAGTGAACTCCTCTATATATGCCTGTCATGTATGAGTCTCAGATTGGGCTCATACTACTGTGACCAATAGAAGTCCAGAGTCAGTAAGGAGAGTCTGTGTACTCCAGAGGCTTGGGGGATCCAAGTACAGTCATGCTGATTTATATCTGTTGCGTGAGACTCAAATTAAGCTCACTATTGTAAAAACTCAACTTGAAAACATAATAGAGAGGCCACCACTGAAGGCTGGACCAGGAGATGTAGCCCAGGAGTATTGGGTGAACTCCTTATTAAACCTGTTGTGTTTATATGTTTTCCTGTTATGTTTTCTTTAACTACTTCATTGCCTGTGTATTTCGCAATCTTATCGATTCGTTGCATAAAATAACATAGGCACATCCATGCACATGAGTCTGTAATACCTTATTAATTATCTTAGATCAATTCCAGATCATTGATTATGGTTGACCATGTTTGGATTTCATATGGAGACAATCTTTGTCACAAAGTGACATTTGAGCATGCTTGACCATGGTTGACTATGATTCACCATGTTTGACCCAAAGGAATAAGAAACCATTTGGATTAATACTAAAAACACAAGATTGACAATGGTTGTCCACGATTGGCCATGGTTGACCATGTTTGATTCTATAAAACATGGTTGACCATGATAAATAAACCCAAGGGATTTATATTATAAACCCAAGGGAATAATAAACCTAAGGGATAACAATTATCAACTCAATGGATATAAAACCCTAACATCAATATTATAAACCCTAAAATAAACATGGTTGACCATGGTTGATTTCCATACAGAGACAATCATTGTCACAATCCAACGTTGGACCATGGATGACCATGATTTGCTTCCATATTGAGACAATCTTTGTTAGAACACAATGTTAGACCATGGTTGACCATGGTTGATTTCCATATCTAGCCTTGTTTGGGCATGGTTGAACATGGTTGGTTATGATTGACCATGGTTGAAAATGATTAATATTATAAAATCAATGCATTGATATTATAACCCCAAGGGATTAATACTAAAACCCCAAGGGATTATGAGCCCAAGGGAATAATATTAAACCCAAAGGACTAATATTATAAACCCAACCTATATAAACGCTAAGATAAATATTATAAACACTAGAAAAAACATGATTGACCATCGTTGATTCTCATATTGAGATAATCCTTATCATAATTCGATGTTGGACCATGGTTGACATCATAATAAACCATGGTTGAGCGCGAAATAATAAACCCAAGCGATTGATATTATAAACCCAAAGGAAAAATAAACCCAAGGGATTAATACTAAAATCCCAAGGGTTGATTTCCATATAGAGATAATCCTTGTCACAATGCAACGTTGGACCATGGTTAACCATGGTTGACCATGATTGATTTTCATATCGAGACAATCTTTGTCAGAACACAACATTGGACCATGGTTGAGCATGGTTGATTTCCATATCCATATGGTTTGACCATGGTTGAACATGGTTGGCTATGCTAAACCATGGTTTACGATGATTAATATTTATAAACCCAATCGATTGATATTATAAACCCAAGGGAATAACAAACCCAAGGGATTAATACTAAAATCCCAAGGGATTATGAACCCAAGGGAATAAGATTAAACCCAAGGGACTAATATTCAACCCAACGTATATAAACCCTAAGATAAATATTATACACTCTAAAATAAACATGATTGACCATGGTTGATTTTCATATTTAGACAATCCTTATCATAATGCCATGTTGGACCATGGTTAATTTTCATATCCAGACAGTCTTTGTCACAATGCGACGTTGGACCATGATTGATCATGTTTGATTTTCATACGGAGACAATCCTTATCACAATGCCATGTTGGACCATGGTTAATTTTCATATCCACACAATCTTTGTCACAATGCGACATTGGACCATTGTTGATCATGGTTGATTTTCATATCGAGACAATTTTTGTTAGAACGCAACGTTCAAACATGTTTGACCATCATCAACCATGGCTGACCATCGTTGACCATGATTGTTAATGATTGTCCTTGACTTTTATATGGAGACAATTTTTGTCATAATGTGAAATCCGAGCATGATTGACCATGGTTGAACATGATTGATATTATAAACCGATGTTAATAATAAACCCTAGGGAAACATAAACCACAAGGATTAATACTAAACCCCAAGAGATTATGAACCGAAGGGAATAATATTAAACCCAAGGGACTAATATTATAAACCCAATATTGGTAAACCCTAATATAAATATTACAAACACTAAAATAAACATGGTTTATTTTTATGGTGAGACAATCCTTGTCACAATGCGACATTCAACCATGGTTTAACATGGTTGGCTATGATTGGAAATGGTTAGCCATGATTGATATTATAAACCTAAGAGAATAATAAACCCAAGGGATTGATATTATAAAACCAAAGGAATAAAAAACCCAAGGGATTAATACTAAAACCCCAAGGGATTTTGAACCCAAGGGAATAATATTAAACCCAAGGGAGTAATATTATAAACCCAAGGTATAAAAACCCTTAGATAAATATTAAAAATACTAAAATAAACAGGGTTGAGCACAGTTGATTTTCATATTGAGACAATCCTTGTCACAATGTGATGTTGGACCATGGTTGATCATGGTCAAACATGGTTGTTTATTGTTGACCATTGTTGAATAATATTAAACCCTAGGAATATGAACCCTTAGATCAATAAACCGAAAGGATTGATATTATAAACTCAAGGGAATAATAAACCTAAGGGATAAAAATTATAAACCCAACACATATAGACCCTAACATGACTATTATAAACCCTAAAAAAAACATGGTTGACCATTGTTGATTTCCATATTAGATTAATCTATTGTGATATTGACATAATCATAAATAGTTGGACAAATATTTAACCCTTAATATTGGTGTTTTATAAAACCAAGGGATTACAAACCCAAGGCATTAATATTATAAAACCAAATGATTAATAAATGCAAGGGATCAATATACCCAAGGAATCAATAACCCAACAAAGTAACATTAAAAACATAAACAATTGATGAATCTTAGGAATTAATATTTTAAGTTGAGGGTATTAATAAAACCAAGGGAATAAATGATAAACCAAAGGAATTATTAATATTATAAACTTGAAGAACGGAAAAACCTAATCACTTGATATTAGAAACCCAAGAAATGGATAAACCGAAAGGAAAAATATTAGAAACCCAAGAGATTAAAAATTGCAATGGATCAATATAAAAAACATAAGGGATTAACAAAGATTATGAATTAATAGTTTAAATCCAAAGGATTGATAAACCCACATGACTATGAATATTATAAACCCAAGGGATGAATAAACCCTAGGGAGTGTTAATATTATAAACCCAACATGTTAATAAATTGATGGGATAAACATTGTAAACCTAAGGGATTAATATTAAACCTTAGGATTATTATTTAAACCTTAATATTGGGGATTAATAAACCCAACGGATTAAATGATAAACCCAAGGAATTATTAATATTATAAACTTGAAGAATAAATAAACCTAAGCATTTAATATTATAAACCCAAGGAAATAGTCAACCCAAGGGAAAAAGTAAACCCAACAAAATAATATTATAAACAAAAAGGATTAATAAATCCAAGTGGTTAATTAACCCGAGGAATCAATAAACCCAACAAACCAATATAAAAACCGAAGAGAGTAATAAACCCTAAAATTTTTATTTTAAACTCAAGTGATTAATAAACCAATGAGATTATTAATATTATAAACCCAAGGAACTAATAAACCCAACTGTTTAATATTATAAACCCAATAGAAAAAATTGTAAACCTAAGGTATCAAAAAATGCAAGGGATCAATATTAAAAACAGAAAGGATTGAAATTTTAAACCCAATGGATTAATATTGTAAATCCAAGTTGTTTAAACCCCACGATAAATATTACAAATCGAAAAATAAATATCAATAACCATCCTTAACCATTGTTGATTTTCATGGTGAGACAATCCTTGTCACAATGTGACATTCAACCATGGTTGGTCATCGTTGGCGATGATTGACAATGGTTCACCATGATTAACATTATAAACCTAAGAGAATAATAAACCCAAGGGATTAATACTAAAACCCCAAGGGATTTTGAACCCAAGGGAATAATATTAAACCCAAGGGAGTAATATTATAAACCCAAGGTATAAAAACGCTTAGATAAATATTAAAAATACTAAAATAAACATGGTTGACCATGGTTGATTTTCATATTGAGACAATCCTTGTCAGAGTAAGATGTTGGACAATGGTTGATCATGGTCGAACATGGTTGTTTATTGTTGACCATTGTTGAATAATATTAAACCCTACGAATATGAACCCTTAGATCAATAAACCGAAAGGATTGATAGTATAAACCCAAGGGAATAATAAACCTAAGGGAGAAAAATTATAAATCCAACACATATAAACCCTAACATGACTATTATAAACCCTAAAATAAACATGGTTGACCATGGTTGGTTTCCATATTAGATTAACCTATTGTGATATTGACATAATCATAAATAGTTGGACAAATATTTAACTCTTAATATTGGGGTTTTATAAAACCAAGGGATTATTAATAATACAAATACAGGAGATCAATAAACCCAATGCATTATTAATATTACAAACCCAAGGCATTAATATTATAAAAACAAACAATTAATAACAACAAGGGATCAATATACCTAAGGAATCAATAAACTGAACCAGCTAATATTAAAAATCCAAAAAATTAATAAACCTTAGGAATTAATATTTTAAGCTTAGGCGATTAATAAAACCAAAGGATTAAATGATAAACCAAAGGAATTATTAATATTAAAAACTAGAAGAATGAAAAAACCCAAGGAATTAATAAACCCAAGGGAAAAATATTAGAAACACAAGGGATAAAAAAGTGCAAGGGATCAATATTAAGGACAGAGGGGATTAATAAAGCTTAGGAATTAATATTTAAACCCAAAGGATTGATCAACCCAAATGACTATGAATATTATAAACCAAAGGGATCAATAAACCCTAGGGATTGTTAATATTATAAAACGAACAGGTTAATAAATTGAATGGATAAACATTGTAAACATAAGGGATTAATATTAAACCTTGGGATTATTATTTAAACCTTAATATTGGGGATTAATAAACCCAAGGGATTAAATGATAAACCCAAGGAATTATTAATATTATAAACTTAAAGAACAAATAAACCTAATCATTTAATATTATAAACCCAAGGAAATAGTAAACCGAAGGGAAATAGTAAACCCAACAAAATAATATTCTAAACGCAAAGGATTAATAAATCGAAGCGATTAATAAACACAAGGAATTAATAAACCCAACAAACCAATACAAAAACTGAAGAGATTAATAAACCCTAAGAATTAATAGTTTAAACTCAAAGGATTAATAAACCAAAGGGATTATTAATATTATAAACCCAAGGAACTAATAAACCCAACCGTTTAATATTATAAACCCAATGAATTAGTGAACCCAAGGGATAAATATTAAAAACCTAAGGGATCAAGAAGCAAAAGGGATCGATATTACAAACATAAAA
Source organism: Pinus tabuliformis (assembly GCA_031772625.1). Lineage (NCBI taxonomy): Eukaryota > Viridiplantae > Streptophyta > Pinopsida > Pinales > Pinaceae > Pinus > Pinus tabuliformis. The sequence continues at coordinate 687,814,385 of CM062819.1, forward strand.
GATTCATAAAGCCTAGGAATTAATATCCTAAACACAAAGGATTGATAAAGTCGCATGATTATTAATATGATAAACCCAAGCGATCAATAAACCTTAGAGATTGTTAGTGATATAAACCCAAACAATAAATAAAATAAATGGATAAACATTATAAACCTAACGGATTAAACCCTTAATATTGGGGTTTAGTAAACTGAAGGGATTATTGTTATTATTAATCCAAGGAATTATTAATATTATAAATAAAAGGGATGAATAAACCCAATGCATTTTTAATTTTATAAAGCCAAGGCATTAATATTATAGAAAAAAATGATTAATAAACCCAAGGAATAAATAAACCCAACAAACTAATATTAAAAACCTAAACGATTAATAAACCATAGCAATTAATATTTTAAAGTCAAGGGATTAATAAACCCAAAGGATAAAATGATAAACCAGAGGACTTATTAGTATTATAAACTCAAAGAACAAATAAACCCAAGGGTTTAATATTATAAACCCAAGGGTTTAATATTATAAATCCAAGAGAAAAATATTATAAACCTAACGGATCAATATTAAAAACAAAAAGGATTGATATTCTAACACCAATGGATTAATATTATAAATCCAAGTTGTTTAAACCCAATGATAAATATTATAAATCAAAAAATAAATATCAATGACCATCCTTAACCATCATTGATTTTCATATTGAGACAATCTTTGTTACAATGCGATGTTGGACCATGGTTGACCATGATTCACCATGGTTGATTATGGTTTTCATCTCAAGACAATCTTCGTTATAACGCAATGTTCGACAACACTCACGATGATTGGTTTTGAAAATGAGAGAATATATGTCATATTAAATATTTTAAAACCCCTAAGCCCTAAATCCATGACATCAATATTATAAACATAAATAATGCTATAACACAAAACAATAATAATAAACATAAACCACAACCAATATAAGAAGCACATTGTAAACCATTAGGACATCAATACATAAAATTAATATGAATATATTGATAATAATACACTATAAAGCATTAAAACATGATAAATCATCATCGCATTAATAATAACACATTTATATGAGTACCTTATAAACAATAAATAAAATTTAAGCCATAAATACATTAATATCAATACATGAATGTATTAATAGTATAAATCTCAAGAATATTGATATAAATAGCAAGAACATGAAAGCCCAACAATAATATTATAAACGTCAACAATATTTTCATTTATGAAAGACATGAACAAAGTGAAGGGACCCACACAAAAGACCAAAACAATTACAAATGCAAGAGAAAAAAATAAAATAGTAACACTACCATTGGAGCAAAGGAACATAAATGCAAAAAACACATCTAAATTGCACACATTGGATTTAAAGAAGAACAACATAATAGGACATTTTAAGACCAAAGATATACAATTTTCTACATAACAACAACAACGAGAAAAAAAATTCAATTTCACCAACATTGCAACCACAGAAAGAACATTGAGTCTTAACATAGATTTTTTGTTTTCTTTACATCAAACAATTCCACTACAAAATTGAACTTGAAACACTCCATCAAAAGTCATCTATGGAATAGCCTCTTCCAAAACACAACCAGACTGATGAAAAAAGAAACACCAATTCAAATCAACAGGATAATGATCACGATACTTAACACTTTCCAACCAATTCCTTCTTGTTCTCCTCCCAGACTCCCTCTGGTGCACATGTAACAAGTATTTTACATGTGTTTTCATTTCATCTAGCACATGAAGATGCCCATCAATAAAATCAGGATGGAACCCATGTTTTCTATCAAACTTGTTCTGAAGATACAAAAGAAAACTTATCACTTTAGCAATATTGCACACTGTTTTGGAATAATAGATGACATCATTATTGTCCATATCTGCATTTGAAAGACAAAAAAAACAAAAGAAAAATCAATAAAGACACATACAAATAAATAAGCATTCAGCTATCTAGATATATATACATAAAACATAACACCCCATTTTTATTTATGTTAAAAAAAAATAATCTTATAATGTTACATGAAATAAAACGATCTATTGTTACATGAACCAAATGATATAAAAATTTCTACAAATATAAGCCTCATTTCACAATACAATAGAAAAAACCATGGAAATAGAATAAAACCATGGCCAATATTCAAAAAATGAATATTGGCCATGGTGATGGCCAATATTCAAAACCTCCATTTTTGCATTTCATGATGTAATATGAATCCACAATATTAATATCAATATGAACCAGTTATAAAATTGATTTTGAATGATTGGTTCATATAACTTATTGTTTATGTCTGAATGGTCTATTGCAAAGAAAAGAACAATAACCAGTTAAAAAAAATAAGTAAATTGGACAACATGAAAAACTATGTAAACAAATTTCTCAAATATTACTATGAATATTATGAATGCATTAATCTCATAAATATATGAAAATGATTATTATATTAAAATTAAATCAAGAGGATAATAAAAGCAATTAAAAAAACATATTATAAAAAAGGTCACAATGTTATTAGTTGTATGTCATAGCGATATGGACTTCAATCGCTCCTCTTCTTTCTTCCTAATTGTAACATATGCACTATCTTTCATCTTGGCATAATGTTGGAAAGAGAAAGGTGGTGCAATGCGTAAACCATCTATTGATTTCACTCTTGATATGGCTGTGAAGGTAAGGCCTTGCTGCTCTTTATTCTCGATATCAACTGAAGTCCGTTCTAAAGTCAATCCTTGTGACTCGTGGATTATAAGAGCCCATGCCATCTTCAAAGGATTTTTTTTTTGATTTCCTCTTATCACAGGTGTGATAGACACAATGTTTGGAATACTTGCATCAAATGGAACACCAACATACTTATCAAAAACAACATTTGTGAACATTGGAAGTTGAGATGGTTTAGAGGTAGGCATATAAAATATATCCTTAACATAACCAAGTGCACCATTCACCAAGCCAGCTTCAACCCACAAATTACATATACCACTACACAACAAAACTTCATGGTCCAATTGATCATCATCAACCCCAATGATTTGTGAACACCTTGAATGCTCAACAATACATCGTGCAATTGGAGAATTTAATGATTTTAACATGTGCCTATTATGGAAGGAGACCAAATTATTTGTTGGAAACATGTGAACTTCTACATTAAATAAATATCTTTCTCTAGGATGAAACCTCGTATCAACCCCTGACCTAAGAAACTCCCAATATTCAAGAACAAGATCTACATTTCTTATGTTATTGAGGACTCTACGAAGACAAGATTGTTTCTCATTATTCCCTTGTTGGCAAAAGATTGTGTCAAGAGTGACAACAATGTTGAATTTGTTCCACAAGACTTTCTATGTTGTATTACCTACATACAAAGGCTTATCTCTCATAAGAGGCGGCTGGCCAAGGTCACCCACAAGGATGATGGATTTGCCACCAAAAGGACAATTCTTTTTCTCTGGAAATGCTTCTCGTAATCGAGCATCTATTTGCATAAACAACCTTGATCCTAGAAAACTCATTTCATCAATCAATATATATCTAACATGTCTCATTTCTTCTTGGAATACTGCAATTGACTGCCCTGTAGTGGTTTCATATCTTTAATTGGAATTTTTAGATCTGAGTGTATTGTTTTTTCATGTATATTAAAAGAAGTTACTCCTGTTGGGGAAAGAAGAAGAAAAGGGCTTCTTCCATTACTTGAAAAATTAGGAAGAGCTTCAAAAATACAACGGATAAGGAAAGAATTCTCAACGTTTGCAGTGCCCTGAACAATCATAAGAAGAGCTTCACGAATCTCATATTCAGTAAAGTTCCTTAAAACAATTTCAAAAGGAAGTCATTGTTTTTCCGACAATGAATCTAGAGATGCAAATGTTCTATTTGAAAGGTCAACAATATCACCCCTTGATTTTGCATTCCTTATAAAATTAATAGCTTCTTCTGCAACATCATCATAAATAGTTGTACTTTCATAGTCAAAGGATACATCAAAGTCCGTTTGAGAAAGGCTGTGAAGATCAGAAAAATTCACATCATTTGGTGGAACCAAGCGAGAGAAAATTTTTCATTTTTGAAAATCATCTTGAAGATTCATTTCCTGGTTAGAAAAAATCACCATCTTCTTCATCTTCAATGTTGAACTCGTAGAGACTCTTTCTTAAATAGACCTGAAACGAATCTAACCTTAGCTAAGACATGACATAAAGTAGAAATAATTGAGGGTCCTGCTGGTATCTTTTTCCACCGACGGTGTCTACTCAATCTTTCTTTTGTACAAAAGATTCCTGTCACAACATGTAACCAACATTATTACATTGCTGACAAGAGATTCTTATACCACGATCTTCTTTTACCACGGTCCTGTCGGACTCCTTGTCTCCCATAAATCTTCTTCGGACGATCCATCAGATGGTTCGTACTCATCGATGAGTTGGCGATGGTATCTATTCATAAGTCGGTCATACTGTTCTTCGATTCCTTCATTTGGATCTTGTGCATCTGTCATTTCTCCTTTTTCTTTTGGTGATCTTGTCATATGGTGAGATGCTACAGATGACGATTCTCCCTTTATGATATTTGTTTTGATTCCGTGAAGTCCTGGTTGTAGTGGTGTATGTATCAACTCCTGTTTTTCCCACTTGTTCAAAAAAGGAAGAGCATTAATTTCAATATCCAAAAAAGAATCTTTAAATGCATTTCGTGCTGCTGGTGATCTTTGTACTGCCAATTCTATTCCATCTAATGATTCCCATTTAAATATCTGAAACATATTAGTGGAACTTTCAATAGAATGTTGTACCCATAACCTGCAGTTCTCGCTCAAACAGTCCCTATGCTGCCATCCTAACTCGAAAATTATTGACGTGCATATTCTTTTAGAGATCATCAGGCTAATAATGTGAATGACATTATTATTCCAGTTTGGAGATATAATTGATATGGTGATTAATGCCTTTTGATTGATTGCAAATTTTAAGGCTTTTGGTTGTCCTTGCAGGCTATCCATTTTATTAAGAATTTGAATTTTTTTCTACCAACCTCAAATTTCCAAACTCATGGAACCATTCAGCGTGTTGTTTGATCAACTCTTGATTGTTACCAGTTTCAGAATTACCAATCCTTTCATGACTGAAAATTTGAGAAAAAGGATTTGGTTCTATGCTGTCTCTCATTCTCAAACTGTGAAAATCCCACTGATAAGCATATGTCTTCAAATATTGGAGGGATCTTTGTATGCATTGAGATACTCTGGTAACTTGGATTTTTCTGCACTTTCCTTCTTGGAATCTCCAGTTTGCAAAATTCTCAAATATTTCATACTGAGTAAAAGAATCAGTATTTGCATAATTCTCGTCAATCCTTTGAAGGAAAGAAGATTCTAGTTCCTCAAATATGTCTGGAATTCTTAAAGAAAGCAGAAATTTTACCATTTCTTCTTTTATGGGAATTTCTTCAAGATCCAAAATTTTGGCACCTGTGAAAATACTTAGGGCAAAGTCAACACTCCCTATGATCTGATAATAATTTAAGACTCTAAGCGTCCAGATCATTTCATCTGTGTAGATACTAGACCATAAATCAGATAAACTTCTAAAGAAAAGCTTAACCTTCATGTTTGGTAAAGAAAATACTTTTACCAAGTTTTCATCAAGGCCTAGAGATATGCCCAAATTTTTTGACTGCCATGCTTGGCATCTTCTGATCCACCAATTCCTTCGCATTCTGAATCCAACCAATTTCTTGATTTCATCTGTCACCCAACTTGCATAATTTTCTAAGATTCGAAATCTATCTACAAAGGTGGAAAAACTATCATCTGAAGGGCCTTTTCCTGGAATCTCAAAAACTGAATATTTACAAGTTATAAACATTTTGCTCATGTCTCTGGTCAGGACGTCTGTTAAGAAATTCGAGTTTCCTGGTATCCACTCGACGTCAAATTCAAAATGCTGAAACCAGATTTGCCAAGCCAAAATTCTGCCCTTTGCAAGTTGTCTTGAAATCTTTGCTGTCAGAAAATATTTAAAATTTTTGGAGTCTGTTCTGATTAAAAACTTCACCGGGGTTAGATATACCTCAAATCGCTGAATCCCGTTGAAGATAGCCAATGTTTCTTTTTCAGCTATGAAGTAGTTTTTCTGACTTGCTGTGAATTCCCTAGAAGCATATCCACATAGATTTTCTTCGATCTCTCCTTTTATATTTCTTCTCTGTTCTAATAATATAGCTGACCAAAATTCAAGAGATGCATCAGTTTGTAAAATTAATAAACCATCACCTGGTGGTTGAAGCTTTGGCAAATTTTGACATTCATCTTTGAGTTTCTTCACTGCTTCAGTAGCTTCTTCTGACCATCCTCCGTCGCTATGTCTTCTTATAGGAGCTGTCTTTTCTGAGAGATTTGGAATGTATTTGTGCAAGTAATTCAGAACTCCAATAAACCTTTGGATTGTCTTTTTGTCCTTCAATTCATCAGGAAACTGTGTCAATTTTGTTAACACATGGGGCTGCATTTGAATAGAACCATTTGCAACATTTATCCCCAAAAAATCAATGCTATCCTGAAATAAGGACATCTTAGTATTTGACAAAACTATACCATGTTTCTTAACTTCTTCAAGAAAAATCTCTAGATGCTTCAAATGAGTATGTACATCTGAGCTATGGATCAAAATATCATCTATATATGTAACTATAAAATCATATTTAGCAAAAATATAATCCATCCTTCTTTGGAAGAAGGCTGGAGCGTTCTTCAACCCAAATGGAACAACTTTCCATTGATAAAATCCTGCTAGACATATGAAAGCTGTTTTGTGTCTGTCTTCTGGCTGAATATGTATCTGATAATAACCTGACTTCATGTCAAATTTACTGAACACCTTACTATGTTCAATCTTCTGCATAATTACTTCTGGTCTTGGCAATGGGTAATTAAAATTCTGAGTAATTGCATTAAGATGTTTGTAGTTGATAACCATCCGTGGTTTACATCTTACTATCTCAGAATGGTTTCTGACTAAAAATGCAGAACATGCATAGTGAGATTCACTGATTTCTATAAGCTGCATCTTTAGTAGTTCTTGAATTTGATTCCTCATTTCTTGTTCATCAGATGTTGTGCAAGGAATCACTTTCCCTTTTACTCCATTGTCATGCAAGGTGACTATCTCCTGCATCGGACTTTCAGTTTCCCAAAACTGTTGTGGGTTGTCCGAACAGCTTTTCAGAAGTCTCTGGTAAATATCTCTCTGTTCTGTAGACCAATTTTCTTCAATGCATGCTGATTGTTTATTTATCTTTTCTGCTCTGGCTTCATAAATTTGTAGGACCTCTTGCCAATCATTTGAATCTTTAGTCGGCCTTCTAGTTCCTACTTTCTTTTGACTATTCTCACGCCTAGCTTCAGAATTTGCAATACTTAACCTAGGCACAGATATAGCTTTTTGCTTTAGATTTATTATCAGCTTATCTTGGCTGATAGTTACTGGAAGCACATAATTTATAAATGGCATGCCTAACATCAAACTTGCTGAAGGGTCATAGTGCTGAATTGCTGAAATTTTTACAATACTCCCTCCAACTTTTAACGAAATATTGTCTACATAGTGTGTGAGCTGAACAAATCCTCCAATTGTTTCTGAAACTAGTATATTCTTTAACGGTTTCCAGAGTGATTTGAACAAAGATGGTCGAGCTAGATTATTTGATCCTCCAGTGTCCATTCATTTCTGACTTGAACTTCTACTGGAATATAAATCAAGCTCTCTGTTTTTACAATCTTTTTTAACAAAGTGTTTTGTTCATTTCTTGAAATCTCTGGCAGAGGTATACTAGTTGATGGTGCAATTTTCTTTTCAAATGGACACAAAGAGTTTAATTTGGGCAAAGGTAATGCAATTTGTTTACCTTTATCTGTCTTCTCTGATACTTCTTCTTTTTCTTCTGATTCTTCTTCAGAAATTGATTCTGAGTCTGAATCATCTTCTGTCTCACTTGATGACACAACTGTTGAAGAACTTTCTATATCACTATAGTGCTGTTCACTATAAAAATCATCATCAGAACAATTTGTACAAATATTCATTTTCTGTACAGGTTCTTCATCTTCATTATCTGAAACTTCTGTAAGAATATATACATCAGAAATTTCTTCATCAGATTCTACTACAGACCAATCATCCTGAAATTCTTCAATATCTATACAAGCTTTAAGTTTACTAGATGATTTCTGAGGACACTTTCTGGCGAAATGTCCTTCCTTTTTACAAATGAAACAACAATTGTTGTTTCTTGGAGCTGTTCTCTTTTTCAAATATCTGAATTTTCTGAAAGGTCTCTTTGGGTTCGACACTCTTTTGGGTTTGTATCTACCATACCTTTTGTATTTATTCTTCTTTGACTTAAAAGGTGTCCATGGCAATACAATTTTGCAGACATCTGAACTTGGGGTGATGTCATGCGCCTTCTTCTGCCAACACAAATATTTTACTTTTTATGACACTCTAAACAAAAGACCAACCCAATAGACTTGTTCTAAACCTTTCGTTTGAACCTCAAGATCTTTCATAATCAGATCTCCTAAGTTTCCTGGCAATTTTGACAAGAAAGAAACTTTTTGAGCAATATCATTAAACAGATTAGCTTTAAAGACTTTAGCCATAAATTCTCTACCGAATTGATCTAAATATTTTAGATCTTTCAATTCCATGCGGCTAAGGTCAGTCAATAGCTGTTTCTTTTCATCTTTTGGTTCTGGCATAAACTGAGTTTTTAACAGCATTTCAAATGTAGCTAAACCTGCTTCCATGACTGCTATTCTCTCAGCTTCTGTTCCTCCCATCCACCAATCAAAAACTATTCCTGCCATCCTTTTTTCTGCTAAAATCATGATAGACATGTTGTCTAATCTTGTTGTTACCTGCATTTGATATAAGGCTCCTATCCAGATTCTAATGGACTCACCTGGATTTGATGAGTTATCTAGATCTAGAATATAACCACTAGAATTTGTAGCAAACAGATCTTCTTCAATTCTAGGGTATTTAACTGATTCTCTCAAGATGTGAGCTTTATTCTGGTTCTTTATTCATGGCATGATAAAAGATGGAAATTTTATTGCAGCTTGTTCTAAAGACATGACTTCCTTCTTAGATTCAAAAGGTTTTTCTGCTTTAAACGTTCTAGAAGATCCACTGGTTATTTTTCCAGTGTCTCTGGAAGTCCCTTCTCCATCACTCGTTTCTGGTGCTTCTTCTTCCAAATCCCAGTAGTTTGGAGCTGTCATATCTACATGAAATTTTGGGATTTTATTACCTTTCTTTTTCATCTTTCTCTTTCTTCTCTCCTCTTTTTCTCTCTTCTCTTCCTGTTGCTCTTCATACAACAATTTTAAATTTTCATTTATCAGATCTGCTTGTTGTCCTAAATTGTCTAGAACATTTTCAGCATGAGAACACCAAGTAGTCAAATAATTTCCTACTTGATATACTTGTTCCAAATCATTGGGCTCTTGTGATTCATGTTCTAGGATAGGTGCACAATCTGCTCTTGTAGCAGGCTGTTTGGACATTGATGAAGAGACACAAAATTTTGTTTTTGGTGGCCATTTTCCTCCTCTGACAAATCTTTTATTTGCATATCTATATTCCTCCATAGGTGGATAATTCTATACATGAGTTCTAAACATTTTATTTACAGCTAGAAAAGGTTTTTCTTCCGGTATATATAATTGTTTTTCAGACTGAGGGGTACTTGTGGAAGTAGACGGCTGTTCTTCTGGTATAGATAACTGTCTGTAAAAGGACCTTCTTTCACTTTGGACTGGACTTTCTACTGGCAATACATGTTTCTCTGGCAACACTATTGGCTTGGGAATTCTAGGGTAAACTGACTGATTTGGAATAATTTCTACCCTTCCATCTTCAAGAGCCAATCTTTTTATTTTTCTGCTTATATCATCTGAAGCCAAAGACTTATATTGGATGTACCAGTGATCGGGTAATGTTTCTTTGTCATAATGCACACCTTCAATCTGTGCATTTCCGATCCCTACAGTCACACAGTCTTTCAACACCGGCTGTTTTAGTTTAGGATGTACCGTATTTGTTAACTGAAAGGAAGTTTGAACAATTACAGACAAGAATTCACTCTCATCTGCCATAGACAGTCCTTGCACTCCTATCAAGGATTTCCAGCATTCTTTAAGATGCATGTCTGTCAAACTAATAGCATAATCGGGATAAATTGTTCCATACTGACAACCAGACATCAAATTTCCCAGTATTGTTCCTATTCTGGCATGATCATATTCATTGTGCCTTGAAACAAACAATTCTACTATGCAAGGAGTATTTAGACCATGTCTAAATAGGGGAGCCAAACCAATCCTTATAGCTCCAAAATGTAAATAATGAAATCTTCCTTCCTTAGCATATTTCCTAAACTTTTTTATTTCATCCTCTGAAAATATATTTAATCCTATTATCTGCACATGTGGACCTTTAATTCTGATCTTAACTTCAACTTCTTTGAAGTAATATTTCTTCGAAAGCTTAAACATCAAGGGAACCGGATAAACTTCTTTAGTATCTAATGCAGGGGGGTTCCAGCTTTCTGGGTCTTCTACTTGTTCATGTTCATTTACTTTAGACTCAACAGATCTATTTTCTACTTCAGATATTGATCTTTTATCAATGGTAGAGAAAGATCTTAAAAATTTGGCCATCTTGGAAAGATATAATTCTATTCCAGAAATTGACTGATAAAGCTTTTATTTACTCAGCACAATGATCAACAGAGATGCCTTTCAAATGCTCCTGGCTCTTCTCAGATTCTGTCTATAGAATTATACAGGGTCGTTTTCAAGGCTCTGATACCAAATTGGGGGTGACCGTTCAAACAGAGCAAATTAACAGAACTTACTTTTAAAATCTCGCAGCTTTCTGGAAAAAAGAGTCTGACTCTCTAGTTCTTCTTCTCAGGGAACATGCACGAGTCTTTACACGACCTCTCTCCATGGGTATTCACTCCAGCGCCTTACAGTTCAACCTCTTTCGAAAACAAAAACTATCCTCGGACGTGCAGAACTGTCCTCAGACAGACGGCCCAGTAGGCTTCGATATTAATAAAAACAAGAACAAAATACAAAGCTTCTTACAACATAAGCGTCTTAGAGTTCATTACAACTTGCATGCTCTCAATCGAACGATGCCTTGAACTCGTAGAGACTCTTTCTTAAATAGACCTGAAATGAATCTAACCTTAGCTAAGACATGACATAAAGTAGAAATAATTGAGGGTCCTGTCGGTATCTTTTTCCACCGACGGTGTCTACTCAATCTTTCTTTTGTACAAAAGATTCCTGTCACAACATGCAACCAACATTATTACATTGCTGACAAGAGATTCTTATACCACGATCTTCTTTTACCACGGTCCTGTCGGACTCCTTGTCTCCCATAATTCTTCTTCGGACGATCCAGCAGATGGTTCGTACTCATCGATGAGTTGGCGATGGTATCTATTCATAAGTCGGTCATACTGTTCTTCGATTCCTTCATTTGGATCTTTTGCATCTGTCATTTCTCCTTTTTCTTTTGGTGATCTTGTCATACGGTGAGATGCTACAGATGACGATTCTCCCTTTATGATATTTGTTTTGCTTCCGTGAAGTCCTAGTTGTAGTGGTGTATGTATCAACTCCTGTTTTTCCCACTTGTTCAAAAAAGGAAGAGCATTAATTTCAATATCCAAAAAAGAATCTTTAAATTCATTTCGTGCTGCTGGTGATCTTTGTACTGCCAATTCTATTCCATCTAATGATTCCCATTTAAATATCTGAAACATATTAGTGGAACTTTCAATAGAATGTTGTACCCATAACCTGCAGTTCTCGCTCAAACAGTCCCTATGCTGCCATCCTAACTCGAAAATTATTGACGTGCATATTCTTTTAGAGATCATCAGGCTAATAATGTGAATGACATTATTATTCCAGTTTGGAGATATAATTGATATGGTGATTAATGCCTTTTGATTGATTGCAAATTTTAAGGCTTTTGGTTGTCCTTGCAGGCTATCCATTTTATTAAGAATTTGAATTTTTTCTACCAACCTCAAATTTCCAAACTCATGGAACCATCCAGCGTGCTGTTTGATCAACTCTTGATTGTTACCAGTTTCAGAATTACCAATCCTTTCATGACTGAAAATTTGAGAAGAACGATTTGGTTCTATGATGTCTCTCATTCTCAAACTGTGAAAATCCCACTGATAAGCATATGTCTTCAAATATTGGAGGGATCTTTGTATGCATTGAGATACTCTGGTAACTTGGATTTTTCTACACTTTCCTTCTTGGAATCTCCAGTCTGCAAAATTCTCAAATATTTCATACTGAGGAAAAGTATCAGTATTTGCATAATTCTCGTCAATCCTTTGAAGGAAAGAAGATTCTAGTTCCTCAAATATGTCTGGAATTCTTAAAGAAAGCAGAAATTTTACCATTTCTTCTTTTATGGGAATTTCTTCAAGATCCAAATTTTGGCACCTGTGAAAATACTTAGGGAAAAGTCAACACTCCCTATGATCTGATAATAATTTAAGACTCTAAGCGTCCAGATCATTTCATCTGTGTAGATACTAGACCATAAATCAGATAAGCTTCTAAAGAAAAGCTTAACCTTCATGTTTGGTAAAGAAAATACTTTTACCAAGTTTTCATCAAGGCCTAGAGATATGCCCAAATTTTTTGACTGCCTGTTGGCATTATGATTCAAGTGTTGTCCTTGATGGCAACTCACTCAGAGGTTGGTACAGATGCTCAGAAGTTGGTACAGGTAATGGCAACTTAATCAGAAGACAGATCCTAGTACAGCTTACCAAGGAAGTTCATACACGCAGGTTTGTTAAGCCCAAGTCGCGTGTACACGCAGGTTGGCTTCAGAAAAAGCGCGTGTATGTGGAAAAGTACTTTTGGTCCATGGCGGTTAGCCCTTGGAAGTTGTGCCTATGGTTTCGGACCATTGTGTCTCGACGGGCGTGTCGATCCCTAGTTTTGAAGTTGATGGTATTGTGTTTCTATGGTTTTGGCTCTTGGTATTGAACAAGGCCTAAGGCTATATAAGGAGAAGATCACTAGGCAAAGATAAGTGTGTGGGTGTCTGACGCAGTGAGAGGATTTGGTATTGCTGGTTATCTGTTCGGGACGCTTGACAAGGGTCGGATCTGACAGCAAAGGCAGAAGTAATCATTTCTAGATCTGCACGCGGGTTGCCTTTGGAGAAAGCGCGTATACACGCGGTTTTGGTACAGTGAAATAGCGTATGCATGATAAGGGTTGATATTTCAGGTTGTTACTGATTCTGGTGGTTGTTGCAGAGTTCTAGATTCTGGTTTGGGTTCTGTGTTCTTGATGACAGGGTTTCAGTGATTCGGTATTGGGTTGTTTAATGAATTATGATGCAAGTATAAGTTGATGATTGTATTGCGGTAATGTTTGCTTTGTACTCTTGGATCCAGTCTGAAAATTGATGAAACGTGGTCCCTGAAGGTTGTAGGGTCAGCACCTACGTACTAGTAAATGGATCAGCTAGTACAAGAGCTGAGGGAGTTGTAGCTCCCTTCCAGAAGTAGTTGGAAAACGAAAGAGAGGGTTGTAGCCCTCTGCAGGTTGTAGCCTGCATACTGGTAAAGGACTGCACCAGTTTATTGTAAAAGAAGTTTCTCATTAAAGAAGAAAGAGACGAATTGCAGCAGGTGGTTTTCTCCCACATTGGGTTTCCACCTTATATCATGGTGTTCATGTGTGTGGCTCTTGTGTGATGTTCTGTTCTGTTATACTACACCTGTTTACTGTTAAATTGCTTAATAATGTTCTGATGCATTTACTGAAGATAAGACTAACTGAATCATAAGATATCTGCATATACGCTAGTTTCTTTAGACACAGTCGCGTGTACACGCGGATTCACTTAACTGAAGTCGCGTATATGTTTCTGAGTATGAAATTGAAAAGGTTTTATTGATCTGATAATACTGATTCACCCCCCCCCTCTCAGTATTATTTCCAACAATTGGTATCAGAGCAGGTCCTTCAGAGGAAGCTTGATCGCTTGAAGGAAAAGATCCATCAAGATGGCTAATCCAGAAAGAGAGGCACACATCAGGCCACCAGTCTTTGACGGGAACAATTTTACTCACTGGAAGATAAGAACCACTGCATATCTACAGTCTCTTGGAGCAGAAGTTTTGGGACTCGTAGAAGGAGGATACAAATTCCCATCAGCAACTCCTACAGATCCAGCAGAGAAAAAGCAATATGAGCTCAATGCCAAAGTAGTTAATGTCCTATTGAGTACTTTGACTCAATCAGAATTTATGAAGATCATGCATCTCAAATCAGCTAAGGAAATATGGGACAAAATCGTTACAAGCTACGAAGGAGATGATCAGGTAAAAATAGCGAAGCTTCAAACTCTCAGAATCCGGTATGAAACTCTTAAGATGCGAAGTAATGAAAGCGTAGCTAATTATTTCCTGCGTATGGATGAGATTGTGAATTGTATGAGGGATCTGGGTGAAGAATTTGAGGAAGTTGTCTTAGTTCAAAAGGTTTTGAGATCTCTGTCTACTAAATTTGATTCTAAAGTATCTGCCATAGAAGAAAAGGAGAATGTGCGGAAAATTACCATGTCACAGCTTCACGGGATCTTAACTGCTTTTGAAATGCGACAAGAGGTACCACCAGAGGCCGCATTCGAAGTGTCAGAGGAAGAAGATGAGGTAAATTTTGTCAAGAATCTTGAACGGGGAACTGGACGGTTCAAAGATAAGCTACCTTTCAAATGTTTTCTATGTGGTAGAGTTGGTCACTATGCTGCTAGATGTCCTCATAACAAAGAAAGGATATATGAAGAAGATGGTAGAAGCTATTATTCCCATATTAAAAGTTCATTAAATGATAGTGAAGATATTAGAAGTCTCATGGCACACAAGAAGAAGAATGCTTCATCCAATAATAGCGAGGATATTAAAAGTCTCATGGCACATGAAGAGAAGAATGCAGAAACTGAAGAAGCTGCCAAATTAAAAGAACTATTGGAAACAGAAACCAGGGTAAGGGAGAGATTGCAGGATATAGCAAAAGATCAGAGCACAACTATTCAGAGACTTGAATCAAAGATCCTCTCTCTAAAACAAGATCTTGAAGATCAAGAACATGAAGTGATCAAACTAAAGCGACAAGTGGAAGAAGGGAGAAAAGTTGAAGAAGACCTAAGGAAGCAGTATCTGAAAAAGGAAGAACAACATCAGGTTGAGGTAAATATCTTGAAAGGTAAACTAGAAGAAAAGGATAAGCTCTTACGATTTCAAGATAGTTCTAAAGTCTTGGATGATATTCTTAATAGTCAAAGATCTCCTGCTATCAAGACTGGTCTTGGTTTTCATGAATATGGTGAAGGTGAATCTAGTTCACAAGGTGAGGCAAGAAACTCTAATGAGAAATCTGAAATGCTCAAGGAACAACCAAGGAAAGAAATTCCTCAAGGAAGATCCTTTACTCCTAACTATGGACGTGATAGACGATTATTTCCTCCGCTGAATAATGTTGAATGTTATGTATGTCATAATTTTGGACATGTTGCAGCCAGATGCAGAAGTAGAATGGTTCAAGAAAGATCATCGCATCCCAAGTATTTCAGAGGGTATTGCTTTGCCTGCAATGCATATGGACACAAAGCAATTGATTGTGATAGAAGGAACATGAAAAATATAAGGTGTTATACATGCAACAACTATGGGCATAAAGCAAGGGAATGCAGAAGCAGATTTCAAAATTCAAGACAAGGGGACCATACATCATCACAGTTGCAGGAATTGAAGAAGACAGAGACAGAAAGGTGTGGGACAACTCAGTCAGCTGACATAACAGACACAGGGGAATCTGAAAGTGATGAGATTCAGTATTCCATCCTGCATACGCTGAGATAATGAAGACAAGTCGCGTATATACGCGAGTTACATGCTGCAAAGTCGCGTATATGGAGAAAGGGCAGCAGAACAGACCCAGGTTCAGTCATGGTTGGCTCAGGCTCAGGGGGAGCAGAACAGACTCAGGAAATGGTTCAGACATGGTTGGCTCACACTCAGGGGGAGAATATTCTTCAAATAATGCATTGTTGGCATTATGGTTAGAAGTTGTTGATAAAGTCTATGAAGCTAAATGATACATCTTACTGTTTAGGAATGGTATTGCAGGCTGATGCTTATATCATGATGCTGTTGGTGGCTTTCATAAGTCTTGGTCTAGATATTTCGTCTTTATGTCATGTATCTCTTGTGATATCTCTTTTATGGTGTCAAGGTCATGTAACGGCCTATGTTGGTTTCCCCACTATGCCTGGGATGAATGATGAATGTATGTTGAGTCTTTTGGTGATAGGAAGGTCTTCTATGATGTATAAGTCCTTGTTCTTCTTGAAGAACATCTTTTGCAGATCTTGCCTACAGTCAAGGGGAGCATGAACAGCACAATTCAGCAAGAGCAGGATGGATAGATTGGTACACTTTGGCATACACAAAGGGGGAGCATAGTTGGAGATTTCAGCAAGTACTCAGGGGGAGTATGGACAGCAGAAGGTATACCAAAGAAGAGAATATCTTGGTCCGCCCTTTGCCCTTGATGTCAAAGGGGGAGAGTGACTTGGTGTAGTGGTTGCCATCAAGTCCAAAGGGGGAGATTGTTGGCATTATGATTCAAGTGTTGTCCTTGATGGCAACTCACTCAGAGGTTGGTACAGATGCTCAAAAGTTGGTACAGGTAATGGCAACTTAATCAGAAGACAGATCCTAGTACAGCTTACCAAGGAAGTTCATACACGCAGGTTTGTTAAGCCCAAGTCGCGTGTACACGTAGGTTGGCTTCAGAAAAAGTGCGTGTATGTGGAAAAGTACTTTTGGTCCATGGCGGTTAGCCCTTGGAAGTTGTGCCTATGGTTTCGGACCATTGTGTCTCGACGGGCGTGTCGATCCCTAGTTTTGAAGTTGATGGTATTGTGTTTCTATGGTTTTGGCTCTTGGTATTGAACAAGGCCTAAGGCTATATAAGGAGAAGATCACTAGGCAAAGATAAGTGTGTGGGTGTCTGACGCAGTGAGAGGATCTGGTATTGCTGGTTATCTGTTCGGGACGCTTGACAAGGGTCGGATCTGACAGCAAAGGCAGAAGTAATCATTTCTAGATCTGCACGCGGGTTGCCTTTGGAGAAAGCGCGTATACACGCGGTTTTGGTACAGTGAAATAGCGTATGCATGATAAGGGTTGATATTTCAGGTTGTTACTGATTCTGGTGGTTGTTGCAGAGTTCTAGATTCTGGTTTGGGTTCTGTGTTCTTGATGACAGGGTTTCAGTGATTCGGTATTGGGTTGTTTAATGAATTATGATGCAAGTATAAGTTGATGATTGTATTGCGGTAATGTTTGCTTTGTACTCTTGGATCCAGTCTGAAAATTGATGAAACGTGGTCCCTGAAGGTTGTAGGGTCAGCACCTACGTACTAGTAAATGGATCAGCTAGTACAAGAGCTGAGGGAGTTGTAGCTCCCTTCCAGAAGTAGTTGGAAAACGAAAGAGAGGGTTGTAGCCCTCTGCAGGTTGTAGCCTGCATACTGGTAAAGGACTGCACCAGTATATTGTAAAAGAAGTTTCTCATTAAAGAAGAAAGAGACGAATTGCAGCAGGTGGTTTTCTCCCACATTGGGTTTCCACCTTATATCATGGTGTTCATGTGTGTGGCTCTTGTGTGATGTTCTGTTCTGTTATACTACACCTGTTTACTGTTAAATTGCTTAATAATGTTCTGATGCATTTACTGAAGATAAGACTAACTGAATCATAAGATATCTGCATATACGTTAGTTTCTTTAGACACAGTCGCGTGTACACGCGGATTCACTTAACTGAAGTCGCGTATATGTTTCTGAGTATGAAATTGAAAAGGTTTTATTGATCTGATAATACTGATTCACCCCCCCCTCTCAGTATTATTTCCAACACTGCCATGCTTGGCATCTTCTGATCCACCAATTCCTTCGCATTCTGAATCCAACCAATTTCTTGATTTCATCTGTCACCCAACTTGCATAATTTTCTAAGATTCGAAATCTATCTACAAAGGTGGCAAAACTATCATCTGAAGGGCCTTTTCCTGGAATCTCAAAAACTGAATATTTACAAGTTATAAACATTTTGCTCATGTCTCTGGTCAGGACGTCTGTTAAGAAATTCGAGTTTCCTGGTATCCACTCGACGTCAAATTCAAACTGCTGAAACCAGATTTGCCAAGCCAAAATTCTGCCCTTTGCAAGTTGTCTTGAAATCTTTGCTGTCAGAAAATATTTAAAATTTTTGGAGTTTGTTCTGATTAAAAACTTGACCGGGGTTAGATATACCTCAAATCGCTGAATCCCGTTGAAGATAGCCAATGTTTCTTTTTCAGCTATGAAGTAGTTTTTCTGACTTGCTGTGAATTCCCCAGAAGCATATCCACACAGATTTTCTTCAATCTCTCCTTTTATATTTCTTCTCTGTTCTAATAATACAGCTGACCAAAATTCAAGAGATGCATCAGTTTGTAAAATTAATAAACCATCACCTGGTGGTTGAAGCTTTGGCAAATTTTGACATTCATCTTTGAGTTTCTTCACTGCTTCAGTAGCTTCTTCTGACCATCCTCCGTCGCTATGTCTTCTTATAGGAGCTGTCTTTTCTGAGAGATTTGGAATGTATTTGTGCAAGTAATTCAGAACTCCAATAAACCTTTGGATTGTCTTTTTGTCCTTCAATTCATCAGGAAACTGTGTCAATTTTGTTAACACATGGGGTTGCATTTGAATAGAACCATTTGCAACATTTATCCCCAAAAAATCAATGCTATCCTGAAATAAGGACATCTTAGTATTTGACAAAACTATACCATTTTTCTTAACTTCTTCAAGAAAAATCTCTAGATGCTTCAAATGAGTATGTACATCTGAGCTATGGATCAAAATATCATCTATATATGTAACTATAAAATCAAATTTAGCAAAAATATAATCCATCCTTCTTTGGAAGAAGGCTAGAGCGTTCTTCAACCCAAATGGAACAACTTTCCACTGATAAAATCCTGCTGGACATATGAAAGTTGTTTTGTGTCTGTCTTCTGGCTGAATCTGTATCTGATAATAACCTGACTTCATGTCAAATTTACTGAACACCTTACTATGTTGAATCTTCTGCATAATTACTTCTGGTCTTGGCAATGGGTAATTAAAATTCTGAGTAATTGCATTAAGAGGTTTGTAGTTGATAACCATCCGTGGTTTACCTCTTACTATCTCAGAATGGTTTCTGACTAAAAATGCAGAACATGCATAGTGAGATTCACTGATTTCTATAAGCTGCATCTTTAGTAGTTCTTGAATTTGATTCCTCATTTCTTGTTCATCAGATGGTGTGCAAGGAATCACTTTCCCTTTTACTCCATTGTCATGCAAGGTGACTATCTCTTGCATCGGACTTTCAGTTTCCCAAAACTGTTGTGGGTTGTCCGAACAGCTTTTCAGAAGTCTCTGGTAAATATCTCTCTTTTCTGTAGACCAATTTTCTTCAATGCATGCTGATTGTTTATTTATCTTTTCTGCTCTGGCTTCATAAATTTGTAGGACCTCTTGCCAATCATTTGAATCTTTAGTCGGCCATCTAGTTCCTACTTTCTTTTGACTATTCTCATGCCTAGCTTCAGAATTTGCAATACTTAACCTAGGCACAGATATAGCTTTTTTCTTTAGATTTTTTATCAGCTTATCTTGGCTGATAGTTACTGGAAGCACAAAATTTATAAATGGCATGCCTAACATCAAACTTGCTGAAGGGTCATAGTGCTGAATTGCTGAAATTTTTACAATACTCCCTCCAACTTTTAACGAAATATTGTCTACATAGTGTGTGAGCTGAACAGATCCTCCAATTGTTTCTGAAACTAGTATATTCTTTAACGGTTTCCAGAGTGATTTGAACAAAGATGGTCGAGCTAGATTATTTGATCCTCCAGTGTCTACAAAGGCATCTACTGAAATCCATTCATTTCTGACTTGAACTTCTACTGGAATATAAATCAAGCTCTCTGTTTTTACAATCTTTTTTAACAAAGTGTTTTGTTCATTTCTTGAAATCTCTGGCAGAGGTATACTAGTTGATGGTGCAATTTTCTTTTCAAATGGACACAAAGAGTTTAATTTGGGCAAAGGTAATGCAATTTGTTTAACTTTATCTGTCTTCTCTGATACTTCTTCTTTTTCTTCTGATTCTTCTTCAGAAATTGATTCTGAGTCTGAATCATCTTCTGTCTCACTTGATGACACAACTGTTGAAGAACTTTCTATATCACTATAGTGCTGTTCACTATAAAAATCATCATCAGAACAATTTGTACAAATATTCATTTTCTGTACAGGTTCTTCATCTTCATTATCTGAAACTTCTGTAAGAATATATACATCAGAAATTTCTTCATCAGATTCTACTACAGACCAATCATCCTGAAATTCTTCAATATCTATACAAGCTTTAAGTTTACTAGATGATTTCTGAGGACACTTTCTGGCGAAATGTCCTTCCTTTTTACAAATGAAACAACAATTGTTGTTTCTTGGAGCTGTTCTCTTTTTCAAATATCTGAATTTTCTGAAAGGTCTCTTTGGGTTCGACACTCTTTTGGGTTTGTATCTACCATACCTTTTGTATTTCTTCTTCTTTGACTTAAAAGATGTCCATGGCAATACAATTTTGCAGACATCTGAACTTGGGGTGATGTCATGCGCCTTCTTCTGCCAACACAAATATTTTACTTTTTCTGACACTCTAAACAGAAGATCAACCCAATAGACTTGTTCTAAACTTTTCGTTTGAACCTCAAGATCTTTCATAATCAGATCTCCTAAGTTTCCTGGCAATTTTGACAAGAAAGAAACTTTTTGAGCAATATCATTAAACAGATTAGCTTTAAAGACTTTAGCCATAAATTCTCTACCGAATTGATCTAAATATTTTAGATCTTTCAATTCCATGCGGCTAAGGTCAGTCAATAGCTGTTTCTTTTCATCTTTTGGTTCTGGCATAAACTGAGTTTTTAACAGCATTTCAAATGTAGCTAAACCTGCTTCCATGACTGCTATTCTCTCAGCTTCTGTTCCTCCCATCCACCAATCAAAAACTATTCCTGCCATCCTTTTTTCTGCTAAAATCATGATAGACATGTTGTCTAATCTTGTTGTTACCTTCATTTGATATAAGGCTCCTATCCAGATTCTAATGGACTCACCTGGATTTGATGAGTTATCTAGATCTAGAATATAACCACTAGAATTTGTAGCAAACAGATCTTCTTCAATTGTAGGGTATTTAACTGATTCTCTCAAGATGTGAGCTTTATTCTGGTTCTTTATTCATGGCATGATAAAAGATGGAAATTTTATTGCAGCTTGTTCTAAAGACATGACTTCCTTCTTAGATTCAAAAGGTTTTTCTGCTTTAAACATTCTAGAAGATCCACTGGTTATTTTTCCAGTGTCTCTGGAAGTCCCTTCTCCATCACTCGTTTCTGGTGCTTCTTCTTCCAAATCCCAGTAGTTTGGAGCTGTCATATCTACATGAAATTTTGGGATTTTCTTACCATTCTTTTTCATCTTTCTCTTTCTTCTCTGCTCTTTTTCTCTCTTCTCTTCCTGTTGCTCTTCATACAACAATTTTAAATTTTCATTTATCAGATCTGCTTGTTGTCCTAAATTGTCTAGAACATTTTCAGCATGAGAACACCAAGTAGTCAAATAATTTCCTACTTGATATACTTGTTCCAAATCATTGGGCTCTTGTGATTCATGTTCTAGGAGAGGTGCACAATCTGCTCTTGTAGCAGGCTGTTTGGACATTGATGAAGAGACACAAAATTTTGTTTTTGGTGGCCATTTTCCTCCTCTGACAAATCTTTTATTTGCATATCTATATTCCTCCATAGGTGGATAATTCTGTACATGAGTTCTAAACATTTTATTTACAGCTAGAAAAGGTTTTTCTTCCAGTATATATAATTGTTTTTCAGACCGGGGGGTACTTGTGGAAGTAGACGGCTGTTCTTCTGGTATAGATAACTGTCTGTAAAAGGACCTTCTTCCACTTTGGACTGGACTTTCTACTGGCAATACATGTTTCTCTGGCAACACTATTGGCTTGGGAATTCTAGGGTAAACTGACTGATTTGGAATAATTTCTACCCTTCCATCTTCAAGAGCCAATCTTTTTATTTTTCTGCTTATATCATCTGAAGCCAAAGACTTATATTGGATGTACCAGTGATCGGGTAATGTTTCTTTGTCATAATGCACACCTTCAATCTGTGCATTTCCGATCCCTACAGTCACACAGTCTTTCAACACCGGCTGTTTTAGTTTAGGATGTACCGTATTTGTTAACTGAAAGGAAGTTTGAACAATTACAGACAAGAATTCACTCTCATTTGCCATAGACAGTCCTTGCACTCCTATCAAGGATTTCCAGCATTCTTTAAGATGCATGTCTGTCAAACTAATAGCATAATCGGGATAAATTGTTCCATACTGACAACCAGACATCAAATTTCCCAGTATTGTTCCTATTCTGGCATGATCATATTCATTGTGCCTTGAATCAAACAATTCTGCTATGCAAGGAGTATTTAGACCATGTCTAAATAGGGGAGCCAAACCAATCCTTATAGCTCCAAAATGTAAATAATGAAATCTTCCTTCCTTAGCATATTTCCTAAACTTTTTTATTTCATCCTCTGAAAATATATTTAATCCTATTATCTGCACATGTGGACCTTTAATTCTGATCTTAACTTCAACTTCTTTGAAGTAATATTTCTTCGAATTCTTAAACATCAAGGGAACCGGATAAACTTCTTTAGTATCTAATGCAGGGGGGTTCCAGCTTTCTGGGTCTTCTACTTGTTCATGTTCATTTACTTCAGACTCAACAGATCTATTTTCTACTTCAGATATTGATCTTTTATCAATGGTAGAGAAAGATCTTAAGAATTTGGCCATCTTTGAATGGTATAATTCTATTTCAGAAATTGACTGATAAAGCTTTTATTTACTCAGTACAATGATCAACAGAGATGCCTTTCAAATGCTCCTGGCTCTTCTCAATTTCTGTCTATAGAATTATACGGGGTCGTTTTCAGGGCTCTGATACCAAATTGGGGGTGACCGTTCAAACAGAGCAAATTAACAGACTATAACAAGATGAAGCGATAGTATATTGGACTTACTTTTAAAATCTCGCAGCTTTCTGGAAAAAAGAGTCTGACTCTCTATTGATGGATTTCAATCAACATGCCATGCTCGATATCAGAAATTCCTCCAATTTTCAATAATATTTTAGATGAAAGGCCAATTTATGTAGTAATGTCACAAAATGGCTTGTACAAGAGCAATTATGTCCAGCAAAAGGTTTCAAATTCATCCGAAGCCTCACTAGGAATAGAATAAAACTGTGGCCAAACCCGAACAATAGCATGGACATCTCTAGGCTTCCATGGATCTTGTTTACGCTTGCTATCAAATGTCCAAGATATTTTTATTTTTATGAAAGATAGATGTTCAAGGAAAAATGGTCTCTTCTGATAATGTTGAACAAAAGTATTCTTAGATGAACATTGCAAGCCATCCCTTGAGATTTTCCTAAAAACCTTTCTTCCAACATTTAAGGAAACAAATTTCTCACTACAAACAACAAGAGGTAGCATAAGCAACATATGGCATGTTTCTTGTGCTCCAATGTCACGGTCAACAATATTTTCTGCAAGAAACCTTATATATGCACATAAAGCATGATCCTGAGAGCCAATATAATTTGAAATTCTAGTTAACATATGATGATAACTTTTAGACCTTTTTTCTGATTTTGATGCATACTTAGCAATATATTTCAAGAGAGCATAGCGAGAAAGCATTGGCTGGTAATCAAAATTTGCACGCCACATTGTTAGAAGGTCAATGTAATGTACATTAAGCATGTCACCATTTCTTGCTTGCTCATATTTTTTTTCTTCCTTCATCATCTATGAAAAATCTTGATTCATCACAAAGATCCCATGGAGCATTGTACCGACATGTTAGAATAGTGCCTTTTTTGTGCAAACAAGAATCTATACTACACTTTGTGTGCCTTTGGACACAGTTTAACAATTCTTCATAATAATTTTGAGGATTAGAAGAGAAAATCTGACCAGTATACAATAGGCAAGGGTCATCATTGAGGCTTCATGGAACCATTATGTTGCGACGTTGTATGTCATGTGGATTCCATTCAGTTACATATTTGTCAAAGAATCTCTTTGCAAGTTGTACATCAGAACCATTTGACCAACCAACTATTTCCATGTCAGGAGTGCCTTCAAACCACAGGAAACCATGGATATGTGTTGAACCTCTATGTTGCCACTCATATATGAAGAAAATGAAGATATAGTTACTACAAACAATATAAATAGAATCATAATAAAAGTTGACAAAGTATAGAAAATAAATTCAACAACACAAACCTGTACCAGAATTCTTTAGCTTTAAGATATTTTTGGATAACTTCCTCTCGAAAAATATTGAATCTATGGTGCACAAATGTGGCAACAATATGAGGGTACTGGATAACATTCTCACTTTGCATACGATGCTCATTTAAAGAACGAGAATGTGAATGTATGGGCATGAGGTTATGAAACTCTGGCCACTTTGTGTCAGTTGCACTCAAAGTAAAAAATAAAGATGGACATCCCAACTGAGTAATCATGTCAGTCAATTCAGCTCGACACTTAGTCCAGTATGCCCTTGTACCTCTCAAAGAAGAACCAAACCATATAAGATTCTTAGCCAACTTATTATATGGTAAATCAGATAGTTGGTGATGCAACTCTTCAATTATTGTAGATGAGTTATCATGTAAATGTTTCTTTACAAAAACTGCAGCAATTTCTTGGCTCCAATGCCACATTATCATGTTCAATAGGTAATATCGAAATTGAGGATGGATTCCAAATCGCTGATCATAGTACCTAAGAAGATGCAATGCATACTCATGAATTTTAGCACTACAAATATGTGGTTGCAACCAATCAGCATCACCAGCGGGCAACAATGTTGGGAATTCCATATCTAATAACCCCTCTGTATTATATTCATTGACTCGAGAGGTTCCAATACTAGGCCAATCAATGTCTTGAACATGTGAAGAATCAACATTATCAAGAAATGATTTAATTTCTTCCACTTCTCTTCGTTCATTTGGTAGGAGAGCAACAAAAGAAGAAGGATGAGATGGAAAACACTCAGAAGGCAACCCTTCATTATTAGTTTCCTTGATCTCATATTATTCAATATCACAATCAAAAAAATTAAGCCTGGAGGAGACATATGTTGATCTTTCGGGCAGATCATTCACTAAATCATAGTCAACTACAACATCTTGATAATATTGATCATGTTCGATTTTGAAAATAAATGCAGCCATCACTTGAGATATTTTGACATAACATTCATAATATTTAGACTGAGTGACATGTCTCCTCACAAATAGAAACTCAATATCTTCAACATTTCGGGGACGACTTTGTACAATTGTAGAAATATCTTGAGGAAAGCTAAGTCTATGATCGCTATACTTATATTTCCCACCTCAAGCATGTGTCACTTGCAAAATAGGATTCACACGTGCTATTAGCATTTCTTCAACTTGAGTAAGAAATATTAAAATATGAGGTTTCTCACCAGGATCCATGTTATTATATCAACAAAAACGATGGGCTCCTCTTTCACTCTTATATCGTCTGCAAACAGGTTCTTCAGAATGTATCAAAACATGGATTTTGGGATATGATTAATGTGGCACATTTGGACAATTGACAAGCTATCCATCTTTTCTCGAAATAGTTTATGCACTGCAATCATGTTTTCATCAAAATTAATATGATCTCTATCTTCCGGACCATGTTGAGAATCATTTGGAAGAGTAAAATTTCTTCTAAAATGTACTTCATCTTCAGGAACATGAGATTCCCTTCCCAAATTTGAAGCATGTGGAATGGATCTATGACAGGGTATTTCCAAATTTATGGTCTGCATTTCATGAACCTGAGTTGATGTAAAGGTCTCTTTGTTATAAAATATTTTAAAATTTAATTTCCAACTAATTATAAACGAAAAAAATGAAAAAAGAATCAAATGCATTCAAAATTCACATTTGTTTCTTCATGTCGATGAGTGCTATGAGTTGGTTTCTCTTCACTTCTAACATCAGTGGATGGAATATTTTGGGAGTTAGTTTATATGCCTTTATTCAAATGAGTTATTTCATGTTTCAAAAAAATAAAATATGTTATAAAACTAAATGTACAACAAATAAAGATTCAAAAATGGAAAACAAATCAAATACATTGAACATCTACATTAGTTTTACAATTTGATGTTTTGGATTCCAATTCTCCAACCTAATGAGATGAAATCATGTTTTCTCCATAAAAGGTTATAAAATACAATGTCCAACCAACTGTAAATGAAAAAATGACAAAAATATCAAATACACTCAATATTTACATTTGTTTGGCGATGTGGATGAACGCTATGAGATGGTTCCTCTTCACTTTTGTCAGGCCATGAGGTAACTCCTCAAATGAAATTGTATCATTCGTTTAGGTTGTTCATTATTATATACAAGAGGGAGTGACTGTTCAGTTTCATCTCCCAATGACTCTCCATTTCCTCTATTATTTATTTACACTAATTATAGTTGTTCACCCAATCCCTATGATTAGGTGTCAAAATTCCCCCCCTTAATTTGAAGGGATGTTGTTGAGTCCAAGAATCATTCTGAATCTTTCAAGCTTTGCTCTTCCAAGCGCTTTGGTGAACATGTCTGCAATCTGATCATTAGTGGAACAATGGCGAACATGGATTGTTTTAGCCTCAACATGATGTCGAATCAAATGAAATTTTGTATTGATGTGCTTTGTTCTATCATGGAACTTTGGGTTCTTGGTCAACTTTATTGGTGAGGTATTGTCAATCATGAGTGGAGTTGATTGTACTTGTGTCACCTACAAATCTTCTAGAATTTTCCTAAGCCACACAATTTCTTTTGTTGCCTCAGCTGCTACCACATATTCTGCCTCTGTTGTGGAATCTGCTGGAACTAATTGTTTGCGTGATCTTCAGGAGATAGATCCTGATACAAGACTCATAGCGTAACCTGAAGTAGATACCCCAGTTTCTTTGTCTCCATCGAAGTTTGAATCAGAGTATCCAATCAAGCTGAAGTTGCCCACCTGTGTATACTTGATTCCAAAGTCTTGAGTTCCCTTCATGTAATTTAGAACTCTTTTTGCAGCAGACCAATGTCCCTCACAAGGCTTTTACATAAACCTAGAGAGGATTCCAACAGCAAACGAAATGTCTGGTCTAGTAGTAGTTCGATAGTTGAGACTTCCTACAAGTTGTCTATACTTTGTTGCATCCTCAAATTCTTTTCCTTCAATGGATGTGAGCTTTAAGTTTTGTTCCATTGGAGTAGTCAAAGGATTGCATTCAGTCATGCCAAACCTATTTAACAGATCTCCAATGTACTTCTTTTGAGAAAGGAATATGGACTTCGAATGTTGAGTTACTTCAATACCAAGATAGTAATGAACATAGCCCAAATCAGTCATTTCAAAACCTTTCCTCAATTCCTTCTTTATGGATGCAATGTAGCTCTCATTTTTCCCTGTCATCAAAAGATCATCTACATATACCACAAGATATACAATTTTTTTGCCAACCTTCTTGACAAATAAAGTTGCAACATCAAGATCATAATGTTTGAAATTTAGTTTCAGAAGATGCTCAGTTAGTTTGCCATACCAGGCTCGCGATGCTTGTTTGAGGCCATACAAGGATTTCAAAAGTTTGCATACTTTATATTCATGTCCTTTAGCAAATCCTTCAGGTTGGGACATAAAAACATTATCTTTTAGATCTCCATTCAAGAAAGTAGTTTTTACATCCATTTGATGGACTTTCCAACCATTTCTGAGCTGCTAGGGAAAAGAGTGTCTAGATGGTATCCCATTTTGCTATGGGGGAAAAAGTCTCGTCATAATCGACCCCTTCCTTCTATGCAAAACATTTTTCCACAAGCCGGGCTTTGTGCTTCTCAAGTGAGGAATCATCTTTATACTTGTTATTGTAGACCCACTTGCATCTAATTGGTTTGGTTCCCAATGGAGGATCAACCATCTTCCAAGTGCCATTATTTATCAAGGCATCATACTCCTTTTGCATTGCTTCTTTCCATTCATCATGAGAAGAAGCTTCTTTGAAGGAAGTTGGTTCAAAATATGTAGACAAATTCAATTCATAATCATAAGAAACATCCATATCAACAAGTGAATCTGAGTCATCTACATCACCTCCATTTTGCGGGGTTGAATTTCTAGTTGTTATCTTTCCAACCTCATCAGGATGAACACTTTCAAGTGTCTTTTTCAGCCACTTTGGGGGACCTTTCTGAGATGGTCCAGGCTGCTCTATTGATTGAGTTGGGACTGAATCAAGATTGTGTCTCCCAATTTTGTCAGTCACATCACTCAAGGTATCATCCGTTGTTGGAGTTTCATGCGGGGGAGAGAGTGCTTTAGAAGAAGATTCCACAAGTTGATCTAGTATAGGAATCCCCCCTTCAAGATGTGGAATCTATTAGCCTCCTATACCAATAGGTTTTCATCTCTCATGATCGACAGTGGAAGTGCCAAAAATGTCCACTTTCCATGCTACTAAGGTTCCATTTTTGTGAAGGAAGCAGACAGTTAAAAAATGTAAAGAGGGTATGCCTTAAAAGAAAAATCAAAGGGCAAGAAAATGAATTGGTCAAAGAAAAAATAAAAGAAATGAACCCCAAAAAAAGACCATGAAAGTGGCTAGCCTAAATGGCCACTACTACTTTGATGGGTGGTCCAATAGCTCAAGCTGGGCCTCACCATGTTTTAAATTGCATGTTGTAGACTAGAAAGGAAGTACCTGTTCAAACAGTTCAAGCTTAACAGATGACTAGGTAGATAGAGAAAGAAAGGAGCCCAACTGCTTAATCTGGGCCCTTGGAAGTCATAAGGGTAGACTTAGATAGGAGGGCAGCAAAAAGAAAAGAGAATTGTCAGGGTTTGCAAGGCCAAGTGCACCCATCCAAAGGAAGAAAGAATGTTAGGCATAATAGGCAGGGTAGGCAGTTGAAGGTTGCAGAAATCAAGATCTAAGCATATCACTTGGGAAAAATCACAATATTGTCACCAGCAAGAGAAAGGCAAGAGCAATGGCTTACTTGGCAAACTACTAAACCATCACTAACTTCCCTCATCCCCTTCAAAGATTCTTATTAACCTCCCCATGAGCACTGCAGGTTCTACGTGATCAGTCCTCCTTATTCTCCTCATTTGTAACAATTTCATGCCAGAAGTGACTTCTCTCTTTGAAAAGAAGCCACATTTCTTGTGTAAAAATTCTTTTCATTTTGATCTACTCCCTAAGTAAGTTTGATTCCCAAAAAGCTTAGTAACTATCACTTCCCATTCACATTCCCCTCCAAATACTGACTACTAACTCTATTTACACTAAACCCCTATGTTCCCCTTTCCCTATTACTATAACACCATGTTGTATAAAACCCCAAGCAATGTATAAATATCCCCCCCCTCTTTAGCATTATAGATAAATAGTATGTCTGTGGGAGACATTAGTCCACCAGGGACTATAGTCAACCCTTGTTTTGGGAATTACTCTAACCCCTGGTTAGACTAATAGCCCACCCTTAACCCTCATATATACCCCATTTTCCGAGAAATACCCATGCAAACCCTTTCCCCCCACTCAAACCTAAGTTTAACCATTTGTTGACCCCCGACATATTCACCTATATGCATTTAAAACCCATTGAAAACCCCTTAACCAAAGTTTAAAACCCCGAAATATTAAAATGAATAATATAATTGACCGGCGGGTCCCCCCAACAAGCACAACAGGTCGGGGCGCCCACCAGCCGTCCATCTCCCACCCCCCTTCATCCAACGGTGGGCGGGCGTTTTGAGATCTGAAGGTGCCTCCCTTTAACGTCCGGGGAGCGGGCGGTTTTGGCCCCCGTACACTGGACACGTGGCAGCCGGCGGAGGTGTTCAGAGCCCCCCTCCCCAATACCGCCTTCGCCCAAAAGCGGTGCGGGGAGACCGCTTACCACCCTCCCGCTTACCACCTCCGCTGTCAAGTCAACCCACGTCATCCTGACGTCATACCACCGGCCCCCGCCCTCGGGCCTCGTGGCCCTCCATGTCACTTTGCCACCCCGCACCACCCACCACCGTGTCCTGCCACGCTGGCCTCCAGCTCAGCGCCCACGTCACCCTCCGTACCCCGGGCCCGCCATGACATCATGCTGACATCATCGGCGGAAAAGCACCAATGACCGGTATTTTCCAAATTTTTCGTTAAAAACGCGCTTTTAGGTCGTTTTATGTCATTTTCATTGGAAACAAAGAAGAGTCGTTGTGTGCTGTTTTTCTCTTTCGCTCCAAAATTTCCTTTGCACCACGAATTCGAACCTTGCGACGCCTCCATTCATCAAATTCAACTGCGCCTTTCATCTATTGTTCAGCCCGGCGACTCGCGGCGTCGTTCATCTAGGTATTTGCCCAAAATTCACCTGTTTCACCCGTGTTTGTACTATTTCTCTGTAAGTTGTCCATTAAACACCTGCTAAATCCAACATTAAGGACTGTCAATAATCAATTCTGCATCAAAGCAACCTACATTGCCCCCTGCCCTGAAAATTTGATGTTAAAACAATAATTCGCGGTCTTAATTGACAAATTTGTCCTCAAGCTGCCCGACATTGTTCCCTTTTGCCGTGTGCAGGCTTGAAGAGCTGCATTTCACCAATTTAGTCCTGCCCTCCCTCTGCATTTTATCCTAGTTGGTCACAATCACTGTGAATTTACCCAAGCAGAGCAGAGGCAAGCCTGCCTAGCCTGCCTATTCCACTTTGAAGAAAATTTCTAGCATTATCTGCATTCAGTCTGTCACTTGAGCTTTGAGGAACCTTGCAAACCATTGCACTTACCTTGTTCCATTCACAAACTACATAATGGCTGCTCCTGCACCCACAGCTCTCAGTGTTGCCCCCATAAATGCACCAAATAAAGACCTAGAGTCCTTGCCTCTGGCTGACAGAGATTTCCTCATCCAAGACTTTGTAGGTGATAGGAACCATTTGCAGACCTTCAGGGAATTGAGAGATGACTACTTAAACAACAATGATACATATGGGATATGGGAATCTAATATGCCATATTACTTCCTCCCATTTGTAAACATTTTTCCAGAGATTATCCGCCTTTGTGCTGAGAATTATGATGCAAATCACAGAGCTGTCAAGTCTCCATCTGGGAGCATCCTCTTTCACATTAATGCTGAGTCCATCAACCAGATGCTCAACTTCAAACAAACTCAGCTGTTGTTCCCTTTCTCCATGAACTATCTGCTGGATACAGGTGCCAAGATGTCCACTTCTGACATTCAGAAAATCACCCAGAAATTTATGAGGCCTAACCGCCAGCCCACAGGGCCACCTCCCTACTTATATGTTCACTTTACTGATATAGGCAAACTCCTGTTGGACATGATTGCCTATGTGTTGGGCTCTAAAACCAGCGAGTTTGTTGATGAGACAGTGCTGGTGTTACTAGCTACCTATAGCCCAGGCCAACCTCCTGCCTACAAATACAATTTTGCTAAATTCATAGCCAATAAGATACATGAGCAGCTTTTCAAAGTAGACAGGGAGGGCATCTTCAAGTATTCATCTTATATCTACCACATGTTCATGTACTACCAGTCCGAGGCTTTTCCATGCCACATTAAAAAGTTGGATTCTAAAGGAGAAAGAAGATTTGTTATCTTCTGGACATCTGTCTTCCACCAAGTCCAAAATTCACCATATTCATATTGTGAATTCATTGATCAATTTGTATACCCAGTCTCTTGTTTATTGATGAGGTCCCCTCCTCCCAGAGTGTCATTTGAAATACAGAAAACCCTGCAGCTCTCCAAGAATTATAAATTAGGTGATTGCTACCTATACCAGGATCATACAGTCATCAGAATCTATGGCTGTGAGCTCTGTCCATACAGGCTCCCAAAATATGTGCCCATGAGACTGTTTGCCTTGGAGTATTATAGGCAGCTCATTCACTCTGACCTCACTCACTTTCACAGTGCCAAAAAGAAAGCCCATCTCAAGTTCAAGCACCACCTGGGCCCCTTTATTATGAATAAAAAAGAGGGATGGCAAGATGCTGAACAAATCCTCAAAGACAAGTACAAGCTCTCAAAAAGCTTCCGGTGGGTCCCTTATGACCCTGAAGGCTTCATCACTGCTAGAAGAGTCAAGTACAGGCTGCTAGGCTATGAGCATTGCAAATATCCACACATTGAACAGTATGCCAATCAGCAAGAATGGAAACAAGATACATTAATTGAAAAATTGACTGAAGAAGAGATAATGCAAAAGAATGTCAAGGATTTGGAAAAGACTCTTGACTTAGATTCTGTGCAGCAGGTATTCTTCAAGCAACCACACCCAGTGGGAGAAGGGACCTCAGCCACAACAACTGCACCAGCCACCCAGGCGCCTCCTACAGCAGCATCAGGTATAGATAAAGGTAAAGGAATAATGGGTGCTGAAGAGGAAACACTAAAAGAACAACCTGCCTCCTCAATTGGGCAGCAACAAGATCAGACCCCTCCACCACAAACAGAGCCACCAGCAGCACCTATTTTGCAGACTCCAGCACATGTGGAGAGGGGTAAGAAAAGAGACAGAGAAGAGTCCACTCCTGCAAGCAGATCCTCCCAGAATCCTGAGGCCAAGAGGCAAAAGGTTGATTCCCCAGAGATAGAAGAAATCAGTGAAGAAATCCTTGACAGTCCAAGGAAAGATGGGGAAGGCAGCCAACAAACAGGTACAAGCTCCTTTCAACAGGAGCAGGGATTGCAGCTTGGCTTGGAGGTGTCCTCCTCCACTCAGCAGAGCAAGAAGCCTACAAGTACTAAGGCTTCTTTCAAACAAATAAAGGCACAAAATGACTTGCTGAGAGTAGAAGTGTATAAACAGTTTCTAAAGGCGACACTAGCCAAGCAAGAAAGGATGATGTCTGTATATGACCTACAAGAGGAGAAAATGATCCTCAGCCACTTCAAACCTAAGGTGCCGCAGCCTAAATCAGCTGCAGATTTTGTAAGGACAAGTGTGGAGGTCATGGCAAAGGACATTCACCCCATGGACCAGATCGAATTGCACAAACAGACTGGAGAAATGGTCTATGCCACCTTGGTGGACAGGGCAACAATGGCCCATGAATTAAAAGAATCATTGAAGAATACCAACATTCGGTTGGATTTTGAAAGAATGTCCTCCATGGCCAAGGACAACAGAATTAAATCACTGGAGGACATCATTATAGACCTAGGACATGATCCTAAGGACCCAAAGGGCATGAGGGCCCTCATGAAGAAGAAAGAAGATGACCTTAATGCATTAAAGAAAAGGTTAAAGCTGCTGCCCACCGAGCACCCCCAAACAGCAGAATTACGGAATGAAAAGGAGGCCGATGGGCAACTTGATCTTATAATGCAGCTCAACCAGAAGGTCCTTGATTTGGAAAAGGAGCTTGAAGGGGCACTACAAGATAAGCAGGGAGAATCCACATCCCAAGCTCCTCCAACTACTTCAACCACTGCAACAACAACAGAGGCAGCAGTAGCTCCTGTAACAACCACAGCCACAACAAAAGCAGCAGCAACAACAACAGCTCCAGAGTCCAGTACAAGCATGGAAGAGTTGACAAAGGCTATCAAAGAAATGGAGCTCCAGGCTACTGAGATTAAGCAGGCCAAGGAAAAATTGGCAGAGCTAGAGGCCAAATATGATAAGTCAAAGATGACTGTGGCAGAACAAGGTAGAGAAATAAAGGCCCTCAAAGAGAAGATAAAGGCCTTGGAGAAAGAGCTCAAACTAGAAAGTGCTATGGCAGAAATAAAAAGAATTTTGTGGGCCTGAATTGACCAATCCATTACTAGACAATGGAAGTCAATTAAGACCGTGCATGAACAAATGGATTTAATTGGCCAAGCACAGATAGAGATTCAGAAGGCCAAAACAGTGCTGGGAAATAGGCCTGAGCAGGCCAATAGAATGATAGATTTTTTGAACAATCAGACTAAGGAGGAACTGGCAGCCATCAACATTGTTAACAGAACAGAGGCTGTCCTTACAGCTAAAAAGGTGCTGACTCTCAGGAATTTTGTACAAACTGTGGAGAGGAAATGCTATGAAATACAGGATGAGGTGGATGAGTACAAGCTCAAAATGGGAGCACTGCAACAAAAGGGATTGCCCAGCCTGCTAAACAGCACAGGAAGACTGCTCCCCCGTGAGCAATATGCCACCAGAATGTCAAATTTTATTGAGAATCAAATCACTGCATCTGGTAGTACTTCTGAGGAAACAAGGCCTCCAACAGGGCAGAGCCTATATAATAAACTTGAAGGTCTATTTTTCATTGAAAATGAGGTAAATCACCTTTTCGAGGTTCCTCCAAATTTTTATAGATATACAGAGGCAGATGAAACTTTGGTGAAGATTCGAAGACACCAAATGCCCAAAGAGGATTGGTGGCAGGCAATGCTTCAAATTTTTCCACAATAGCCTCAGTTGCTCGGTCCTTGTCAGCTCCAACTCAGCAAAAGGAAAACAGCAGAATAAAGACAGCATTTAAGGCAGCCGAAAGGGTGACTCGGCATATAGACAACGACAGCAAGCCAAGAGATAACAAATACGCAATTTTTGGACAGCATATCCTCAGCCGACTCCAACGGCCACAAAGTCAACATTTTCTGACCATTTTGGACAGCTAAGGCACTGAAGAGTTACTACAGCATTTACTTTCTCAGCTACAATGCTCCAGGAGTTGGCACGACATTAATGAAACATTTACTCATCAGCTAGATATTTTCTTATGTAAATTATGTATATATACCTCCCCTGGCAACATATAAGGGGTTGGTGATTTTCATTCTGAGACAAATGTATTGTATATTTTCAGATTATCTAATACAGAAGGCTGGAAAGGCTCAGTGATTTCCTGAATGTTTGATGTCTTGGTGATGCTATGCGTGCTGTTGCAGAATTCCTGTGCTGTCTAATGGAACAATAAGTTTTTCTCAATCTATGTTTTGTCTTCTTATGTTTATTTAAATCATACACATGTTTCACTAATCTAGCAGTAGAGAAAAGGAATAGTACAGGAAATGTTTGGTTACACCTTGTGCTCAATCTCTATTGCTGAAAATGTTTTCTTCAGAATTGATCATGAACATGAATTCTTAATTGCTCATGTTTTCATTAATTCTATAAATATGAATGTTATGTAGAAATTCTTCACTGCTTCTAAATAATATTCTCACTGTTCTCCATACCAGTTTGTTGAAAGATCCTTAATTGCCTTTCATACCCTGGTTACATCACACTTAAATCACAGATTCAAAGAATTGTTTCTCAGACACTTATCTGGCTCTGCAGCATCACTATTGTATCAACACAGACATATCAAGCAGGTTAAGCATCACTGACTCCATGCCCAATGGCCTAGAACACCCTGATAAAACATATACATCTTGACTGAAGTCATCATCCAGCAAATTCCAAAACAAAACCTTGAGCATCATAACTAGCCTAAAATATTATACAAACAAAGTTAAATCATAAAGAGAGAGCCCTCTCTGGTCATAGGTAGGCTAGAACCTGTGACCCAAAGATTGGTTAGTGGTTACCTCGGCCGTATTCCCTTGGGATTCAAAGGGAACAACCTGAGTGATAACATAATTGGCGACTCCACTGGGGATCAGAGCGTATTTTTCAGCTACTGTCTGTTTTTGGACAGTGGTTCCAAAAGCTTAAGCAGTCCCTTAAAATAGTTCTAAAAATATCCTCAAAAAATACCAAAAATAAGTTCAGAAGCTGGCTCCTAAGAAGAGAACTAGGCACAGCAGGTCAAACCCTGACCCAAATCCCCCATCTGTTTTCGAGAATCCAAATCTGATCCCTAAAACTCTTAGGAACCAGAAGGAACCAGAACAATCTCCTGAAGCTAGCCCTGAGGCAGGTCAGCAAAGTTTTATTCCAACCCCTACTAAGCCATCTGTTCACCTTCATACAACTAATTCTTCCCCCTCTTCATCATCCACTTCTCAAAACATATTGTCCACACCCAACATACAGACTGCTGTTGTTATCCCTGTTGTCCCAGTTGTTCCCTTTCTACCACTTCTCCCACTCATTCCCCCAAATATGGCTAATCGCTATGCACCCCTTCAGTTACCTGGAAATCCTGGGGCTATGCCTCAGGACTACCAAAGCAAGGTTACTTATCTTGATGGAACCAGTACATACACTGCCTTATAGCATACTAAGAAAATGCAAGATTATTTTGAAAACTATGAGATAGATGATGATGATGTAAGGATGAAAATTTTTGTCCAAAGTTTGACAGGTGAAGTAAGAACCTGGTTCAGGGCACTGGCCCCAAATTCTATAGCTGATTCGGGTGCCCTTTATCAGTCCTTCTTAAACCGATGGGAAAAGAAAAAGGACCCTCTACACATTCTATCTGAATATGACACCATAAGAAGAGGCCCACAAGAAACTGTCCTGGACTATTGCACTAGATTCAACACTATTTATAATGCCATCCCTCAAAACCTTAGACCTCCACCTGATTTAGCATTGATTAAATTCCCTGATGGATTTGATGCTGATATGGCATATCAACTAAGAGAAAGAGCCCTTGCAACTCTAGCAGACATGCAAAACATAGCTGTTAGTGTAGAGGCAAATCTAATTGCCAAAAGAAACCGGGCGAGAACTGAAAGGAGAACTACTTTTAAAGAAGAACCCTCAGCATTTGAGCAAAAGCTAGATGCAATCATCAAAGGGATGGATAGACTTGGAGACAGGGTAGAAACCATAGAAAGAAAATCATCATGGGAAGGCCAAACAAGCAATATTAGAAACCCAAACTTCAGAAAGAATCAAAATCCTAATGTTGGTAGGACTGATCCTGACCAGCATGTCAGACCTCCTTTCCAAGAGAATTATGCTGAGGCTTCAACATCTAGTGAACCTAGTGAGGACCCTCACATCAATCTAATGGGTTTGGACAGTGAAAATCAAGTCTTTTTGACACAAGAAGACCAAGAGGTTTACAATGACAATCAATTCCACACTAAATCAGGAGAATCTTTCGACTTTAAAGAAGGATATGATGCAGCTGTGTATGAGGTGCACAAACAGTACAAACTAAGGAGTAGAACAATAGATGTACCTACACCCCTCAAACCAAAGGATAATAAACAACCAAAAAAGATCAATGAAAATACTGCCCTTCCCAAATCAGATGACAGCTCAAACTCACCTGCCACAGAGGTAGCTGTGGAGGACATTTCAGAGCAACAGTCCTTTCAAAATAAGCCAGGTCCTCCCCATCCATCAAAGACAAAGGAAGATACTCCCCTAGGAAACAAACATGGCACCAGTTTCACTCAAAATGGACCTAACTATGAGCAAAGGACACTAGATAACTTAGCTAAAATGGAAAAACCTGTTGCACTAAATGCCAAAGTTCAAATGGAAAAACCTTTTAACTTGGAAACAGAAATAAGTAAGCTAAAGATATCAGTTCCTCTTTCGGAATTAGCCAAACATGACATATACAGACAGCAGATCAATAAATCACTCCAAGTATCAGACAACAAAGATGCTGTAAATGTCCTAGATGACCAACCAGAGTTGCTGTTCGGACCTGAGGTTAATGGAAAAACAGAGAATGGAGGGGTGCCACCCTTTTATGTCAGTCTAAACATTCATGATAAGGTCCTACATAATGCAATGTTCGATTCTGGGGCCTCACACAACTTAATGCCCAAATCTGTAATGGAAAAACTTGACTTGGACATCACAAGACCTTACAAGGATCTATTCTCATTTGATTCAAGCCAAGTCAGGTGTTTAGGCCTAATTAAAGACTTATGTGTCTCCCTAGTTCAATACCCAACCAAAACTATCTTGATGGATGTAGTGGTAGCTGACATACCCCCTAAGTATGGCATGCTCTTGTCCAGATCTTGGGGGGCCAAACTTCAAGGATCTCTGCAATTAGATATGTCCTATGCAACTATCTCAGTCTTTGGGCAGCCAAAGAGATTATACCGGGAGACTTTGATGAAATATGTGGTAAGTAGTCAAGACAAGCCCCAAAACTTCCCAATCTATTCAATACACTCTGACATGGATTCATTTATTCTCTACAATGCTGACATCTGTCACAAAGCTTATTCTGAACTATTAATGACAGTAGAGACCGAGGAGTTAGATGAGCAATGTGTTTGCAAAGACCAAGGGACCATGGGCATAGCTGATAAGAAGAGAGAAGAACATGATGTGCCAAGTAACTTGCAAGAAACCAACCTACCCATCATCCAACTTTCTAATGATCCCAAACCAAATCCTGATCATGAAACTTTATGGTATCTAGAATTTGATGGCTCTGTAAACAGGCTAGGAGCTGGAGCAGGAATCTGGATCCATAATGTGCACAATGACCAAGCTGAGGGCCATGCATACAGACTAAACTTTCGATGCACAAACAACATGGCTGAATATGAGGCTCTTTTGTTAGGTCTGAAACTTATAAAAAATCTAGGTGCAACCAGAGTCTCAATCTTAGGATATTCAGACTTGGTCATACAACAGATGAAGGGAAATTTTACCACAAATGATCTGAGGTTGAAAGCATACAAGTGGGCAGCTATCCAAGTACTTGAGAGCTTCTCACAATCACAATTAACTAAAATTTCCAGAGAACTCAATCTACATGCTCACAGCTTGGCAACTTTTGCCAGCACTTGTAAGTTGCCTTTCAAAACCAATCATACATTTACTACTGAAATCAAACACAGACCTTCAGTTCCAGATAACATCAAGAATTGGCAAGTCTTCAACAATAATACACAGATAAATAACTTTCTCACTTTAAAGGAAGAATTTTCTGGCATGAATATTGACACTAGCACTAGAGATGATCAACCACAAATATGCACAATTACACAGAAAATATCAGCTGAAACAGCTGATTTAGTTTTGCATCCTACCACCTTCGACAAAGAAACTATACAGGAGTTGAAACAATCAGATGAAGAGGAAATGGTTGAAGCAGAAGAGGAGGTAATTTAGCTGAAGGACAATTTTCTGCCCATAGGTCAAACCCCTTTGGAAGATCTGTTTGATTCAAATGATATCTCAAGAAAACCGAAAATGCAACCATTGAATGCTGAAATAGAAGATTGTAATATTGGGACTCCTGAAAATCCCAAGATGGTCAAATTATCCAAAGCATTACCACCTGAGCAGAAACTGAAATACATTGAGTTATTTAAAGAGTTTCAAGATGTCTTTGCGTGGAGCTATGAGGACCTTAAATCCTATGATACATCAGTTATCCAACACACTATCCCTCTAAAAGAAAATCAAAAGCCTTTCAAACAAAAGCTTAGGAGAGTCAATCCAGTCCTACTCCCCCTTATTGAAAAGGAGGTTAAACGTATGTATGAAGCTGGAATCATTGCCCCAATTAGATTCTCAGAGTGGATTTCAAACCTAGTGCCTACTAGGAAAAAGACAGGGGAAATCCGACTGTGTGTTGACCTGAGAAATTTGAACAAAGTATCTCTCAAAGACCATTACCCCTTACCAAAAATGGATCATATCTTGCAAAGGGTAGTGGGAGCTGCTAGGATCTCTTTACTAGATGGTTTCTCAGGATTCAATCAGATTTTAGTACATCCGCATGATCAAGAAAAAACTGCCTTTACAACACCTTGGGGAACATTCAAATATGTCAAAATGCCTTTTGGACTTAAAAATGCAGGGGCCACATTCCAAAGAGCAATGGATATTGCCTTTGCTAAGGAAATTCATGACTTCCTAGTTGTCTATCTTGATGATCTAACTGCCTTTTCAAAATCAGATCAAGAACACTTAGAACATTTAAGGCAAGTTTTTACAATTTGTAGAAAGTATGGCATATCACTGAACCCAAAGAAGTCACTATTTGGGCTGGAAGAAGGCAAACTCCTGGGGCATATAATCTCAAAAGATGGTATTAGGATTGACCCGGACAGAATTCAAGCTATCCTACAAGTACCTCATCCAAGAAACATCAAAGAACTACAAAGCTTTCTAGGAAAGATTAACTTCTTAAGGAGATTCATTCCCAATCTGGCTGAACTCATTAGACTGCTAAACAATATGCTGAAAAAGGATTCCAAGGTCAAATGGACTATGGAAGCTAAGCAAGCCTTTGAGGATATCAAAAGAGCATTAACAAACACACCAGTCCTCACAAGCCCTAGATTTGATCAAGATTTCCTTATTTTTTCTTTTGCTTCCAAGCATACTATTGCTGTTGTTCTGCTACAAAAAGATGACCAAGGCTGTGAAAAGCCCATTGCATTTTTTAGCAGAGCCCTTAGGGATGCTCCTCTGAAATATCAGATCATGGAAAAACAAGCCTATGCATTGGTAAAAGCCATCAAGGAATTCAGAATCTATATCCTTTACTCTCACATAATTGCCTATGTTCCTAATGCAGTGGTCAAAGATCTTCTAACCCAAGATGGAATTGAAGGCAAGAGGGGCAAATGGATTGCTAATATCTTAGAATATGACATTAAGATTAAACCTACCAAACTGATAAAAGGACAAGGCCTAGCTAAACTAATGACTGAAACCAATTTTCAAGCCCTTGACATTAATGAATTGGACAACGAACAGGAGATGGCGACTCCACAGATCAACCAAGCCTTTATGCAATCTCCCTGGTATACTGATATATGTTTTGTATTATTGAACCTGCAAGCTCCTCCAGGGTTGTCCAGAACCAAGAAAACATTCTTAAAGATGAAAGCATCAAAGTTTTGTATTATTGACGATGTTTTGTTTTGGAGAAATCATGAAGGAATCTTACTTAATTTCTTAACAATAGAAGAAACTGACAATGTCCTCAAATAATTTCATGCAGGTGACTGTGGAGGACACTTATACTGGAAATCTACAGCTGATAAAATCCTAAGGGATAGATTTTATTGGCCCTCCCTATTTGCTGATGTGAAGAAATTTGTAACGTCCTGTCACAAGTGCCAAATTTTTGAGGGCAAGAGGAAGCTGCTGCCTTTACCACTCAAACCAGTTTCAACTGAGAGACCATTCCAGCAATGGGGTTTAGACTTCATTGGTGAAATTCATCCTCCATCCTCTGGCCAGCATAGGTGGATTCTCACTGCCACAGATTATTTCACCAAATGGATAGAAGCCATCCCTTGCAGACAGGCCAATGACTCCATTATCATACAATTCCTAGAAACCAACATCTTGTCCAGGTTTGGCTGTCCGGACAAAATCATTACAGACAATGCTGCAACTTTCAAGTCTAAGAAAATGATGAATTTTTGTCACAAGTATCATATGACCCTAGGTCATTCCACTGCCTATTATCCTCAAGGTAATGGCCTAGCTGAATCTTCCAATAAAAGTCTCATCAACATCATTAAAAAGGTTTTGGAAGAAAACAAAAAGAATTGGCATAAGAAGCTGGTAAATGCACTATGGGCTGATAGACTGACCACCAAGAGATCAATTGGCATGAGTCCATATGAACTGGTCTATGGGCTAGAAGCAAAGTTTCCTACATCTCTAGGAATTCCTGTGATTAAACTACTGCAAGAAATACAAGCTGAGCCCAATGACATCCAAAGAAGAATTAATCAAACAATTCATTTACAGCAAACAAGAGAAGAAGTCTATCAAAGAACCCAAGTTCTACAAGAAAAGCTCAAAAGAATATTTGACAAGAGAACCAAAGCTGAAGATTTCTTTATAGGAAACAAAGTGTTAAGATGGGATTCCAGAAGGGAGGACAAAGGCAAACATGGTAAGTTTGATTTTTTATGGAAGGGACCCTATGTCATCTATGCTATACAAGGAAACAACACCTATTTTTTAAGAAGTTTGGATGGCTCAAACACTGAGGAAGGCCCAGTTAATGCGAGAATGCTCAAGCATTATTTTGACTCCTTTTGATCAAACACTGAACAGGCATATAGTGTACATAAATATCTGTATTTTCCAGTATTTTCAATTACAGCAAATAAATAAAGCACCAAGTGCAGCATATTTTGAGGAGACCAGGATGCTACACTATATTCTTTTTGAAAAGATGTTGGTCCTGGCATTTGGAAAGCAAAGAAAACACAGAGTAATTATTAAGTCATGAGGAGAAAGTCTGAGAAACAGGTAAAAACCAGATCTGAAAATTCACAGCAAATCAGCTCACTGGGTGCTGCCTGTAACTAGCTAGGATCCTAACCATTGGTCTCCAACAAACAGAGAAATTCAGCCAGCAGCAGGAGAGCAGAAACTCAGGCAATCTGACCTGCTGTTCTTGGATTTTCACCTGGAAAATCCATCCCCAAGTGGAGCCACTGTTAGCCTCCTATACCAATAGGTTTTCATCTCTCATGATCGATAGTGGAAGTGCCAAAAATGTCCACTTTCCATGCTACTAAGGTTCCATTTTTGTGAAGGAAGCAGACAGTTAAAAAATGTAAAGAGGGTATGCCTTAAAAGAAAAATCAAAGGGCAAGAAAATGAATTGGTCAAAGAAAAAATAAAAGAAATGAACCCCAAACAAAGACCATGAAAGTGGCTAGCCTAAATGGCCACTACTACTTTGATGGGTGGTCCAACAGCTCAAGCTGGGCCTCACCATGTTTTAAATTGCATGTTGTAGACTAGAAAGGAAGTACCTGTTCAAACAGTTCAAGCTTGACAGATGACTAGGTGGATAGAGAAAGAAAGGAGCCCAACTGCTTAATCTGGGCCCTTGGAAGTCATAAGGGTAGACTTAGATAGGAGGGCAGCAAAAAGAAAAGAGAATTGTCAGGGTTTGCAAGGCCAAGTGCACCCATCCAAAGGAAGAAAGAATGTTAGGCATAATAGGCAGGGTAGGCAGTTGAAGGTTGCAGAAATCAAGATCTAAGCATATCACTTGGGAAAAATCACAATATTGTCACCAGCAGGAGAAAGGCAAGAGCAATGGCCTACTTGGCAAACTACTAAACCATCACTAACTTCCCTCATCCCCTTCAAAGATTCTTATTAACCTCCCCATGAGCACTGCAGGTTCTGCGTGATCAGTCCTCCTTATTCTCCTCATTTGTAACAATTTCATGCTAGAAGTGACTTCTCTCTTTGAAAAGAAGCCACATTTCTTGTGTAAAAATTCTTTTCATTTTGATCTACTCCCTAAGTAAGTTTGATTCCCAAAAATCTTAGTAACTATCACTTCCCATTCACATTCCCCTCCAAATACTGACTACTAACTCTATTTACACTAAACCCCTATGTTCCCCTTTCCCTATTACTATAACACCATGGTGTATAAAACCCCAAGCAATGTATAAATATCCCCCCCCTCTTTAGCATTATAGCTAAATAGTATGTCTATGGGAGACATTAGTCCACCAGGGACTGTCACATGGAATCTGTCAAGGGTGCGGACACGACTGACCTTCCTAGAAGTCTAAGACGTTCTAATGACAAACAAGACAAAATGGAGTGATCTTTCTCTAAATACACCTTTTACAACATGAA
Organism: Pinus tabuliformis; assembly: GCA_031772625.1. Classification (NCBI taxonomy): domain Eukaryota; kingdom Viridiplantae; phylum Streptophyta; class Pinopsida; order Pinales; family Pinaceae; genus Pinus; species Pinus tabuliformis. Next base: position 687,858,351 of record CM062819.1, read on the forward strand.
AACTACAAGTGTTTAGGCTTACCTTATTCCAAAACGCTGTTATTGAAGTCCGTTCTTGACGATCCGGATGAGCTCCTCCTTCAAGTCAATTCCTGCAACCACAAACAATCAAACAATTACCAAGCACTTGCATTTCATATAATAAAACATATATTCAACATGCAGACCAAGGAACACATGAAATAACTCATTAACACAAGCTATTGAGAAAAATAAACCAGTTTGTATTAATAACGAAACAAAGAAACTCTTACAACCTGGCCTTGGTGTTGTGCAAGTTCCTCCCAGGGTCCATCAAGGGTTTTCCTCTACTTTGACAAAGCTCACCCTCTCCCAAGTAGAATCTAGTGAAGACAATCTCTCCTCACAAAGGCTCTAATGGAAGACCTAAATCCTGCAGCATTTACCCAAAGAAAATGTATAGCTCCAACCTCTTCTCCTTCTGGCTCAATGCCTTTATTTATAGTGCTGTAAAGAGGTTATTCAGGTCCACTATCAATGGGATCATCCCCCTCTATGGGTGGGATAGCTCCCTTATTGATGGGATAAGTTCCCCCTTAATAGAGATACATGAACCAACTGGAGGCGCATCCATTTCATCAAACCGACCTCTAGAATGTTCTAGAAGTAACCACAAGTAACTTTTTCAAGATAAAACTCGCGCATTTTGCCTTTTACAGAGGGACGCACCTGTCCCTTAACATACAGAGCGTCCATGGACGCAGATTTTGTGAACATGGGCAGCGTCCCCGCAGGTAAGGCTAGAGAGAACCTGCGACCCCAGAGATAAACATAGTTTTAACAAGACTTTCTCTCTTCTTTGAGTTTGAGATGGATAACAGAGGCATGAGACTTGCCTAAGAGGGTAGCATGACTGTTGATTTGAGCCATACTAACTGTAAGTAGTCAAGGTGACATTTTTTAGTGTAACAGATTGCCCCCTAAAGTGCGAAGCCTGGAATAGAATAGGGTTTTGTAATTCTAGGAAGGGTGAAGCGCTTTATCATTTCAAGGATTGCCTTGTGGATGGCCTGGTTGGAACCTGCAATTTTCAACACAAAATACATGGATAAGATTATATCATCACTGAGGTAGGCATTCCCATACTCAGATTCAAAACTTTAACTAATGGACTAACTACTCTGATACAGGAATGATCTTGCAGTACATCATTTTATAGACTTTTGTAGACACAGTATGGATGCAGCCATCTGTTTATGATTAGTCTACATAGATAATGAATACAAAACTCCTCGCAGCCTGGATGGTAGAAACTAGATCCAGGGTCTTCACTTCTACTTCCCGAATTGGTACGATTCTAGCCATGTGATTAAATGATTTGATGTCGAACATGTTAGAAACCACTTGATTACCAGTCGATGATGTAAACTGTTAACAAGCGTGAGAGAAACCACCAGTAATGTCAATGGTTCTCAAAGTACCAAGCACAACCCGTGAAATGTGAATAGATGTTTTGATGTCGAACACTTCACGGAATCCTCTGATCGAAAGTCAATGATGTAACTGACGTCAAAGGCGAGAAACCTGCCATTGATGCATGCAGACTTCAAGGTACTGTCGATTCCTAAGTCATCTTTCTAGATAATGTGTCGATGTCGATAGAAAGCGACCCGTTGCAGGCAAGCCCACAACACGAAATCATTGTTCAAGTTGAAGAAATGTTGCTGTAAGGACTGACTCAGGGATGGTCAAATGGATGACAAGTATTTTGCAGATGAAAGTTTTTTCTTGCAGACCTCTTGAACACATAACGACACAACAGATGGTTTGGTGACGTATAACTCAAAGTTAACCCCTGGAACCCGGTTAAAGACTTTCAAAGTGATTTGGTCAACTGTGAGGTAAAAGATTTCCCAACCCAGGTGAATGAAAAGTGTCGTGTTCAAGAGTGGTAATAAAGTTTCTTCCGAGACTAAAGGTGACAAACAGGTTCATTCTTCTCTTTTTTCCCCCACCATTTCTGGCAAGTACCTCTTTATTTTTAACAAGCTTGAGGAGGATAACATATGCTTGATTATAAGCTCATCCTTCGGATGAGTCCAACCTAGTTTAAATTCGAACCCTAGGAAGGAGTGGTTTGTTCCTGTTTGTAATTGAACAGGTCCTCTACTGTAAAAGTTTAACGAGCCCAGTATAGGAGAAACTCGACGTTTTTCAATTTTAGAGAGTCTGAAAAAACTAAAGGAGACTCCACGTTGAACTTTTTCGTACATTTGTGTCCCTCAAGCCCGAAAAAGTATAAAATAATACCTAGGGGAACCGCTTGATCTTGCGACCAAGGAGTACTTTCATAATTAGTGCCACTGACCTGAAAAGTAAAAAGCGATCAAGGACACGTCGTTTTATTTCCGTATCGAGTTTGAAACGACAAAAACCCGGCAATCTTTTCCTGTTTTTACGGTCAGAAAAGAGCTAAAAGGGGACCGTCTTTTACTTCCGTTTTAACGAGTGTAAAAGAAACGCTCGGCAATCTTTTCATGTTTTAGGAGTCAGAAAAGGGCTTAAAAGATGACTCTGAGGTTTCACTTTTTCGTAAGTTTTAACGAGTTCGAAAAAATGATAAAAATGTACTCATATGGCCGACTTTCAATTTAATTTACGAGCAGGAAAAGACGGAAAGAACTCGGCATTTTCATTTGTTTTACGAGAATGAAAGATAGCAAAATAATCTCGGTATTTTCATGAGTTTAACGAGTCTTGAAAATAACTGAAATTGACTCGAGATAGGTTTCATTTTTACAAAAGCTTGAAACAGTGAAAAACTATGCTTCAAAATAGTTTCATTTTTTCACAAGCTTGAAACAGAGAGAAAACTGTGCTTGATGCCCCCTAAGCATAACTGCTAGAGCGCATGCCCCCCAGCTTCATTTCATTCAATTGGTTGGATGAAATGAAGGTTCAAGTATGAGATCATTTGAAAGACTCGACCTAAAACTATAAGAAAATTATGCAAAAACTGAAATAACTAACCTAAAAACTTAACATTTATAAGATCTCGTCAATCTCTCGACTTAAGTAGAGGAGGATTTGTTTCATTTTTTAACGAGCTTGACACAGGAAAAGAACTATGCTCGGATTCGGTTTCATGTTTACGCAAGCTTGAAACAAAAAACTATGCTTGTTATAAGTTCGCATGCCCCCAGCATAATGATGCAAAACGAGGTACATGCCCCCCAAGCTTCATTTCATTCAATGAGCTGGATGGAATGGAGCTTTACTTTCAAGATCTTGTAAAGACTTGAAAAGGGAGTTGTTTCATTTTTTAACGAGCTTGACACAAGACAAAGAACCATGCTCATAACTACTCTCTACGATCTACCTAACAAAAACTCTACTCTAAAAACCTTGATTCATTTTTTAACGAGCTTGACACAAGACAAGGAACTGTGCTCTAAAATCCTTGATTCATTTTTTAATGAGCTTGACACAAGACAAGGAACTATGCTCATGATCACTATCTACAATTTACCTACTTAACCTACCCTTGTTTCATTTTTTAACGAGCTTGACACAAGACAAGGAACTATGCTCAAAAAGTTCGCATGCCCCCAGCATAATGATGCAAAGCGAGGTACATGCCCCCCAGGCTTCATTGCATTCAACCGGCTGGATGAAATGAAGGTTTACTTTCAATATTTAACTTGAAAAGGGAGTTGTTTCATTTTTAAAGAGGTTGACACAAGAAAAGAACTATCCTCATACCTGATTCATTTTTTAATGAGGTTGACTCAGTAAAAGAACTATCCTCATACACTGATTCATTTTTTAACGAGGTTGACACAGTAAAAGGAACTTTCCTCGTACACACTGATTCATTTTTTAACGAGGTTGACACAGTAAAAGGAAGTTTCCTCATTACATCCTAATTTCTAACTATCTATATGACCTAAAAACTAGCTGATTCATTTTTTAATGAGGTTGACTCAGTAAAAGAATTGTCCTCATGCTAGCCTATTTCATTTTTTAACGAGGTTGATACAGGAAAAAACTATCCTCGTACCATCCAGTTTCATTTTTTAACGAGGTTGAGAGAGGAACAAACTATCCTCGTACACACTGATTCATTTGTTAACGAGGTTGACACAGTAAAAGGAACTTTCCTCGGACACACTGATTCATTTTTTAACGAGGTTGACACAGTAAAAGGAACTTTCCTCGTAACACTCCAGTTTCATTTTTTAACGAGGTTGAGACAGGAACAAACTATCCTCGGAACATTGATCATGGCTTCCAACTGGAGGAAAGACATGTCAATGGACACACCTTGATCATGGCTTCCAAGAGGTCTTCATCCGAAGGAAGAATACTTCTTGGGAAGGAAAACATGTCAAGGGACTCAAAAGGGATAAGAACATCGTGTTCAAGTAATCCCATAGAGTTTTCCATGTCAATTACCGGATCTAAATCAACAGTGAGAGGCTCACTTACATTGGTAACTGAAAACATGGGACCAGTTGCCACATAATTAACCCGTGGCAGGGTAGATACCACTTTAGAATCAGGAACATTTAGGGGTGTCATAGTATTGGTAGTTGAGACAAGACTAGGGAATGAAAGCTGGTCTACAGTCACAATACTGCCATTGTGAGGGAAAGACATCACGCGAAAGAGTGTCGATACGACAGCTTTCATTGCATAAACATAGTCTCGCCCAAGGAGTAAATTGAAATCCAAGGGACCTCGAACTACCATAAGATCAATACAGACAGTTTTACCTTCCAAGGTAATAGAAAACTTAGGAAGGATCCCTAAAGGTTCACTAATTGTTCTGTTAAAAGCTTTCAGATTCTGCGTAATAGGCGCAAGCTGAGGGGAACCCAAAGCTTTCCAAACAGCTGAGGATAAAATACTAACAGAAGCACCTTAATCTACCTGAGTACGATGTATGTCCCTACCACCAGCCTTGACAATGATTTGGAAAGGGATGGAGGAAGGAAGACGAGGTTCTGTCAGTCTGTTCCAATCAAAGGAAAAGACCTCAGTACTTGGAGGGGGTTCTGTAGAAACAGGTGAAATGCCCCCCGGCATAGAAGAATCCGATGTAACAAGAAGAACATCAGCGGTATGAAATTTACTCTCGAAAAGGAGAGTGTGATCGACCAAATGTGAAATTGAATCGACCACTTGATCAACTAATGGATCATCAACTTGAGTGACATGAGTTTCACTCTCCAATGGGAGAGTGTGACCGACTGTATTTGAATTTGAATCAATCACTCCGTCAGTTGACGGTAGGTTGGGAGAAAGTTTACGGTAACCAGTTGGAAATTCTTGCTGTGGAACAGTAAGGTTTTCCAACAATGTTGAGGCTTCATCCATGTGAGGGCAAATGTGAGTTTGATGACTCCCTTTGCATAACTTACAAGGAAACCTAACTTTACCCTTTTTCCCAGGAACCTGACTATCACTGGTTGATGGATCAACGGAAAGTTGATGGGATTTTTCTGACCATACTTCCAAGACCTTTGGAATACCAGGACAATTGACAAGGAAGTGGTCACCCTTACAAAGCCTGCAAGGGTATTTGGGTTTACGATGCATGTCGGAATTTTCCTCAACACAACTAACACTTACAGCCATGGTTGGTTGGTTGACTTCTTTCTTATCTTGCTTCTTCTTCTTCTTCTTCTTCTTCCCTTTCTTCTTCTTCTTAGCCTCCTGGTTACTAGCATCAAGGCTTTTACCAGGCGAAGAGGAAGAAGTGGAGGAAGAAAAATTAGGCGAAGAAGGTAAAGGGTCAACAGAAGGTTGGTGATGTTGAGATGGTGAACTCTGTTGAGGTGAAGCATCCGGTTGAGATGGAACAATTGGAGTACTTTGGGCCAATGAAGTTGAAAATAACCATATCGGTAATCCTATTGTAAATCCAGGTAATGACAAAGTAGCCATATAAGGAGGACCAACATTTCCAAAGTAAGGAAAAGTACTAGGATTCTCATTGGGAGGGGTTCCTAGGTTGATAAATTCCGGAACATTTGCCATTATATTCAACTTCAGTGAATTTTATTAACAATTTAAAACTAAAATTAACAATTCACAATGCACACCTAATAATTAAAATTCACAATTCACACCTATGGTCTCTAAAAGTAAAAACAAACAAATTAACACGCGCTATCAAATCTAGGAGTCAAACCACACACAAACAGTAAGCTCTCCGGACCGAAAACACTAGTTGGTGATGAAGCCCAACCTCGCAGAATTCAGTACAGAAATGGCGGGTGGAACAGTTACCCCGGCAACCTGCTTAATGAATAGACCGGCACAAGTTCCTCCACTTTAACCGTCTCGAAGTGAAGTGAACCCCCCGGAAAATCCAAGTGAGTATAACCGACGTCTGCTCCAGGTACAGTGGGACCTTCCCTCCACCGTCACCTCGGTAGAACCCTAAATATTATGGTCACTAAGGTCACCAACAGTAACAAATACACCTGGGGGAACAGTCTAAACTCCGACAGCACGCAAGGGCAGAGTAGCAAGCTCAATCCCCTTACCGGCTCCTTGACAACAATCCAAGGTTTACCGATAAGTGACCCCTGGCTCCTCGACAATGGTTAATCCGAGGTTTACCGTTTGTAATACGTACTGTCTGGCGTCGTTCCCAACGAGGGGGGAATGATCCCCTCACTGGTTCGGACACGAGCTCGTGCTTCTCCTTTAAGAGGAGCTTTCCCAGAGTGCAATTGAAACAATTGGATTTATTCTACTCAAGATAAACTATCTGTTTGGTTTTGTAGTCTTGGAGAGTTAAGTACTCACCTACTCCAAGACCCTAGCCTAAGCTATGTTGGTGTTTCAGAGCCCTAGAAATGTAAAAATTACTAGATGAATTTTAATTAAGCGTTGTGTTATTAAGGCTGTTATTACTCAAATGGGTAAATGGAGATGAAACCAATGGTGTTATGACCCGACTCAACTGAATGCAATCGAATATGATAATGTAATCTTTTCAATTTGATGAATCCTAACTAAAGTAAGGAGAGAGTTTCCATTCACTTCCGACAATGCAAAAAATTGATCACTAAGAGAAAATTTAACAAATTCTCTAATGCACTAATTTCATCAAGAAAAACTAATGCAAATCAATTCCAAACCAATTTTTTATTTTTATTTTTGTGTAAATTCAAATCAAAGAAAGCTGATCTAAATCTACGATTGATTTTTCAGAATGTAAACTATGCAATTGTAATCTAAGCACAATTCACTCGAAAAGTATGCAAATGTAATCTATGCACATTTTTCAATAATATTCTGAAAATGAGAATTCTAATTGTGCAAATGTGATCTATGCAAAAGAATTCTCAAACACAAGACGATTCTAATGTGATCTAAGAACCAATCAAGTGCAAGTCGAGAAAATTGGGTGAGAGTTCCAAAGATCAAAACATAAAAACACTCAAAGGCGATTAACACTCATACACAATTTAGCCCCCCTGGCGAATGAGGGGGAAATTTTTTTGCAAAAACAAAAGCAAAAAGATGCAAAATTGTGAAAAGACTGAGACAAACCTCCAAGTAATGATCAAAGGAAATCAAATCAAGAATTTCTCAAGAAAGAGACTCAAAACACCCAATTGATGAAAGCTAAGAGCAGGAACAAGCTTAGGTGAAGATTCTGAACAAGGGACTAATGAATCTGGGCAGAAAAAACTAAGAAAAAACAAAATCTAAGAGCAAATTAGGCAAAAAATGGAATTTTCCTAAATTTTTACAGGAAGACGCAGGCAACCCGTTAGCACAGGTGCGGGCCCGCTCTGTGCACACAGCAAAAGTGCGTCCAGGGACGCACTGTGCAGCACTCAGAGGATGCGTCCGTCTGAAAAACTCAAGAAAAACCAAAATAAAACTAATCCTAAGCTAACCCACCCAGAGACAGAATCACAGAGCCAAAACCAGAAAAATAAACCAATTTTCTCAAAGCAAAGTTCACATAAAGGAAAAGACTTTTCTCATCAATGGAATCTATCCCCAGCGGAGTCGCCAATTTGTCACACAGAATCTGTCAAGGGTGCGGACACGACTGACCTTCCTAGAAGTCTAAGACGTTCTAATGACAAACAAGACAAAATGGAGTGATCTTTCTCTAAATACACCTTTTACAACATGAAAACTACAAGTGTTTAGGCTTACCTTATTCCAAAACGCTGTTATTGAAGTCCGTTCTTGACGATCCGGATGAGCTCCTCCTTCAAGTCAATTCCTGCAACCACAAACAATCAAACAATTACCAAGCACTTGCATTTCGTATAATAAAACATATATTCAACATGCAGACCAAGGAACACATGAAATAACTCATTAACACAAGCTATTGAGAAAAATAAACCAGTTTGTATTAATAACGAAACAAAGAAACTCTTACAACCTGGCCTTGGTGTTGTGCAAGTTCCTCCCAGGGTCCATCAAGGGTTTTCCTCTACTTTGACAAAGCTCACCCTCTCCCAAGTAGAATCTAGTGAAGACAATCTCTCCTCACAAAGGCTCTAATGGAAGACCTAAATCCTGCAGCATTTACCCAAAGAAAATGTATAGCTCCAACCTCTTCTCCTTCTGGCTCAATGCCTTTATTTATAGTGCTGTAAAGAGGTTATTCAGGTCCACTATCAATGGGATCATCCCCCTCTATGGGTGGGATAGCTCCCTTATTGATGGGATAAGTTCCCCCTTAATAGAGATACATGAACCAACTGGAGGCGCATCCATTTCATCAAACCGACCTCTAGAATGTTCTAGAAGTAACCACAAGTAACTTTTTCAAGATAAAACTCACGCATTTTGCCTTTTACAGAGGGACGCACCTGTCCCTTAACATACAGAGCGTCCATGGACGCAGATTTTGTGAACATGGGCAGCGTCCCCGCAGGTAAGGCTAGAGAGAACCTGCGACCCCAGAGATAAACATAGTTTTAACAAGACTTTCTCTCTTCTTTGAGTTTGAGATGGATAACAGAGGCATGAGACTTGCCTAAGAGGGTAGCATGACTGTTGATTTGAGCCATACTAACTGTAAGTAGTCAAGGTGACATTTTTTAGTGTAACAGGGACTATAGTCAACCCTTGTTTTGGGAATTACTCTAACCCCTGGTTAGACTAATAGCCCACCCTTAACCCTCATATATGCCCCATTTTCCGAGAAATACCCATGCAAACCCTTTCCCCCCACTCAAACCTAAGTTTAACCATTTGTTGACCCCCGACATATTCACCTATATGCATTTAAAACCCATTGAAAACCCCTTAACCAAAGTTTAAAACCCTGAAATATTAAAATGAATATTATAATTGACCGGCAGGTCCCCCCAACATGCACGACGGGTCGGGGCGCCCGCCAGCCGTCCATCTCCCGCCCCCCTTCATCCAACGGTGGGCGGGCATTTTGAGATCTGAAGGTGCCTCCCTTTAACGTCCGGGGAGCGGGCGGTTTTGGCCCCCGTACACTGGACGCGTGGCAGCTGGCGGAGGTGTTCGGAGCCCCCCTCCCCGATACCACCTTCACCCAAAAGCGGTGCGGGGAGACCGCTTACCACCCTCCCGCTTACCACCTCTGCTGTCAAGTCAACCCATGTCATCCTGACGTCATACCACCGGCCCCCGCCCTCGGGCCTCGTGGCCCTCCATGTCACTTTGCCACCCCACACCACCCGCCATCGTGTCCTGCCACGCTGGCCTCCAGCTCAGCGCCCACGTCACCCTCCGTAACTCGGGCCCGCCATGACGTCATGCTGACGTCATCGGTGGAAAAGCGCCAATGACCCGTATTTTCCAATTTTTTCGTTAAAAACGCGATTTTAGGCCGTTTTATGTCATTTTCATTGGGAACAAAGAAGAGCCGTTGTGTGCTATTTTTCTCATTCGCTCCAAAATTGCCTTTGCACCACGAATTCGAACCTTGCGACGCCTCCATTCATCAAATTCAACTGCGCCTTTCATCTATTGTTCAGCCCGGCGACTCGTGGCGTCGTTCATCTAGGTATTTGCCAAAATTCACCTGTTTCACTCGTGTTTGTACTATTTCTCTGCAAGTTGTCCATTAAACACCTGCTAAATCCAACATTAAGGACTGTCAGTTAATCAATTCTGCATCAAAGCAACCTACATTGCCCCCTGCCCTGAAAATTTGATGTTAAAACAATAATTCGCGGTCTTAATTGACAAATTTGTCCTCAAGCTGCCCGGCATTGTTCCCTTTTGCCGTGTGCAGGCTTGAAGAGCTGCATTTCACCAATTTAGTCCTGCCCTCCCTCTGCATTTTATCCTAGTTGGTCACAATCACTGTGAATTTACCCAAGCAGAGCAGAGGCAAGCCTGCCTAGCCTGCCTATTCCACTTTGAAGAAAATTTCTAGCATTATCTGCATTCAGTCTGTCACTTGAGCTTTGAGGAACCTTGCAAACTATTGCACTTACCATGTTCCATTCACAAACTACATAATGGTTGTTCCTGCACCCACAGCTCTCAGTGTTGCCCCCATAAATGCACCAAATAATGACCTGGAGTCCTTGCCTCTGGCTGACAGAGATTTCCTCATCCAAGACTTTGTAGGTGATAGGAACCATTTGCAGACCTTCAGGGAATTGAGAGATGACTACTTAAACAACAATGATACATATGGGATATGGGAATCTAATCTGCCATATTACTTCCTCCCATCTGTAAACATTTTTCCAGAGATTATCCGCCTTTGTGCTGAGAATTATGATGCAAATCACAGAGCTGTCAAGTCTCCATTTGGGAGCATCCTCTTTCACATTAATGCCGAGTCCATCAACCAGATGCTCAACTTCAAAAAAACTCAGGTGTTGTTCCCTTTCTCCATGAACTATCTGCTGGATACAGGTGCCAAGATGTCCACTTCTGACATTCAGAAAATCACCCAGACATTTATGAGGCCTGACCGCCAGCCCACAGGGCCACCTCCCTACTTATATGTTCACTTTACTGATATAGGCAAACTCCTGTTGGACATGATTGCCTATGTGTTGGGCTCTAAAACCAGCGAGTTTGTTGATGAGACAGTGCTGGTGTTACTAGCTGCCTATAGCCCAGGCCAACCTCCTGCCTACAAATACAATTTTGCTAAATTCATAGCCAATAAGATACATGAGCAGCTTTTCAAAGTAGACAGGGAGGGCATCTTCAAGTATTCATCTTATATCTACCACATGTTCATGTACTACCAGTCCGAGGCTTTTCCATGCCACATTAAAAAGCTGGATTCTAAAGGAGAAAGAAGATCTGTTATCTTCTGGACATCTGTCTTCCACCAAGTCCAAAATTCACCATATTCATATTGTGAATTCATTGATCAATTTGTATACCCAGTCTCTTGTTTATTGATGAGGTCCCCTCCTCCCAGAGTGTCATTTGAAATACAGAAAACCCTGCAGCTCTCCAAGAATTATAAAATAGGTGATTGGTACCTATACCAGGATCATACAGTCATCAGAATCTATGGCTGTGAGCTCTGTCCATACAGGCTCCCAAAATATGTGCCCATGAGACTGTTTGCCTTGGAGTATTATAGGCAGCTCATTCACTCTGACCTCACTCACTTTCACAGTGCCAAACAGAAAGCCCATCTCAAGTTCAAGCACCACCTAGGCCCCTTTATTATGAATAAAAAAGAGGGATGGCAAGATGCTGAACAAATCCTCAAAGACAAGTACAAGCTCTCAAAAAGCTTCCGGTGGGTCCCTTATGACCCTGAAGGCTTCATCACTGCTAGAAGAGTCAAGTACAGGCTGCTAGGCTATGAGCATTGCAAATATCTACACATTGAACAATATGCCAATCAGCAAGAATGGAAACAAGATACATTAATTGAAAAATTGACTGAAGAAGAGATAATGCAAAATAATGTCAAGGATTTGGAAAAGACTCTTGACTTAGATTCTGTGCAGCAGGTATTCTTCAAGCAACCACACCCAGTGGGAGAAGGGACCTCAGCCACAACAACTGCACCAGCCACCCAGGCGCCTCCTACATCAGCATCAGGTACAGATAAAGGTAAAGGAATAATGGGTGCTGAAGAGGAAACACTAAAAGAACAGCCTGCCTCCTCAATTGGGCAGCAACAAGAGCAGACCCCTCCACCACAAACAGAGCCACCAGCAGCACCTATTTTGCAGACTCCAGCACATGAGGAGAGGGGTAAGAAAAGAGACAGAGAAGAGTCCACTCCTGCAAGCAGATCCTCCCAGCAACCTGAGGCCAAGAGGCAAAAGGTTGATTCCCCAGAGATAGAAGAAATCAGTGAAGAAATCCTTGACAGTCCAAGGAAAGATGGGGAAGGCAGCCAGCAAACAGGTACAAGCTCCTTTTAGCAGGAGCAGGGATTGCAGCTTGGCTTGGAGGTGTCCTCCTCCACTCAGCAGAGCAAGAAGCCTACAAGTACTAAGGCTTCTTTCAAACAAATAAAGGCACAAAATGACTTGCTGAGAGTAGAAGTGTATAAACAATTTATAAAGGCGACACCAGCCAAGCAAGAAAGGCTGATGTTTGGATATGACCTACAAGAGGAGAAAATGATCCTCAGCCACTTCAAACCTAAGGTGCCGCAGCCTAAATCAGCTGCAGATTTTGTAAGGACAAGGGTGGAGGTCATGGCAAAGGACATTCACCCCATGGACCAGATCGAATTGCACAAACAGACTGGAGAAATGGTCTATGCCACCTTGGTGGACAGGGCAACAATGGCCCATGAATTAAAAGAATCATTGAAGAATACCAACATTCAGTTGGATTTTGAAAGAATGTCCTCCATGGCCAAGGACAACAGAATTAAATCACTGGAGGACATCATTATAGACGTAGGACATGATCCTAAGGACCCAAAGGGCGTGAGGGCCCTCATGAAGAAGAAAGAAGATGACCTTAATGCATTAAAGAAAAGGTTAAAGCTGCTACCCACTGAGCACCCCCAAACAGCAGAATTACAGAAGGAAGAGGAGGCCGATGAGCAACTTGATCTTATAATGCAGCTCAACCAGAAGGTCCTTGATTTGGAAAAGGAGCTTGAAGGGGCATTACAACATAAGCAGGGAGAATCCACATCCCAAGCTCCTCCAACTACTTCAACCACTGCAACAACAACAGAGGCAACAGTAGCCCCTGTAACAACCACAGCCACAACAGAAGCAACAGCAACAACAACAGCTCCAGAGTCCAGTACAAGCATGGAAGAGTTGACAAAGGCTATCAAAGAAATGGAGCTCCAGGCTACTAAGATTAAGCAGGCCAAGGAAAAATTGGCAGAGCTAGAGGCCAAATATGATTAGTCAAAGATGACTGTGGCAGAACAAGGTAGAGAAATAAAGGCCCTGAAAGAGAAGATAAAGGCCTTGGAGAAATAGCTCAAACTAGAAAGTGCTATGGCAGAAACGAAAAGAATTTTGTGGGCCCGAATTGACCAATCCATTACTAGACAATGGAAGTCAATTAAGACCGTGCATGAACAAATGGATTTAATTGGCCAAGCACAGATAGAGATTCAGAAGGCCAAAACAGTGCTGGGAAACAGGCCTAAGCAGGCCAATAGAATGATAGATTTTTTGAACAATCAGACTAAGGAGGAACTGGCAGCCATCAACATTGTTAACAGAACAGAGGCTGTCCTTACAGCTAAAAAGGTGCTGACTCTCAGGAATTTTGTACAAACTGTGGAGAGGAAATGCTATGAAATACAGGCTGAGGTGGATGAGTACAAGCTTAAAATGGGAGCACTGCAACAAAAGGGATTGCCCAGCCTGCTAAACAGCACAAGAAGACTGCTCCCCCATGAGCAATATGCCACCAGAATGTCAAATTTTATTGAGAATCAAATCACTGCATCTGGCAGTGCTTCTGAGGAAACAGGGCCTCCAACAGGGCAGAGCCTATATAATAAACTTGAAGGTCTATTTTTCATTGAAAATGAGGTAAATCACCTTTTCGAGGTTCCTCCAAATTTTTATAGATATACAGAGGCAGATGAAACTTTGGTGATGATTCGAAGACACCAAATGCCCAAAGAGGATTGGTGGCAGGCAATGCTTCAAATTTTGCCACAATAGCCTCAGTTGCTCGGTCCTTGTCAGCTCCAACTCAGCAAAAGGCAAACAACAGAATAAAGACAGCATTTAAGGCAGCCGAAAGGGTGACTCAGCATATAGACCACGACAACAAGCCAAGAGATAACAAATACGCAATTTTTGGACAGCATATCCTCAGCCGACTCCAACGGCCACAAAGTCAACATTTTCTGACCATTTTGGATAGCTAAGGCACTGAAGAGTTACTACAGCATTTACTTTCTCAGCTACAATGCTCCAGGAGTTGGCACGACATTAATAAAACATTTACTCATCAGCTAGATATTTTCTTATGTAAATTATGTATATATACCTCCCCTGGCAACGTATAAGGGGTTGGTGATTTTCATTCTGAGAGAAATGTATTGTATATTTTCAGATTATCTAATATAGAAGGTTGGAAAGGCTCAGTGATTTCCTGAATGTTTGATGTCTTGGTGATGCTATGCGTGCTGTTGCAGAATTCCTGTGTTGTCTAATGGAACAATAAGTTCTTCTCAATCTATGTTTTGTCTTCTTATGTTTATTTAAATCATACACATGTTTCACTAATCTAGCAGTAGAGAAAAGGAATAGTACAGGAAATGTTTGGTTACACCTTGTGCTCAATCTCTATTGCTGAAAATGTTTTCTTCAGAATTGATCATGAATATGAATTCTTAATTGCTCATGTTTTCATTAATTCTATAAATATGAATGTTATGTAGAAATTCTTCACTGCTTCTAAATAATATTCTCACTGTTCTCCATACCAGTTTGTTGAAAGATCCTTAATTGCCTTTCATACCCTGGTTACATCACACTTAAATCACAGATTCAAAGAATTGTTTCTCAGACACTTATCTGGCTTTGCAGCATCACTATTGTATCAACAGAGACATATCAAGCAGGTTAAGCATCACTGACTCCATGCCCAATGGCCTAGAACACCCTGATAAAACATATACATCTTGACTGAAGTCATCATCCAACAAATTCCAAAACAAAACCTTGAGCATCATAACTAGCCTAAAATATTATACAAACAAAGTTAAATCATAAAGAGAGAGCCCTCTCTGGTCATAGGTAGGCTAGAACCTGTGACCCAAAGATTGGTTATTGGTTACCTCGGCCGTATTCCCTTGGGAGTCAAAGGGAACAACCTGAGTGATAACAGAATCTGATTATCAAATTCTTGAAATGATTTTGCATTTGCGAATCTATCCAAGCGATCAAGTTGCCACTCAACAACATTGTCAGTTTTAGATGATTCAAGAAAGATTACATCTCTAGATCCAACAAAATTTTTATTGACTTCATCATAGGGATGGTATGCTTTGGGGTGTTTGAATAACCCAGGAAGATACACTTACGATTTCTTGCACCAAGTTTGTTTCTATGTACCTTTAGTATCAAGGCATAACAGGTGGAACCAAAGACCCTGAGATGCTTTACCGAAGGAATATGCCCATACCACATTTCATAAGGAGTCTTATTTCTAATAGAATTAGATGGACATCTATTCTTTACATAAACATCACATAGAACTGCATCAGCCCAAAACATCAATTTTACATTTTTTAAAAACATCATGGAGCGCACCATATTTAATATTTTCCTATTCATTCTTTCATCTACTCCGTTCTGTTGGGGATTATAAGGCACATTTGTTTGATGTTTGATCCCATGTTGGCAAAGATATTTTTCAAATTCATTTGAAGTGTATTCCTTTCCATTATCAGTGTGAATAGAGCCAATATGAGATTGTGCATCTTTTTCAATCCATGTGTTTGGTCAATTTAGTGTCATAAATTGCTCTACATAAATTATCAATTCGGGTATCGTAAAATGATGAAGTGTAGTGCATTGTTTGTGCTAGCTAACCCTTCTTACTTCGTTGTTTTCATGTTTTATGTTGTTTTGGGGGTTTTTGGTCTTTTTAATTCCTAATGATTTACAATGTAAATTATCAAAACTAAATCTAACTTTCTTAAAGACTGCTCAAAATCTAAAAATCAAAACAGAGCTGAGAAAGAAATGAAAACAGAGCTAAGAAAGATATGGAAACAAAGATAAGAAAGAAATGAAAACAAAGTTTCTATTCTTGTTTTACCATTATTTCCAAATCATGAATTAAAACTGAAAGTGAAATTTGTAATTGATGTCTAACTAATTACAGAAATAAAACTAAATGAAATACTTGGTTACTTTTCCTCTCAATTTTGGGAGAAAGTCTCCTTGGGATGACATTTAAGTAATTTTGTACTTCATTAATCTAAGAGAAAGCAAATACAAAGATGCAGAAATAACTCATTGCATAGATGAAATGTTAAACCACTTAGTTAAGGATGAATTATCAAATTGAAGGGTTTTCCATAAACATTCATTAACATCATGAGTTAGTATTTTAAACTAAAAATGAAATGGCAAAGACAGTAAATGACATTGATCAGTTTAATTGAGAATTTAAACTAGAAAAACAGTGAATGAAGTAAACTATCCAACAATGTATCCTTATCATTCTTCAATCCTACTCTCATCCTGAAACAAGGTTAGTTTTTAATTGAAGAAACAAGATTACACTATTGAGTTCTATCTTCTAAACTACCGATAAGAACTAAAAAGAAATCAAGATAATGGAAACTGCTCTAAATTATAAATACTGTTAGTAATAAAATGATAGAAATTGCATTATAAACACTGTTAGTAAGAAAATGATTATAAACACTGTTTTAGAAAGAAAATGATGAATTCGCAGTTAACAAGAAGAAGAAAAATAAATAAAATGAAACCTTCTTTAGTGTAGGGGCCCTCTGCAACTGATTAGGCTACGCTTGCTCAATCAACTCCAAGAAAAATCCTTCAGATGTTCATAAAAACACGTGCTCTTCTCATATTAAAACAGGGACACAAAATGCCCAAAAATTACAGAGTCTAGAACTTCAATTTCACATTAAAACTATTACTAACTTCTTTGGTCCCTTACACAGGTATTTATAAGAAAAATCATATAATTATTTGTGGAGAAAAGCATGCTATAGCCAAATACGTAGAAGACAGATATGTGGAATTTCTTCCTCGACTGCTGGAGAAATAAATCCAAAACATGGTGGCTGTTGGATTCGTTTGTATAGGTGGATGTTGGAGTCCGTAGGTACAGGTAGTTGCTCTGGATAACGCTTCCCATCACCGTGAAATGCATTAATTAACCACAAAACAGAGTCCTATTACCCTCAGTCTCTTTGTGTTTTACTTATCCATTGACCTTAGTATTATGCCATCTTATTTGTCGACCTGGGCTAAATGAATAGGACAGGGTCCATGTCATGATGATTTCAAAGCTGCCCATGTGGCTAGTTTCTCCTTCTGACACCTTGTTATAGACATATTTGGGCACTGTAACCCCAATCCTATATGTCGATAAACTAGGGCTCTTTAACCCCTAAAAGTGTTGTTTCATACCCTAAAAGATCATGGTCAATTGATTACATCATTCCCCAAAAGTTCCACCTGAAAAACCATCCAGAACTGGCCAAAACAGGACCATACTGACTGCTCCACCGTCAGGGTGCGATGCATACTGACTTCTACACTATCCAGGTGCAATGCATACTGATGAGGCCTTCTGTAGGGTGCGATGAGCGAGGATGGACAAATGTTTGAGATATTTTGCTAAGTGGATGCTCATGGAATCTTCCAGAAACTTCTCCTATGACACTTGCCTCTCTGAATTCGCCCAGGGATGAGTAAGACATCCAAGAAATCTCCAAGTGGAACCAAAAACAAAAAGTGGAAAGACACTAATAAAAAACCCAGAGATGACTCACACCCTTGCAGACATCTATAAATGGATCCCTCATTTGAGAGATCTGAAGGCTGGAATTTTGTAATTTGTAAGGAAGTGCTGATAGTTTGTATGTGAGAAAGAACATTGTATTGTTGGGTGATCTTGCTTTTCATGAGGTGAAGAGGGCTTTGATGCTGGGAGGATGATGCTGGATCAAACAACTTGGTTTTAATTCTCCCTTCTATTTTAATAAAGTTCTTTGAGTTTTCCTCCATACAATTGTGTATTTGTGAATGTTGTTATTTGTGAATGCCATTGTATGTTCATTGTATTTCTGATTCTGCAATGCTTATGATATAATAGAAAAAGATGCTTTGATGGTGTTTTGTTACTTTGTTTCTACATGTATTCTCTAAGCGGGATAAGTAGGAGAAGAGGTGCAAGCTCTGTCAAGGGAGAGAGAGATCAAGCAAGGAGTTAAGCAAAAGATCCAGGTTAGTTCCTTTGCTTCTCTCTTATCTGTTATACATAGAGGAAATCGAAAATTGCTTTAAACTGTTTGTTTCTAGGGTAGCTACCAATCCTAGAGGGCTAGTCGATCGAAAAGACACTAGTTTTCCCAGAAACAAAATGGCGACTCCACTGGGGATCGAATAGATGTTTGTTGGTTATTTTTGTTTGTTTTATAAACTATAGACAGAGCCTAAAGTTAGCCAGATAGCCTTCGAACTGCTCTTGCTCTGCAATTGCATAGTAGATGAATGCTGCTTCAGTCAATCTCCGGTTTAGTTTATGAACTGAAAATTTGACTTACAAGCATTCTAGATGCCCTTTTGGTAGCTTAGTAACCTCTCAAGATCATACCTCTGTACTTTTCTCTTTACTGTTCATCATAGCTCAGCTTAACTCACTGAAATCAACTACAAATTTGAGCCAAAACCCATCTCAGTTGCGCTCCCTTCCCCATTGCACTGTGTGTCACTGTCTACCAGTATGCATCGCACCTCTCAAGTCTGAAAAGTGCGATGCATCCATGTTTTTGTGAAGCCCAGGTGCGATGACTAACTGAGCCTATTTCCCTTCTTGAAATTTGGGGTTTTTGTCCTTGTTTTCAGCTCTGTTTAGTTGTTTTGCTGCTTATGAACAGTACCTCATTACTGAAGCCTCCTTGCATCAGATAGATTAGCCTCCATTGATTAGGATTAGTAAATGTTTTTATGTATTTGTCCATCATTTACGATCCTTTGTCGAAAAGTTTCTTAAATCGAACTGTTGTTTTGGTACAAAAAGTGTAGTAACTGTCGTTTTGTGTCAAAAAGAGAAGTGTTGTTGAGTCTTCCTTCCCTGGATAGTCAATTGAACTTTTTGTCATGTACTTGATTTGATTTGTTGATATTTGAAGTGTCGAAAGCATTTTCTATTCGAAATCAAAAAGTGTCGTTTAGTCTTCCTTTCTATTTTGAAAAAGAAATTGTCAAAATGTCGCTTTGAGTAAAAATATTTCAGATCTTTGCTCTACTTAGTTTTCCTTTTTTGGCATTTTTCACATTAAGGGGAACAAAAAACAAATACATGCATTTGCATTTTCATTTAGACTATGTGCGAAAAATGATTTAGGAAAAGTGCATTTAGTGTGTGCTCTTTGCTCTTTGTTTGAAAGAATCGTAATCTTCTTTCCTTAGTAGCTAGGATTTTCATTGCTCAAAATAAACAATGATTGTTTATCATTGTAGACTGCATATTTAGGAATTTTAAATCTACATCACGTAGTGAACCATTGAAAGGAAAAATTTTAAACAAGATCAACTCTAAAATAAATTTCAATGAACTTAATAACGCTTTGGAACCTAATGCAACACATCTAGAGGTCTAGGCTAGAGACGTGTTCCGGCGTCATAAAAAATAGTAACTATCATTTTCATCGAAGGTTGGGTGATTCCTCCTCTTTGATACGACAAGTTCTATCATGGACTTGTGCTCCCCATACCATCGAGTATATATTGGGAGACCACAATAGGCTTATATCCTTTATCCATAGGAAGCTGTGTCTACCGCCCTATCGATTGCAATGCATTGAACACAACATTCGAGAAGATTGACTGCCATACATAAGCCCTTGGTAATTTCTCTTTAATTTATCACCAAGGTGTATTTTGTAGTTTTGTGATTGGTTTGTAATCCCTTGGTCTAGATTTCCATAGTAGTCACTTTCGTTCCTTTTCGACTCTTTAAAAGAAAAGGTCCATCTCAGCACTTGTCACTTCAGGGTCATTAAAAATCGAAGGGGACTAGAGTCATCTTTAGCTTTTTCTCGACTCTTAAAAATTGAAAAAGCAAAGTTGTGTCAAAGCATCTTTAAAATTTATTAATTTTGGAATAACATTATTTTCCCCTTAATTTTGAGTTGATCAAGTAATCCGTAATCATGGAAGAAATTCAATCAAAACCCCGTCATTCGTGGAGACTAGTGAGTCAACCGTCTTTGACTCCGAAAACGAAGCCATTCCGAGAAAAACGGTCTCGTTTAACTGAGTCCAATTCACCTGGTTTATTTGAAACTTGTGTTTCAACATCGTCAGAGACTACAGTTACTCCGATCATTTCTGGTACATATGCCTTTAGAGGATAAGTTCCACAGTTACAAGAGGACATTAGAACTGATCCTAGTGTAATGGTAGACACTTCTATACCTGAAACAACTCCATCTAGAGTTGATCCAGAAACTGAAATTCACTTACCTGAACATCTGGAAGTTGAGTTTCAGAATTCAGAAGGTGTCACCCCTCCAATATCTGTCACTACAGAAGGTATACCTTCTTCGGCTCCAGAAATCTTTTACGGACCTAACGGTCTACCTCTTCCACCTGGTCTGATTGCTATAGAGGAGATAGTAGAGGATCCTCCATCCAGTACCCCGTTACATTTTGGAACTGGGATTCATTTGTATCCTTCTACTCCTGAGTTTGGTTCTTTTAATCATCCTTCATTGCAAGTTCTTGTTGAATCGCTAGAAAATATTTTAGATAGACTAAATATGTCTGAGCAACCATCAACATCTAGGATTGTATCATCTGATACAGCTACGATAGAGCTTCCTGCTACCATTCCTACAATTTTTTCTTGTATACCATCTGTCCCGGCTAGCTATCAATCACTAGCTGGAGTCCTTTCAGGGGCTATTTCGACGACATGGTATGTTCCTATTTGTTCATCCAGAGTCCCATTTGGTATTTCTTATGTTGAAACTCAGCAAGTTGATCTGACATGCCAGTATCAATTTGGGCAGACCAGTTTTCAAAGACTGATATATCCTTTGAACACTAGACTGCCGCCATATGGAAGGCAGTATGTTTTTTCATTGTTCCCCCTTGGGGAACAACCATATGAGATTTTACAACAAAATTCAGGTGAAACTGAAATTACATCCAATGGTTGGGTATGAATACTGCCTCAACAACCAAGGGTTATATATTCAATGCAAACAACCCAACTTGTGTCGGATATTCCCACTACACTCGCTATTGTGACTGTGTCGCAAGTACAAGCACTACCTGTTGTGTGTCAACCTCAAGTCTCTCAGGTTGCAATAAAACAGCCTCTTGTCTCTATGGCTCAATCAAAACCTCAGGTTAGTGCTTCCTTACCTGGAATGACTCAAGCTCAAACGGGTATAATCACTCCGCATCTTGGTCAATCTTCCAATATTGGGCAACAACAAATGGTCCAACAACCATGGCTGGTACAATACCAACAACCGCAATTCCAGCAAACCTATGGAGGACCTGAGAAACAAGGCTTTGTAGGTAATGGACAACCGCATTTTCAAAACGGTTATCAACAACTATACTATAATGGTTATTTCCAACAACCTTATCAAAGTTACCAACATTAAATAAATTATGCTGGTATGCAAAGACCTACTGTTAAGGCGATTCCATCTTATCCTGGGTATGCTTCGCCTAACCTGAATCAACAGTTGCTTTTTGTAGCAACTTTAGAATTACTAGATTTGAACCAGCTGACTAATGATCCAATTGCATATGCCCCTTGGTGGCCAGCGATTCCTCATAAACTTCCCTCTGATATTCCTAAATTCAATGGAAATCCAGGTGAAGATCCATCGAATCACGTAATGACTTTTCATTTGTGGTGCTCATCTAACACCCTGAATGATGATTCGATTAGGCTTTGCCTTTCTCAGAGAACACTCACTGGTCCGGCAGCAAAATGGTATATTGAATTGCTTAGAGCTTCGTTCGATAACTTCAGCATCCTTGCCACTACTTTCCTAACTCACTTTCAGTTACCCATAAGATACGAAATAGGAACAAAGCTCCTTACCAATTTTAAACAGACCACGGCCACTCACATATCCAATCATATTCATGAGTGGCGATGTCGTCGTCGAATGGTTAAGATGTATGTTCCTGATCAGCTTTTAGCTGAGTGGTTTATTAAGTCCTTATTGCCTTCTATAACCGAGGACGAGGCAAAAGGAGGAGTTGTCATTGAAGAGCAAGTCATTGCTCGTGCGCAATATTTAGACTTGATCTATACTCAGTCTGGCACACTCTACGACAAAATTCCTGACGCTCCTAGACCATAATTTTCTGTTCCACCCTCTCCTAAATCAAACAGGGACTCTCACGCTAGCGATGGTGTGATAGGTGTCTCAAGCAAGCGAATCGCAAAGGCTCCTTCTAAAAAAGCCCTTGCAGTTTCTAGTCAAAAAGCAAATCACAAACCTCTTGCCTCGGAGATTAATGCCGTGTCATCTGACAAGGGCAAGAATCCAAAGCAACCAGGGGGCAAGAAGAAAGGGAAAAATAATAAGAAGAAACAGGAGAATGCAACTCCTGAAAAATCTTCTGGAAACCCTACTGGGCAAAAGAAACCTCATTATACATGTTTCATATGCGACGACGAGCATTTCACGAAAGATTGTCCACATCGAGCTGAGGTTGTGAAATTTTTAAAGACTTCAAATACCGAACCCAGAAACCAATCTGGTTACTATCGATCAAGCTTCCCCATCCCAAGTGCTTATGCTGTCCATCTCAAAACAACAAAATGATGCTTTGATATCGACAAGGAATAAAGATTATGGAAATCCACCGTCGTCGAACGACAAGGCTACAGATCAACCCAATAGTTCGAAAACAACTTCGCCTAAAGTTGTTTCACCCATCATTCCTGAATTAAGAATAAAGCCACCAAAGGGAGTCGTTCATAAATCGACATTTAATCCTCGTGCACGAGTTGCACAGAATTATAATATAGTGGAGGATCTAGCTCAATCGCCATCCGCTATGTCGACACTTGAAGTGCTACAAAATTTCCCCTCCCAAAAGCAGGCTTTGTTATCAACAATAGGTGGGATTGACCCAGCGGATTCCAATCTTGTGGCCTTTAACCATAAAGGATATACACCTTAGTTACCAGCCCAACTCGCTTTCCTTATACAGGTAAAAGCCCTCAATAAAACTGTTCATCGAACAATCATTGATGCGGGGGCATGTACCTGTGTTATGTCAATGAGTTGCTGGAAAACTTTAGGTTCGCCACCCTTGTCGTGATCATCAACGACATTAAAGGCATTCAATGGAAAAACATACATGCCGTATGGGATTTTAAGTAACTTGCAAGTTGAACTAGGGGGAAAAATAGTAGAGATTAAAGTCGAGGTCATTGATGGAAACCTTGATTACAATATCTTACTGGGAAGGCCCTGGATTTATGCTATGGCTGCCGTTGTGTCTACATATTTTAGAAAGATTGCATTTCCCTTCCAAGGTGGAATTACAATCATTGACCAACTAGCCTTTTTTCCTAACAGTTCACAAGCTACTGGAAGCATTCCATTGATCCATGGAAACTCTCAATCACTTCAAAATGTCGGAGTAGGTCTCCTAAAAGACCCTTCCTTAATGGGTACTTTTTCCCTCCCACCTCCACCTAGACTTGTGGAAGTGGCCACAGTGGAAACCTGTCATATGATCTCTTCTACATCATCTAAGATTAAGAAGAACTCTGACCATTTTGATAGTGTGGATCACTGCGAGGTTTTGCCCCCAAGCCCCATAGAATCTTTGTAGCAATCAATTTTCTGGGCCTGGGCGGCGAACCCAAATCAGCACTCAACGAGTGTTTGGATAGATAGGTCTCTAGAGTATGGTACCTCTTCCGATCCTTGGTCTTGTATACATTCTACAGACGAAGGAATCATCCGTTCAATGATGATAGGAGAGAAGCCGTGGAAAGATTACCACCATCATTCCCACCTTCCAGATAACAATGAAGATTATTCAAGCGACCTTAATCATCCTTCAGTTTTTGATTTTCTATCAAATACTATAAATACAGTGGATTCTGAGCGAAATCTATTCAATATTGAAGAAACTATCGCCATTAATATCTCGACCAAACCTAATATTGTAGAGAATATTCACGTTGGAAAATCTTGTTCTCCAATAGAACTGGAAATTTATTGCGCTCTCTTTCGCGAATTCAGAGATGTCTTTGCATGGTCATATGAAGAAATGCCAGGCATTGACTCGAGAATTGTTGAACATGAAATTAAGATGTATCCAGATGTCAAACTAGTACGACAACGGCTTCGACCTGTCCATCCAAAGAAAGCCGCTGCCATTAAGGTAGAAGTTGAAAAACTTTTACATGCTGGTTTCATTTACCCTGTTCCTCTCATTGATTGGGTATCGAACATTGTTCCTGTAATGAAAAAACAAGGAACAATTAGAGTGTGTGTCGATTATAGGGATGTAAATCAAGCATGTCCAAAGGACAACTATCCTACACCCTTCATCAACCAGATAATTGATGAATGTGCCGGATGTGAAATCTTTTCATTTATGGATGGATTTTCCGGATACAATCAAATCAATATCCACCCACAGGACCAATCAAAGACTGCATTTATATGTCCGTGGGGCACATTCGCATATCGTAAATTACCTTTTGGTTTGAAGAACGCAGGGGAAACTTTTCAGAGGGCAATGAACTACGCCTTCCATGACATCAAACACATCGTTCAACCGTATCGCTATGATCTACCGGCTCATTCACAAAAGCGAACTGATCATCTGCACCATTTGAGAGCCATATTTCTATGTTGCCGACACTACAAGATACGACTCAATCCACACAAGTGTGTGTTTTGTGTTGGTTCTGGTTGACTACTTGGTTTCGTAGTTTCTAAGGATGGAATTCGACTCGATCCATTTAAGGTTCAGGAAATCCTTGACATGCCTCCACCTTCAAATTTACTTCAGATCCAGAGACTCCAAGGCAAAGCTAACTTTCTAAGGAGATTCATTCCACATTATGCTGAACTCGCTAAAGGTTATACGCGTCTTTTGAAAAAAGAAGTACCCTTCCACTGGGATTAGGTTGCGCAAGCTTCCTTTGATGCTTTAAAAGAATCCTTGATAAAAGCATCATTAATGTATGCTCCTGACTATCAAAAAGACTTCAACCTGTATCTCGCCGCTGCAGATACGACCATTGCCATGGTTTTAGTGCAAGAAGATGGTGGAATTGAACATCCAATATATTATTTAAGTCGCAACCTTAATGATACAGAAAGCAAGTATTCTTATGTTGAAAAATTGGCTTTAGCAGCCGTTCAAGCAGTATAAAGATTCCGACACTACGTTCTCTTTCACAAAACTACCATTGTGTCATATTGCAACCCTATGAACTACATTCTGTCACGTCAATTACTGGGGGGAAAATATTCCAAATGGATAGCTATTTTGTAGGATTTTGATCTGGAATTCACCAAATACAAATCAAAGAAATCTCTCATCTTTGCAGAGTTACTTTGTGACCTTCCCTCATCATCCAACGATTTAACATCCAAAGAATCGATCATGGATGAGACTCTGTTTCTGATATCGTCAAGCGATTCGTGGTATGGGGATATACTGATCTATCTCCAAACCCAAACTTTTAGACCTAACACCTCTCGCTCTGAACAACGACATACTCGATACCAAGCCAAAGACTACCTGATCATTGGTGATACGCTTTACCGTCATGGTGTCGATACAGTTCTACGAAGGTGCCTCACGCATGAGGAGGACGAAAATGTTTTGAATGATTGTCATTCAAGTGCTTATGGGGGACATCTATCTGGTTACGCTACTACACAAAATATCTTACGAGCAGGTTACTTTTGGCCCAGCATATTCAAAGATTGTATCACTGCAATCAGAAGTTGCCATGCTTGTCAGATTTTTGATCGCAAAACCAGATTACCACCTGCACCACTGCATCTAGTAGTTGTTGTTGGGCCATTTGCTAAATGGGGCATTGATTACATGACATGTAACCCCACCTTGGCCAGGGGGCATGGGTATATTATAGTCACTGTCAACTATTTTACAAAATGGGCCGAGGCGATGCCTACATTAAACAACAGCGGCGAAACGGCTGCTCTTTTCTTTTTTAATCATGTAGTTTCTGGATTTAGTGTTACACAGGCTATAGTCATAGATCATGGGTCGCATTTTTGCAATCACATGATGATTGAATTGACTGCCAAATTAGGACTGTCCCACGACAGTTCTACTCCATATTACTCACAGGCTAATGGACAGGTTGAGGAAATCAACAAAGTCCTAAAGCACATGTTGCAGAGAATGATTGGAGTTCACAAACGGAAGTGGCATTTAATCCTGTACTCAGCTCTGTGGGCATATAGGACTTCGGTGAGAAATTTGACCAGATTTACGCCTTTTCAGTTGGTGTATGGTCTGGAAGCTGTCTTACCAATTCAGTGTGAAATATCGTCCCTCAAGCTTGCAATCGATCTGCTTCCCAAAACTTCTGAGGAAGAGGCTTGTTTCTTGGAACTAATCCACTTGGATGAAACCCGTCGTGATGCCGCATTGGCTAACGAAGCACATAAGAAACGTGTCAAGGCACAATTTGACAAAAATGTCAAGCCTTGTGTCTTCTCAGAAGGTGACCTGGTCTTGCTTTACGATCAGGACTCTGATAAATTAGGAGCGGGTAAATTCGAACCATTATGGATGGGCCCCTACATTGTTAAATGGGTATTGACAAAAGGAGCCTACGAGCTAGTCAATTATGATGGGATTCCACTATCGCAGCCCCAAAACGGGTTGTATCTTAAACGTTACTATGCTTGATTAAGTGTAGTAAACTCATTGTAAATATGCTTTTATTGCATTTTTTGTGTTTTCTGTTAGAGTTGTCATTTTGGTTAGGTAATCCACTTTGCATTTGTTGCAGATGTCAAACTTTTTGGAACCATTTGTTGGGTACACTGACGGAGCTAGTCGTAGTACGCAGAACCTATCTTCTGCAGCCTGGGCCATTTTCGCTCCAAGCGGCGACTTAGTGAGTTTCAGGGGGATATGTATTGGTCAGTCGACGAACAACATCACTAAATATAGCGCGTTGATTGAAATTCTCTCTGATGCCATTTCACGTGGCATACACCGACTTATTGTCAGGCTAGATTCACAACTCATCATTCTACAGCTTACTGGCGTTTATTCCATTTGGAACCCAGCTATTTATCACATGTTCCTAAGAGTCAGGATTTTTGAAAGACAGTTTGATTCCATTCAATATCAACATATTTCCAGAAACTTAAACACATTCACCGATTCATTAGCAAACTATGTGTTAGATAGACATTTGCAGCATTTGTAAAGAAAGCATTTCACATTAACATTTTCATCAGGATTGCCTAACTTAACCAAAATAAAACTCTGAAAATCAAAAATATATAACTGTTTATAGTTTTTACAAAATGTTTTATGTCTAAGACAAAATCGGTCACGTGACCAAGAAACTCAAAAATGAATACAGAGAAGCATCCTAGACTAATGATGTTGGTGATAACATGTCACCTCCTGTGCGATCATGTACAAGAGGCTGGTTCATCGACTCGGCACACCAGTAGTATGGCGCTATAACCTCAAAGGTAACTCATCGGTCCTGACATCTTGAATATCGAGAGTGAGGCCCTCGACCTGATCCTGCAGCACTGCCAGGGTCTCCGATCTGTCCAGATCCCGAAGGACGGCCCTCCCTACAGCCTCTCCTACTGGAGCGTCATCTGTTGCCCGTGGGTGTGCCACTGGTCGCACTGGTCCAATATCTGCATACACATATGAGTTTGATTAGTCTTGATAACATTAAAAAACAAACAAACATTATAAAACTAATAAACAAAGATGTGGTCAAGTCATTTTACCTATAGCACTCCACTGCTCGCCAGCTGGTAATGCCAAATCCGGGTCGTCTTGGAAATCCATCCCGACGTATGGATACTCCGCAAAGACCATCTCCTGACGGTCGAACCACTCAAAAAAGGCAGTAGAGAAGGAAATCTGTAACTAACCGGCATGTCTGGCCATGAGATCAACCCATCTCTGCATCCGTGGTTCCCTTGGTGCTGGCAATCCCAGTGAAATGTTCTGAGGCTGCATTAGTGGAATCCTCTCCAAAGCGAAAGCAGTCAATATGGAACCGTAGCCAAAATTCTTGGATATTCCATTATTTACTTTGAAGAGTTGTTCTTTTATGACAGGAAGTACCGCCTCGCACCAGTTTCGGTTCCAGGCATTCCAAGGCGTACTGCATGTAAGATCTATTTGCCAAGTGTAAAGCCGCGCTGCCAGCTAGTCTAGAAAAAGTAAATAAAATGGTCCTCAAGGGCCGATCAGTGACATCTCGGATATTGATCTTGCCATCTCTGTTGGGCTGAGATCCATTTCTATAGAACTGACGAATGTAATCTTTCACAGATTCACCTCCACGGGTGGATCCTGATAGTGAAAGAGGGGCACCATACCTCGATAACCTTGTCAAAAAGTAAATATCCTCGACTGTCAATGGAATAGATTTGCCTCTGATCTGGAATACCTGGTCGATCGGATCCC
This sequence comes from Pinus tabuliformis, assembly GCA_031772625.1. Lineage (NCBI taxonomy): Eukaryota > Viridiplantae > Streptophyta > Pinopsida > Pinales > Pinaceae > Pinus > Pinus tabuliformis. Next base: position 687,887,144 of record CM062819.1, read on the forward strand.
AAGCATCGAGAAAATACTGCAACAAACTGATTTGTTGCCTCATGCTGGATATGTGGAAGAACTTTAGTAAGCCACAGTTTTGTAATGCAACAACTGTGCCCTAGTCGTGTAAGGAAATCATGTCCTCTTCTTCATGTTCACGTTCACGCCATGTGATGACCATCTCGATCCAACAAATATGTGAAACACATATAAAAGATGAGTTAGGATCCAAATTTGAGCAAAAACAAGCAAAAATTACATGAAAAAGCATTGTATAAAGTTTCCCTTCTGCGCCCATCGCACCTTGCCTTTGAGTAAGGTGAGATGCAAGCTGACTGGCCAGTGTACAGCTCAGTATGCATCGCTCCTTTCTATATAGGCTAGGTGCGATGGTTGGAGAACGAATTCTTCAAACCCCAGGGGCCCAGAAAATTGGAAAAACTTGATCAAAATCAAGAAAAGATGGAATGAAAATGAAGAGCTCTAGGTTAGCTCTTACCTGGTCTTGACGGCGTGGAGAATAGTCCACTGGATCTCCCAAAATCAACTGATGAAATTTGAGAGGGAAAACCACTCCAGAGATCCAAAATTCCAAATTTGAAATGAAATGATGAAAATGAAAGGTAAAACTACATTTTATGTTTACTATTCACGTACTTCAAGTAAAAAGTTAGTTTTAATTCATTTTTCGTACATAAATATGTATTTCTAATCAATTTGATGGAGTGATTGAGCAGGTTAAACGACCATCGAAAGAATCTCATGTGTTAAACAATAAACTGAACATCTTTGACCACTTGATCTGAGCATAGTTTCCGCAAGGTTCAAGCTCGTTAAAAAATGAACCCGTACCCACACTGAGCATATGTTATCGCATGGTTCAAGCTCGTTAAAAAAAAACCCACCGCAGAGCATATGTTCCCCCAGAGTTCAAGCTCGTCAAAAAATGAACCTACCTTCGGTAAATAACCTTTGTGATTGCCATTACATCAGCCTTTTGAGCTTTGGTTGTGTTCCTCCCATCACCTCCATTCTTTTGGCCGATCATACACTTCCACTTGATTATTTACCTTTTTGAGGAACAGCTACGATGAGTGGTCCTATTAGCCACCCTCTTCACGTCACCATGTTTTGAGAAGTTCCAAGCTTACCCGGAACCAGTTGTTACCCTAGACACCACTCGTTCCTAAAAAATGAGTCCTCTTTAAACCCTTTCCAGAATCGTTAAATATGAAAAGAATTTCGAGCAATTGGCCTTTCCAGCTCGTTAAAGTGATGGGAAATGCCATCCCTCCAGCATATTTTAATCTTTTTCGGACTTGAGGCCTTATCTCATGAAAGAGTTCGAGCGTTTGTCTTTTTTGGCTCGCTAAAGTGATCGAAAAGTCATCCCTTTTGTATTATTTTAATCTTTTTCAGACCTAAGGGATTATCCTACGGAAAAGAACTTCTGGAGTTTCCTTTTCGTCCCTTTTCAAACTCTCTAAACATGAAAAGGACCGAGTTATCTTTGTTGTTAAACTCGTTAAAAAAATAGCGACAAACTTGTCCACCCAGACAAGAATGAGTTTCACTGTCGTTAGACTCGCTAAAACATAGCGACAGGCTTGCTCGAAGGGCAAATTATAGAACAAGCATATGTTATCCTCGTCAAGCTTGACAAAAATAAAGAGGTACTGGTCAGCAATGACTAGGGAAAAAGGGAAGAAAACTTGAAGAATTTTATGGTAGCAGGTCGCTCTTGAACATGACACTTTCACTCCATCACCATGATTGAGTCGGGTTGGGTTATTCCATTCACCGGTGATTTCACCATTGGTCTTTCACACCATCCATTTTTGGGGTTGACGCTACCAATCCATCTTAGTGTCGCCGATATGTTCAAGAGAAGTCATTCAGTTGAGAATTCACCATCCAGTTAATGCCTCATCCACTACAATACCTTCAACCTCCATTTTTCATGACTGCCATTCCTGAACCTTGTGTCATCGATCGTTTTCACCTCCAGAAAATCATTTTCTCCATTTCATGTCTTAGATGTGGGATACATTAAGGCCCTCCTACGAAAAATCACTTCTTGTCGACATCAGCTCATTATCCAAGAAGTCGCCTTAGAAACAACCCTTTCAGTACTTTGAAGCTTGCATGCCTTAATGGCAAGTTTCTCACTTCCGGCGACAGGTTGACATCAATGGCCTTCGACCAAAATATTTTGCGTGGTGTTCGATATCAGATCATATATTCACACCACGTGAATTGTACTGTAGTACCTTGAGGGTCATTATCATTATCGGTGATTCCTCTCGCGTCTGTTAACAACTCACATTATTGGTTGGTAATCAGGCGATGTCTTTCCATGTTCGACTTCAGAACATCTTTTCACATGGATCGACTTGTACATCGGGTGAAGATTGAACGAGTTTGAAGACCTCGGATCTAGTTTCATCCATTTGGTCTGCGATATATTCAGGTATATAAAGACATCAAATGTACACAGAAGCTGCACAGATGGTCATCCAAGCCAGGGACGATGACCCTACATATGAAGAATCGCCAGTCTAGTACTATAGACGATTATCTGTTCTATGTACATGAAATGAATTTATAAAGCTAAGCATGGGAATGCCTACCTCAGCTAGATCCTGAAAAATTATATGATGATGATGTATTGTACTGTATCTTATACAGGTCACCTTCTAGTTTCGAAAACCTCGGATCCTCATGTTAAAGAATTTCACCCGACATTAAATATTTACGACTTCATGCTTTAGGGGGCAACTGTTATAGACATATTTGGGCACTGCAACCCCAATCTTATATGTCGATAAAATAGGGCTCTTTAACCCCTAAAAGTGTTGTTTCATACCCTAAAAGATCATGGTCAACTGATTACATCATTCCCCAAAAGTTCCACCTGAAAAACCATCCAGAACTGGCCAAAACAGGACCATACTGACTGCTCCACTGTTAGGGTGCGATGCATACTGACTTCTACACTAGCCAGGTGCGATGCATACTGATGAGGCCTTCTGTAGGGTGCGATGAGTGAGGATGGACAAATGTCCGAGATAGTTTGCTAAGTGGATGCTCATGGAATCTTCCAGAAACTTCTCCTATGACACTTGCCTCTATGAATTCGCCGAGGGATGAGTAAGAGATCCAAGAAATCTCCAAGTGGAACAAAAAACAACAAGTGGAATGACACTAATGAAAAACCCAGAGATGACTCACACCCTTGCAGACATCTATAAATGGATCCCTCATCTGAGAGATCTGAAGGCTGGAATTTTGTAATTTGTAAGGAAGTGCTGATAGTTTGTATCTGAGAAAGAACATTGTATTGTTGGGTGATCTTGATTTTCATGAGGTGAAGAGGGCTTTGATGCTAGGAGGATGATGCTGGATCAGACAGCTGGGTTGTAGTTCTCCCTTCTATTTTAATAAAGTTCTTTGAGTTTTCCTCCATACAATTGTGTATTTGTGAATGCCATTGTATGTTCATTGTATTTTTGATTCTGTGATGCTTATGATATAATAGATCAAGATGCTTTGATGGTGTTTTGTTACTTTTTTTTCTACATGTATTCTCTAAGCGGGATAAGTAGGAGAAGAGGTGCAAGCTCTGTCGAGGGGGAGAGAGATCAAGCAAGGAGTTAAGCGGAAGATCCAGGTTGGTTCCTTTGCTTCTCTCTTATTTGTTATACATAGAGGAAATCGCAAATTGCTTTAAACTATTTGTTTCTAGGGTAGCTGCCAATCCTAGAGGGCTAGTCGATCAAAAAGACACTAGTTTTCCCAGAAACACACCTGGAACCTGTTAGAGCATGGAGGTAGTTGCGGAACAGCTAGTTAGTTGCAGAATAGGCTGCATTCTGTAGCTAATATACAAAAATTTATTCCAACAACAAAACATCAAAAGAATAACTTGTAAATCACTAAATGTCCTCCTCAAGACAGTATATACTAGTTATTAGTGATGAGAATGCATCTTTCTTATGGAAAAACAAAGAAAAGGAATGAGAAGAGGTTCTAGGGAAAGAGTAATTTTGAGGCTCAACATACCCCCACTGCAAAATCACTACATGTCCCCATGAAATTTTAAAAAATGTGAACTTATTTCTCCTATTGCATCTATTCTGACACTTCTGCCAGCACATCCAACTTCCTTTTCTTACTTCTCCTTGCATTGACTGCCATCCTGGGCTTCTTCATAAGAAGTATGTATTTGAGGTTGATAAGTGTTCTACTCAAATTCCTATTTTTCCTCTTCAACTTCCTATTTTTCTTGTACCATAATCCTAGGTGCAGCATTGTGTTGTCATGAATGGCTTTGTCTAGATTGTTCTGTTCCCTCAAGGTTTCATTTTATTTTTTAATATGCTTGTTCAAAATCTCTAACTCAAAGATTTCTTATTTGAGAGAGCTAGTTAGAGGTTCTTGTGGATTGACAGATTGCTCTAGATTGGTTGAGGATCCTGGATCCATTGAGGTATCCTTCCTCTCTAATGACTCTATGTAGTCACAGACTTGCTACTGTACTGGATCTATGACATGAGAAGTTCTGCTTGGGTTTCCTTCAAAATTCTGTGGAGGAGAGTTTTGTGGACTGTGTTCAGGTGGAATACTATCAGGAGATTGAACTGGGGTTTCTTCTTCTAATTTTATGAACTGGGCTCCTTTTGATGTTACCTTCCTCACCTTACCTTGGAGTCTAGAGATCCTTCTCAGGTTTTGGAAGCTTATGGTTTCTTCTCTTGTGTCCTTTTTCCTTTTCCCTATCTCCTTCTTTTTCTTGACTTTCTCTCTAATCTTGGTCAGTCTTTCGGAGAGTAATTGTTCATCTTCTTGTGGTGATGAAGGTTCAAGAATGTCTTCATTGATTTCTTTAGCTCTCTCTTTCATTTTTCCTTTCTGTTTAGTCTGCTTTCTAACCTCTGGTTTAGAAGCTATCTCTGCATCATTCTTTTGTGAGGAGGTTCCAGATTTGTTTTGAATGTTAATGCTGATCTTTCTCCTCCTACTTTTCTTAACATGACTCTCCTCAGGTGACTCTGGAGCATCCTGGAAAAAATTTCTTACCAAGAAATCTTCCTAGGTATCCCCTATACTTTTCAAATGGAATTCAACTAGTATTTTCACTAATCCATGATGATACATAGTTGTTTCTATGGATTCAATTTTCTTTTTGACATTCATAGCCATCCTTCTTATACTATTTAGAAGGAAGAAGGGAAGGTTGATGGTTCTATTTTCTAAGAAATTCATTAATAAGCGTATATGGTAAACATACATAAACCCAAATATTCCTTCACATGTAATGAATTTTTGCAATATCAACAACATATTACCCCATTTGTTCTTGAGTGCTGAAATAGGAATTCCCTTCCTAAATACTGTAACATCCATACCTGGGTTTCTAAGGATCACCTTCCAAGATTCACCATGAAATTCCTTGCTTTTAAACCATCTATCTCCTTGTCTCGGCAGCTCTGTTGCTTCTGCTATGAAGGATTTTGTGACTGCAAATTTAATATCTCCTATCTCCAGTTCTGTGCCATCAAATGACCTTGCAAAAGACTTGGTAATTTCCTTGTGGTAGCCGTCAAATTTCTCAATAAAATTTAACCATCCAACCTTCTGTAGCATCCCTTTAAGCTGTGGATACCCCTCCATATACTTTACACCTATTAGCTTTGTCCTGACAATAAGCCCCATATCCCTTGTTTTCGATTAACCTTCAAAATTACTCTTACTATCTATAAAATGGGTGCTATTTAAGAAATGGAATGACTGTGTGTATGGAAATGGAATGACTGCGTATATATGAAAATGGAAAGATTGTGTGTATATGAAAAATGGAATGACTATGTATATAGAAAATGGAAAGACTGTGTATATGAAATGACTGTATGTATATGAAAATGGAATGACTGATGTCTATGTGATAGAATGACTGCGTGTTATAGGAGAGATAAAATTAAGGGTTTACGTGTAATAAATAGACAGTAAGGTTTTAGAGAGTCGTAGATAGGTAGGTCACATCGTCATCTTGACCTTTAACTGGTGGAGTTGTGGAGGACCGTTTGAGTATAGGTTATGGAGTTTGAGGCAGAGATTTTTTATGAAAGAATCATTGAGACCGTTTGTCATTAAAGATGGAAGATATGGTGGAGATATAGTGGCGGTCAAATCAAATGATGGCCGATTAAGGACACATGTGATTATACATACTATACAAACTTATGTTTCCAAATTTGTTTTTGAAATAATCTTTGCATTTACCTTTGGAACCTTTACCTTTCGCTTGCTATTTTTTTTTTATGTTTATCCACAGGTACCTTGAGCATGGTTGGTCTTCAAATATTGATTTTCTTTCAATTCCCTGCATACATGATTTTATTATGAGTTGTACACTTGTGCCTGAACTGATAAACAAATTGTAGTTGCATAATCAAATTAGCTGCAGAACAGAATCAACTGCAGAACATGAAAAAGAATGTGAAATATGGCTTATGCATCATGAATGAAATGGAAGTGGCTATGTAAGTGAAATGAAATGAGATGTAAGACAAGATGATAAATAAAATGAAAATGGAATGAAAGCTGTAAAAGGAAAAATTGAAAAATTTATTGATGAAATATGACAATGAGATGAATTGAAACTGCAAAAATAAAACGCAGTGAGGTGAGATGAGATGATGAATTTGCAGAATCTAAACTGCAGAGTGACTGTAGCTTTTTGTCACCACTTATTACAGAAAGAAAATGGAAAATATAGGGTGTGAAAAACCTTTGATTTTCACCCTGTATTTTCTGTATAAGTATGCCAATCAATGATTGGTTTTCAACCTTATACAATTTTTTTTTTCTTTTATTTGTTTTTTTTAAGGAAAAATAAAGACTAAGTTAGTGGAGAAGAAGAATTCTTCTTCACTAGCTTCATTTCAGAATTGTCTTGGAAAATCTTAATGAACTCCTCTTTTGAAATTGGTTTCTGATATATCTTTAATCTATGACCATTCATAAGAAGAGGAGTTTTACTTTCATCTATTGTTCTTATCCTCACTGCTCCATTACTAAAGACTTTTTCAATCTCATATGGCCTAGGCCAATGAGTTTGAAACTTCCCTTAAAAATCTTTAAACTTTGAATCAAACAATAGCACCCAATCTCCCACTTGAAACCTCTTGTCCTTAATATATTTGTCATGCCATTTAGCCCTCTGTTGTTGGACTATAATAGTCCTTTGAATTGCCTCTTGCCTGATTTCATCAAGTTCATTTAATTTCTCCAGCCTATGCTTTTGTGCCTCTGATAAATCTAGTCCCAGTTGGACTGCCATCTTGAAAGTTCTGATTTGGAACTCTCTAGGGAATAGGACTTGTTTCCCATAAACAATTTCATAGGGTGTATGTCTCGTTGTGTTCCTCCATGTAGTTCTATAGGCCCATAAGGCTTCAGGAAGCCTTTCTGCCCAATCTCTTCTATGTAGATGCACAGTCTTGGTGAGGATTCCTTCAATCACTTTATTTGTAGATTTCACTTGACCATTTTCTTAAGGATGATAAGGAGTAGATTTCCTATGTTTGATCTTGTATTCTTCCACAAGCCCTTCCACCATGTTAGATGTAAATTGAGATCCCTAATCTGTCACAATTTCTCTTGGAACACCAAAATGAGTAAAGATGTCCTCAAAAAGAAAATTCACTAAAGATTTTTCATTAGAAAAAGGTAATGCTTTAGGTTCTATCCATTTAGTGACATAATCAGTGCATACCAATATATACTTCTTCTGCTTAGATGGAGGATTAATTGGTCCAACAAAATCTAAGGCCCACTTTTCAAAAGGTTCGATGAGTACCTAAATTTGTAATGGCATTTCATTTGAGGGAGTAGGTTTCCATACCCTTTGGCAGTTGTCACATCTCATGACATATTCTTTGGCATATTTGAAGATGGATGGCCAATAATATCCTAAAGAAAGGATTTTATAGGTTGTCCTCTTGTCAGCAAAGTGTCCACCACATGGCTCATCATGACATGCCTTAAGAATCTCAGGAATTTCATCTTCCCTGACACACCTTTTGATCATAAGATCTGGGCCTATTTTATACAATTCGTTAGTGATCCATGAATATCTTGCACTTACCTGAATAATTTTTCTTTTCTCTCTAGGAAACAAATGTGAAGGTAACTTTCCTGTGACTAAATAGTTAGCAATATATGCAAACCAAGGATTTTGAGTAGTTACTGCAAAAAGATATTCATCAGGAAACTTATCTTCAACCAGAGAATATTCTTTTATATTCTGAATCCTGGACAAGAAATCATCAACCGTGTTTTGTTTTCCATGTCTATCTAGCACAGTAATGTTGCATTCTTGCAAAAGTAAAAGCCATCTTGTAACTCTGCCATTAGTAATAGGTTTATTCATTAAATATCTAATTGCAGAGTGATCTGTATGAACAAAGGTTTCATAGCCTGTTATATAGTGTCTGAACTTGTTAATTGCATGAACAACAACTAAAAATTCCTTTTCAGTCACAGTATAATTTAACTCAGTGGGAGTCAAATTCTTACTTGTATAGTAAATGGCATAAGGAATCAAATCTTTTTGTCCCAATACAGCTCCCAGAGCTGTATTTGAAGCATCTGTTGAAATATGGAAAGGGAGTTTCCAATTTGGACCTCTTAAAATGGGTGCTTCAGAATTTTTTGTTTTTAAGGTTTCAAATGCCAACTGGCAATCATAATTCCAATTGAATTCACAATCTTTGGTAAGAAATTTGAAGAGTGGGGATGCTATTTTAGTGAAATTTTCTATAAACCTTCTATAGTATCCTATAAATCCTAGAAAAATTCTAACATCCTTTTGGAAATTTGGAATTGATAATTTAGAGATGACTTCAACTTTAGATTTGTCAACTTTAATCCCATCTCCTGAAATGTGATGTCCTAAAACAATACCTTCTATAAACATCATAAAACATTTTTCATGGCTTAGTGAAAGGTTTGCTTCTTTACATATTTTAAGAACTTTTTCCAAATTCCCCAAATCTTCTTCAAATGTATTGCCATAGACTGTAAATTCATCCATATATACCTCTACACAATCATGTATTAGATCAGAAAAAATCCCTAGTACTACTCTTTGGAATGTTGCAGGTGCATTACATAACCCAAAAGGAAGTACTAGGTAGGCATATGTTACTAGCATATATACGGGGCACATGAGTTTGAAGTAAAAGCAGGCTTCCAATTTTGGATTTGTCTTTATCCATCATTATCTAGAGAACTTACTTACACATGGAAAACAGACTGCGTTGGGGTTGGATTTGCAAAGAGTTGATCTTTGTCTTTGATATTCAATCTGTGCTTTACTTGTAATCATCAAAAGGCATGGATAATGAATGAAGGTTGGGCACCTGGTCTACAGATTTCCTCTCTATTTTGTGTATCGATCTCTATTATTGATGTTTGTAGCCTTCTCATTCAAATATGATTAAGTCAATTTATAAGATTGTGTGGGTCTCTCTCCCCTGGCTTTAATGGAGTTGTTATGAATCTGAGCAGTTTTTCTTCACCACAAAGGTTTGTAGCTTAGGACATTTGCCCTTGATATGAGTTTGAGTGACCAGGATAGGACTATGTTTCCAAAATTGATCATAAGGTTCAGGACATATCAATCCAATGAGATCAATATTGCAACCATCATGTTGGAAAATATTTCACCAATATTTGAAACACTAAATGAGATTCATCCAGAGTGAATGCCTCATTGAAGTTCTCCATTTGTAACAAACACTTGCTTTGGTCCTCAATTGACTCCATGACCTGATCGCAGACATTGGTTTTCCAGATCCATCATGAATTGATATTGTCTTATTTTCTATGAGTTTCATCTACTTAACTGTCTGATTCATATTCTTTGGCCTCATCAATAGACCATTGATAGGACTTAGGGATATACCCTAGTGTTGGCACAAACCAACTCAAAGTGAGAGGTGCTCAAGAGATGAAAACAATTTTCTATATCAAGTCCTCAAAATCAATAAATAATCTACAACAACTTTGATGAGATATGCCTATTGAAGATCTTCCATCTCATTTGGAAACTCCACTGAAAAGGATTCCCTTTCCATTTCAAGTTTAAAGTGCTGCTGCTTATATGGGTGGAGAGAGAAAGTGGTTGTGTTAAAGACCAAGAAGATCTCACCTAGTGACTCCATGGTTGAAAGGTTGGGACAATGTCCATGCAATGATTTCTTTATATCCATCATGGATTCTCAAATGGAATGGTGGACATCGGAGTACAAGGCCACGTTGCATGAGTTCACATGTGTTTGAAGAAAGGGAGATGAGTCATTTGGGAACTTCATGTTAAATTCATTAAGATATATTTGGAAGTTCATCCATCATATAAACCAATGATGGTTTTTTCTATAATGATCTATATCAATGCTCTTGCTCTCCATCCAAAGTTCAACTCTTTCTTTAGGAAAGTGCAACCCAGAGACTTTAAAACAGTGTAAGTTCCTATTAAAAACCTAGAATATTATCATTGTGTGTGCAAAAGAAGAGGTTGATCGAGATAACAATGATATAGCATGTGATGAGGAAGTAAAATATTTTGACCAACAACAATAGTGTTTTACATGAAAATCTTCTGATATTGTTGGGCCAGAGCACTTGTGATGATGCAGAGCATTCACGAAATCCCATTTTCAAGATGGATATTGTGTTTTTCAATAGATGGCACAATTTTTCAAGGAAGATGATACTTACATAAGAGTCGACAAAGATGATCCTAGTATTGTTCGAGGTCTAATTGGTGACGTTGTTCAAATACCAAAGGATGATAATGATAACGATAAAAGATTTCCTTCCCCTCTTTCTTATGAATCATGTGAAGTTTTAAAGAAAATAGGGATTATAAAATTTGTACAACCACAAGCATGCAACGCTAACATGGTCAAGTGGGAGGAATGAATATGACCACACCGTGTAGGATTTGTCTCGGAATGAACCCACACAAGAAAAATAATAATAAAGGTACAAGATAAGACAGGGAAGGTATTATGAACGATGGTTCTCACTCATGGCCATGGACTCATGCTCCTCCTCACCATAACCAAGAACCCAAATGTTGTTATTGATCACCTGATTCCACATTGTCTCCATAGCTGGCAAGCAAGAAACAAGCCGAAGGCAAAAGGAATTGCTATAGGTATGGACTACAATATTCTTGTCGTATTTTACATGGCTGATAAACTAAAGAAGGAAAGGGAGACAATGGAAAAACCTCATAATAGGGGCAAACCCCCCAAGAACAGAGCTCATGGGGATTTAAAGGCCAACATGGAAGGGAAGAGGACCTACTCCACTCGTTAGAGTTCGAAAGCTTTCTACATTGCAAGTGGATTTTCCAATAGGCACAAGGCCAATAAATTCAAATGTTGGACAATCTAAACAATAAGGTCAGGGTGAAAAGGGAAGCAACAATAGAAAATTCTCTAGGTAATCAATTACTATAACATCATCTTTCAAGACCATTTTCAAGAGCATTACTCAAGAATAGATCAAGTGTCCCCCATAGCCCAAGTGGGATGGGAACTACTCTTTGTTTGCACTTTTAACCATTCATTTAAAAGTTTTCCCTTTCATTTTTCTTTTATTGGCAATCTAGGGTTTGATCAAGTTAAATTTGTGGATTTAGATTGCAAATTTTCAAGTCTTAGGATAACAGTTTTCATATCTAAATTAGGCTTGAAAGTTTCTCGCAAATCATTTATGTTTTTTTTTTTCATGCTCAAAACATTTAAACATTTTCATCTCATTTTTGGATATAATAAGTTAAACTCTAATGTTTTGCAGATCCTTTCACTAGATGGTTGATTGGACTAAACAATACTTATGGGCTAATAATTTCAAGGTCTTAGATCTATCTAACAATCTCTCATAATGCTGGAAAACTCATCAAAATTTAATCCACACATAGGTATATGCTCTATTAGATGTTTCATGACTTTCATCATTTATGTGCTCAAGAGTCAAAATCATTGAAGACACTAGACTGATGCACTAAGAACATAAACGTTGTGTTAAAAGAGTGTAATGATTATTATTTTTTTTAGTATGGCTAACTCGTAGGTTCATCACTATTCTAGACATATAGATTCTCTCTTTTAATTCTTTATGAAAAACTATGCTTGAACAGTAAATAAATGGTAATTTCGCTTAAGAAAATATCTAAACGAATTGATCACTAAGCCTAATGCTTCAGATTTGCATTGCTAGAAGGTTTTGAAACAATGGCATTTAATTGGTTGGTTATTTAACCTGTTAAGGGTTTAAAAATGAAATCTTCCATATGTTTTGAACCTGATCATTTTTTTGTTGCACTTGATTCACATTCTAACACATGAAAAGTTTCAGATTTAAGTTGATCATGGCACACAACACAACATTCTTTATCTCCATTGATTGTCTGGTTATAGTCTTGTGGCACAAACAGTTTATGGATTGATTTAAACATGCACCAATATTGTTTCCTGCTTTGATATCTGATATAACTCATGCATCGAATCAACTAGTTTAAGCCTTGAACGACTTGCAACAAGTGCCAAACCACCCATACATATGGATTGTTGGTTTATTGATTTGCTGTTTACTGCTTACTGGCGACTAAGTTTACATTTGGAATTTAGTTTCATGAACTGGAATTTGATTTATGGTCTAAAGTCATCCAAGGGTCAAACTCGAATTATGAATGCTATGCTAAAAGGGCTCAACGCTTCATAATTGATACAAATACCACTTGCTGGTAGAATCTCTACATATTTAATTGTTTGGTAGACATTTAAATATGTTCTAACAGTGCTAACTAATTTAGACTCAAGTATTTTTGGAGTATGGTTTAATTCTCATACTAAGAATTGATATCTCAATGGCTTCAATTTCTGAATCAAATCCACATTTCTAAATCTGGTTTGCACTTGTAAATCTGTGGCAAACTACTCACTGATTGATTTCATGGTCCCTTTCTAGAAATAACATGTGAACTTATGTTTCATATTTGCTTCATTATTGTCTTCAAATTTGTGCACTGATTTTAGTTATATTATAACAGCAATATTATTTCTGGGCTGAAGGAACCAAACCGCACTCAAATATGCAATATGTGAACTTATGATTCATATTTGCTTCATTACCGTCTTCAAATTTGACCACTGATTCTTGTTATATTGTAACAACAATATTATTTATGGGCTTAAGGAACCAAAACACACTCAAATATATTGATCTAATAATTTATTTCAAGGCTTGAACGTGCTGATGTGCGTAGCAAATGTTCAAATGTTTAAATTGGTTCATATTTTTTATAGGCACATTGATTAAATCGATGTTTGATATGGTCACCTTAAATTGAACTCATTTAATGCCGGAACTCATCTCTACTTAGGCTCTATCTATGGGCAATAAGCACAGTTAAAATCAGGGCACATTAAAGGGGTGTTGTAGTATAGTCTAATGTGTTTTGACCAATGTTTGATTCATCAAATCCCCTTGTTAGTTATATCTTGATTTAAACAAAGTATAATGCTCACAAAACTACCGCTTAAACCAAAGTGTAAATGTTTTTATGGATAAGACATACACATATATTGCATGGTTTGTTAAGCATTTGAATGTTTTCTCTTACATTTGAATGTCAGTGACAATGGGTGGCTTGCCTGATAATCTATGAAATAATTTGAGTGGTGACACGCCATACCATGAATATAAAGTCCTATGGGGTGCCATTTCTTGAAATCACAACACACTGTTTTTTGTCGAAGTGCTTCCGGTAAGGTTTAAGGTGAATCTAACTGATTGTATTCTTACTTTTTCCATGAGATATATTAAGAAACTTATGGTTGCTTCCCGCTGGCATTAATTAGATGAAGAGATAAAATAACACAATCAGAAATTCGCTAACATTATTCATCAAGTAATTCAATTGAGTTATCTTAGTGGCATACAATTTGGCATATACCAAGAAGATACGCTTGGTTGGCTGAGAAGTACATATAATACTCTCAGGCGGACACAAGCTGCCAGAGTTTAACAAATAATGGAAACTGACCCTTAATTTAGTAGGATGGCTGAGTCCTGCCGATTTTAATTGGGAGGGACAAAAACAAAATTTAAATGAGCTTCACGTTGAAATATTTCAAGAATGCTGTCAAGTTTAAATTTGTGTGGAACAGGTAGGCTGAATTCCTAAAAGTGCCCCGTCTGAGAACAGAATCTCTGGTTGGCATGGCTTAATTTTATAATTTCTAAAATATAATATTTATCATAAATAATACTTGACAACCATGGAATTTGTTAAGGAAAATCTCATTTACTTCAAAATCAGAGGCCCCTTGAAAGAGGCCATTCATATTTAAGATAACTGAATGTGTTGCAAATTAAGCTGGTAAGAATTAGTGGCCACAGAAGTCGTACATAGAAGCAGAAGCAGATTTAATATATTGAAGAAAAGTAAGCAGTCACTCACCTTGATTGGGCACGAAAGCAATCCCACTGGCATCGGTAAAATCCACAGTAGGATTGTACTTTTTCAACAAGTCGGCGGGGACAGTGTAGGTTTTGGTGAGAACGGTGAGATTGTTGATAGTGGCATTGAGAGGGTATGTGAGGAAGAGCCCATAGGCTTTACTTATAGTATCATCCCTGCACGAACAATTGATACTGACATTCAGTGTTGCACTGGGAGGAATAGAACTCGCGGTATAAGAATTCACATTCTGCAGCGCTGAGACAGTGGCGAGGTTCACATAAATAGTGTTTGCAATTTTGTCATAGGTGTCACCATGAACCGCGATATACTGAAAGATATGTCCCAAGTATCTGTTATTTCCCTCACCCAGGCAACCACACGAGAAAGGAATCCTGATCGGAAATCCCTACTGTATGAAATTTGGATTGGTGACGGTATCTGAGTTCCATTAATTGAGGGTTTCGTAAGTGGTCTCATTATCAAAGAGACTTGAAATATATGTTATGTTATAGTTATGATTGACGTAATAATTGCCAAGAGCCACATTACAGCCTGTGCATTTGGCTTCTGCGTCTGAGAAATAGAAAGGCAATAGACATAGCCATAAGAAGAAATGGGATGGACGCACTGATGCCATATCCTTCTGCAATGCGTGTCTGTAATGCAATGTTTGGTTATTCAACTCATCTGCCTTACACCCAATTTCATTCACAGGCCGCCATTGACTTCTGGTTAGAGACCCATCTTACTATGCCTCCACGTCATTATTAGGAGGATCAATAAGTTGGCCCTTTATTTCATTTCTTTAATATTACATGCACCATAATTAAGATGCCCTAATGGGGTTGTTGAGCACCAAAATTAAGATGCTATGATGGGTAAAGATTGTTAACCACAACAACTTAACAGCTACAAGGTCGGAGGTTCAAGCCCTCCTAGCGGTATTTGGGGTTTAGTGGGCTTTGGGTCTAGATTTTGAACCAAAGCTCTAATAATCTACAGAGGAATACCTGTACCGGTGGCTGGTGGAGATGCCTTTGAGCTGCTGCTCCTGCTGAACGCTCCTCTTGACTGACCCAACTGGATTTACCTCCCATCCAACTAAGAAATAATCGCTAGCCCAGGAAACCTCCACAAGTTCCCTAGCCCTCCGAGCCCAAGTCCAACCAGATGTAGTGTGTGTGTCCAAGATGAATGATCCAAACCAAGATGAACAATATTTCCCTCCTCTCAACAACCAAAGAAACCTCCACAGGTTCCTAAGGTCTCCAAAAATCACAACAAATCCTAAAATCACAACCAATCCCAAAATCATAAGCAAGGCCCAACCTCCCCCTTTTTCTCCCTTCCCCCTTCCCTTCTTATACCCTCCCTCTCTTCTCCATCTCAACCACCTATCATTAATGTCATTAACTTCTCATCCATCCTTACAGTTGACTTCTCTTCTCCCAAGTAAAGTTGGGAGTACATTTGGAAATGTGACATGAATATAAAATTGGGAAATTAATGGGAGAGGACCATGTCTTCTCCCAAGTAAATCTGAAAGCACATTTGGGAATGTGAGATGATATATATATATATATATTGATAATTAAATGGAGAGGACTATGTCTTCTCCCAAGTAAATGTGAGGGTACATTGGGGAATGTGAGATGAATATATATATTGATAATTAGTTGGAGAGGACCATGTCTTCTCCCAAGTAAATGTGAGGGTATATTAGGGAATGTGAGATGTAATTAAATGGAGAGGACCATGTCTTATCCCTAGTAAATGTGAGGGTACATTGGGGAATGTGAGATGAATATATATATCGATAATGAGTTGGAGAAGACCATGTCTTCTCCCTAGTAAATGTGAGGGTACATTCCGGAATGTGAGATGAATATGTATATATTATTTGAAATAATGGAAGGAGACCATATCTTACCTAAGATTCAATTTGAGAAGGTAAGTTGGGAATTTGAATAATAGAAATCATGAATTTTATATTAGACCAATATTTCTCAATATTTTTAGATAATGTAAACATTAATAAAATTTGCAGGATAAGATTTAAGTGGGGCATTACACCCTGCCAAGGTCTTCTAGCAACAAAACAAAGAGGTTCTGAAGAATTTATGATTGTTTCCTCTTGAAAGATAGCCCTAAGACATGGAATTGAAGGAAAACCCTTGGTCTCATGGCTTTCTGAGCAAATCATACAAGTTTCTACAACATTTTCATCCAAAGGACATTCTCTTAGAGCATGTTTTTTTCTGCATTTTGGAAAAAAATGCCTAAAGCATTAGCCTCGGTTTTTTTCTTGTTTTGCAACTTAAGGATGTCTATTGCTCATTAATACTCCCTAGAATGTTAGTTTTAAATTCATCAAGCATATGACCAATTTCTTCCCTACTTACAGATCCAGTTGCAGATTTGTTTACTCTAACAAGAGAAGGATCACTTGGACCTTTCCTAGTTTTAGATTTCCGTCTTGAGAGATGAACACATAATTCTCCTATGTCACTTAATGGAAGTTGAGAGATATCTCCCTTCCCCATCATGTTAAGGATATCTATCCACTCATCTCTAATGGCTTTTAATAAAAGAGTTTTTAAAGTATCTTCATCTAAATTGTCCATCTTTGCTCTTTTCAAATTATAGTTGAATCTCTCAATCAAATCCTCTAAGTTTTCATCCTCTCTTTGCATCATTTTGAACACTTCATCTTTGTGATTGGTAGGCATGAAATAATCCAAATACCTATCCAAAAACATTTTTTTCATGTCATTCCATGATCTAATGGACTGAGTGACTAACCCCATGAACCACTTCAAAGCAGCTCCTTTCAGTGTTGAAGGGAAGAACTTAAGTTTTTGAGAGTCTTCTAGATAGTCATAGGTTCTGCACAAGACTTGAAACTCAAATAAGAATGTTTCAGAATCCTCACTTTTTAACCCATGGAAGTTTGGGAGGACAGAAGGTGAGATATTTTTCATTGTGGCATTTCTTTCTTCATCCACTATAGGGAATCCAAAAGAATTATCTATTTCCCTATTTCCTTTGCCTTCTCCATTATTTCCTCTGCCTTCTCCATTATTTCCTCTGCCTCCTCCATTATTTCCTCTACCTCTTCCTCTACCCCCTCCTCCAAATAGTGTGAATTCTCCATCTTCTCCTTCTTCTACCATTATAGTTTCTTCAGGTTCAGTACAGGGTTCAACCTGCAAGGTTACTTTCTCCTCCTCTGGTTCTTCTATTAATGGGATATGGGAGAGAGGTTCTACTTATTCTTCCTCAATAGGTATTCCTAATTCTTCAACTAAAATGTTCTCTCCTATGGAGGTGAAAAAGGTTATTCCTGCTGTTGGAGATTCAAGATTTTTCTCCTCTAGGATTGACTTGGTAGATGAAGTAGGAGATTATTTTGATTGGATTTCTGCCCTTGGAATTTCATGAGTTGTATGAATGGGAGTATGAGTTTGGGATGGAGGTGTATATTTTCTTGTTCTTGGTGGAGTAGGTGGTGTTGTAGGAATTGAAATCCTGCCTCTAGCTATAAATCTACCCCTAGAGTCTCTTTCTCTATGCATATCATTTTTTTTTTGAATGTAAGAGATAAGGCTACCTAGTTACACTTCCCCAGCAATGGCGCCAAAATGTTTGGTCAATTTAGTGTCCTAAATTGCTCTACATAAATTATCAATCCGGGTATCGTAAACTGATGAAGTGTAGTGCACTGTTTTTGCTAGCTAACCCTTCTTACTTCGTTGTTTTCATGTTTTATGTTGTTTTCGGGGTTTTTGGTCTTTTTAATTCCTAATGATTTACAATGTAAATTATCAAAACTAAATCTAACTTTCTTAAAGACTGCTAAAAATCTAAAAATGAAAACAAAGCTAAGAAAGAAATGAAAACAAAGTTTCTATTCTTATTTTACCATTATTTCCAAATCATGAATTAAAATTGAAAGTGAAATTTGCAATTGATGTCTAACTAATTACAAAAATAAAACTAAATGAAATACTTGGTTACTTTGCCTCTCAATTTTGGGAGAAAGTCTCCTTGGGATGACATTTAAGTAATTTTGTACTTCATTAATCTAAGAGAAAGCAAATACAAAGATGCAGAAATAACTCATTGCATAGATGAAATGTTCAACCACTTAGTTAAGGATGAATTATCAACTTGAAGGGTTTTCCATAAACATTCATTAACACCATGAGTTAGTATTTTAAACTAAAAATGAAATGGCAAAGATAGTAAATGACACTGATCAGTTTAATTGAGAATTTAAAATAGCAAAACAATGAATGAAGTAAATTATCCAACAATGTATCCTTATCATTCTTCAATCCTACTCTCATCCTGAAACAAGGTTATTTTTTAATTGAAGAAACAAGATTACACTATTGAGTTCTATCTTCTAAACTACTGATAAGAACTAAAAAGAAATCAAGCTAATGGAAACTGCTCTAAATTATAAACACTGTTAGTAAGAAAATGATAGAAATTGCATTATAAACACTGTTAGTAAGAAAATGATTATAAACACTATTTTAGAAAGAAAATGATGAATTCACAGTTAACAACAAGAAGAAAAATAAATAAAATGAAACCTTCTTCAGTGCAGGGGCCCTCTGCAACTGATTAGGCTACGCTTGCTCAATCAACTCCAAGAAAACTCCTTCAGATGTTCATAAAAACATGTGGTCTTCTCATATTAAAACAGGGACACAAAACGCCCAAAAATTACAGAGTCTAGAACTTCGATTTCACATTAAAACTATTACTAACTTCTTTGGTCCCTTACACAGGTATTTATAAGAAAAATCATATAACTGTTTGTGGAGAAAAGCATGCTACAACCAAACACGTAGAAGACAGATATGCAGAATTTCTTTCTCGGCTGCTGGAGAAATAAATCCAAGACATGGTGGTTGTTGGATTCATCTATACAGGTGGCTATTGGAGTTTATAGGTACAGGTAGTTGCTCCGGATAACGCTTTCCGTCACTGTGAAACACATTAATTAACCACGAAAGAGAGTCTTGTTACCCTCGGTCTCGTTATGTTTGACTTATCCATTGACCATAGTCTTATGCCATCTTCTTTGTCAACCTGGGCTGAATGACTAGGACAAGGTCCATGTCATGATGATTTCAAAGCTGCCCATGTGGCTAGTTTCTCCTTCTGACACCTGGAACTTGTTAGAGCATGGAGGTAGCTGCGGAACAGCCGGTTAGCTATGAAATAGGCTACGTTCCTTAGCTAATATACACAAATTTATTCAAACAACAAAACATAAAAAGAATAACATGTAAATCACTAAATGTCCTCCTCAAGACAGTATATACCAGTTATTAGTGATGAGAATACATCTTTCTTATGGAAAAACAAAGAAAAGGAATGAGAAGAGTTGCTAGGGAAAGAGTAATTTTGAGGCTCAACACCATGTATGAAAGTTCTTGAATGTTTGAAAAGAATCAAATTTGTTCTTCAATAAATAAACCCAACACATTCTGGTGTAGTTATCAATAAATGTCATCATATATTTATTTCCATTTGCGGAAGGAATAGGCATTGGACCACATAAATCTGAATGAATGAGTTCAATTTTTCTATGTGTTGTGGAATGTGAATCATGAAAAGATTGTTTTCTATGCTTTCCTAGAATGCAAGCATCACATTGCTTAATTTTCCTATGAATTGTAGGCAAACTAGTAACACCATTTTTCTTCAACAAGCGGAGGCTGTCATAGTTCAAGTGTCCAAATCTAGCATGCCATAATAAACTTGATGGAAATGTCCCTTCTTCATAATGATAATTGTATGAGAAATTTTGTGCACGAGTAGAGGTACCCTGCAGCTTGAGAAGCCTTTCTTCTTCTATCCTCGTCATGACAAGTGAGTGGTATGATGCTTTTCTCACCTCAATCTTGCCATCAAACATATGAATGGAGTGTCCTTACTGGCGGATGTGGACCAAGGACAACAAGTTTCTCCTCAGTTGTGGGAGATATAGAACATGATGCAGAAGAAAGTTTGGAAGACTAGGCAATTTAAGCCTGATTGTGCCAAGCCCTGATGGCTTGAGTTTTGATTTGTCTGCAAAGTATACTGCTCCATCAACATTGTTAGTAATTTCTTCAAAAAAATCTCTTCTAAAAGTCATGTGGCAAGTTACTCCTAAATCAAGCAACCAATCATTTTTCCAAGAAGCAAGTGAAGCATTAAATAAGTCTTCATTTACTCCAATATTACAGTGTGCCACAACATAGTGAGTGGATTCAAATGCTTTGCCTTTCTCTTTGTCATTAGTTTTACCTATGGGTTGATTTCTTTCCTGCTCAATTCTATCCCAAGGAAACTTGCATGTGGATGCATCATGTGATCCATCTCTTTTGCAGCGTATGCAGTGAAAATCTGACTTTTCTCCTTGAGAGTGTCTACCCCCCTACCTTTAAAATTTCTTCCTCTTCCTCTTCGACCACCTCTTCCTCTGGAAGAATCTTGAGAAAGATTCTTCTCTCTATGTGCAAGACACATAGCCTCTTTGGAAGACTGAGGAGTTGTCTTCTTCCCAAAAACTTTTTCTCTTTCAACAAACTTTTTTACAAGGGAGTCAAAGGTAATATCTTTGAGGTTTCCATTTGCTTGCAACAAATCAAGATAATTTGAGTAAGTGGGATAAAGTGCCTTGAGAAAAGCTATCAGAGTAATGTCCAGTTCAACATTAGTGACTTTGATATCATGCATAATAGATTTTACTTATGACGTAGGAGCAAGAGGATCATCATTTTGTAATTAAAGGGTGAACAGTTTAATCATGAGTTGAACAACTTCAAGTGCAGAGTGTGAGTCATAGAGTTCCTTTAGTTTCTGTAAGGCTTCGAAAGCATTTGAAAATGGCAAAATATGTCAACTCACCTCTTCATTTACTGATGTTGCAATCAATGCATAAGCCTTGCTATTCTTATTTTCCCAAATGGTGAATTCCTTGTCTGAGGTAGGTTGTTCTGGCTCTTTGTCTCTATTTCCAACTAACACTCCTTGTAACATCCCTTCTGAAAAATCCATGTAAAAATATATAAATACCACCGATGATGGGACACGTATTTCAAGTTGAATGGTGGGTAGGACATCCTATTGTGTGTTCATTTGGTTGTTTATAGCTAAGGAAATTGACAAAGGCAATGGCTAAGGCATTAAAGAGGCAAAGAGGTATTTTGGCATATTTATTTATGAAAATAATGGAAATTAGGAGAAAAGGAAGGTAAAAGGTCACAGGTTGCATGTGAGGAGGAAAATGAAGGAAAATAATGGAAATTAGGAGAAAAGGGAGGTGAAAGGTCATAGGTTTCATGTGAGGAGGAAAATGAAGGAAACTAATGGCAAATGACGAAAATAGAGGCCTCATTAATAAAAAGGCTTATGAGGGTCAGTGGGAAAGACTTGGTCGGTTTAGATTTGGAGCTCTCTCATTATTATCTCTCTCCCTCATACTCTTGGACACCTAGAGTTTTATTGGAGAACTTTGGCATTGGAGCAAGAAAAGAAAAGAAGGCAAGAGGAATCAAGGATCAAGTAGGGAAAGGCAGGATCAAGTGGCTACAACAGGCTTCATTGCACGTATCAACTTGCATGTGTATTTTCCTTGCTAGATTTTGCATGCATGGGATTGCATGTGTATTTTCCTTGCTAGATTTGGCATGCATGGGATTGCATGTGTTTCTTTCCTACCATGGCATGGGTTTTTCTAGGTGTGACAGTATTTTTAGCCTAGCCTTGTCATTTCCTGATAGCTTTGATGAGATGGGTTCTCTCATGCGTTTTGTGGGGGATGGCCGGATTGGATTCGAAGCTAAGTGGGGTGGATCTATGAATTGACAAACACATGGTGGTAGTGGTCCCTGAACCAGATCGAGGATGCACAAATACATTAGCCTAGTAACCCCTGAACCGGACTGTGGGTTGTGGTAAAGCCAAATTGTGTGCCTCGGTGGGCCTAGGAATCCTTGCTGGTGAATGGCGGGATATATGGTAAAGCCAAGAGGTGGATTTTCTCTTCGTTCGGCCTAGTGATTCCAGGATGGAATGCATGGTAAATCCTGTATATATGTCTCAGTGTAGGGCCTAGTGATCCCTGGATCAGACTCCGGATGCACGGTAAAGCCTGACAGACTAGGAGGCACTCAAATTCCTCACAATGTAGGCGTAGAACTCCGCTGGCATCCACATTGATTGGTGTTTTTGATGTGTTCTATGAGTCCCACATTCATGCTTGGAATATGGCACGGGGGTGATTGGATGAAGAGAGACTTGGATCAGCCAATCTATGGTCGGGTTGAACATGGTAGTCCCATCACCGGTTGGTTCATTGCATTATTAATGAAAAGAATTCATTCCCTTGATTTCCATGTGAAAATGTAATGATGTATATATGGATTTTGATGGCTGATATTTTTATTGTATTTATGTTCCTATTATGTTGTTTATATGCACATTTACCTCGGAGGGTGTTACAAGTGGTATCGAGCATGGTTCAAACACTTGGACTAGATGGGCTTTATCATAGGTAAAATGAAGAACAAAGGTTAAATTTTAGACCTTTCTATCATATCTGTTATAACTTTTCTTATGTGGAATATTAGAAGCTGAAAATTTGTCCATAGTGAAGGTAAATCCCACTAATAATGTGGTAAAAATTTCAGATATTGGTTCACAATACTTAAGGAATTATGATCTAAGGAAGATGACCTTCCTGAATGCACCTTTAAACAGGTCACTTTGGAATTGTTGCAATAAATTTTCTTCTGTAAGCTTTTAGAACTAAAAAATAGTCCACATTGAGGGGAAATACCAATGATTATGTGGTAGAAATTTCAGATATTGGGTTGCAATATTTTAGGATATATGAGGAGAGGGAGTCGAGCCTTCTAAATGCTCCTAAAATCAGGTCGCAAACAGGTCACACTAAAACTTTTGTTATAACTTTTATTCTAGGCACTCTCAAGAGCTGAAATGTTTTCCACAATGAGAGGAAATCCCACTTATATTGTGATAACAATTTCAGATATTTAATCGCTATATTTTAGGATATATGACCAGTGGAAGTCTAGCTTTCTGGATACTCCCAAAAATGTGCACCAAATAGGATTGCATTGGTATTTTTGTTATAACTTTTCATCTATGAAATATCAGAAGTTGAAACTTGAACCATAGTGAGGAATAATACCACTGATCATATGTTTCATTTTCCATATATTTTACTACTACAATATAGGATATATGCATTGAATCATTCATTATATTAGTTTGCATGCAAAGTGTTTGATGAAATGCTTAAATGGTTCAATGATTAATTGCATACAAATTGGTTGATAAAATGCCCCAATAAGTATCTTATTTGTGGTTGGGGATAGTATTGATGTGTAATATTATTTCTGTAGTTGATATATGCTTACTTGCATGCAAATAGCTTTTCTATATTAGTTTGCATGTAAAGTGTTTGAATAAATGCTTACATGCAAATGTAATAGTATAGTAGTTGTTTGTGGAAAATGTAAAAGTATGGTAATTGTTTGAAGAAAATGTTATTTTTTCTTGGATAGGATAGTGTTGTAGTATGATAATATGGATATAGCTTATCTATGCCTATTTTCATGCAAATAATTTGAAGAGTTGCATGTAAGGAATTTGAAAGGTTGCATGCAAGGAATTTGAAAAGTTGCATGTAAGGAAATGGAAAAGTGGCATGTTTTTAGTTATTATGTTACAAGTGGAATAAGTGAAATATTTTTGACTTAGTCTCATACAAATGTATGAGAAATAAAAATCAATTTCTTTTCAAGTGTGGTTAAATTTAGTAGAGATTTAGAGATCCCATTTCCATAATTGGAAATTGGACATTAGACCATTATAGTAGCTTCCTCCTTCTACCTTAGTGTGGACCATGGATACTAAGGGGGTATGCTTATAGGTTGTTAGTATTGGCGAATGTCGATTTCAAATTAATAGACATGAAGTCTTCAGTTTTGGAACATTCGAGTGACTGTGTATGGATTATATGTCACTTACATCTTGATTTCCTGATACCTACTTACATCCTTGTATGTTAGGTTACATTTTTAAATATTTTGATTACATGCATTAGTCTTGTAGGTTGATTACAAGAACTGATCGATTATGTTCGACTACATGTGGTTATGTGTATTGGTAGTTGGTTTGGAAATGCTTATGCATAATGTTGGTTTCATGTGGCAATGTGTATAATGGAGTAATGGTTGTGTCATGCATGAGGTCATGGCTTGTGTAGTTGATATGGTCATTCATTGATGACTGGACTCTAGCTAGAATGAAGTGTATATGATTTTGTACTCATTTTTTATGTGTGTATATGTAGTTGTTATGCATGTATGGATGTGGCTATGATTATGCATGTATAGTAGGTCAAACATGCCCTGTGAAGTCATTGTATGCAATTTAGGTCATCGCGATGCTTTTCGTTGTTATGATGCTAATATGTTGGCTGAGATAGAGCAGGAGACGTAGATCATTATAATGAGGTTGCGGAATTGGAATTTGGGATAAGAGCATATCGTCATATAGTTATTGTATGTTTGGCATGTAGATATGTAGATTAAGGATTGTTATATGCATTATGTTTATATACATTAGGTTTACGTACATGTATTTTGATGTTATGGTTACATTCATGATAGATTTTAGTTGACTAGTGTAGCTATATGCACATGTGTCAGATAGTCAAGAATGATAGTAACATGTAGTTGTATGCATTGCTATTGTTGTGTTATATGTCGTTGATGAGCATGATAGACTAACTTGTTGTTGTTATATGTTATTAACTTGATGATTAGGGTAATTTCATTGAGATATTGATGTTATAATTTGGATTGGTCATATGCATGGTGGTTATGTTCATTGGCTTGAAGATCTTGATCTTATATGTATTGTGTTAACCTGGCTTGACCTATGCAGATGATTATGGTTGCGATATTCAGGTATGAACCAACATATTTGTGAGATAGTGTCATACTAATCTATATTGACTTTGCATATGTGTATGATTTTATGATGTGAACATGTTAGTTAGATATTGTTATGGATATCATGATCGTATGGGTGCTTGAGCTGATGTGTTGTAAAGTTATATCGTGATAACTAGATTGATTGTGCAGACAAGATCACCTCCCCTTACATACATTAAGGTATCAGTTGCTTATGTCATATATTTGGTGTTTGACTGTTGATTATGTCATCTAGTTAATTTTTATGAAACCAACTCACAAAAAGATAGAAAAGATAGATCAATGCCTTAGAATTCAGCCTCTTCGAGGGGGAAACCTCCTTTACATTACACAAATGAACAATTCTTGGATGATTCCAAATGAAAAAACCTCCTTTCTATATATAGGAGTCTAAGGGGTCACAATATAACCAAGCCAACCTAACAATAATAATATAAAGGCACAAAAAAACAATAGTGGGATTCTATGGGGCACAATAATAACAACAAGGGATACAATGACAATAGTAATGGGGGAATCACTAGTATTATAGGGACCTAACATGCCCCTCTCGTTCAAAAAAGTGTTGTCCTCAACGCTTGAGTAGTTATGGATGCTTCTGTATAAAATTCTCATCCTCCCATGTGGAATCTTTGACGGGTAAGTTCTTCCACTTGATGAGATACTCTGAAATTGATCAATTTCATAGCTGTCGAGTTCTTATTTCTTTGACTGCTTCAGGTTACAATATGATTTTCCTTCCTCATCAAGTTCTGGCAATATTGTTTGAACTAGAATCTTGTAACCTATAACCTTCTCTAAGCGTGAAACATGGAAAACTGGGTGCACTTGAGAAGCTACAGGAAGCTCCAATTTGTATGACATAGTACCTATCTTTTGCAACACCTTGTACAGACCAGAATACTTTGGTGATAATTTATTATCCTTCTTAGCTTTCTTGAGGGACATTTTTTTATATGGTTGTAGCTGTAGGAATACCCAATCACCTACATCAAAACTTCTTTCGCTGCGATGTTGATTTGCCTGTTGTATCATTCTATTTTGCGCCAAGGTGAGGTTATCCTTTACGAGTTGGAGAACTTGTTGCTGATGCTCGATGTGATCTTCCACTGCTTGAACCTTAGAATTTTCTCTTAAATATGATGTGATGGATGGTGGATGATATCCATAAAGTGCCATAAATGGGGTTATTTTTGTTGCAGTATGGAAGGAAGTGTTATACCACCATTCAGCCAGAGGCAACCATTTGACCCATTGTGTTTGTTTGTCAGATACAAAGCAACGAGGATATTCTTCCAAACATTTGTTTGCTATCTCAGTTTGCCCATCAGATTGAGGATGATAAGATGAGCTATGATCTAACTGACTACCAAGACAAGAAAATAATAATGTTCAAAAATTTCCAGTGAAAATGGGATCTTTGTCGCTTACAATAATCTTTGGGTTTCCATGTAGCTTTTGAATTGTTTCCATAAATGCAGTAGAAATTGTACTCGCTTTAAATGGATGAGATAATGCACAAAAGTGTGCATAATTGGTAAGTCTGTCAACTACCACCATGATAACACTCTTTCCTTTAGACTTGGGTAAACCTGTGATAAAATCCATTGAAACCTCCTCCCAACGTTGGCTTGGAATCGATAAAGGTTGTAATAGTCCTGGGGTCTTAATTGTTTCAACTTTATTTTGTTGGCAAACCAAACATTCTGCCGCAAAAATTTTGAATATCCGATTTAAGGCCATCCCAAAAAAATCCTTCTTAAACATGTGGTAGGTTTTTAGAAATCCTGAGTGTGCTCCTAAGGGAGAGGTGTGCAATTCCCTAAGAATCTTTTGTTAGAGTTTGGAATTCTTACATAGGTATAACTGATCCTTGTACCATAACGAATCATTATTCCAGCTAAACGTATCAGATGTACTGGGATCTTGTTGTATCTTTTGAATGAGTGCCCACACTTCCTCATCATTCTTCCATTAATCCCTTGCTTCGTTTATCCAATTTGGTTGGATAATAGAAATGGCGCAAAGAAATGCTTCCACATCCTCATCCCTTCTTGAGAGTGCATCTGCCACAACATTTTTCTTCCCTTTTTTGTAGATGATTTCAAAGTCATAGCCCAACATCTTTGTGACCCATTTTTGTTGTTCTTCTGAAGATAATGTTTTTTCTAAAAATTATTTAAGACTATCATGATCTATTTTTACCTTGAAGTGTCTTCCCATTAGGTAGGGTCGCCATTTCTTAAGTGCATGTAGTATTGCCAACATTTCCTTCTCATAAATGGCTTTGTGTAAATACTTTCCTTTGATTGGACAACTTTCGAAAGCAATGGGTCTTTCTTCTTGCATTAAAACTACACCAATTCCATTTCCTAAGGCATCACATTCCACAATAAAGGTTTTTGTGAAGTTCGGCGTAGTTAAGACTGGTGCTTGGCACATTGCTTCTTTTAGATGTTCAAAGGCCTTTGTTTTTCTAGAGTCCATGAGAATGCATCTTTCTTCAATAATGTTGTTAGAGGTGCTGTTATTCTCCCATAATTCTTAACAAACTTGCGATAATACCCTTTCAACCCGAGAAATCCTCATAGATGCTTTATGGATGTGGGGATTTTCCATTCCTTAATGGTTTTAATTTTGCTAGGGTCTACCTTAACACCTTCATGAGATACAATATGACCCAAATATTCCACCTCTTGTACTCCAAAGGAACATTTAGAGATTTTTGCATATAATTGTTTCTCCTCCAATAGTTTGAGCACCATGTCAACATGTTGGACATGATCCTTCCAAGACTTGAGGTAGATTAGTATATCATCAAAAAATAATAACATAAATTTCCTAAGGGAGGGTTTGAAAATTGAATTCACTAAACCTTGAAATGTAGAAGGTGCATTAGTAAGGTCAAAAGGCATGACCAAAAATTCAAAATGACCTGCATGAGTTCTAAATGCTTTTTTTGGAATGTCTTCAGTGTTCATTCTAATTTGATGATATCCTAAACGAAGATCCAACTTGGTGAAGTAAATTGATCCATGCAATTCATCCAATAATTCATCAATGACAGGAATGGGAAATTTATCTTTAATAGTGAGCTTGTTGAGCTCCCTATAATTTGGACACAGGCGCCATGATCGATCCTTCTTGTGAACCAATACTACTAGAGCAAAGAAAGAACTTTGACTAGGTTGAATTTTACCAGCCTCTAGCATTTCTGCAACCATACGTTCAATTTCACTCTTTTGGACATAAGGATATCTGTAAGGCCTGATGTTTGGAGGAACACTTCTTGGAATCAAATTGATAGCATGATCATGATCACGAATAGGTGGGAGGCCTTTGAGACTCTCAAATACCTTGGAATGATTGTCCAAGACTTTTTGGAGATCTGGAGAAATGGATGATTTCGATGTGGGAACTTCTAGTGAACATAATTGTGCAATTATGCCTCACTTTTCTTTCTTTAGAAGCTTTGTCATTCCATTAGAGCGGATTATCTTTCCTGGTTTCCCTGCGATACCCCTTAATTCAACTTCCTTTCCTTCTGCAGAGAATTTCATGAAAAGTTCTTGAAAATTAAAAGCTATTATACCCAAGGATTGTACCCATTGGACTCCTAGTACAACATCAGCACCACCCATTCGAATGGAAAGCATTGGGATATTCAATACATATTCTCCCATGGATAGCTTGATATTATGGCACTTTCCTGAGCAAATTATGGTTCCTCCACTTGCAACCATCACTTGACACTCTGGTGCTGGATATAGGAAGCAATTCAATTCCTTCGCTATATTACAATGAATAAAATTATGGGTACTTCCCGAATCAATCAACACTATTACCTTTTTCTTCTTGATATGCCCTTCTACCTTGATAGTTTGAGGAGTGGTAATTCCAGCCAATGCATTACAAGATATGGTCGGATTAATTTCTTCTTTTACTATGGTTCCTGGTGTATATCCTCTTCTTTTGACGTTTCTTGTTCCTTTTCTTCCTCCTCTTCACAATCTATGTAAAATAATTTCTTCTCGGCACACTTATGACCTTTAGTGTATTTGCTATCAAAACTGTAAGAAAGCACTTTTGCTCTTTTTTCTTCCAATTGTTGTGGTGTCAACCTTGTAGGTTGTGGATGGCTAGGGGCAGCGACACTTCCATCTTTATGATTATGAGTGGTAGGCTTCCTTGTTGCCATAATTTTTCTTTCCATTTTTATTGCCAACCTTAATGCCTTCTCCAATGAATCTGGTTCCCAAAGGCGAACCTCATGTTGGATGTTATCTTTTAAAGTCCCTATGAACACATCAATCATATGCTCCTCTATAATATCTTTTACCCTTATATTCAATTTTTGGAAGTCCTCAATGTGCTCCATCTTTGAACCCTTTTGTTCGAGATTTATCAATTGGCTAAAAAA
The DNA here is from genome assembly GCA_031772625.1 of Pinus tabuliformis. NCBI lineage: Eukaryota > Viridiplantae > Streptophyta > Pinopsida > Pinales > Pinaceae > Pinus > Pinus tabuliformis. The sequence goes on from CM062819.1 coordinate 687,917,124, forward strand.
AGTGTTGCTTTTTGTATCCTCATAATGTGCTATCATTTCATCCATAGAAATAGCCCAAGTGAAAATTTGTTTATGAGAGTAAAGCCATCAATACCATACAAACTGATTTGGTTCCAAATATAAAATTGCAATGCATACCTTTTGTGTGTTTTGCACATTATGGAGATCGAAAAATTGCTCCATCTGTAGTATCCATGTTCCGGGATCCTTTCCATCAAACTTCCTCATATCAATCTTTGGAACATGGTGGTTCTTCGATCCAATGTTAGAGTCTATGAAATCATGATTAACATTTATTTTGTTCTCATCATGAGTTTCCTTTACTACCCTTTCACCATTAGTAAGCATTTCTTGTAGAAACTTTGTCAAATCTGTCTTCAAATCTTCCATTCTTGTCTTCAAATCTATTTTCAGATCATCAATCTTAGCTTCCATGTAGTCCATCTTAGCTTCCATGCCATCCATCTTAGCTTCCACGTCATTCATCTTATCTTCTACGCCTTTCTTTAAACCATCCATCTTATCTTCCACGCCTTTCTTTAAAACATCCATCTTAGCTTCCACGCCATACATATTAGCTTCTACGTCTTTCTTTAAACCATCCATCTTAGATTCTTTTACTTTTTGTGTGAGTGACATTTGTTGCACTTGGTCTCGTCATTTTGATATATCATGTTGCATTTCTTCCTCTTCTTCATGAGTCATGCTAGAGATTTCAGGTTGCTTACTAGGTGTTTCCATTTTCTTTCTTCGGGGCATCAATTACCGATAATAATGCTTCACTATGCCCTTTGAATTCCTTCAAACTAATTTTTCAAACCAAACTTATGCAAAAATTTAAAAAAACTACACACTTTTTTTTTCACTTTGTAGGAGCTTGATATTGAATCTGATGTATTTATGTAATTTTGGATATCCAAGGTCTAAATTTTTTTCTTGCATTAACCCTCTGAGTAATATTTATAACTCTGCAAGTCTGATCAAGATTGGATTCTCCAATGAAGAGTTATGCCAAATCTCCCACGATGACCTGAGTATAGACCTTTTCAGTAGAGAGAACTTGTACGACGTGCCGTGGGTCACTGTTTCAACCTTAGGTTCTAAGAATGGTACCAAAAAATCTACTGTCCATCCTCTTTCTGCAACTTCTTACTAAAATTCAATCTGATGCCTAGAGATAAAGTTATGATGATTTTCCCAAGGTGACCTATTTGGAATGTAATTCGGGGGTTTGCAAAAGCCCTAACTTTCTCAGATTATATCTCCTAAAATATAGCAAGACAGGATCTGTAATTCGGAGCCAAGGTTTAGACCGATTTCTTCTCAAATGGGTTTTTTTTTAGCTTCTGAAACTTCGTAGAGAATGCCTTATAGTGAACATTCCACGCTGACCTGTTTTAGATGAAATTCTGGAGCTTTCACAAACCCTAACTTCCTCAGATCATATCTCTAAAAATATCATGAGACAAGATATGAAATTTGGGCCCAAGGTTCGCAGGATTTTGTCTCAAATGGGTTTTTTTTTTTGCTTCTGAAACGTCGCAGAAAAAAAGTTATAGAGAAAATTCCACGATGACCTGTTTGGAGCAGCGAAACCCTAGAATCCAAAGCTCTGATACCAAATGTTATGAAATCGGCTCACAAAAAGATAGAAAAGATAGATCAACGCCTTAGAATTCAGCCTCTTCAAGGGGGAAACCTCCTTTACATTACACAAATGAACAATTCTTGGATGATTCCAAATGAAAAAACCTCCTTTCTATATATAGGAGTCTAAGGGGTCACAATATAACCAAGCCGACCTAACAATAATAATATAAAGGCACAAAAATAACAATAGTGGGATTCTACGGGGCACAATAATAACAATAAGGGATACAATGAAAATAGTAATGGGGGAATCACTAGTATTATAGGGACCTAACATTAATTTAGTTAATATGATATGTTTGCAAGTGGTTGAATGATTGATGAATTTATTAATATGAGTAGGTGTTCAAATGAATTTTTTTTAAGATGATTGTACTAAAATATATGTATTGAGAGAGTTGATATGTACTTGAGTATAGTAGGTGATATTTGTAGTATTTTGACTGATGACAATGAGTTGACTATGGAATATGACATGATTGTTAGTCTTGGTAACATTTGATTTCAAATTAATAGATATGATTGCCTTGATATTCAGAACATGTGGTTGATATGTGTGAGGATGATGCAGGAAGTTGCATGGTAAGAAAGGTTGCAATGAAATCTTGAAGAAGGCTTGGATTGAGCTTTTCTTGGGAACCATGGGGATTGGGTCATGGTGTTTGCGTTAGTCTTGTGCTTTTGGTCTTTTGAGCTTGATTTACTATTTTGTTTATGTCTTGTGCAAGCCCTTGCCACTTTGTTGTAGTGTCATATCGTTATGGGTGCTCTTCTTCTTGGTTTTGTCTTGTCTTGTATTTTATTTTTTTGAGTCTTGGGAATTGGTTGGGAAAGAGGAAAGTTGATGGATCTCAGGGAGATCTGTGTGGTACCCTAAAGGTAGTGTAAGATTCAGATGAATCTCAGTGCATGAGTAAGCCCGGTGGAAGGTAAGCCTATGACAGTTGGTTGGAATGACTATGTCCATTGTGGTAAATGGATGGTAGCAATATAGTTATGATAAAGGTAACACAAAAGGTAGAGTAAATGGATCAGAGGTGTCATATGATTTGACTATGTTGGGAACTATTTCTCTCAATGCCTGTGCATAAATAAGGAATTTCTCTTAACCTAGGCCTTATGTTATCTCGTAATTATTTTTTGATCATGATTATGTTGAAGTTCATATATTTATACATTTATGAATGTATGTCATTGTCTGACACAATCATGATTGTTTTATGCTAATGTTTATATATGTATGTATGTATCCATGTATCTATGTTACTGTCTGACAGGGTTGTCAGGGATCATTCTTATGGAGGAATTATTGCTTATGTAGGAGAATGACATGAAGAGGTTCCTGGTCTTACGAGGAATCAATTGGGAAGAGTAGTCACGACAAATATACGAGGTCAGTATCATGTAGATATGAATTGTTATTTTATACTTGTATTATGCCTATGTTTATGTTATGATAGGTAATGTTTAAGGATACATCAGCCAAGTGAAAGCAGTGTGGTTTGCGACATGCTAGGGACAAGCATGGGTATGACACCAGAAGCAAGGTTTCTTGGTAAGGATAGTATGGTTTTGGATGTGTGGTACTATTGTTGTGCATATACTATATATGTTGTACATGTTTCATATATGATGTGTGCACATGCGGTGTTGTGTATATATAGTGTGTGTACATGTTGTTTATGGAATGTTATATACAGGATAGTACAAATAGGGTTGTGTGAATATTGCATATGGGGTGTTGTATATATATTTCACTGTCTTCATGATGTATATGTGGCGTGTGTGCATATGGTGCTCTGTGCATGTTGGATATGTAGTGCTGTGTACGGATGATGCTATGTACATGTTGGATATGCAGTGTTATGTACATGTGGTGTTGTGTGCATGTTGTACATATGGTGTTGTGTGCATGATTGTACAAGTGGTGCTATGAGCATGTGGTGCTGTATACATGTTGTACATAAGGTGTTATGAGCATGCGGTGTTGTGTACATGTCATGCATGTGATGATATGTACATATGGTGTTGCGTACACATCATGCGTGTGGTACTGTGTACACATTGTACAGTAGTGTAGTGTACATGTGGCATTGTGTACACGTTGTACAGGTGGCGCCATGTACATGTGATGTTGTGCAGGTGGTGTAGTTTATAGGTGGTACTATGTACATGTTGTACATATGTACTGGTGTACGTGTGGTATTGTGTGCATGTCATCGATGTTGTGTTATGGGCATGCGTATTATGTATGTGCATCATGTAGTCATGGTATTGTGGTGTGTGTACTCGTTGTGTAGGTACATGCATTGGGTGGTATTTCACATTGGGTATAGATGGATGCATTGTATTGTATACACTGGGTGTA